>LR991081.1:8322500-9522500 GCA_905163515.2 Lymantria monacha | reverse complement strand
AATGTAATTGTTGACCAAACGGCATCAGGTGGAGTTGCCCCAGATCGCTGAAAAGTTCTAAGTCGTCTTTTAGATAATTCTTCTTACTCTCTTTACGGTAAGCGTAGAAGTACAGCGCCACTGAGGGAGGAGAATGTAATGGGCTTATATGAAAACTTTAAGATTGATTGCAATAGTAAATATGGCAGAAATGCTTGAACATATGGTATTTTTGTCGAGTTGATACAAGGTCTGTGTACTATTCTAGACGTGACTTTTAAATTGCTTAACGATCACAAACGTGTTAGACCGTAAAAATAATCTAATTTGCGCCCCACCCTTACTTTTTTACTGTAGATGACTTGATAGATATTTGGTTTAAAATTCTACACGTTCAGAAATTTTGGAAATAATAAAACTGGATAGAGTGACGGGCGCATAGATAATTATTAAAAGTAAGCAAGAAGCAGTAGTACCAAGTAGTACAGAGTAGCGATGGTATAAGTTAATGACAGGAAAGGGTAAGAAGAAAATAATAATTATTAAAAGTAAGCAAGAAGCAGTAGTACAGAGTAGCAATGGTGTAAGATAATGACAGGAAAGGGTAAGAATCTATGCATAATGCTAATACTCGCTAATAAAATAGGTATACAGAAATTTACATAAAATAAAGATGTATTTAAAACGTTAATATTCATTATAAGTGTATTTTTAATATATATGTAGCAAGTAATTAAATAAAATGCAATTATTGTACTAGTAACGAATTTATAATTTAATCAAAAATTTACAAATAGTCTGCTTTTTATGTCTTTAATATTTATTAACTATAAATGGATTATAATTTTCGACTTTATAAATAATATAGACGAGTGCTTTCTTTGAATCACGAAAACTAAAATTAAGCTATTATCTTAAAAACAAAGATTAACTAATTAATGAAACTATTATTCGATACGACTTGTTTGTTTGAATTAATGTAGGTAAACATTAATTTTTCGTAGAGTAGCCGAATGGACACAAAATCCTTTAAAAAAAAGAAACAATCATTTGTTCACTAATAAATAAAAAAAAAATAAAATGTCAGTGTGACAAAAAAAAGTAAAAAAAGAGTAAACTTCAAAAAAAAAAAATATTTTATATGTCAAGCAAATGAGTCCTCTCTGAGCCGATTTTAAAGTTCAAAAATGTAGATAAATGGTGCCGTTTATATTTTTTATTTAGTCAAAGATTATAATTTAGATTATAAATTATTCCAGATTTTTGTTAAACTTTTTACAGCGTTTGAGAGAATAGTTTGATTGTTATGAAAAATTCAGATTTAGGTTTTTATTTTGGCAATTAGCTATTAATAAAAGCCATTGTTGACAGTGATGACTAAAGACGAAGTTGATCTCTGCCTTTTGTAGAGCAGGGATAACTGCTACGCTCTTTTAGAAATTGATATCAATTGACAATTAAAGTACTGTTATTTTACTACACTTTAGTACGTTCTCTGCATTATATTATAAAAAATAACATCATTATTGTGCAATATGATACTCTAGAATATAAATGCATAATAAATAAGATCGTAATAAGAATTTTGCATATTGGCGCCAAAACTGTCAGCGTGTTTAATCTCATCATATGAGGTTGAGTTTATCTGTTTTTTAAATAAAGGCATATCGACATACAACAAAATTGCTTCCATTAAATTTCGTTTTTCTAATTGCTAAAAATGTTTACATTTCATTTGTGTAGTTAGTTTGTATACAGCTATAATTGATCGTAACAAACTAATTATTATTTCACAAAATAGAATAAATATTAATTTATTATATATGACACAAAAGCGATTAAAATTAATAGTTTGAAGTAGTTATTCATTTTTATGTGATTATGGCCTAGTAATAGTTCACATGGTCGCTATCAGAATGCGTATTAAAAAATCTAAAATTTTAGAAATACTGCTTATGTCATAGTAATATTTATTCGAGCTTACGTAAGTATACAATAATTTATTTAAATATTATTTACATTAATACCTATTTGCACATTAATCTAAAAACTTAACATATTTAAGTACACATCAACTTACTAATTATAGTGTTTATTACTGGAATATTACGGTATAATTAATTGTAGATAGCAAAATATTACGGTTTGTTAAGAAACTTTACAAAAATAATTCGATTTTAAAATATTGTAAAAAGGAATTTTAAGAGATTTGAAAATTAAGTATACCACGAAAAAAAATTTTTAAGATCTGTTCCCTCATGACCTTTAAAAGTGTTTAAATTGTTGGACATTTAAAATCAAAATCAAATGCAATAAAATCTGTAGAAATAATTGGGTAATTCTCGTGTAAACATCGGAAATCATTATGATGAAACAGTGTCTATATTTTTTTCAGTCACTCCTTTAAATTCGTATAACTAAATTTCACAGGTTATAAACTAGGAAAAAAAATAATTGAAGTTTGTGAATAATAGATATAATATTATATTAATTTATACAATTTATTATGTACATCTGGGATAGATTTTAAGTATAAAAAGTTTTTCAATGAAACTGTTCTATAAATAAAAATATCCACAAATCTGATCATTTGAAAGGTCATTTTTATTAAATATTTTTAAATATTTATATATTCACTATTCGTTATTTTATAGCTTATAGTTTAAAAAAATAGACTATCGCATCAATACGTTTTTAAATGAGACTAATGTTGAAAAATTCGCGCAATGAAATGAAATACTGTTCTTAGTGGTAAAACGATCCATAATTAAATTGTGAAATGAAACAACAAAAAATAAATATATTTAGACTTAATTAACAGTCTCTCGAGACTATACTATAGGTATATGTAATGTTTCAGCGGCTATATTTTGACACATTATTTTCTGGTTCAGGTTAGCAGCCATGATGAATACTCCCAATTAATATTGTTCGAGGTTGTTGTAAAAGTCAATTAATAGATTTGTGGCAATACTATCTAGTACCCAATGATTAATGATTACGCTCTCAAGGCGAATTGTTATTAAGCAAATGTGTTAAAATTTAAAGAAAATTTTAAGTGACCAGTGTTAAAATTTAAAGAAAATTTTAAGTGGCATATTTAACCATATTTTGTTATTCGTCTTCTTATGCGACAGAGAAAAAAAAAGCTTTACATATATCGGGTTAAGGACAATGAAGGCTGTGATGATGTTTCTACAACTTTTTACAAATTCAGTTAATGTAGGATTTGCTGACGTTTTTTCTGTAAATCTATGGATTACGATTAGGTAAATAGTAATGAATTTCATAGATATTATTAGTACACAATAACATTTTACTTCTTCAATATTAAACTAATAAAACAGATCCTATTAAAATTATTATTAAAATTATATTTTTTCTTTAATTATAATTACATAAAGTAGTTTTTGTCTGTATAGTTTTAAGAATGTCAAAACTTATTAAGAAATTAGATTGATAAAAAAGTAATTAATATTTACAAATTACTGTCTAGGTTATTATAATAATTATAAAGAAAAATTGCACTTATATAACTTTATTCGTGATTGATATGGAGTTATTCTTTCATTCAGTATAATACAGTAAAATGAAATAGTATGGCAAATGTATTTAAAGTATTAGATTTCGCTAATGTTTAACACAGAGTGCCTTTACGTAAATTAAAAAAACTATGTTACCTCGGCTTCGAAGGAACTACGTTTAGATTCTTCTTATCAGCTATAGGATTTATACAATTAAGTGTTATAGGCTTTCAATATTTAAAAAGTCAGTGCCATAGAGAAACGGTTAATTATTTCGCAGATAACATGATTGTACCAAAATATTTCAATTCAAAGAGCAATTTTTATCAATTTTAATGAAACTTTGAGATGATAACTTTTGTCCTACTAAACGGATAATTACTAATTTCATTATTACGATAATGTAATGTTGATCATTTGGTTAAAAGTAATTCCTTTGCATAAAAAAGCTAAACAGGTTTTAGCATAATTAATCACAAAAGCACAATAGAATAGGGATCCTTTCAATTTAAATTTAGAACTTGATTTCAAGATGGCGGCTGGTCGCTAAGGTCTCGAGCCGCATGGTCCATTCGTCAATGTGGTTGTAAAGAGTTTAATATATTCATGTTTATCGCATGCTGATGGCTTGGGGGACCTCCAAGAAAGCTCAGTTGAGGCCTTGAGGCAGCAGCCATGGCTGCAAATAGTGGAGGAGCAGCTCCACCTCCAAATAAGGCGAATGATGGCGGCAGGAGGGGTCGAGCTGAGAGTCGAAGTTTTTCTATTTCGGCTTCTTGTAGTCGTTTCGCTTTCGCACGTCTATTTTGGAACCATATTTTCACCTGAAATAGAAATATATGTTTTTAAGACGGTTTTAAGTTATTGTTAGGATTTAATTATTAGTGAAGTAGATTTTTAGGCTCGTCTCATAGGAAAATTAATATTGCGGAATGGAAATGCGTCATAAAGTTAATATTAATATGAAAGATGCAGTAAAAAACTATTCGCAGCCAAGTGTATACTACATACTGTACGGGATGAATATCAACAGTAGAATGGTGGGATGGATGAACGATAGGATAATAGGATGGTAGATGATAGAATAATAGAGTGGTCTTACCACCCTATTGTTCACTGCACAAACTATTTTTTTTATTCATCCACTGTTTATCCATTATTATGACATGGGAGATATTTTTCATTATTATGACATGGGAGATTTGATGGTGACGTGATTTATTTACTTCTAATTCGTTATTAGTGACTATGTTTAAAAAGTTTTACTTCGACAGCGGGATAGATACACACATTTTTTTATTATTCTTCTAACACAAAAATATTTTAGTAATAGTTTTATTGTATATGTATTAACTATGAGTTTAAATAAATTACACGTGCACACAATATTAAAGACTCTAATACAGAACATAAACTCATAGTTATCAATGTATATAGATTTATAAAACCCGATTACGAAAATGAAAAATGATGTCACAAGCGGGATTCGAACCCGCGCCTATTGGGATTCCGGCCCAATCGTGCTGCCACTACACCACCGTGACTAATTGTAGGACATGCAAATTTCACTTCGTATCATATTTTACGTCTTAAGGTGACGGTATGCTATCTACCCGACAATGTTTACACATTGTTATAGGCTTAATACTTAAAACTTTACAGTTAGAATTGTATTAAACGATGACACAACCTTGTTATTTAAATTACTGAAATTTAGCATTTAATATGTTTAATTATTTATAAAACCCGATGACGAAAATGAAAAATGATGAAAAATGATGATGTAGTGGCAGCACGATTGGACCGGAATCCCAATAGGCGCGGGTTCGAATCCCGCTTGTGACATCATTTTTCATTTTCGTAATCGGGTTTTATAAATAATTAAGCATATTAAATGCTAAATTTCAGTAATTTAAATGTATATAGATATTAAAAATAAGTAACGATAGCTGCAAGAATTGAGAAGAGATAGTAAAATAGTTTCTAACGTCAGCTCACGATTTGCTTATTGTTGATAAAGCCTCTATTAATTTTTTGAAAAAACGAGGAGTATGTTGAAGCTATTGATTGGGTTATTGCTGTCAATAAAAAAAAGAGGTAAAATGTTATTATTTAAACTTAAATAAAGTTTAAATAATATATTTTTTATTACGTGGCTGTCTGTCCCTCACCTGGGTTTCAGTAAGCCTTAACGAAGAAGAAAACTCAGCTCTCTCCGCGATGCTCAAGTATTGTTTATCACGGAACTTCTTCTCCAACGCCAGGAGTTGCTGTGTGGTGAATGGTGTACGCGGTTTTCTATTAGGTTTGTGTTTACGAAGCTGGCAGCGTACCACTGGCGGACCTGATGGTGTACCTGCTGAAGAAAAAAAAATCTTAATAATAGTAGAATTATTTTTATAGGTTTACGTTTTTATCCTCGAGGGAATAAACAGTGGTATAATAAAACAAACGGTTTGTACTTTTAAATAGGAATAATGTACGCTTGTTCAGACCACCGGTATTGGTAGTTAAGTTAGTTTTTATCCTCGAGGGAATAAACAGTGGTATAATAAAACAAACGGTTTGTACTTTTAAATAGGAATAGTGTACGCTTTGTCAGACCACCGGTGTTGGTAGTTAAGTTAGTTTTTATCCTCGAGGGAATAAACAGTGGTATAATAAAACAAGCGGTTTGTACTTTTAAATAGGAATAGTGTACGCTTGTTCAGACCACCGGTGTTGGTAGTTAAGTTAGTTTTAGCGCGTGTAATTTGAAATTACGTCAGTGCTCACGTTATTTTACATTGTTATGCTATAATTATCGGTTATTTAAAGGATTATTGCATATAAAAGACTAATTTCGTTAACAGCCGTTGAAGTAATGGTATTATTTGTAGCAAGTTTGTCATTTGTATTTTTCGGACGGAGTAAAAATACAATTCACTACTCAATGTCTTACCCGTGGGTGTTGCAAAAGACGGTCAAAGGGCATTATATGTATATAACATCCATGAAAGAGAAGGACAACTAGAAATAAAACCTGTGGGATCAAAGTAGATCAATTTCCACCTTACTGTGGAGTTCTATGAAGTACTGAGAATCTGTTAAAATTTTCATCATCTTCGCCCTACTGGGTTTGCGTCGTTATTTACTTATTTTATTAATAGGAAAAATATATAATTGTACAGATAATTATCTATGCTAATAACAGTGCTATGAATAAAAAATAATAAATGTACAACCACCGAGATTTTCACATCTTTCAATCAATCATTCTATATCTATAAAATAGTATGTTTGTATATATGGCATCGTCAAACTGAGAAACTATTTGACTAATCATTATGAAAATTGGTATGTTTATGTATTTTTTCACGGTGAAGGTTTATATGGTATAATCAATAGATTATCCCCATTAAAGTAACTCACCAGCAGGTGGCACTGGGATATATCCACGTTTACAAATAAACCAGCTGGTTGGGTTTGCTAGTTTAATATAAATATTAAATATAGTTTGGTATGTCGGTAACGGTAGGAAGAATAGTTTTTCGGGTCTTCTCCATAATTGGAGTGAAATTGATTTGTTATACCACGCTGGTCAGAATTTTCTTCAGAGTTTCTCTTCTCTTGTTAAAAAATATAAAATAAGTAGGTACTACTAAACGTAACTACTACTTACTAAAACTAAGTAATTTTTATTACTATTTCTTTTTAATTAAATTAATATTATATAGTGAAGTCATGGCAATTTGTTTAGAATTCAGCAGAACTTGCGTTCAGTACGTTCATAAGATAAGTACGTACTCTAGTTATAAAGCTGTGTGGTAGCGGCTACGAATACTACTAACCCTTACTTTGCTTGTGGATGTCGTAAAAGAAGACTAAGAGCCTTATAACGACCTGGGCCAACTCTGATGCCGTTTGGTCAACAATTACATTCCCAAGAAGGGTTGACGTTTGGCAGGCGGCCGATCATAAAACTATTGCCAATAAATTTTACAATATGTACTGTGAATGAAGAGTACATATTGTATCGACTCCAAGAAATTGCCATAAAAGTAAGAGAATGATGATGAGGTACTCTAGTTACAGTTTAGACTATCCATGCTGCTGGATTTATAAATAGGATTTAAGTTGCTCAGTGTATCATGGTGAGGACTATGCAGGAGATTTTTCTACATGATAAAATCTGGCATATGAGCATCCATAGAAGAATACGTGCAAGTGATATAGCCCGAAGGATTAACATACAAATGTCAATGGGCAGTCTGATACATTTATATTATATTTTATAGATATTAATCCATTATAATAGTCCACTAGTACATGAAACGTAAACAAAAGTCACATTTCGGCATTATTAGTTTAAATTTGCATGTATTATGTTCAACCTTTGGTTATTTTCATTAATTAAGCCTACAAAGTCATTAGCTGGATTTAACATCGATGCATCGATGAATCGGCTTAATCGATTTGAATATTAAAGTATCGATTCATCGGACTGTATAATCACTTAGCTGGCACACTATTGTCTCACTTCCGCCCGCCCTAAATTGTCTATTAAGCGCCAAACCATTCGGTTAATTCAAATTTTAATTACCTTTTATACATAAACATTAGTTTTTGGTAAACTCAAACAGTTTTATTGTTCTGTTAACTTTTGATTTTAAAAGGTTAATTAGCTTTTGTAATGGCGGTAGAAGACTATAGTAATTATACTTTTATATTCAGCGTTTTTAAATTAACAATATTTTCACCCGTCTGCAGTCTAAGAGTTAGGAAGAATAAAGTAAGCATTTTCCTTTTTTGGGGCTGATCATGGCATAGTCCACTTCACCCGATCGCATCCGGAACGATGGCGGGGGAGGCGAGTGACCCCATAACCTGCTCTACATGTATCCTCTCTACACTATCCGGGCGGGCCCTGGCGGGACTGGAGCCTAGTCGTTTTCCTCGCTGGCCCATCCTGGGGGAAGCATTCTTTATCCTAGAAGTCGTAGAATCCTCGGGACTAAATAACAAGGTGAAGGAATCTGTGCCAGTGCTCAATCTAATAGCGATTGGGGACATGCAGTAGGTTATGGGGTTACGCGCTGCCTTTACATCACTCTGGATGGATTGGGCGGAGTTTGTCCAGATCATAGCCGGCCAAAAAAGAAGTCCGAGAATCTTTATAATTATTAGGCAATAGCACTATCCTAGGCAACTCAATTGCGATCGCCAACATGCTTGTGAAACATGTCGATTACGATATTATCTCGCTATAATCAAGAATATGCTTGTAACCTGTATAGTAGCAGCTAAGAATACTACCAGCCCTTACTTCGCCTTACTCTTCTACCGATAGCGTGGCAATTAGAGAACCTATATTGGGCTAGCTGGGCCTCATGCGTAATTATAACCTGATACTTTGCTACTGGCAGTTGTATACTTATGCTACAAGACAAACAAGAGAGCCGTGAAAACCTCAATAATTGGAAGAACTAAATCATTTAGCTGAAAGTTATGAAATCATACCAAAACAATTCAAAGTTTAATGTATGGTGCCTATTTAGTTTTCCATACGCATCGATTAATGATTAAAATTAAATTAATTAATTAAAAACCTAATGAAATAACCTTAATACGTAAACATAACATACATTTAGGTAATATACTTGATTCAATCAATTTGAATAATTTCAATTTACTTTCGGTGAAATTTAAATAACATGATTACAATATGGTTGATCCTAATATTTTATTAAGACCTCTATTTACATATAAATTCTTAATAATCTAGTGTATTTATTTATTTAATTTGGACATACTTGTTTAAAGCTAGCTTTATATCACTAGATAAAGCTGTACACGGTAGTTAGAAAATGCTTGGCTATTTTTATTTAGATGTTTATTTTTATTGACATTTTTAGGATTTTAAAAGAATAGAATAGAAACACTATATTCTGTGGTGGCGGATACGAAATTACTACCTTTATATAGCTGGCGGTCTAAAAGATATGTAACAAATTAAAGTTACACACGTCGTCGTTGAAAGCATAGATCTCAAGGCTCAAAATTCAAGACGTGTTAGTTAGCATAGCAATAACTCCACGAAAAGGTCAAATTCTCTGCAGAATAGAATGTTAGCGAAGTTTATTGCAGTTTATAGATAGAAAATATTAAAATGCTAAGAATTAGTGGTAGGACCACGCTATTGACAGTTCTCTGTCTACAGCCGTGGGTCGATCCGTCCGGGTTTTACAAAACTCTTGCAGAAAATCGACATTTGAGCAGTCACGTCACAAAGTACCGTTGCGCTTCGTTCGAAAACGCTTTCTGGATGGATTTTGGTGGGTAGGCAGTCTAGCTGTACCCCTTGTTAGGTATTGCAAAGATCCACGAGTGGTAGTAACACATACCATCAGTTGTGCTGCTTGCTTTTTTGTCACCATAAACATATGAGGAATAAATTTTGGTTAAAAATTAAAGAGTTTTATTGAGTTTTAGCGGGAAAAGTGTCCTGTGTTGATCTTGTACTATATTCAACATATTAGTATTTTAACGTATATATTAAGTAATTTAAATGGCATTTTATGTAATTTGATGCGCCGGAAGTACTGAGTTGTAGTGAACATGATTTAACAGTGCTTTAGATACGTTTTCTTTTTCTACCAAAATTCCCAAGAGATGCCTTTAACATTGTGGCCATGGCACTGCTGAAGGCGACGATTAAATTACTGATGGACGTTGACTTTAAATGAAGTTAATTTGTAAACAAAGATTTAGCTTTAAGGTCTTAGTAATCAAGTCATAAACTAGGAAAAAAAGGACTTGGTGCCGAAAACTGTCAATAGTGTGGTCAAGACCGTTACTAAAAAAACCATATGAAGATAGTTTAACTTAATTGTTTAGAAGGTTACATCTAGATAAATAATGATTGCGTATTGCATTTACAATTTGTATATTATATCACTTTATATTTCAGGCTCAGGACTCCCAAAGTTGGCAAGCCACCGCTACCGCTGCCTTAAATTTGATCTCCTGTTTTACCATTATTATTAATATAAAATAACTCAGTGCCTTTTCCTGATGTGGGACGAGTTATGAATGTGTCGCCACTTTGCCTGAGACTTTGACATGAGAGTCAAATAGCACTTTCTTCGGCAAGCTATAACACCAACTGCGACCAGCAACTTGGCTGCCAGATATGGTATTTATGGTATTATTCTTCTTAGGAAGTTTCATGGAGATATTCAACATTGGACGTTGATTGACTGATATATAAATGACGGATTAAAAACAAGTTATTAAATAAACACTTATGCATTTATATTCCCCACTAGAAATCAAATGATTGATCTCAACAGCAACCCCAAAGACACATATGACCTTCAATGACTCAATACAGACTATATATAAAGCAATAAAGCAAAGACTATCTTCGCGAATGCCTATCCATTGCGCTCCGGTGATAAAATACAACAATTTCAATGGCCCCACCTGCGGACATATCAATGCGCGCTACCGAACGTTAATGAAGATATAATATCCATCTCTAAACGTATTTATTTTCCCGCGCGCGCCATTTTGTGCAGCGATGACAGACCATAGAGCATTTTGTATAATGGCGGCCAATTAAGCGTGCCGTTTGGGCTACTTAAATAGGATTTAGTTGTCAATGTCGCAATTTAATTGGATTGTAGTAATCTCTGTTGGTTATTGAATAAATTACTTCGTATTTGTGTTGGTTTTATCGTTTTTCTGTGATGTAAATTCTTTTAAAGCTTCTGCTTACTTATTATGTAGGCATCGTATCTTAGTACCTAAACATTGTGTCGTTAATATATGTATGTAATTATACACATTGTTGCTACTTGTTTGCTTACTCTTGGTAGGTACTTAAAACATTAATTACAATATGTCTAAATAAGCTTAGACATCTTATAAAAAAGATAATGGATCATTTTAATTAGAGGTAGATGTAAACTGATTGGTACTTTTGCTCAGATGTTCTTCAAAAATGTTATTTGTATGACAAACTCGCGGAGTTTTTTGTCCGATCTTCTATCTTCTGTCTTTTACTTTGTAGCCAAGATTTAGATATCAAGTTCTCCTTCTTTTGTGTGTAGCGTCTTGAGGAGGCTTATGTCAAACAGTGAACGTAATTTAATGAAAAAATTGATAATTTTCGAGATTTATCAGTTTACTCATACTAAAAGTGACATCGCTTTTAAATATAAGACTGATGATGATGAAAGATAGCGGTTATTAACTCATCATCTTATCATCTCAGCCTAAATAAGTCACGCTGTTGATCTCAATCGTCCTCTACGATGAGAGGTAAATATATCGCGATTATCAAACGTGCTGATATAGGGTTTTATATCAAGCTTAGCTTCTCTACATATCCTAACCTACAAACTAAACTAAACTCACTCACTTCACATATCCCTTATTCATCTTTTACGATAGCCACGGGGAAGAGTGGATAGGTGGTGAATTGTAGTCTTACTCTATCACTACACAGAATATATATTCAGTATTTAAATACAATTATTATATTTATCTCAGCTCAAATGCTTTGAGTAGCAGTGTCTCATATATCCACTGCTACTTAAAATGTTTGGAAAATCATTGAGAGATTGTTACTGTCACAAGCGGGATTCGAACCCGCGCCATGCTGCCACTACACCACCGTGAACTATTGTAGGACATGCAAATCTCGCTTCGTATCATATTTATGTCTTTAAGGTGACATATGCCATCTACCCGATAATGTTTACACATTGTTATAGGCTTAATACTTCAAACTTTGCAGTTAGAATTGTATTTAACGATGACACAACCTTGTTATTCAAATTACTGAAATTTAGCATTTAATATGCTTAATTATTTATAAAACCCGATTACGAAGCGAAAAATGATGTCACAAGGGGATTTGCATGTCCTACAATAGTTCACCTTGGTGTAGTGGCAGCACGATTGGGCCGGAATCCCAATAGGCGCGGGTTCGAATCCCGCTTGTGACATCATTTTTCACTTCGTAATCGGGTTTTATAAATAACTAGCTTTTGCCCACGACTTCGTCCGCGTGTAATAGTTGCTTTGGGCTAACGCTAACAACTCACGAATTCGTTTACGTAAAAGGTAGAAATATTTTTAAATAATAAATACGTTCAGGTACCTCTATATGAGGCTTTTATTAGTAAGAGTGGAACATTAAACCTCAAGTAAAAGTGTTGGGTCTTATCTATACTTTCTATAGATACATACTTACGCCTATTTGCGATTACGCATACTTTTAATATGTATGACCTCTCGTGACCAAATCTCCAATTTGGTCCAGAAAAGTACGACGTGGTCTTCCCCTTGTATTCGCCCCATTCACGTTTGCTTCGTCAACCTCTCGTCGCTCATTCTTTCTACGTGTCCAGCCCACCTCAGCATACCAGCGCTCTCTTATAAGTTATAACATTATTCCTAATTTTATCTTTCAGACTTACATCACACACGTTACGATGAGCTCTCAGCTCTACAGCATTTATTCTATTTTCACGTCTTCACCGCCAAATCCAACATTCACACAGTATTTTTACCATAAATGCGCGCGCAGTACTTGATCATTATTTTGCTGTGATTTAATTTTTAAACTGCGATATTTCTTAAGATATTCATTGAAATCAAATAATGTAAACGGCAATTTTGTTTTAAATTGAATTTTTGTGATGAATAACGTATTTATTTGGATAAGGATTAAAATAATGTTTATAAAAACACCTTCAAAAACATCGCATTATTTTAAAACAAATTTGATTAGCATAAAAATGGTTATGGTGAATCAACCTTAAAGGATAGACATATGCTGTCCCGGACTTTTATTTAGAACTTTAAAAGGCAAACAATTATGTAGTACATAATTTTTGCGAAACTTTAACCGTTTACGCAGCGGCAGCACTCAAAAAGAAAAATACCCGATTTGAAAACATTCTTCATTGCTGCTCTGCTCCTATTAGTTTTAGCGTGATGATATATATATAGCCTTCCTTAATAAATGAGCTATCTAAAACTGAAAGAATTTTTCAAATCGAACCGGTAGTTCTTGAGATTAGCGCGTTCAAACAAACAAACAAACAAACTCTTCAGCTTTATAATATTAGTATAGATTAAGCATATTAAATGCTAAGTTTCAGTAATTTGAGATTACTACTAGCTTTCTGGTGATCTTTTAGCCGATTTTTACGACTACTATGGGAACTTAAGTCATAATAACGCTTTGCAATACTAACCAATTATAATATGGAAGAATTTATTACTTATAAGTAAGATAAATTCTAAGATCATCTTATACCTATTTAGTAACAAGAGTGATTCATAAGTAAGAGTATTTGATATCTAATAATTTCCCGATAAGTAATTAGTAATGCCACAGTTAGTATTATAAGAATGTCATGCTGCTTCTATTTACCAATCATTGCGAACAGAAAAAATACAATTATATGCTTTCTATTAAAAATATTGCGGTATTATAACGATATATTTGCCGTAAATGGATCGTAAAACAGAAAAACAGTTTAAACTTTATAATTCGCTTGCTTAATTAATGAAGTTCGTTATTTGGTTAAGGTGACATTTGTAGTTGAATGATGGCTTGTATATTAACTTGAAAATAAATACATTATTAAAGTTTATATACAATATGTCAAACAAAATATTGAATGAATTTGTTATTCATTTATTCAAAAGTGTTTTAATTATTTAGTGATGGTTAGTACATATATGAGGTATAATCATAGACAATTTAGATTTATAATAACTTCTTTTATAATAATATAATTTAAGAAATACAGAAGAAAAAGGTTTGGTATATTATAATTATATAAAAATACCAAAAGTTATATACAGGAAATTTCAATTTTCTTTCAAGCGCTGCTTATAAAATGATAATTATTAGACAGATAATTCAGCAAGAAAAATTGTAAGACTTATTAAAATTAAGTTATCGTAGTTATCGTTATCGTTCAATATTAGGTCAGTATCTTCTCGTTATAAAAAAAACCTGGCCATCAATATCACGCTTAGCAACTCTCATCATCATCATCATCACAGCCCACACACGTCGCACCGTTGGGCTCGGACATCCTCCGTAATGGGATGGGGCAATTAACCTGCCATACCATGCTGGTCAGACATGTTGGTATAGGGTTTTGTTTCGAGTTTTCCTTCTCTTGGATAGATGTTATATGGGTTTTATATCCCTTAGTCGTCTCTTACGATCACGCACGGGTAAGATAGGGGGTGGTGAATTGTATTCTTACTCCGTCACCACACGGATATAGCAACTCTGCTAACACCCAAATAGAGGATTTAAGTTGAAAACTTACGAAGTGATATTAATTTCCTTGTTTAGTATCAAGTTTGGAATACATTTAAATTACCATTCCTTACTTGGAATACCTGTTGAGGGATTACCAGGAACATGAGAAGGACACTGTTGGAAAATTTATAATGCTCTGATCATCAATCCAATTATAAAGCGCAGTAATACTGATATACCATTTTGGGGAGACTAGTATCTAACAGAGAACGTAGATAGGCTAGTAAACGTCTCCTTTATACAAAATGTAGATCCACTTCTCCCTATATACAAAATGGTAGATCCACGGCCGAAATTAGTTGGACATAGCTACGAGTGTATGCATAATTCCTATGCAACATGCGTATGCTCAAGCATTGAGTTGGTGGAGTACTATAGGTAGGTACCTAGGGCTATGTATAGACTCCAAGTTTTCGTGGAAAGTATATACTACGACAGTAGTTGATAAATTAAGAGCTGTGCTTGTAAAATTACACCACCTTAGGTTTATCTTGGATAGGGCGACATTGTATACTGTGTATTACGTGCTTGTAGATTCAATACTATCTTATGGACTGACTAGCTCGGTCGCAGCCTTCTGCGAGGCAGTAGTCTCGCAGAAGGAGGCGGCGAAGCGCGTGCGCGAGTAGCGTCTCCTCGACGACGCGAGCCGTCGCCGGCGACTGGGGCGGCGTAGGCGCGATTACCTGCGCCTTATGCCACCCTAGCCGAGGCCGCGGGTGACTGGAACGGGGAATTAGTCCGTCACCCGCCGAGAGGCTGACCGTGAGGAAAAGACCGACGTCCTCCCCGAGGGAGGGGATGTCGCTCAAGAAGAGGGTACCCCTCGGGGGGTATTCCGTCGGGCCGGCCACTGACGACAAGTTCAGCTGCTCCAGTGGCCGGTCCAACGACGAAGGCGAGGTTCACGGGTGGGTTATGGGTGAGCGTGCTGACGCCCCTCTGTCGCCCCGGACGGAGTGGTGCGAGGAGCGCGACGACCGTAGCCCAACCCACAAAAAAAAATGGACTGACTAGCTATGGTCGTACATTTAAAATTTATTTAGATAAAATAAAATCAACACAGCAGCACGATTGGGCCGGAATCCCAATAGGCGCGGGTTCGAATCCCGCTTGCGACATCATTTTTCATTTCGTAATCGGATTTTATAAATAAAATCAACACAAATAAGGTTTCTTAAGTTACTAGTAGACAAAAATACAAAAAGCCAATGTAAAAATAACTATGAACAACTTTTTATAACATGTAAAATACTACCAGTCCATGAGAAGGTGTTATTATTGACTGCAAATGAGCAGTACGCTAGCGATGAGTTCAAAGTATATAAAAATCGCCCGCGGAGAATAGGTACCAATATGCTAGAATTACCCTCTTGTAATAATTATTATGTGGAAAGAAACAGACATTATTTTGTGCCCAAAGTATTTAATAACCTACCGTCATCCTTGTTAAATAGTTCTAATACTAAAAGAATAATTAAAAATAATAAAAATAAATTTCTAATAGAAACATTTAGTCGTAATATTAATATGTAATAGGTACTGTGGTGGTTAGCTGCGAGTACGATATTTATGGTGTTTGTGTTATAAATATGATATTTCTGGTGTTCGTTGTATAACATTTAATTTCAATTTGTGAAGGTTCCTAACCTTAAATCCACGAAAGAAGTATCTGTGAGTGCTGTGTTTTGTGCGTACGTGGTTGATTTCAATGCAAATAAATATGGTATGTACCCACCTTAGGGGGGTCCACTTTGAAAAAACATCGATGTTTTTTCCGATTCGATAAATCGAAACTGTACATCGATGTCTTTCGATGTATCGGATGAAAACATCGATGTTTTTAAACATCGAGTACTTTTTCTAAAGTCATATCAAAAGTGTTACTTCTAAAAAAAAAAAAAAGGTCTTTTTTGTGGCATTTATACCTATTCCAATCCCTTATAAAACTGACTTCTAAAAAAAGGTCCTTTTTGTGGCATTTATATCTATTCCACAGTCCCTTATCAAACAGATTTCTAAAAAAATAAAATAAAAAAAGGTCCTTTTTGTGGCATTTACTGGTTATCATCGTTTCGATGTTTTATGAAAAAACATCGATACATCGAGTATTTCGTTAGCTCTTCAAAACATCGGATCGATTCGATGTATCGCATTGTAAACATCGATGTTTTCGATGCATCGATGTATATCGAATATCCCTAACCCACCTGTGTATCTCGTACAAGTTATAACAATATTAACATTGCAAGCCTTATGAATTGTTATAAACTATGTTTACTTTAACTTAGCAATGATAATGTAATAGTACTAATAGTTACATGGAAATTGTGAATGTTACAAATCAGGAAGCTTCATCTGCCAAAAAAACTGTAATACAGTTTGGCAGAAAAAAAAACAAATTGTAAAAGTGTGCATTTTTCCTTAGAATAAATTTATTTCTATTCTATTCTACATACCTAATTATGTTTTTTTTTATTGCTAGTGGTGGCAATTGAGTAAGCAGCACACCTGATGGTAAGTATCACTGCCGCCCATGGACCTTTGCAATACCAAAGGTATAGCTAGGCCGCTGCCTACCAATATAAATCCCAAACTCACCCGATTAGGCTTACGGCTCTCTCGCTCACCGAACGAAGCGCAATAGCACATTGCCATTACTCAGACGTCGATCTTCTGCGAGAGTGTGGTACTACCCCGGACGGACCGGCCCGCGGCTGTAGACAGAAACAGCGTAGTCCTACCACTATTGTAGTTTTTAAATGTTAAAAATGAAATAAAAGATTTCTATTAACAATATTTTTGCAACATAATTATTCTGGAAGCTGAAAACTACATATCAAGATGGCTGCTGCAGTCAGCAAGCACTACCTACTGTCATAAGATTGGTAGTAAAAAGGTTGTAAATGAATTTATATTTTTAATGTGAATGGGTCTGAAAAGTGTTTCGCTCCTACATATAATTATCATATTTAACGCTGATTTCTTTTAAAATTTATTTAGATTTAAGAATATATTAATACTTTAAGTTTGACAATTTGCAATTCATACACAATAACTATTTGTAATTCAGTCACAATGACAATTTGCAATTCATTCGCAATTGATAGTCATCTATACTAATATTATAAAGAGGTAAGGTTTGTATGTATGTTTGTAATGAATTGGCTCAAAAATTACTGGACCGATTTAAATAATTCTTTCACTATTTGAATGCAACATTATCACTGATTATTATAGGCTATTTTAATTGTAAGAAAAATATAAGGATCCCTACTAAAATTACAATAATGTTACCCAAGGTGTAAAAAAACGCCCATAAAATATCTATCACCGCATGTGCTGCGAAAACTATTGATAATAGAACCAAAAATGTTCCACAATATTAAAAAACATATCAATATCTACAAAAAATGTCGCGATAACATGTGTCTAACTATTGTAGTTATGTCACTCTAACTACTTTTTAACATTTTAAAATTTAATAGAAATTTCGACCATAATCAGACCAAGTTATTTATACCTTTGCCTTAATCCTTACCTAAATAAATGAGTTCTCAAGCAAGGCTGTTTAAATACCTGTAAATAACTTTTTATTTTATTAAAATCGGACACTCCATTCGAAAGATATTACGAGTTTAATAAAATTGAAATAAAATTAATTCGCAGCCGTGACGCGCCGGTGCGGCGGGGGCAGAGTGAAATTTAAAAGTCTTTAAAATAAAAGATGTACTTGAATAAAGAAATGATACACAAATAAAAAAAACTACATTAAATTAAATAAAAAATATAAATCAAAAAGGAAAAATAAATGTAAAAAAAAAACTTAGCACATAAGACGGGGGTGCTATATTTTTTATTCTATGAAATATGTGATAATCAGTACTTATACAGTAATAGTAGGTATATAATGTATCTAATTATTGTTAGTATACTCTAAACCTCAGTGAAATGTTTTTAAAAATTACCAGTTGATGTCATTTATTCTGTTTACTCATTTTGTTTTCAAACATCAACCCAAGGGAAGCCAGCGATACACTATTGCTAAATACATTATTATTTAAGTATGCACTACATTTACTGTACGTTTATGCCAAAATGTTTAATAAATAAATGTTCACCCGTGCGAAGCCGGGTCGGGCCGCTAGTTGTTTATAATTTGAAATTAAAATAAAGCACGGCCCTTTTTTTGTTTTTTTTTATTTTGGGGTGGGTTATGGTCGGCGCTCTTCTCGCACCACTCCGTCCGGGGCAACAGAGGGGCGTAAGCACGCATAACCGTAACCCACCCATGAACCTCGCCTACGTCGTTGGACCGGCCACTGGAGCAGCGTGAACTTGTTGTCAGTGGCCGGCCCGATGGGATACCCCCTGAGGTAAAGGTACCCTCTCCTTGAGCGACGTCCCCCCCTCGGGGCGGACGTCGCTCCCTCCTCGCGCGGTCAGCCTCTCGGCGGGTGACGGACTAATTCCCCGGTCCAGTCACCCGCGGCCTCGGCTAGGGCGGCATCAAGCGCAGGTAATCGCGCCTACGCCGCCCCAGTCGCCGGTGGCGGTTCACGTCGTCGAGGAGACGCTCCTCGCGCACGCGCTACGCCACCTCCTTCCGCGAGACTACTGCCTCGCAGAAGGCTGCGACCGCGTCCCAGCGTCAGGTCGGCACCGAGGATTGCGACGAGTTCACGGCGCTGCTCTGCCCAAGCAGCACAAGCCTCGAGCGTATGCTGCGCCGTATCCTCGTCGCAATCGCAGTGGTGGCAGGATGGTGTACTCTCCCGCCTGATGACCGTGTACAGATATTTGGTGAAGCATCCATGCCCCGTCAAAATCTGCACCAGTCGGAAGGAGAGCACCCCGTGCTGCCGTTCCAACCACTGCATCAGCACTGGCCGGAAGGCCTCCACAGTCCGCACACCGAACCGAGGCCTCTCCAGCCGGACTGTCCAACGAACAATGACGTCTCGGCGGGCGTCGACGCGCCAGGTGGTGAGGTCCCTCAGTGAGACCACACCGCCCTCCGCTCGCACCCCCGACACCTGCCGATAAAAATCAGCGAGCATTTCTGCCTCCAGGTCCCACGGGGGAGTCCCGGCCAACAGGCACGCTGCCTCCGTCGCCACCGTGCGGTACCCGCGTACGGCCCTGACCGCCATGGCCCTCTGTGGTTGCCACAGAAAAGCTCTGAGTCGGACGGTCAGGGACCCCGCCCACACCGGTGCGCCGTACAGGGCCATCGACCGGACGACCCCCGAGTACAGCTTTGGCACGTAGTGCTCGGTCCGCCCACATTCGGCATAAGCCACGAAAGGGCGGACGTCGCGCCGACGAGCCGCGGAGCGAGCCTCTGGCAATGCTCCCGAAACCACCAATGCCCGTCGAGCACCAGGCTCAAATACCTCATATGGGCCCGGATGCTTATGTCAACCGAATTGACGGTGATCGAAACTCCGATGGGAGGACTCATGCGGGGCCCATGGAACAAGAGGGCCTCCGTCTTGTAAATAAAGCACGGCCTAGAAGATTTTAATTGTTTTTGTAAATGACTAAATGCCAATATTATTAGCAATGTACTTTAGTAATTAGAACATTAAATACGAGCTGTACATACATACATACATATCATCACGCCATATCCCTTGCAGGGTAGGCAGAGAGAACAGAGTGCCAGAGAACTCTATCTCTGCATACTTCACTCGCTTCTTCAACATTCATAATTCTCTTCATACACGCTCGCCGGTTTCGGAGACTCTTGACTCCACCTTCCTTCAGTACCTGACCGATCTGGTCTAGGTAGGTTAGTCTCGGTCTCCCTCGGTACCTACATCCTTCCACTTTCGCATTATATATCTATACGAGCTGTAGTTGTCGTAAATTTGACCTTACACATCAAATTGGTCAAAATTAAACAATTATAATTTATGACCGTATTATTGTTTGTTGCTCATTGATTATAGCAGTAGCTGTGCTTTACGACTGGTTGGAGATAATGAAGACATAAAAAATTCCAAGAAATGTTGCCTTAAGTGGACAGAATATTACTAATCTTAATAGCTTGCTAATCTTTTAGTTGATTTTTAATGCTTAAGATTCAGTGTGAAATTAATGTAATTCTTTTATTATGATTATGAATGTTAATTCAAATGCTGTTTGGTTTTGTGAGAGGAATTAGTTTTTTTTTAATATTCACCAATAGTATAGGTGTTTCCTACATAACGTTACGTAACTACGTTAAGCGTTTTGACTATAGAAATTATACATTTTAATTAAGGTAATACGTAGCATTAAATATTTTCTATCTACAAACTGCAACTAACTTCGCTAATATCCTATTGTGCAGAGATATAGACCAGAATTTGACCTTTATTATGCGGAAACCGGATCCGATAATCCGATGCATCTGGCGTTATTAAACGTTCACCGTATCCGGTACTAGTATACCGTATCCGGCGACCGGATCTGGTGTTAGCAATTCTTAGCAAAATAAGAGAGCTGTTGCGTAAGTAGGCACTTTGAATGCTTGTGCGTGTTGTTCATACGTGCCAGTCGTTGGACGCCGAGTCTTCCAGCCCACTATGTTGCGCCAGTACCGCGCTGCTACCCGCATCCCGCATTCGTATATATATTTTTTATTTTATTGCTTATAGTGGCAAACGAGCAGACAGCACACCTGATGGTAAGTATCACTGCCGCCCATGGACCTTTGCAACACTAATATAGCTAGGCCACTGCCTACCCAATATAAACCCCAAACCCACCCCAGTGGGGCTTCCGGCTCTCTCGCTTACCGTCTATCTTCTGCAAGAGTATGGAACTACCCCGGACGGACCTGCGGCTGTAGACAGAGAACTGTCGACAGCGTGGTCCTACCACTATGACTATATCTTATATATCTGCATAATCTACTTGTTTATATTATTACTTACTGAAATAATTGATCAGCCTGTGAAAATAAAATCTAGGACGACTGAGCTACTCGTTAATTAGTTAAAATTTTACTAGTTACCTACACTACTAGATTTTACTTGTTTGCTCTTTGTCTAATGTTGACGGAAGGCGGGCGGCCAGTCATAAAACTATTGCCAATAACTTATGCAATAGGTAGGAAGAGGAGTACATATTGCGTCGACCCCAAGAGATTGGGATGGGAGCAGGAGAATGATGATGCTCTTTGTCTAATCTTAATATGGGATTGGAAATAAAATTGCAATGATATTATATATGTTTTATTTTTTATAAATTACCAATATTAGCTACAACGGCACTTGATTAACTTACTAACTGCTCATTTTGAGTCGAAAAGTGAAAAAAAATCTGATTCGATCAATCAAATCTGATTTGATCAATCCGGCCGTATTCGACCGGATTCGGCCGGTTTGGTGAAAAGATGGTCGGATCCGGCCGGACTGAAAATGACGCCGGATCGCAATCCCTAATTTTTATCTACGCTTTCGACGACGATGTATGAAACTCTAATAATTCGTTATATATCTTTTAGCTTCTACGTAATAAGGAGAAAACTTTATTAGTCATTTTCTAGGCCTGTCAAACTTCGTATTATTACTAAAAATGTCATTGAGAAAATATTATTCAAGCTTACAGTGTCTTATAATCTTGTGGTGGACTTCACAGTCTTGTTTTATGATATACATATATAAGGTTTTCCCTGGATTACAATGCGATATCTTTTCTTTTAATTACTATATTTCTTAATAAATTCTCTTTTAACACTCTAGAGTCTAGATGATTATAAACTGATATATTTTTTTATGATGATTTTTTTTTATCGATACTAATTTACGCTACTAAGCTACGCCGTGGTCCTGACTGTGTTAACAGAATGAAAATTTAGTGTAGCAATGAAACATTATACGAATTTCTTATATTTGACCAGTGCACAGTGTTTTCAAATACTGATCATCAAAAACTTCTGTCCTCATTTGAACACGCTATATAGTATCGAAAACATCGGCATAACAATGTTGAATTGAAACATGAGAAAATTCTTAAAAGTAGTGTTATTTCTATTTATAAAACTTGCAATTATACGAAATTATATATTCTTAGCTATTTTCTTCGATATTTCTTAACATATTGAGACAAAAATACATATAGCACATATGCTGTTTTCTGATTCCCCCCGCGTTTCCTCCTGTTCTTAAACCTATTATTAATTGGAATCGGTGTAATAATTATACTACATATTGAAATAGTTTCAGCAATAGTTTTATGGGTGGCCGCCTGCCTGACGTCAACCTTTCTTAAGAATATAATTGTTAACCAGATGGCATCAGATGGAGTTGGTCCAGGTCTATATTTACTGCTTAGTCGTCTTTTAAGACACCCACGAGCAATATAAGGGCTGGTAGTAATCGTAGCCGCTACCATAGTGTTGCTTGCCTTTTAAAAGTCTAGGAGTTGTCTACTTTAATATGAACGTCTAAATAAAATTAGCCAAGCCTTGCTAAATATAACCGTCATCACGCCATATCCCTTGCAGGGTAGGCAGAGAGAACAGAGTGCCAGAGAACCCTATCCTTGCATACTTCACTCGCTTCCTCAACATTCATAATTCTCTTCATACATGCTCGCCGGTTTCGGAGACTTGACTCCACCTTCCTTCAATACGTGACCAATCTGGTCTAAGTAGGTTCGGTCTCGGTCTCCCCCGGTACCTACATCCTTGCACTTTCCCATTGCATATTTTCAATATATAAATTAATTAATACTTTTGTAAAATAATTATCGGCAGTAATATAATCAAAGTTATTCCTAAATTAATACTTATTGTAATATAACTTTGTTGTAACACATAGTTTATAGTAATACTTTATTCTAATAGTTCTATATAAAGCCACAGTTGTGTTCTTGTATAATAAGTTTCATAAAAAAAAGCGCACTACAGAAAGTTAGCAACAATGTTGATTATAACACATCGTCGTCCATCTTGTTTATAATAGTTAAACGTATCAAAGGAGAATGGCTAAGCTCAACGCTTACAATTTCACAATTTGTCCCCGCGTGCTTTTTGCGCTCCACAGTAATTGGCGGTCACCTGCACAGCGGTTGCGGCCGGCGCAGAGCACCAAATATGGCAACTTGACTGTCGCAGACATTTTGCTTTTTTGGACTATCTGACAAATGTGTAATTATTTATTTAATATCGTTCGTGTGTATACACATTTGGGCACAATTCACATACCGCATTAAACGTTTTTCGGACGCCATTTCTGTTGAGTGTTGAGGACGGTTTTATGCCTCTCAGCGGCTAATAAATACGGTAATGACGCTCCCTATCCGGAAACATGTTCGATACTTTTTTTTTTGTTGAAATTTATTAAGCTTTACTGTTCACTTTAATTGGTGAATTTCAATATCTCGATATGGGAGGGCGGTTAACTTTATATGTATATATTTTAATTTTATTATATTATTATTCTATAAAAAGTGCTTTAATCGTTTTTGTTATCTATATAACGAGTTATTGGACAATTTTATTCCATAGTCCTTAATTCGTGGTGTGAGATATACAAGCTTCTAATTATAGGTAACTTGAATAGCAATGAAATTGATAATGTAGAAAAGAAAGCAGAATATAATTAACAAATATACACGATATGTGTAATAGTTTGGGTGATCCAATCGCGAAAATAGTTTAATGTGCAAATATTTTAATATATATTATAGCTAATTTACCAAATTATCGAAATTTAGTATTTAACATGTTCGGCTGTTAAAAAAAAATATTTGCAAGCGACAAATAAAACTTATTTACTACACAGGACTAGAACCCACGCCTTTAGGTAACCCATTCCAATTGCCTTATCAATTAGATCAGTGGGGGTAAATGTATGTATTGTAATTAAATTTTCACTCACATTATTGTTTTTACAGATTTTTTTTTATATGACATCTATCAAAAAATGTTAACATCTCTTCTTTTATTTAATACTTTTACATTTCTCTTAGAATTGAACGACACGACTCAGTAAGTGTTATTGCCGTTCAACTTATGCAATACCAACGGTATAGCTAGGTCGCTACTAATCCAAAACCACTCAGAAAGTTAGGCATCCGGATCTTTCGCTCATCAAACGAAGTACTACAACAAATTACCACTGCTCAGATATTGATTATCTGCGAAATTGTAGTACTACTCCGGACAGACCAGTCAGGGGCTGTAGACAAAACACTGTCAGCCGTGTAGATCTATCACTACTGCTTACAACTTCAAGATGAGACGGCGCGGTGGCGTGTCAGACACTAAAAAATGACATTTAAAAAATAAGCAACAATGTTTGGGTTTGCTGCTGGGAGAGTTGAGGAGAGAATGTGGTAGACGCCGAACGGGCCTGCAAGCTTTACGTTGCCCCAAATGATTGTCTCAGGTAGTATTCAGACCACCGTCTTTTTTAAAAAAAAAACATCAGACTGAATTAAATTGTAAACTTAAGTTTACAGTTTAATTCAGTATCTCATAGTAATTTAAATATATTCCACTGCTCCAATCTCCTCTATAGTAGGCAACAAATTGAATTATTATACCACGCTAGTCAAAGAAGTCGGTACAGGAATTTATTTATTACTTTTCTTCTTTTGTATATTTATGTATTATCTGCATATCACATTCCGTAGTCGTCTTTAACACACACAGGCAAGAAAATGGGTAGATTATATGCTTACTACGCCATCGGAAATCCGGCAACCCAAACCCCGGGTTTTGGATTTATATTGGTAGGCAGCGGTCTAGCTATAACCTTGGTATATCAAAGGTCCATAGACGGTAGTGACATGTATTCGCCAATTTCTCAAGTCCGTCTCTAGTGTTCGATTGTATGAGTAGAAGACCGTCGTCAGCGTAGCCGATCAATGAGCAATTTTGAGGTAGAGGGAGCTCAAGAAAGTCATCGAACCCTAAATTCCACAGATATGGGCTTAACACAGATCCTTGAGGACAGCCCATCGTTAATGATTTAGACACAGCATGGTGACCGAGTCTCAGTGTGGTTGAACCTTGAAGAAAGTAAGACTGTATAAGTTGGTAGATGTTTTTGAAGCATCCACGAGCCTTTAGTTTAAGTAGTAACATCGGCCACCAGGCGTTGTCAAAAGCACCTGAGATATCTAGGAAGATGCCTAATACATATTTAAAAACTGATGCCGTAACAGTTTTTCTAACGGCAATAATCGCATCAACAGTTGATTTCCCCGGGGTAAATCCAAATTGTCTAAGATTGAATGTGGGGCCACCTGGTAACAGACGAGGAACAACCAGGCGTTCTAAGAGCTTACCTAGTGATGGCAGTAGAGTAATTGGCCGATATGACTTCGGGTCGTCCGGCGGTTTATCACCGTGTTTCGGTATTATACGTATGAAGCCGCGACGCCATAAACGAGGAAAGATTCCTTCGGCTATACAACGATTGTATACTAGTAACATTGAGTCGGCTGATGTTCGACAAGCTTCTTTAATCATTTTATTTGAGATTTTATCTTCTCCGGAGGCTTTATTTAGAGGAAGAGCTTTTACAGTATTCAAAAATTCAGCTAGGGAGGGGAGATCAGACGTAGAGGATAGTGGTGGCAATGTAGCCCAAGCTCTTATTTGCGCATGATGTTCGGTATCAATTGCCACGTTGTCATCTGGTATTAACGTATTTATTAAAACCTCGGTGGTCTCCTCTATGCCCGCGGTGTGCTTATTATTTATTTTAATATTTTGTATGAAAGCTAGGTCAACCGATCGATTGGCTTTAAATTCGTGATATAATGGAGACCACGGACCCTGGTTTTCTAGTTTTTCCACTACTCTATTTAACAACGCATCTTTAGACTTTTCAACCGCAATCCGGTAACAAGACCTTGCAGTTCTGAGTGCAAGTGAGGACTCATCAAACGCTATTCCCGTTTTTCGTGACTTTTTGAGTTTATTATATTTCCTGCGTGCTCTTCGAAAACGTCTACGAAGTTCAACCAGTTCATTGTTCCACCAGTCACACCTTTTAGTATTGGGCAGAGATGTACGGCCCAGAGCTATATCGGCACAATATATTAAAGAGTGTGACATTATTTCCGCACTTTCTTCCGCGTTTAATTCTTTGCGAGTGAAATCCCTGGCACACGAGGCAAATAGAGAACTAAAGAATTCCCAGTTTGCTCCTTTACATTTATATCTAAAATTGTGACACTGATTGGGAGGATCCTGTATCAATCCCGGTTTAAATTCGTACGCGATCAGGCGATGATCACTACACGACGCGTCCGGGAGGACGCGCCACCTATACAAGCAAACGTCTGCGCTTGAAAGCGTGACGTCAATAGAAGATTCGCCCATAGGGCTGCAAAATGTTGGTGGTGCATCGGGTGTATTGTGGATGGATAAGTTCATCTCAGCGATGAAATCTTCTATAGCACACCGTCGATCAGTATCGGTGTATCTCACCTTGCCATACCATAGAGTAGATGACGCATTAACATCAGCGCCTACTATCGTTTTCCGACCCATAAGGGATCGCAAGACATGGCGAAGATGGTGTAAGTGTGGACTAACTGGATCAGAATATTGAAAATAATAGCTCACAACGAAAACCCTACAGGATGGGGACGTGACCTCTGCGACAGCACAGTGTGACGTCATGAGATTTTGTACTGACGTGACAGTAAATTTGGAACTTGCAACATAGATGCCGGCTCGTGCTTTGTTGTCAAATTGTACAACCCTATTACGCAAGCGAGTGCTGTTGTATTGCTCTTGTATAAGTACGATATCTAAATTAAATTCTATAACTAGACGGTCTAGCTCTGAGGTCGCCACCCTATCGTTATGGAGGTTTAATTGCCCAATATTCAAACTATCCATTTCTAATAGTTAGTATTGAGCACCAGTTGTTCTAGCTTCAGTTTGTAAGTGGGGCAATCTGACGCACCACAAGGATGATCATATGGTTTTTTAAATCGTTTGCAAGACGCACATTTAGGCTTAAAATCTTGTTTGTCCTTATTTGTGCAGGACTTCGTAATATGTCCTTCTGTGCAGTGACCACACGTAGGTGTCTTTTCCGTACAATATTTCGCGACATGTCCGTGTACCTGACAGTTTGAGCAGCGTACTACTTCTAAATCATCGTAGAAGCGGCAGCTGGCCCAGTCTATAAATAATTTCTCCTTGGTGGTTAGTAAATGAACGCGCACTTCGGGATCAAGTTCGATACCGATCCATTTACGACCGTTTTGTAATTTTCGGTTACGAATAATTTTTGTGTCTTAATTTAATAGTTAAATGGGGCGCACGAAA
Organism: Lymantria monacha; assembly: GCA_905163515.2. NCBI lineage: Eukaryota > Metazoa > Arthropoda > Insecta > Lepidoptera > Erebidae > Lymantria > Lymantria monacha. The sequence goes on along the minus strand of LR991081.1, from coordinate 9,494,368 downwards.
TCGGCTAAATTTCGCTCCTCATAAAACTTATCATCTTTTATTAAAGGGTAATTTGCAGTCAACGCCACGCATAAGATTTAATAATGCGACAGTTAAAAGGAAAGAGTCAGTTTGTTATCTTGGCCTAGTCTTAGAAAAAAACTTCTCATTCATTGAACATATTAAAACTGTGGGTGAAAAGGCAAAACGAAACTTTTATGCTCTTACTAGAATTTCAACGTCTACCTGGGGCATCTGTTTTAATACACTTAAAATCATATATACAGCCACATATCTGGGGTGTATATGTTACGGTGCCCCAGCCTGGGCTGACAGAACTACGATAGGCGCGGCACGGCGTAAATTACTCCAAAGTCAACGATTAGCATTAATATTCCTATGTAAAGCATATAGAACAGTTAGTACCGAAGCCTTACCAGTACTTGCAGGTGTACTTCCGGTCGACTTAGAGATACAAAGGCGCGCGTCATTGTATTATTCCACCAGGGAAAATATGAACACCAATTTTCTTTTACCGCGCGATCGTATTAAAATTACTAGACTTTTTGCGCCGCAATGCGTTGTGTACGAGGAGCTCCTGACCGAATGGCAGGAAAGGTGGAACTCATCAACGAAGGGCCGTCATCTATATCTATTCTTTCCATCTATTCGAGAGCGTTTAGAGAAGGTTTGGCTAGAAATTAACCACTATGTAGCACAATTCCTCACAGGCCATGGTAATTTTAAAAGTAAATTATTCTTTTTTAAACTAGTAGATTCACCATTTTGTCGATGTTCCACACCAAATTGCACTTTTGAACAAACAGCCCATCACATCCTCTGGGAGTGCAGTCTCTGGCAAAACGAGCGCGATCTTATGTTAGACAGTCTGCAAGTCGTGTCGGGGGTTATATATTATACGGACCTTGTAGCAACTCGAGAAAATTTCCGTGCGTTCAGGCGCTTCTGCCATACCTACTATTGTAATCAAATTTAAGGCTCACATATAGGCCCCTTAAGCTCTGTCATATCCGTGGTGCTGTACTGCTACGCTTCACGTGTCAGTACATCCTTCTATCTATTGGCCTATTAGCCAATTTTGCTTCATGTCTCCCGCTTTGCATAGGAGGGAAGTGGAAATTCTTCAACTCCTCCTGTTTTTCTTTTCTAATTAAATTTGTTGCGGGTCCCAAGACAATTAAAAGCGTTTCCCGGGACTTCCTGAGGGTCAAACCTCAGTGTCTTTTATGGAGACCATTGTGGATCCTGGCTTACAGGAGTTACAGTGGTGGGAATGTGTGGTGGGATTAGTCCCATAGAAAAAAAAAAGACGGTAGTGACATTTACCATCAGGTGTGCTATCAGCTCGTTTGCTACCATAAACAATAAAAAAAAACATTAGGCAAAATTATAATTCGCTTGGCGAACAGTTTTAATGCGACGACTATTGAAAAATTGGACCTTATTCACTTTATATGTAGAATCGTGATGGACGATTTGACCTATCACATTGAGCATTGCGCAGATTCGACATTTATTCACTATGAATTATCTACGCCAAGAGTGATAAGGTTAACTGGTATCATGTAGATAATACTTCTGCCTTATTAAATACGAGCGGTAGGTATTTAGATACACCAATGAGGTTAAATGTAAATTATTTTATAGATATCTCTTTATCTTTGATGCCCTAATGCGATTTAACCTCAGTTTGTTTAAATTAATAAAATTTAGTTAATTTTTAGGGTTCCGTACCTCGAAAGGAAAAAACGGAAACCTTATAGGATCACTTTGTTGTCCGTCTGTCTGTCTGTCAAGACTCTTTTTCTCAGGAACGCGTGGAGGTATCAAGCTGAAATTTATATCAAATATTCAAGTTTACCGTCCCTTGGAGCTGTGAAAAATCAAACTTCTAAGCTAACGCAATCAAAAGATACAGCCGTCTATGTCGCAAATTTATGCAAATTTTCGACACTCGCAAGTTAATCAAAACCTACAGGGTACTTCCCGTGAACTCAGAATCTTAAAATTTGGTACGAAGCAACTTCTTATAGGACAGATAAAGGAAAAATTGTGAAAACCGTAAATTATTAATTACATCATATATAAAAAATATTTTTAATAATTTTAAACTCACTACCCCTTTCCTCCTGAACGTGTAGATGTATTAAATGGCAATCCATATCAAAAACTCAAATCTATAATACCTTTAAGTTGTAACAAAATCAAACTTCTATATCAACGCAATCAAAAGTAACAGCAATTTAAGCCGCATATTTTCAAACTCGCAACTACTTGCAAGGGAATCAAAACCTAAAGGTTACTTTCAGTCGATCTAGAATCTTGAAATTTGGCATGAAGCAATGGTTTATAGCACATATAAAGGAAAAATTCAGAAAACCTTAAATTTTTAGTTACATTACATATTTTTTTTTTAAGTTTTACGGAACTCTTCGTGCGCGAGTTAACTCGCACTTGGCCGATTTTTTTTTCAATATTTGATAGGCTTGATTATTTATAAAAAACTTGATTACGAGCGAAAAATTATTGTCACATATGGGATTCGAACCCACATCTATTTATAATCCGTTACAATTGTACTACCATTGGGTGTACATGTTGTTGTTGTACCTGTTGATGTAAGTGATAGCACGATTGGAACGGATTTCCAATAGGTGTGGGTTCGAATCCCATATGTAATAACCATTTTTCGCACAGTTTGTTTAATATTTAAAGGCCCTTTTGTTTTGTATTTGGCGGCAAACGAGCGAGCAGCACACCTAATGGTAAATGTTAGATACTGTCGCTCATGTATCTTTACAATATCAACGGTACAGCTAGGCTGTTGCCTACTAACCCAAACCCACCCAGAAAGTTGGGCTGCCGGATCTTTTGCTCTCCGAACGAATCGCATTATATTGCCATTACTCATACGTCGATTTTCTGGGAGAGTGTGGTGCTACCCTGGACGGAACGGCCAGCGGCTGTAGACAGAGAACTATCAACACTATGTTCCTACTACACCTGTTTACAATTGCCAATTTTTCATATTTAATTATATATTTTAACACATCGGGTATATTTTATCTTATTTATATCCATAATAGAGTATATTTATATATATGATATCGGTAAACTTAGAAACTATTTGACCGATTATTGTGAAAATTCATATATATATATATATATATATATATATATATATATATATATGTGTATTTTTTCACAGAGAAGGTTCATATGCTATTTCCATTCATCTAACTTGCTACCAAGTGGCGCTACGATATATCCACTTCTACAAACAAGTTATATAAATAAGTTTTGCTAGTTTATAAATAAATCAAAGAGTATATTATGTAATCTATTCTTAATCTGCACCATCAATCATCATCATTCTGCTACTCTTATCCCAATGACTTGGGGTCGATACAATATGTATTCTTTCATAGTACATATTGTAAAAGTTATTGGCAATAGTTTTATGACCGGCCGCCTGCCAGACGTCAATCCTTCTTAGGAATGTAATTATTGACCAAACGGCATCAGATGGAGTTGGTCAAGGTTGTTACAATGTTTTTAAATAATAAATTCTTAATCTTCACCATTAAACATAATTGTTCTTAGAAGATAATATATCCTTCTTTTTGTTTGTTGTTATCGCTGAGGAAATGCTTTTACGCACATCCCCCGCCAGTGACAGACGGGGGGGGGGGATGTGGGGGACTCGCCGGCCATGAGATGCGGTCGGAATACCCACTAAAACCTAACAGCGGTCCCTTCCGCGCTTTTACGGGATGCCGGAGAGATCGTCTAGTGACATTCTATCCCCGACACCCCTTTTTTTTTTTTTGGTGGACTATGGATGCGCCTTGCCCCGCCGAATCGGTCCGGGGTGACGGAAAGGCGGCGCGTGACCCCATAGACCCACCGTAAAACTCCTCTCTCTTCGCCGTGCGAGCGGACCACCGGTACTCGATTTTTGACTTCGGTGGCCAAATCCCCGACACCCCTACGCTTGCCATCTAGCCACGTCCAGTCAGCCGTCAAAGCGGTGGGAGGAGGTGCACGTAACGGCGCCTCCCTCTCCCTGGTCGCCGCCGGTGGAGCGAGTTCGCAGACGCGAGTGCTTCGCGTTCCCGCTCCGCGGCCTCCTTTGCAGAGATGAGTTCCTCGCAAAAGGAGGCCATCGCCCTCCAGTACCTGTCGCTGTCAAGCATCTTATTGATGACGGTCGACAACGACAGGTCCGCTCCTATGACCGCCGAAAGGTCGTGGCGCTGAGGCCCCCAGGCGGGACATACATCCAGGGTGTGACGCGCGTCATTAATTTTCGCGCCACACTCATGGCATCCAGGGGCCTCTTCACGTCCAATTCGGTGCAGGTACTTACCGAAGACCCCGTGTCCGGTCTTCCTGCGTCATACTGAATGACAGCTTGCCGTGCCCTCGTTTCATCCAGCGGTGAAGGTGGGGCGCTACCGCCTCAACGGTCCCCCATCCTGCTGCGGGGGACTCCAGTTCCTCCCTCCACCGCCGGACTACTGCCCTTCGAGCCGCTTCCTTCGCCCTGCTCAGTCCCCTCGCAGTGACGCGTTCCCCATTTACCCGCGCCACAGCGTAGAACTGGTAGATTTCCGCCTGTGCCCTGGCCTGAAGTGGTCAGGGTGGATCACCCGCCAGCAGTGTGGCTGCAGTCCAGGACACCGTACGGTACCCCCGTATTGTCCTCACCGCCATGACTCGCTGCGCTTTTCGCAATAAGGCCTTATTGGAGGCGGTGAGCGACTGCGTCCAGATCGGGGCACCGTACAGTGCCATAGACCGCAAGATGCCGGTGTAGAGCCGCCGGTAGGACGATCCAAGACCTCCAGTATTAGGCAGAAGCCTACCTAGCGCCGCGGCCGACTTTGAAAGTCTAGGGACGAGCTGGGCAAAATGCGGTCCGAAGTTCCATTTACTATCCAAGTGCAGACCCAGGTACTTCATCCGGGGCCTTATAACGACCGGGGCCAACTCATTCACAATTACATTCACAAGGAGGGTTGACATCTGGCAGGCGGCCGGTCATAAAGCAATTGGCAATAACTTTTACAATATGTGCTATGAAAGGAGAGTACATAATGTATCGACCCCAAGTAATTGGCATAAGAGTAGGAGAATGATGATGAATTTATTTATTAAAGCATAAACTAAGTATTAATATATTTACGTAATTAATATTTGAAATAAAACTATTTTTACGGTTTCTATCGCGTTTGTATTTGATTGCCTGATGTTTTGAGTACGCAGTCCTCATTCATGGTGACGGGAAGACACACAGTACTTCCGTAAGCACGAACGCTGTACGGTACTCAAAAGGTCGGCACATTAAAGATTAAATACAATCGTGATGATTAAGGATTCTTTATTAATAGTTTTATTACAAATAAAATTATATCTACATATGCATTTTTAGTTATTAATTAATTACTGATATTATATAATTGATATCAAATTATAAAGTTGGTATTACTTCTTTTTTATTCTGCAGTTGTGAGCCTTGAAATTATTCATCGAATTTCCAGGTCCGCGGTAAAAACAGCTGCCATGCGGTTGAGATGTTTTTCTCGTGAAATTCAACTAACCAGCTTTTACTGCAAAAGACAATTACACAATACTCGGACTGATAAAAAATTGTAGCTATCCTTTTATTGTTAAATTATCTTTTACATCTACTATTTTCACAGAATCGCTATAAAATTAATGTACTCGGGTTCTGACACTACAATAAATCTTAAGCGCTCAGGTGGATTCAAAAAGACTTATATTGACAATTGAACCCCTTAGGTGGTGCTAGAAAATAGTTAATTAGTTTATAGTTGTGTGGTAGCGGCTACGAATACTAACAACCCTTACTTTGCTCGTGGAACTCGTAAAAGACGACTAAGAGCCTTATAACGACCTGGGCCATAGTACATTCCCAAGGAGGGTTGACGTCTGGCAGGCGGCCGGTCATAAAACTATTGCCAATAATTTGTACTATATGTACTATGAAAAAAGAGTACATAGTGTATCGACCCCAAGTAATTGGGATAAGAATAGGAGAATATTGAGTTGGTGCTAGGAAAGATTTCAATATTACTTTTGATAGGTTTTATTTATGAAATGTCTGTCATAATACTGCATTATTCATGTTTGAGACAGCATGTCGAAGATTATTCTTTTTTTCTTTATTCTTATTGCTTTTGATGGTAAACGAGCAAGCAGTACACCTGATGGTCAGTGTTACTGCCGCCCATGGACCTTTAGGGCCGCTGCCTACCAATTCAAACCCACCCCAGTTGGGCTTCGAGCTCTCTCGCTCACCGAACGAAGTGCAATATCACATTGCCATTACTCAGACATCGATCTTCTGCGAGAGTGTGGTACTACCACTACTACCCCGGACGGACCGGCCCGCGGCTGTAGACAGAGAACTGTCAACAGCGTGATCCTACCACAATAGAAGTAATTCGCCCCTCTAATGAAGAATGATAAGTAAATATAAAAAAAAACTGTTCTCATTAAATATATAGTTTTAAATTTACATTTCAATACGTCATCTAGTGATAATTTATACATTTTAACTATTTTCTTCTTTTTTTTTGTATTGACAGTCAGCTACTAATACTTATTATCAATTACTTCATCACTATCTTTAGTTACTTAATATTAGTCATTTTTATCAGTAGTCAACTTGTCACCTTCAACAGTGCTAAGGTTACACTGTTAATGGCATCTTCTGGTAATTTTGGCGGCAGACCTAAGTAATTATAAAACACTTATATTATTCACTATATTCCAACAGTTCGTCTACACGATATTACTTAAAATGCTGTCAAATTTATTTAATATACTATTAAAATATTAAATACTAGCTTCTGCCCGCGGCTTCGCCCGCGTAAAAGGTCAAAAACTCTCCTAAAGTTTTTGATCCCCTATTTTTATTTTTGACCGTCGGTAATACAGTGCAACGGTATTACAATACTCAGGGTTGGAACTTCATTACTGGACTGCTAGATGGCATTGAAGAAGCTAGATTTTGAGATTTTTTGACAAACCATTTTTTTTATTTTTCATATAAAAATTTTGATTTTTTTTTAATAAAAAGTATCCTATGTTACTTTTAATACCTCAAAGAATATGTGTACAATGTTTCATGATGATCGGTTGAGTAGTTTTAGCGTGAAAGCGTAACAAACAAACTTACATTCACATTTATATATTAGTAGGGATAATACAAGAACCACTAAGATACGACGCTTTCATGTTACCGCCAAATGTTCATTTTAACTATTATTGATCATATTAACTTACAGAAAATAATTTAAAAGAAAAATATTCGCCATCTGTTGCCAAACTCTATTAAATATTATGATTTATATATTAATATTTGATTGTTTTTTTTGAGCTGTGTGGTAGCGGCTACGAATACTACCAACCCTTATCTTGCTCGTGGATGTCTTAAGACGACTAAGAGCCTTATAACGAGCTGGGCCAACTGCATCTGATGCCGCTTGGTCAACAATTACATTCCCATGGAGGGTTGACGTCTGGCAGGCGGCTGGTCATAAAACTATTGCCAATAACTTATACAATATGTACTATGAAAGAAGAGCACCTACCTACATATATTATCGACCCCAAGTAATTGGGATAAGAATAGGAGAATGATGAATGAAAATATTAATATTTTATGTTTACGCAAGTATTAGACATGTGAAATAAAACAATTTTCACCGCTTCTATCGCGTTTGTATTTTGATTTTTAATTTTACGATCTTTGGAATAATTTTCAGCTTTCATGGTCACAACAGGATTTTTTATATCGTATTTTATGATTTATAGTCACACCATAGCCCTATAGCAAAAGACAAATGCAGGATGACAAATTCATGACTTCACAAGACATATTTCACATGATCTAAGCGCGTATATTTCTATATTAATGATTAGATTCTTGCAAGTTTTACCATTAGCTGGCATCTATAATTGCCAATCAGTTACGGTATACGATTTCTACTGTCTATATTTGGTAAGTTGATATGTTACACTAAAGCTGTGTATAGACGAGACGGTAAGTTGAATTTAACTTTATAATTAACAAAAAATAAACCTATGTATCCCTGTCGTAACAGGTCAAGAATAGAAAAAAAAAGAATATTTTTTTGTTGTTTCTGTTCGTTCTGTGGGATAGGCAAAGGGGATAATGCCTATAGGCAGCATTGGAACCTGAATGTTTGAAAACCAAATTAGTGATTGCTCTGTCAATTTTGACAGAACACGAAAATATTTAATAATTCTCAAGGTGGGTTGACATCAGACAGGCTACCGGTCATAAAACTATTGTCAATAAGTTTTACGTGCGATGACAACGTGCGTCAACCTCAAATAGTTGATAATCATGATGAAAAGACATGTAAACTATTAGTATATCATATTCATTATACTGTTTTACTACCGTATTGTATGAGTCAGCTTGTTGGGCTACAAAAGCGACGGATGAGAGACGGTTGCATGTAGCAGAGATGCGAATGTTAAGATGGATGTGTGGCCTGACGAGAATGGATAAGGTAAGAAATGAGTATATAAGAGGAAGTTTGAAAGTGGCGCCAGTGACGGAAAAGTTGAAAAGTGAACGCCTGACTTGGTATGGACATGTGATGAGACGGGATGAATGTAATGTTGGGAGAAGAGTTTTAAGTATGAATGTTGAAGGCTTTAGCGGTAAGGGAAGACTGAAGAAAAGATGGATGGATTGCGTGAAGCATGATATGAATAGAAAGGGAGTGAACGCAGAGATGACATCGGATAGGATTGTGTGGAAGAAAAGGACATATTGCGTCGACCCCAAGTAATTGCGATAAGAGCAGGGTAATGATGATGATGATTCATTATACTGTTTTAGTGGTAGGTCCATGCTATTGGCAGTTTTCTGTCTACAGCCGCGAGCTGGCTCGTCCGGGGTTGTACCACTCTCTTACAGAAGGTCGATGTCAGAGCAGTGGCAATGTGCTTTTGTGTTTCGTTCGATGAGCGAGAGAGCCGGAAGCTCATTGGGTGGGTTTGTGGTTTGTATTGTTAGGCATCGGCCTAGCTATATCTATGGTATTGCAAAGTTCTATGGGCGGCAGTAACTTGCCATCAGGTGTGCTGCTTGCTCGTTTGCCACCATAAGCAATAAAAAAAATACTTTGCTGTCCTGTAAATATTGCATCTCTTTTTTTTTTTTGAACTTGTCGTCAGTGGCCGGCCCGACGGAACACCCCCTGAGAGGCACCCTCCCCTTGAGCGACGTCCCCCGGGGGGCGGACGTGGGTCCCTCCTCGCGCGATCAGCCTCTCGGCGGGTGACGGACTAATTCCCCGGTCCAGTCACCCGAAATATTGCATCTCTTAGTCATTTTTTAAAACAGTCACGGGTAAGAAAACCAGTGGTGAATTGTACTTACTCTTACTCTATTCCTATACGCATTATAATACCTTTACCAATAAAGAAGGCAGCCTCAAGAAGCTTACCACAAGATATGTTGGGTTTTAACATATTGTAGATATTAATAACAAATGAAGTTCACCATTGTTATAGTCATTACTATTTTCATTATCATCATGACCATAATTATTATCTGTGTTTATATACGTCTCATTATTATAACGACCTTGGCCAACTCCATCTGATTCTGTTTTGTCAACAATTACGTTGACGTCTGGCAGGTGGCCGGTCATAAAACTATTGCCAATAACTTTTACAATAATTACTATGACAGAAGAGTACATATTGTATCAACCTCAAGTAATTGGAATAAGAGTATGTGAATGATGATATATGTCTCACTGTTGGGTTCGAGCCCTCTCCGCAATGGGAGGACAATTGACTTATGATATAATGCTGGTCAGACATGTTGATATAGTGTTTTATTACGAGTTTTACTTTTTTATATACATTACACGCACATAACCTATATCTCTTACTCGTCTTTTATGTCATCCTCCGGTAAGAGAAGGGATGCTCAATTATATTCACCACACAGACAACCTCAACGCTATTTAATATTTAAAAAAAAATACTTGGTGTTTAAAAATATAAAAAATAATATATACACATTGTTATTAACTGAAAGTCTTTTTAAGTTTAAGCCTGTTTAAGGCTCCTAACTATTGCAAATTATAGATACTTTATGGAGTTTAGTTTGATGAATGGATTTACGTAAAAAGCACGTATTTGTCCACGCAGTTACACACAGATATTTTATTTTATCTCAGTTTGTATACATAGTTCTACTGGTTTAGAGCCACCTCCATAGATAGATATACAACATAATATTATATAAAAATATATATTACTAGCAGACCTGGCCACGCGTTGCTGTGGCTAAGGTAGCCTCAGTAAAACGTGGTGGTTATGCTAATAAATTGTAGCTTATACGAAACATTTTTACGTTTAACATAGCGCCATCTATTAAATACTTACTCAATCCAGTCAAGAGATACCGCCATCTGTTAGAATCGTTTGGAGATAACAGATAATTGTGACTGTCAAATAATACACAAATAATTTGCATTAAAATAATATTGCTATAAATTGAGATGAAAGCTATCCTATCTTTTAAGTTGGATCAAAGTACACATGCTGTGCAAATTTGATTATAATCAGTTAAGTACTTTAGGAGTCCATCGCGGACAAACAACATGACACGTAATTTATATACATATACTAGCAGACCAGGCCACGCGTTGCTGTGGCTTAGGTTAGCCTCAGTAACACTTTTTGTTTATTCTAACAAATTTTAGCTTATATGAAGCGTTTGTACATTTAACATAGCGCCATCTATTAAATACTTACTGAATCCAGTCAACAGATTCCGCCATCTTTTAAAATCCTTTTGATATAACATATGATTTTGACTGTCAAATATTAAACAATTTGCAATAAAATAATATTACTATAAATTGAGATTTAAGCTATCCTATCTTTTAAGTTGGATCAAACTACACTTGTTGTGCAAATTTGGTTAAAATCGGTAAAGTACTTTATGAGTCTATCGCGGATAAACAACGTGACACGTAATTTATATATATTAAGATTATGAGTATATATTAAGACAAGCAAATTATATTCCGTAGATGTCTTTTACACGACCCACCGATAAGTTAGGGCCACCCCCTTATGGAGTTTTGTAAAAGACAAGAAGTCTGGGTATCGTAAAAGAAGAAATAATTGTATTTCTATTTTGTTATCCGACGTATATTAAAGCAGACTTAGTCACTAGATGTCCATACAATTTTATGGGTGATATTACTTTAGCTTTGCTATTCAAAATTATATCTCTGTCTGAGTAAGAATACAATTCATCACCTCCTATCTTACCTGTGGGTGATCGTAAGAGACAACTAAGTGATAGAAAACGCATATAACATCTATGCAAGAGAAGGACGAAACAAAACCCTATACCAACACGTCAGAACCAGCGCGGTATAGTAGGTTAATTTTCCTTCCATTACGGAAGAGGCTCGAGCCCAACAGTGGGACGTATATGATAATGATTACTTTATAGTTTGTTGTGGTATTCTCTAATTATTAATAGTATAACTATTTATCTCGAATATATTAACTTATGCTCTATAGACGTAAAATTGGAATTTAAAAGTTAATTTAAAAGCTACATATGTCTAAACATACACATGTCATTCATATTTCATTCATTCACATTTCATACACTCAACTCCAGACAGATATCACTATCCCAAGAGAAACAAAATTTAAAATATAACGGCCAATCCATCTGTCTAACGGAAGTTTAAATTTTCTTCATAATAATTTGGAGTTCGACATTTAGCTGAGAAAAAGAAAAAGAATCGATAGAGGTTTTGTAGTCAACTTTTTTTTTGTGGATTAGCTGCGAAATTCTGATCTGCAACCATTTTATGTGGCGAAAAGTTCGCGAACAAAAGAGCTTAAGCTACTTCAAGTATTACCTACCTATATTTCTCACATGTTTTGAAATGAAAAATGTTTATGACGAATAAGCGTATTCGCTTAAGTTCTTTTTCTTGTGAGCTTGAGAATAGTGAGACATACTTACCTTCTGGCTTTCATAATTTTATATAAATAAACGATAAACATAATCTTTGCTATTTAAATCATATAAATGAATAGTTAAAAAGTTTCCTTTTAATATAACAAAAGATTTACTGCTATCGTGTTTCTTAACAGAACACCCTGCCTAGTTTTTAAATGTTCACTTAGTTCAACGATGTCCTTAGTTACCAAGCTTAACAAATATCATCTGATTTGATACCCTATAATATAACTTATATTGGTACTTCTGTTGCGAGAGTTGAATTTAATGTAAGCTGAGGTAAACTTGCAATGATTTGGAATTATATTGACTTTTAGCTGTGAATTTATTGCTACAAGCTGATAACATCAATCCTTTTATTAAGCACAATTTTGCTCACAAGGACCTAATACTGATTTTTATCGAACCATCAGCCTATTTACGTTGCTATGTGGTTGAGGTTACGAATACTACCATCACTTACTTTGCTCGTGGATGTCGTAAAAGACGACTAAGAGCCTTATGATGACCTAGGCCAACTCCATCTGATGCGGTTTGATCAATAATTACATTCCCAAGGAGGGTTGACGTCTGGCAGGCGGCCGGTCATAAAACTATTGTCAATAACTAGTACAATCTATGAAACAAGTACTTGGGATAAGAGTGGAGAATGATCAGTCTATTTACGTTCACTTTTGTATATGTTTCTCTAAGTGCCGATAGTGGCCTAATCGTTATATTGGCCGATGAGTTGGCATTTGCAGTTCATTTTATAACTTTCCAGAAGAGGACTGCTGCCTACACCTCCCCTTGGTTCCTTTACCCGTTTCTTTACGACGCTTAAAGGAAAGTAAGATAGTGACAATTGTAATATTAAATTGTTACCGCACGGAGAAATATTATTTTTTTCAAATACATTTATTATTTATTTATTTATTCATTTATTTATTTATTCATTTTTAGGATAGCTAGTAATTGATACATTGTAGATATTAATATATAAATATAACATAAAATTAAACTAAATGCTCAATTCTTAAGCTATCACAGCATGCACAGAAATGGCAACAAATTACGGAAACAAACTATAAAAAAAGAAAGAAACAAAATAAATCCTGATTCTTCATTATAAAAAAAGAAAAAGAAGAAAGAAAAAAAAGAAAGTTGAAATGATTAATATTTTAAATAATATATTTTAAATAATAAGCTGTGTGGTGGCGGCTACGAATACTACCAACCCTTACTTTGTTCGTGGATGTCGTAAAAGACGACTAAGAGCTCCATATTGACCTGGACCAACACCACCTGATGCCGTTTGGTCAACAATTACATTCCCAAGGAGGGTTGACGTCTGGCAGGCGGCAGGTCATAAAACTATTGCCAATAACTTACAATATGTAGGCAGAGGAGTACATATTGCGTCGACCCTAAGTAATTGAGATAAGAGTAGAAGAATGATGATTTTTAAATAATCATTCTTATCATTTCAGCTCATATATCCTACTCCTGGGTTCGAACCTCCTCGAAAGTTGTAGAGACATTAAACTATTATACCACGCTGCTCTGATGGGTTGATACCTATAGGTCACCATTACGAATAAAAAAACCGTTCGACTATTTTTTTTTTAAATGCTTGTTTTGTTTGTGTGGTGATAGATAAATAAAATTCAGCACTTATTTTATCCCTACCGGTTTGGTTGAGAAATACTAATACATATATTATCTATGTCAACCATTTCTCCTGGTATAATGTATGGTCAATTTTACCCTTATAATAGAGGAGTCTCATGTGCTATGTAGTAGCGGCTACGAATACTACCAACCCTTGCTTTGCTCGTGGATGTCGTAAAAGACGACTAAGAGTCTTATAACAACCTAGGACAACTCGTATCTAATGCCGTTTGGTGAACAATTACATTTCCAAGGAGGGTTGACGTCTGGCATGCGGTCGGTCATAAAACTATTGTCAATAACTTTTACAATATGTACTATGAAAGAAGAGTATATATTGTTTCGACGCCAAGTAATTGGGATAAGAGTAGGAGAATGATGATGATGAGTAGAGGAGTCTCAAGTTTAGTAGTGTCATTCTTAATTTTATTTACGAGTTTCCCTTTTCTGTAGATGTTAATCATCTTTTACAATCACATAGGTACGGATAAGATAGGAGATGGTGAACTGTATTCTTACTCCGTCACGATACGAAACAGTGTTCTTCAGTTTAGAATTCATATTTTATCTATAGTAGAAACAGCTTATATGTGTATTGTGAATAAATATAAACACACTTCTTTATTTGCCTTTATTGGTAGACGGGCAAGCGGTCTACCTGATGGTAAGTTGCAATTGCTGGTTATTGATCTCTACAGTACCATGCGCACAGCCAGGTTGCTGCCTAATATAAACTTGGGTTTGGGGTTACGCTTACTCGATCACCAAACGGAATGCAGTAGCAAATTGTTATTAAGTGAAAATAAGTTTTGGCGGTATTGTGAAAATATCATGTGGCGCTTTTAATTTTTAGTCAATGTTTTATTTGTTTATATTGAATAGTTTTGCTACCAGCAAAAGCTACTAAATATGAAGAAGTCGTATGTTTTCGTTTTTTTTTATTGCTTATATGGCAAACGAGCAAGCATACCTGTTGGTAAGTGTGACTGCTGCCTATGGATCCTTGCTATACCAAGGGAGTAGCTAGGTCGCTGCCTACCATTGTAATCCCCGTACCCAAATAGTGTTGGGCATCCGGCTCTCTCGCTCACCGAATGAAGCGCAATAGCACATTGCTCAGACGTCTTCTGCGAGAGTGTGGTACTACCCCAGACGGACTGGCCCGCAGATGTACACAGAGAACTGTCAACAGTGTGCTCCAACCACTAAAAATGTTATGCTATAAAGTTCTGAAGAAATTGGTACAAGATTTGATTATAAATGATATTCGACTGTACAGATGGCGTAGTGGTTAAGATACCGACCTTCCGTGCCAGTGCCGTGGGTTCGATAGCCACGCAGTACAATATTTTGTGTGAACCACAAAGTATTATTCTGAGTCTGGGTGTAATTTGTCTGCGTTAATTGCATGTTTGTAAAGTCCTCCGCGATACAAGGATTATTTTTCTTAGTGCAGGGAGGTGTCTTTTATTTAAAAAAAAAAAAAAAAAATAATCAGTTGGTTAAACTAACAATGTATTCGACTAAAAGACTTTGTATCCAATATAATCATAAATATAAAAAATATTTAAAAAGCATATATTTCTCAGACATTGAAATATTTCTACCTTGGACGAGTACGTCTATTTGTAGCCCTACAATTAGAAAATACTAACTTCAGAAAAAAAATACACATACATACATACATATCATCACGCCATATCCCTTGCAGGGTAGGCAGAGAGGACAGAGTGCCAGAGAACTCTATCTCTGCATACTTCACTCGCTTCCTCAACATTCATAATTCTCTTCATACACGCTCGCCGGTTTCGGAGACTCTTGACTCCACCTTCCTTCAGTACATGACCGATCTGGTCTAGGTAGGTTAGTCTCGGTCTCCCTCGGTACCTACATCCTTCCACTTTAGCATTGTATATCTTCTTAACCAGGCGTTCGTTCGGCATTCTTTCCACATGTCCGAACCATCGGAGCATTCCCTTTCGCATCTTTACACCAATACTCTCTTTAAAAAAATATATACATATTAACTTTTGTGATAATATCAGTTATATATAATTGAACGTACTTGTTTAATTCATAATTCAAATGCCTTAGTTGCGAATTATAAGCATTCTCACATATAGTCTTAAGTGAATATATGGTTCTTGCAATACTAAGATGTTATCTAAAGTAATAATTTGTAATCATTTATGATATGAATTAGGTGTTGTAATTCAAAAGGATATCATTGGTGACATTTTATTATAGTTGTGTTATTGGTATCTACATGTATTAATAATTCTATAAAACTAAGAACTGGATGCATTTAAATAATCATTTTTATCCAATTATTTTTGGGTTTATTTATATAGAATTATTCAGTATGTGTGTACTGTAACTGAACTGTTAAACGTTTGGTCCGGTTTTATGAAATTCTTTGTGTGTTTAAATGGATTTAAGAATGGTTTAGATTAGCAACTGGAACTAGTAGGTGGCGCTGTGCTTGATTTCAAGATAGGTATTCTTTTTAGATTTGAATAGAACAGTAAATATATTTAAATTTGTTGTATTTAGTTTGCATCCAGCATGTAATTAATGAGTAAATATTTTGTCGCAGTTTTCCAATATCACATTTATATAATCCGTATAATATTATTAGTTCTTCTTCTTCTTCTTTTTATGTATTGGCAATCAGCTACTTATACGAGCCATTTTTACCAGTGTCAAGTTATAAATGTTTTCACGTTTTTAGTCTTTCAAGTTAGTCATTGTCTAAGTCAAATTGTCGCCATCAACAGTGCAATGGCCACTGTTAATGGTACCCTGTGGGAATTTTGATGGAAAACGAAAACGTTGTAAAGCACTTTTATATGATATTCACTTCATCCCAGTAGTTCCGCCGCTTCATATTACATAAAATGCCATCAAAATTATCTAATATAACACGTTAAAACACTAAGATATCGAATATAATACAAGAGCACCACATGACGTTTTCATATTCCCGTCAAAAGTCTTCATAATATTATTAGTTCTTCTTCTTCTTAATGAATGGCTTCTGTGAGTGATTAACCACAACTTCGCCAATGTCAAGTAAAATAAGTTTAAAAAATAATAATAGATTTATATTTTAGTCGTCAGTCATGTCGGTTCCATATTATTAGTTCTTCTTCTTCTCTTTGTATATTGGCAATCAGCTACATATACGAGCTATTGGTGCCAGTGTCAAGTTATAATTATTTTTACGTTTATAGTCTTGTCAGGTCAGTCATTGTCTAAGTCAAATTGTCACCATTAACAGTGCAATGGCCACACTGTTAATGGTATCTTGTGGGAATTTTGATGGAAAACGAAAACGTTGTAAAGCACTTTTATATGATATTCACTACATCACAGTATTGCCGCACATCACATTACATAAAATGCCATCAAAATTATCTAATATAACACGTTAAAACACTAAGATATCGAATATAATACAAGAGCACCACATGACGTTTTCAAATTCCCGTCAAAAGTCCATATTATTAGTTAAAGCCTAACAATATTTTTGACGGTTTAAGGTTTTTTTTTTAAATTTATTTTTGCTCTTATGGGCAGGCTATATTCAGTCGACTATAGTGCCTTGTCTTACATGGTTTAAGGTTTTTGTGACAGTACATGAAATACGTTTGTTTAGATGGGCAAAGAGCACAAAGACCATTCAGCCAAAACGTAATATTTTGTTTTGTATTTATTATATATTCATTTTTATTTTTAATTTATTAGAACATTCAGAATGATGACTTCTAATGTTTACGCGAGTATTACACATTTGAAATAAAACTACATTTACGGATTCTATCGCGTTTGTATTTGATTTATAATTTCCCGACGTTTCGAACACATTACAGTGATCGTGGTCGCGGGAGGACTGAGGTGTCTTACGTCCAATATGTCATTGTTATTACAGAAATTTATTTATATCTACTCTATAAGATATTAAATTTTGACCCACATTTTTATACAAAAATTAATACAAATTCATTGCCAGTACAAAAAGACAATGATTCTATATATAAAATTTATGTTGTTCATGATTTGTTATTATTAAGGTATTTAATTTATGATAATTATTATTGTGGCAATTTTACAATTTTTACAAAACTAACAAAAATTATTCAGCTACTACCGGATCGGAACACGGCCACACTGAGAAAGATCCGGCGAGAAAACTCAGGAGGCATGATACTAATTTTATTATTGAATTTTAGAGTGGCGGTCTACTTTATCTTACTAAAATCTTACTAAAATTAAGTCAGATCGACACACTGACTTGCAAATTAGCTCAGATGGTTACAAAGGTCCTCTCACAACTTCGAGGACGCACTAGTGCATTTGTGAAAGACTCTTACCATTTTGTTAGCGAAATTAAAGATCTACATCTCGCTGATAATGAATCTATGGTCAGTTTTGATGTCACATCACTTTTCACTTGCTTACCTGTTGAGGATTGCATCAAAACTGTAACTAAGAAGCTATCTGACAATAATATGCCTTTGGAATATGCTGAACTGTTACGTCAATGCCTAACAACTGGCTATTTATTGTGGAATGATGAATTCTACAAGCAAATAGATGGAGTGGCTATGGGCTCGCCAGTCTCTCCCGTTGTTGCCGATATATTCATGGAGGACTTCGAGGGGACTACCCTAAGAAGCTCGCCTGTCACACCCAGGTTCTATAAGCGGTACGTAGATGACACATTCACAATATTACCATCAGACAAAGTAACCATATTCCTTAACCATCTTAACTCCATTAATCCAAAAATTCAATTCACTATGGAACTGGAGTCAAATAATTCTTTAGCTTTCTTAGATATTTTGGTTATCCGTAAACCCAACAACACCTTGAGTCATACAGTGTATCGCAAAGCAACCCATACAGACAAATACTTGAATGGTGATTCTCACCATCCCCCTTCACAGTTAGCTACCGTTTCAAAATCTTTGTTACAGAGAGCACGAGAAATCTGTGACGATGAACACTTGGCTGGGGAGCTGCAGCATGTCAAGCAGGTTCTACGTGCAAACAAGCTGCAAGTTTCCTCGCCCTCGTCACGGAGACCGTGCGAAACCACCAACAGTTGAACGTCTCCCTGCAGTCCTATCTTATGTAAAAGGAGTCACTGACAAGATTGGCTATATCCTAAAATATGCTTCTATAAAAACCTATTTTAAGCCACTGAAGAGGATTAGTCAGTTCTTACCACCTGTCAAGTGCCAGATCCCTCTACAGGATGCAGGAGTTTATAAATTAGACTGTGACTGTGGTCTCTCTTATATAGGCCAAACAAAGAGATCTGTAAGAACTCGGATCAAGGAACATATAGCTGATGTGAAACACCGCCGTCACACTAAGTCTGCAGTCTGTGAGTATAGTCAAGACCGCGCCCGCCATTACATCAGGTTTGATAAGCCACAAATCCTCGCAAAAGAACACCGATACCTGCCTAGAATGGTTCGCGAGGCTATTGAAATCAAAAAACATAAAAATTTCAATAGGGAGGATGGCTGGGTATTATCATCAAGCTGGGATCCTGTTATTCACTTAATTAAAAATAAAACTAAGAAAACCACCACAAGACTGCAAGACACTGTGAGCACTTATTGTATAGATTTGACCCACAATAATAGTTAAATTTTAATTTAATTAATTTTAGTAAGATAAAGTAGGCCGCCACTCTAAAATTCAATAATAAAATTAGTATCATGCCTCCTGAGTTTTCTCGCCGGATCTTTCTCAGTGTGGCCGTGTTCCGATCCGGTAGTAGCTGAATAATTTTTGTTAGTTTTGTAAAAATTGTAAAATTGCCACAATAATAATTATCATAAATTAAATACCTTAATAATAACAAATCATGAACAACATAAATTTTATATATAGAATCATTCTCTTTTTGTACTAGCAATGAATTTGTATCTATTAATTTTTGTATAAAAATGTGGGTCAAAATTGTATATCTTATAGGGTAGATATAAATAAATTTCTGTAATAACAATGACATATTGGACGTAAGACACCTCATTCCTCCCGTGACCATGATTACTGTAAAGTGTTCGAAACGTCGAGAAATTATAAATCAAATACTAACGCGATAGAATCCGTAAATGTAGTTTTATTTCAAACATTCAGAATGTTAAAATTATTATTATTATTATTTTAACTATTAAAAAAGATATAATGTGCATGATATATGTTAGTTTATGCGATAATAACATATATATGATATTATTGCTTTTCACTTTTACTTTAATGTACTTCACTTCATCACTTTTACTTTAATGTAATAACATTAAAGTGATAGAAATAAGCATATATCTATGTGTATAAAAATCAAATAAAACGAGAAAATATTTATTTTAGATTTATTTCATAGGTCTAATACTTGGCTAAAGATCAGAAAGCGAACGCTTTACAGTTAAAAATCTTATCGCTTGGAAGTGTGACTGTATCTAAATAGTCATTTTGATAGCATTCGTCTGTTACATTCGCCGACCAATCAGATAATTACTGCAAATCTAACTTTAACGATAAGTACATTACATTTATAAACACGTATTGATTAAATGAAGATTGAATGATTTCAAATTTAATTTCTGTTTTTTTTTTCTATTGTCTTTGTGGACAGATGTGCAAGTAGTCCAAATGTAAGTGGTTTTTAAAATGAAATTTTATGTATATATGTAGTTTAGTAAGTAATAACTAAGTTGAGTTTTTTATTCAAGATATAATAGATACAAAAGACAAAATAAAACTACGGCTGGATCGGATCCCATAAGCTGCGTCCGTTCATAGATAACCACTGCAGTAGCCGTCATATAGGTCTTTCGGGCTTAGGGCTCTCAGCGTTAACTAACTCACAGTCCAGATAAAGTTGTCATAGCCATAACAACAACTAAGAACAACTAACAACTAAGTCATACACAAAAATAT
Source organism: Lymantria monacha (assembly GCA_905163515.2). NCBI lineage: Eukaryota > Metazoa > Arthropoda > Insecta > Lepidoptera > Erebidae > Lymantria > Lymantria monacha. The sequence continues at coordinate 9,473,685 of LR991081.1, read as the reverse complement.
AGTTCAGCATGCCAATAAAAGAGACGAATGAGAGATGTCGGTATGTAACAGAGAGAGGAATGTTGAGATGGATGTAAATAGTGTGATGAGAATGGAAAAAATAAAGAATGAACGAATAAAAGTTTGAAAGTTAAGTCAGTGACGGAAAGTTCAATAGTGAATGATATGCATTGACAGACGGAAGACGTAAGAAAAAATGGCTTGGATTGTGTGAAGCATTGCATGAATAAATAAAAAGGAACGAACAGAGAGATGATATTTAATAGGGTTGTGTGATAAAAGAGTAAATATTTTAAAGACCATAATAAATTAGAAAAAGATCAGGATTACGTTAATACAATTTTTCCGTTTGGTGACAGAGTAAGAATACAATTCACCACACCCTATATTATCTATGGGTGATCGTAAAAAACGACTGAGGGATATAAAATGCATATAACATCTATACAAGAGAAGGGAGGCTCGAGAGGTAAAACCCCTATACCAACACGTCTGACCAGTATGGTATATTAGGGCAATTTCCCTCCCACTGTGAAGGAGGCTCGAACCCAACAGTGGGACATATGAGCTGATGATGATGTTACAAGTGGGATTCAAACCCACGCCTATTGGAAATCCGTTCGAATCCTGCTGCCACTTACACCACTGTGAACTATTGTAGAACACTCAATTCTCGCATCGTATTATATTTTCGTCGTAGTAGACGAGTGCCATCTAACCGACATTGTTTACAAATTACTGATCAGTAATTTGAATGATGAATGATGATACGTAATTATCATTCATAATTAATTTTATGGCAATAGAACTTGTTACAGCCAAAACGAGATACTGCTATTATCATTGCGTTATCAGTTCAGCCAATATTATCAATAGAAAACCGATATAATATGTAGTTATATATATATATATATATATATATATATATATATATATATATATATATATATATATATATATATATATATATATATATATATATATATAGTATATCGGTTGAGCAACATTCACGATATTATAACGATTTTATGATTTACTTTATGCTTCCTTGTATTGAATCGTAACTAGGTAGACATTTTATGAGTCTTATCGCTATTGTATGGGAAATTAAATACATATTTTTATATACATACTAGCTTCTGCCCGCGGCTTCGCCCGCGTAAAAGGTTACTTTCCTAAAGTTTTTGATACCCTATTTTTATTTTTGACCGTCGGTAATATAGTGCAACGGTATTACAATACTCAGGGTTGGAACTTCATTACTGGACTGCTAGATGGCGTTGAAGAAGCTAGATTTTGAGATTTTTTGACAAACATTTTTTTTATTTTTCATATAATAATTTTGAATTTTTTTTAATAAAAAGTATCCTATATTACTTTTAATACCTCTAAGAATATGTGTACAATGTTTCATGATGATCGGTTGAGTAGTTTTAGCGTGAAAGCGTAACAAACAAACTTACATTCACATTTATATATTAGTAGGGATAATGATATATGTATTTATCAAGAAAAAAACCTACGTCAGAGTAGTAATAATCTACTATGGCGTTTTGTGCGACGAGAGTGGGAACCAAAATACCATTTTATAGATAGGTAACGAGGTGCTCCTGCTAAAGCTGACGCGTATAAATGACAGTTACAATATACCACGCCACAGTTCTCATCTCAGCTCATATATTTCCCATTGATGGGCTCGAGTCTCCTCCATAATGGGAGGGAAATTGATCTACTATACCACACTGGTCAGACGTGTGGGTATAGGGATTTGTTTCATATTTTTCTTCTCTTTGCATAGATATTATATGTATTTTATATCCCTTAGTCGTCTCTTATGATCATCCACGGATAAGATAGGGGGTGGTAAACTGTATTCTTACTCTATCACCACACGGAAAAAATAAAACGTGACAGTTATCACATACCTATCATGTACGAGTGCTCATTCATTTTCCATCAAAGACAATAAAACAATCTTGTTTGTTAATAGTTTCTTCGTAATAACAAAGCTATATAAATAACAAGGTATTACCATGGCTTTGAATTACAATATACTGCTTAGAAAACTACCGTCCAATCATTTCAAATTTCAAAGTCTACGTTCATATGAGGCCGTGTCCTAAAAGTACATGACCTCTCTAAAGCTTAGAAACCTATAAACACCGTACTAATATAGTGCGGTGACATTCGACACATTTCAATTTTAAAAAGTATTTGCATGTTACCAAACGTTTATGTGACATCAATCTTTTTAGAGTTCCATACCCAAAAGATAAAACAGGAACCTATTATTAAGACTCCGCTGTCTCCTGACCTCTACTCGGTGAAAGACATTTCCTACCAAATTTAAGGTTTATAGGCATTATGGTTCCAGAGATATGGTGATGAGTCAATACATAGGTGGAAATCTCTTATATATAATAGATAATACAAGAACAAATTATTTCTGATGTGTAAGTATTACACATTAGAAATAAAACTATTTTTACACATAATAAATGATTGTTATTACAAAGATTAATATCTAATGTAATAAAGATGACTTCTTGGACGTGAGATACCTCAGTCCTCCCGTGACCATGAACGCTGTAGTGTTCGAAACGTCGGGTAATTAAAAATCAAATACTAATTCGAAGTATTCGTAAAAAAAATATTTTATTTAAATACAAAAATAAGTTTCAACATAATTCAAATTTAAATTATTTATTATGCATAAAACCTCGCGGAGGCACTTACGTATTATTTTTTACATATTCACCTAAATTAATCGAAATAATATCACTGGATCAGAACCCGACCATACTAAGAAGATCCGTCAAGAAACTTAGTGAATAAGTCTATTTTTTAATTTAATTCCAATTTAAATTACTGAAATTTAGCATTTAATATGCTTAATTATTTATAAAACTCGATTACGAAGTGAAAAATGATGTCACAAGCGGGATTCGAACCCGCGCCTATTGGGATTCCGGCCCAATCGTGATGCCACTACACCACCGTGACTAATTGTAGGACATGCAAATTTCACTTCGTATCATATTTACGTCTTAAGGTGACGGTATGCTATCTACCCGACAATGTTTACACATTGTTATAGGCTTAATACTTAAAACTTTACATTTTCTTCTAATTTCTATATAAAATTGTATAAAACATGCTTAATGAGTATTAATTCTAGTGTGATACTCTTCATCACATTATAATATCATCATCTCAACTCAGCTCATAATATGTCCCAATGTTGGGCTCGGGCCTCCTCCGTAATAGGAGGGAAATTAACCTACTATACCGCGCTGGTCAGACGTGTGCGTATAGGGTTTTGTTTCGAGTTTTCCTTCTCTCGCATTGATGTTATATGCGTATTATCCCGTAGTCGTCTCGTACGATCACCCACGGGTAAGATATGGGGTGGTGAATAGTATTCTTACTCCGTCATCACACGGAATAATATTTTCTATATACAATTTTATAAAACATGCTTAATAAATATTAGTTCCAGTGTGATGCCCTTCAAATCACAATATATTATATTGTGATTCTTCTCAAATGCAATGCAGATCACGACTTAACTACTTGAGCAGACATCATTCTCCTCAACCAGGATGGTGGGAAGGAAAAAACCTGCTATGTGTACCTCATCACAAGCAGATCTTTAAGTGAGCCAGACCAATAAATACCAGAAGATATGCTACAAGCATATCATCATCTCAGCCCATAATTATGTCCCACTGCTGGTCTCGGGCCTCCTCCACCATGGAACTGACCTACTATACCGCGCTGGTCAGACGTGTTGGTATAGGGTTTTGTTTCGAGTTTTTCCTCTCTCATACAAATGTTATATGCGTTTTAGATCCCTTAGTCGTCTCGTACGATCACCCACGGGTAAGATAGGGGGTGGTGAATTGTATTATTACTCCGTCACCACACGGAAAACAAAAATATACACCACAGGTAATAGCAAATTTCAATATGCTACGCTTTACGATTATATTAGTAACAACAATATCAATATACCTGTGTAATACCTTTGTTAGAATATTGAGGTAATTACTGAATGAAGAGCTGTTCATAACAAGCCTGTATTATCATCTAGATCAGTGGTCGGCAACCTTTTGGCAGGCAAGGGCGGCAAGGTGGACAAATAAACTAAAGGCGGGCTACACTAGTGATATTAACCCTAGAATATACCGTATATTTTGACATTACCGGAAGGTTCAAGTCGGTCCCAATCAGCATCTGGGCCCATATGAAATATCTGGGTCTGGTGCTCGATTTTCGCCGACTAGCTCCACGTGGCTGCTGCTTGTCAGTGTGGCGTCCGCCTTGTCATGGCTTATGCCGAATGTGGGCGAACCCAGCGCCATGTGCTGACAGCTGAACACGGGGATGGTTCTGTCCATGGCTCTGTACGGCGCACCCGTGTGGGCGGTGTCTCTGACCACCCATCTCAGGGCATTCCTGTGGTGACCATAGAGGGCCATGGCGGTCATGGTCATTCACGGATAGAGTACAGTGGCGACAGAGGCAGCGTGCCTGTTGGCCGGAACTCCATCGTGGGACTTGGAAACGGAGATGCTCGCTGGACTTTAACGGCGAGTGTCGGCGACGCTAGCAGGTGGCGACAATGTCTCGCCCCCTGAAATGGTCCATTAGTGGGGGACGCCCGCCGGGATGTCATCGCCCGTTGGGCAGTCCGGCTGGAGAGGCATCGGTTTGGCATTCAGACCGTGGAGACCTTCCGGCTGGTGCCGATGGAGTGGTTGGGTCGGCGGCATGGGGTCCTCTCTTTCCGCTTTGCACAGGTCTTGACGGGGTATGGTTGCTTCTGAAAGTACATGCACACAGTCACGAAGAGGGAGAGGACACCATCCTGCCACATAGTGCAGCATACGCTCGAGATCTGTGTAGTCTGGGCAGAGCAGGGCCGTGAACTCGTCGCAATCATCAGAGCCGACCTGACGCTGCCGACCATTGCTAAGGCGATGCTTCTCAGCGTCAAGAACTGAGTCGTAGTCGCCGCCTTCTGCGAGGCAGTTGTCTCACGGAAGGAGGCGGCGGGGCGGGGCTGAGAGGAGATCCTCTTCGGTGACACGCTCCACCACCGACGCCTGGGGCGGTGCTGCCAGCCTGATGCCGCCCTAGTGGAGGCCGCGGGTGACTGAACCGCGGACTAGTCTATCACTCGCAGAGAGCGTTACCCTCAAGCTTACCGCTAACGCGCAGGGTAACGCTCCAGAGCGTTGACAGGGGATGGCACCCGAAAGGGTAACGGCTGTCAAGGAAGCGGTATCAGTGACCGGCCCAATGACGATGGGGAGAGAGGAGTGCGGTGGGTTAAGGGGCCACGCGCCGCCCTTCCGTCGCCCTGGACAGAACGATACGAAACGGTTGCCTGTTAAAAAAAGTACCGCGGGCCGTGTGCTGCCGACCGCTGATCTAGATAATCTGAGATCTTTCTGTGTAGTGATGGAGTAAGAATACAATTCACCACCATTCATTCTTATCTTACCCGTGGGTGATCGTAAGAGACGACTAAGAGATGTAAAATGTATGTGACATCTATGCCAGAGAAGGAAAATTCGAAACAAAACCCTGTACTCACACATCTGACCAGGTGGCGAATTTTGCTCCTATTATGCAAGAGGCTCGAGACCAATAGTCGGACATATGAGCTGAGATGAATCTGAGATTTTATAATAACATTTTTCCAAAATTTATTTTTGATTACTTTTTTGAAGTTACCCTTGTCTCGTTTAAGATATGTAATCTTTAAGTATTTTATTGTAGAAGCGTATACGCTTCCCCATGAATGACCCGTTAACTCTTTGGAGTATGAGAGATGAGATGTATAACATATTTATCCCTATTTCGAGTATTCATATGATGAATGTCACTAGATTTTCCAAAGTTTTAATTAAAATTTATGAAATTTAGCCGTTAATATGCTTGAAGCTGTTAAAATGATTGTCACATATGGGATTCGAACCTACACCTATTTGAATGTTACAATCATTTTTCAATTGTAATCGAGTTTTTATAAGTTTTCATTATTTTTAAAGCATAATTAAGACCTCTCTCTCTACATATTTCTAAATATATAAAATTGTTTATCACATATGAGACAGAGCGAACTGGCAAGAAGGTCTCTTATGTTAAGAGCTTCGTCTCAGCCTAGTCTCCTCTTTAGAGTCCATCAATTGTATTAAAGTGTTAGCACCCCAGATATGCATACTTTAGTGCGACACAAAAAGGCAATATGCCTATGCCTTATTGATAAAAAAAATAGAGTCAACCCTGTTTGCTCCGAGAACAATTGGCAATAATAATACTGCTCTTATCGCATTAAAGGCATAATTTCTGTTAGTGTGAAGCAATCAGCATCGTTGATTGGCTTAAATATTATAATTGGCTTAGTTTTGATATGCATCAATTGCAATGTTATCGAAGTATATGCCATTTACATGCCGTTTGATATTAAATATTTATTTAATATACTTTTGAACTAACTTTTTATTTATTTCTGTGGAAGGTCTGTAAACATTTTTGTGTGATGAAAAGTTTACGATAGAGAGTTTAAGCAGACTTTTGGAGAGAATAGAAAAGTATCGTATCGTATATATAACGATGACGTAAGAGAGCGAGTAGGTATGAAAGAGAGTATTGGTGTAAAGATGCGTAAGGGAATGCTCCGATGGTTCGGACATGTGGAAAGAATGCCGAACGAACGTCTGGTTAAGAAGATATACAAGTATAATACGAGTAATAACTAACAATACTAACAATACGAGTAATAACTAAATACGAACAATACGAGTGGAGTATGCAAGGATAGAGTTCTCTGGCACTCTGTTCTCTCTGCCTACCCTGCAAGGGATATGGCGTGATGATATGTATGTATGTGTATGTAGAAAGTATCTTGTGGTGGTCTTGTATTATAGTCAATATCTTAGTGTTTTAACGTGTTATAATAAATAGTTTTATTGGAATTTTATGTAATGTGATACGAAGTAACTTTTAGGATGTAGTGAATATGATATGAAAGTACTTTACGTTTTCAGTTTCCATCAAAATTCTCACAAGATACCATTAACAGTGCGGCCATGGCACTTTTGATGGCAATAATTTTGACTTACTGATGGACAATGACTAACATGAAGAGACTAAAGACGTGAAGAAAAATTTTGTTGGTTCTTAGGTCCATCAATTTGTCGTAATCTTGTGAGTGTTTACTCAATGATTTCAAGTCATGATATTACGTATATATGACGAAAAGTCAACATAGTGGCTAACAGTCCAGTCGCCATATAGAATTGACACAAACAAAATTTACAACTATGTCATTTAGGGTGTGAATAGGGATTGGAAAATTATATTTAGATTTCTTTATTATTTTTTATTTACAATTACCATTTGGAATCTGTAATAATTTAAAAAAAAAACATGTAAATAAAAGGCAATAAAAAAAAATACCCGATTGCGTTAAAAAATTACATTAAATGTTAACTGAAAAGAAACAAAGCAAGTTCAGTAGTCCAGTACAAATAGTGAATTTAACAGTCCAGCCATTACTAGGAATATTTAAATCGAGTTATATTTTTGATGGATCCTGACTCTTAAAATCTAGATGTTTTCAGCATTAGAATGATTATTTGTGTTAATAATTATTTGTACTGGACTTGTTTTGTTTCTTTTCAGTAAAATTTAACTTCATTTTTTTACGCAATCAGGTTTTTAATTTTTTTTTTATATTTTCAAATAGTCTATAGATGAATGCAATATAAATGTACATACTGCTAGTAGTCAATGTATAATCGCCATATTGTTTGACAAGCTACAAAAAATATATATGAAAAATGTATTCTGAAATTTTACATACTTACATTTCGACGTTTACACCATTAATTATAGTTTTTACTATTTAACACGTTGTTGTTGAACGTTAAAATCAACGTGAGCATACGCATGTTGCGTTGGCATGCATGTCACTCTAGTGTAGGTTGACAAAATTAAAAGATGAATGTAGGATTTAATTATATTCTTACAATCAATCCATCCATTAGCCTATGGATATCACATTTTAGATATAAGCTATTTCATGAGGGTATTAGTGCCGTAATCCTTACGTTTGACAGGCGGGATGGTGACAGCGATTGGTGTTAAAAATTTCAAAAGAGGATACTGCTGCTCCATCTCCCTTGTCGTGTGAACCTTTAGCTATTTTTTATGATTGCATATTTGCTATGCGAGTCGTAAATGCAAGGATAGCCACAAATAAATTACGTCACTCAGGTAAACACAGTTTTTGTATTTAGTTAATTGTGTCAATGTCATTAATTAATTTTCATTTGGCTCTCCTTCTGCATGGAGGTCTTCAGTTAGGACGAAAACTAGATACCAGTGGCTCGCCCACTTAGTAAAAGAGAGGTACGCGTTTACGCTTTTGGCAGGTGATGGGCTACACGTCGACCTTCCATCACTTCGGACGGCTCAGGTGAGATCTGTTTAGACTATAACTTACCACAAAAAAGAAGAACAAAGAGAAAAAGATAAGATTTAATAGTGAAATTTGTTATCAGATGGATGAATGGATATATTGTGTTTCATGGCCGATCATATTTCTTTCTCGTTAGTTAAGGCTTGCTTCTTCTTATTTTTAGTTTATTTACGGCTCATTGCTGGACACATATCTCCTATCCAATGGAAGCAATTTTGACCTATTATATCATAATAGTTAGATGAATTTAATCATCCCTCACTTATTGAATTCTAAGATTAACACTAATCAAATAAATGTGTTACTGTATAGAATTATTAAACAAAAATACTCTGTTAATTGTTTAAGACAAATCCGTAAATAATCAATATTTTGGTTACCCTATGCATACGTAGACGAATCATTAATACGGTGAGACCGTAGATGTCACCAGCGGCTCGTTCAGAATCACAACAATTAACAAATAACACAGCCTTATTTCGTTTACGAACGAACCTCCGTACACATTTTTAGAATTTTCAAACTATAGATGTAAAAACTTAGCGTTATTTAGTACCGTTAGTTGTTGCGGTTGAATTTTGAATATGGAATGATAACCCGAATGACTTTAAAGTTTTACAGATTCTATATCAGAGACCATAGATAATTTAATATAATTTTTAATATAAAATCCTATTCCCCAACAATGTTTTATTGACAGTTATTAGCAATGTAAGAAAAAACACAAAATAAAATTTTCATTTTATTAGACCTAGCCTCTCGGGAGTGATATCAAAACAGTGTGGGACCTCAATTTTCATAATCTGTATACTTATTATCAATTGAAAGGACCAATAACTCGGTGTATATAATTTCAGTTATCGTTTAGTGGCTAGTAAAATAAACAATCGTTTTTATTCAAAGGTCATATAGACTTATTTAAAAAATATCTATATATGGAATTATATTATTACTTAATATGCAGAAAACCATGGTTTTTTTATTATTTTTTATTATGAGTATATTCTTCCACAGACTTTTTGTCCGTGCTCTTTTTATGTTTGATTTAATTGTTATGGTGGTTTGTTTATAACATTAATGTTCTTGAAGTGGCTTTATTACATTTGGATAAAGCTTGAAGAGCGCAATTCATGTGTCATAGATGTTGAGCGACAACATGTCTTTTGGGGTTTCTTCTTGGCGCTGGTGGTCTTGTCGTTGGTGAAACCCTTCTACTTGTAGATGTTGCTGTCCTCTGTGTTGTAGTGATGATGATAATGATGTCTGTGACGTTTTATTTTATGATGTGTTTAATTTGGAAGTCTATATTGATGGTAATTGACTCCATGCTTGTGTTGACTTTAGTTTATTACGATAGTAGACCAAGCTCTTTCATTACCCTTTCGTCTCTATGTTTTACCATGAAAACCATGGTTAAAGTGTCCCACTAAATCATATTAGCTATTATGTAATGAGGGTGCTCCGGCAGAATAAGTGACACTAACTTGAAAAACTGAGGACACCAATTGTGATCGCCAACTCGCCTGTTCACCATGGTGTTTATGAGATTATCGACCTTTATGGGGAGGACTATATCTAATAGGCTCCATATGCTAATGTATGGCTGGAATTTATTTGTTAACTTGTAAGATGTTTAAAATATTGAATATGACATATCTACTTGTGCTACTTTAGGAGCCATTTTAAAAATATATAATAAAATCATAACAATCTTACTAGTATGTAGTGACATATTTTATGTACCTTTTAGTTTTATATATCAGTATTATTATCTTTTAAGTATTTCTTTCAAAACCCGCCCGCGATGTTTACAATATTCTTTTGTATACAGAAAGTTAATTAGGAGACGAAGAATTCGATCGTATCTATTATTAGGCACCTACAATTTAACTTGATCATAATCTTAAGGAGTAGAACGAACATTCCTACAATAAAAATAAAACTATTCACCAATAGAAATAAAACTAAATCTGATATTATCAAAACTCTGAATATCACACGAGCCGCGTGTGGGCTCAATAATTTGGTTCATTGTAACTTAAAAAAAATGGTAAAACTTTGTTTATTAAGTTGATACTTTAACTAGTTAACGAAATAAAAAAAAATTAAAAGTGTCGTACACACGAAGCACATAATAAAAGTGAAACTTTTGTATTACAGGTAACATTTTAATTATTGGTTTGAATGACTTTTGAATAGCATAGAATGTGTTTATCAGTTATTTATGATTTTCATCCTCTCATTTCAGTTTATATATGTCCCATTGTTAGGCTGGAGCCTCCTCCATAATGGGAGGGAAAATTAATCTACTATATAAGGCTGGTTAGAAGTTTTGGTATAGGGTTTTGTTTTGAGTTTTCCCTCTCTTGCATAGATGTTATATGCGTTTTATATGCCTTAGTCGTCCTCTTACGATCATCCATGGGTAAGATAGGGTGTGGGGAATTGTATTCTTACTCCGTTACCACACAGAAATCATTATTTTACTATGCTATTATTACTAGGTATGTTACCTTTTATCGCGTTACCATGATACTATTTAATTTTATTACCATGCTTTTTTAAACTCGCTTTCTTATATGTCTATGTCAAGGTGGAATTTTGTAATTTTTTTCAATCCAAGTGGATAATAATAATAGTAGTAGGTCCACACTATTGAGAGTTCTCTGTCTACAGCCGCGGGCCGGTCCGTCCGAGGTAGGCAGCGGCCTAGCTGTACCTCTGGTATTGTAAAGGTCCATGGGCGGCGGTAACACTTGCCATCAGGTGTGCTGCTTGCCCGTTTGCCACCAAGAGCAGTAAAAAAAATCAATTACTCGATACCTAGATTTGCACCACACACACACACACCTTGAAATTGGCACCATCGAAGTAAATGACAAGGCTTGAAAATATGCAAAAAAAAAAAAAAAAAAAAAACAAATGTATTTAAAACTATTTACATAATTTCATTCGCATAATATGATAAGGTCAGACTGACACCATATAAAAGTTTATGGTATTATTCTGACCAGCGTGGTATAATAGGTCAAATTTTCTACTACTATAGAAGGGGCTAGAGCCCAACAGTTGGATATAAATGGGCATAAAAGTTATTTTCATTTTGACAAATACCGATTTTCTTTCCATGTGGTGACGGAGTAAGAATACTATTCACCACCCCATATATTAACCGTGGGTGATCGTACGAGACGACTAAGGGATATAAAACGCATATAACATCTATGCGAGAGAAGGAAAACTAGAAACAAAACCCTATACCAACACGTCTGACAAGCGCGGTAACGCGGAACCTACTATAGGTTCATTTCACTCCCATTACGGAGGAGGCCCGAGGCCAACATTGGGACATTTATGGGCTGTGATGATGACGATGATGAAATACCGATTTTCATATCAGACTTCGATATAAGTTTATTTAATAGTTATAAAAAGACGGTACAATATGTTAATTGTATTTAATAATTGATTAAAGAATATTAAACGAGTTGAACTTTTTGTACAATTTACATTAGTGAATTGCATTTTACATTTATATTGAATTAATTCTCTGTCACAATACTGCATCATAATTACTGTCTGTCTACCGTCTATACCTAGAGAAACCGTTATTAGTGTACCTACATATTGAAGCTTATGTTGTTATCTGGGTCTGGGATCTGGTCCAGCCATTTTTGTTTCTTTTTTGTTTTATAAATAATCTTAGCTTAATTTTGTATTATATACAAAATTTAAAAAAAAATGAATCTTTACTCGAAGGGCATATCACTGGAACTAACATAAATTAAACAATAACATGTAACCAAACTCTTTCGTGAAAAAATATAATATAAGAAAAAAAAATGTCGAGCCCACTGAGTTTCTTGCCGGATCTTCTCAGTATGTGGTTGCTTTCCGATCCGGTGGTAGATTAATTAAATTTAATTTAAAAAACAATGTAAAATTGACAATATGTAAGTGCCCCTATGGGGCTTATGCAAAATAAATGATTTGATTTGATATCATGGTTATCATTATGGCAGCTTAGATATATACTACAGTAGGATGGATATATAACTATTATACCACACTGGGCAAGTGGCTTGGTATACGGCTTTATTTTAGGTCTTTTCTTTCTCATAGTTTAGTTGTCTTTTACGATTAGGTAAACTTTTTTTTATACGTTGGACTATGGATGCGTCTCACCCCGCCAAATCGGTCCAGGGTAACGGAAGAGGCAGCGCGCAACCCCATAGACCCACCCTGCAAACACCTCTCTTCGCCGTGCGAGCGGGCCAGCGGTATCCGATCTTTGTCTTCGGTGGCCCGCCTGGCGGTTTAACCTTGCGGGTCCCTCTCGTCGACGCCCGTCCTCACGCGGTGGCCTCACGTCGGGTGACCGGACTATTCCCCGGTCCGATCAACCGAGGCCTCAGCTAGGGCTACGATTAGGTACCCAGGGGTAAGAAAAGTTGGTAAATTATATGCTTAGTTAGTTTTGTTATAGTTATATACCTATTACCTATGCAAGAATTAAGTTTTTAATGATAACGCGAGTATTAAAAATATGTAAACGAAATAAAATGAAATTTATCGCGTTTTTTTTGTTCTTTTCAAAGGAAAAAAAAAGTGTGTGTGTCAGCTCCGCGCATGACTGAAGTTTACTCCTTAAGTACGATTAGCAAAACAGGCGAAAAAAAAGCTCATTTGACTAAAAATAATATATAGTATTATCTCACGTCAGAAAGTGAAAGGTGTGCAGAATAAGTTGCGCACCAAAACGTAACGAGGTCATTCGATCACTAGATTTTACTCCTCAAATTTTTCTCATACCGGGCGCCTTATATCAAAATTGATTCTTAAGGAGTAAACTCCAAAAAACGATTTTTTGGACGTTTCGAACACTTTTTAGCATTTAATGGTCACTGTCTAGGTGGTCATTCAAACATGGTCACCAAGATATTTCACGTGCATTGTTATTACAGAGGATTTAATCTACTATAGAATACTATATAGGTATATAAGTTATTTGACTATACTACTATACTATACTATAACTAATAACTAATAAGTTATTTGATATAACTAATAACTAATAATCATTATTACCCTACTTTTATCCCAATTACTTGGAGTTCACGTAATATTATCGCAATTATTCTAAATAGTTCAACAGCGTCCTTAGTAATGTTATTGTTGACCAGACGGCATCAGAATGAATTGGCCCAAGGTTAATGTAAAGCCTTTTACAAAAGCCACGAGCAATTTAAGAGTTGGTAGTATTCGTAGGCAGACACCACATAGCAAATATTATCCACACATTAATATTAGTTACATTAAATTACATACACACATATCATCACGCCATATCCCTTGCAGGGTAGGCAGAGAGAACAGAGTGCCAGAGAACTCTATCTCTGCATACTTCACTCGCTTCCTCAACATTCATAATTCTCTTCATTAAATAGATCAATTTTCATTAATTTCTAATTATAATATATAAATTAAATATATAATATATAAAATATATAAATTAAATATGTAAATTAATAAAATATAAATAAATAAAATTTATGAATTAATTTTTAATTAATTTAATCAATCTTCATTAAATAGACAATCAAGATAACATTAAATTATGTATCAAAATTTAATAACTTCATAGATTTGATTATACATTATATATTTAGTGGTAAGACCACGCTGTTAATTGTCTCTGTCTACAGCCGCGGGCCGGTCCGTCCGGGGTAGTACCACACTCTCGCAGAAGATCGACGTATGGGTAATGGCAATGTGCTATTGCGCTTCGTTCGGTGAGCGAGAGAGCCGGAAGCCTAACTAGGTGAGTTTGGGGTTTGTATTGGCGGGCTAGCTATACCCTTGGTATTGCAAAGGTCCATGGGCGGCGGCAACACTTAAGATCAGGTGTGCAGCTTGCTCGTTTGCCACCGTAAGCAATAAAAAGAAAAAAAAAAGCATAGCTCTGGGTCAACTCTATCTGCTGTAGTCTTATCATCAATTATATTCCCAAGGAAAGTTGACATTACGGAAACAGCCGTTCATAAAACTATTGTCAATAATAATTATCAATATCATCATTCGCCTCCTCTCATCCCAATAACTTAGGGTCGACCCCAGCGTCGGATTAGCCACGTAGCAAGAGTAGCAAATGCTACGGGCCCCGCGAATTGGAGGGCCCCGCACTCCAACCGCGGGAGTGTAACCGTAAAAAAACTTCAATTTAAATAGGAGTGTAAAATATTTTTATCTCACTTTGATGAATATAGAGCATGATTTGCTTAAAAAAGTCAATATTGAAAGTGTTAGCTCTAAATTTGCCCATATTAAATTTAGAAAAAAATATTAGTATCAGTTTGTTTTATTTAATTACCTTACCTAAAGCAAATCTGGGGCCCCTTGACAGATTTTGCTACAGGCCCCGCGGTGGGTTAATTCGGCTCTGGTCGACCCATTATGTAAACATACTCAATGCAAAAGTTTTTGGCAACAGTTCTATGACTAGCCGCCAGCTTGATATTAACACTCCTTGGAAGTGTAATTGTTAAGCGAAGATGGAATTGACACAAGTCGATGTAAACTCTTCTCTTCTTCTTATCACATCGACTAGTAAAGTAAGGGTTGGTAGTATTCGTAGACACTAACAAACAGCATGACAATTATCAATATATTAAATTATAATAAACTACAATTTTATTATCATTAATTTTAAGGCACTGAAGACTTAATCGTCATCATCATCACAGCCCATATATGTCCCAATGCTGGGCTCGGGCCTCCCCCGTAATGAGAGGGCAATTAACCTACGCTCGTCAGACGTGTTTATAGGGTTGTGTTTCGAGCTTTCCTTCTCTTGCTTCTAATAGATGTTATATGCATTTTATATCACTTCGCCATCTCTTACGATCACCCACGGGTAAGATAGGGGGTGGGGAATTGTATTCTTTCTCTGTCACCACATGGATAAAGACGAATACAGGAGAAAAACTAAATATAATACAGGAAGTATCTAAGTTTATCAAAAGCTTTTATTTTTCATTTAAAAAACAAAGGAGCAGTCCACACTAATATAATAGTCCTCCTTGTGTCACGAAATACTTCTTTTTATTTAAAAAAAAACCCTATCTTGTACTAAAAAAATAAACCTAGTATTGCAGGACACTTCATAAACATGTAATTAACACAGACAAATTACACCCAGACAGAACAAAACTTTGTGGATCACACAATAACCCTGTGTGGGAATCGAACCCAGGACATTGGCATAGAAGATCGGCATCTTAACCACTGCGCTATCTGTGCAGTCACCTTTACAAACCCTAGAAGTATGTAATAATAATCAGACTCACAACAACAACAACATTTGTGGATTGTTCAATAAATCGTCTTGTGCGAAGATGGAACCCATGACATCGATAATTAATAATTAATATATAGTATTATTATTAATTTATTATTTCTCTTTTATACTAAAACCTTTAAAATTACTGCTAATACTGTTTAATATAAAAAAAAAATATTCAGACTAAGTTGAAAAAGGTGGCTTGTCCTTCATAATTGTGTACTAAGTACGTTGAAATTAAATTATATTATCCAATAAATAATATAATTAAAATTTGAATACAATAAGTTAGAATAATAAATATACGATTAATAATTAATTAGGTACATATATGCAAAAACAAACGTGGCAAGGTTGTAACTATGCGCTATTATCTACATACATACATAAATAAAACAAAGAAAAAATATTTCTATGTCCGTTATGGACTTTGAAATCATTCAACCAATGTGCCACAAAGCGCTTGTTTATTTTTTTTAACGAAAATACCACCCTGCACTAAGCTAAGAATCCTTGTATTGGGGGGGGACTTTACAAACATGCAATTAACTCAGACAAAATTACACCCAGACTCAGAACAACGCAATGTGGATCACACAAAATATTGTCCCTGTGGGAATCGAACCCAAGGCACTGGCACAGAAGGTCGTATCTTAACCATTAGGCCATCTGTGTTTTCATTCAACTCAGCTTATACAACTCTCACTGTGGAGCTTAAACCTCCTTCACAATAGGGAGAAAATAGATCTACTATAGTACTTTCTTTTTTAGTAGAATAGCAGTTTCCGTGAGGTGACAGAGTAAGAATATAGTTCAACATCCCCTCTATGGGCCGTTAGGTTTTTTTTTATTGCTTATGGTGGAAAACAAGCAAGCAGCACACCTGATGGTAAGTGTCACTGCCGCCCATGGAACTTTGCAATACCAAGGGTATATCTTAGGCCGTTGCCTACCAATAAAATCCCCAAACCTACCCAGTCGGGCTTCCGCCTCTCTCGCTCACCGAACGAAGCGCAAAAGCACATTGCCGTTACTCAGACGTCGATCTTCTGCGAGAGTGTGGTACTACCCCGGACGGACCGGCCCGCAACTACAGACAGAAAACTGCCAACAGCGTGGTCCCACCACTAGTAGAAATATCGGGTATCGGAAAAGATGATTATAGGATGCATATGGTATTTATGCAAGAGAAGGAAAACTCGAAATAAGACCCTACAAAAGACATACTGGAGGAGGTTCGAGCCCAATAATGGAGTATGTGTGGGTTAAGATGATAATGATGATTATAGTACTCTGGTCAGATTAATTAGTATAGGTTGTTAAGTTTTTCTTTTCCTACACATCTGTTAGGGGGAATTAAAAGAAAAATTCACGTTTCTGATAGTTTTCTCCATGCAGTTTTTAATCGGCTTGTACATAGAAGTATTACATTGTTGAAGAACATCGGCGTTTATGTAATAGTAATTTATTATTGCGCTTCGTTCAGTGAGCGAGAGTGAACGAAATCACAATCCCCTTCTCCTCACTTGTTTATCCTCATTCCGCTTTAATACAGCAACTATCATAGATAGCGACTTGTACTCCTCATATTATTGATGTCCATGAGCGACAATTATCATTTACCATGTGATGTTTGAATGGGCGAATTGCTCCTTTGCCACCAAATACAATATAAGAAATACCAAATTCTGTCAAAATACTGATAGTCATAATAGCTTGATTGAATAACAAAATATTAGAATTTGATACGTCATTATATACAGGGTGGAAGTGGACTGCTACCGAAAACAAAGACAGGTGATACTAGTCCTACTTGTAATGATAGGCTAGAAAAAAAATCGATTCGGATGAAGAAAAAAAAATTTTTTTCACAACGAATTTTAAGTTTTTTTCACATTCCATCGTATTAGGACAGTACCATGTAACGATAATTCCATAAAAAATACGTAACTATACTCAGATGAGAAAAGACGCAATCTATTCAAAACTCACGATCATATGTTCAAGAGTTCAAACACCTCGCGTGGTCGAAAAAAATTTTTTTTTTTGAGGATTCAATTTTTTTCTAGCCTATCATTACAAGTAGGACTAGTAGGTTTACCTGTCTTTATTTTCGGGAGCGGTGCACTTCCACCCTGTATATAATATGCATTTAAATTATATTAATGAATTATAATTAATACATAATTAAAGAACATAGAGTAATATTTTATATATTTATTAATACCTAAATGATTTTGAATTTGAAGACAACTAAATCTATGTTTTCCAAATAAACAGTACGTATTTTAGGTATACATAACGATATTAGGTACATTTCGTATTATGAAAAGGGCTACAGTCCTATCAAAGCTCATCTCAGCTCATATATGTACCATTGCTGAGCTCTTCCAAACTAGGAGGGCAATTGACCTTCTACACTACGCTGGACAGTGTGTTTTTCTTTTTTTAATTTTTCTTTCACTTGCATATATGTTATATGCATATTTTATCCCTTAGTCTTCTTTTATGATAATCCACGGGTAAGATAGTTGATAGTGTATTGTGTTAGTACCTACTCCGTCACCACACCGAAACACAAAAGCTTCTGATTGAATAGTAACTTTTTGTGGTAAACGCAAATTAGAAAGGTAGATCTTTCTGTGTGGTGACGGAGTAAGAATACAATTCACCATCCTCAATCTTACCCGTGGCTGATCGTAAGAGACGACTAAGGGATATAAAATGCATATAACACCTATACGATAGATGGAAAACTCGAAACAAAACTCTATACCAACACATCTAACCAGCGTGGTGTAGTAGGTCAATTACCCTCCCATTACAGAGGAGGTTCAAGTCCAGCAGTGGGATATAAATGAACTGAGATGTAAGAAAAAAAAAAAAAAAAAGGCCAATTATAAATTTTGGTCTTCTGGATAATTAAGTTAAGTTATACATATATTTATGTAGTCTGTGGGCTATTTTAACTTCATTGCACATATATAAGGTCAAAAATGTATGCGAGTCAAGTTGCAATGACTTTCCAAAATTTCTAGACAGTAATAAAAAGCCGTTTTTCCGTATGGTGACGGAGTAAGAATACAATTCACCACCCCCCTTCCTTACCCGTGGGCGATCGTACGATACGACTAAGGGATATAAAACGCATATAACATCTATGCGAGAGAACGAAAACTCGAAATAAAACCTAATACCAACACGTCTGACCAGCGTGGTACAAGTGGGTCAATTACCCTCTCACTATGGAGGAGATTTGAGCCCAACAGTGGGACATATATGAGCTGAGATGATGATGAATCAAAAGCTCTTCCAAAAGTTTCTAACACTCTTCTGG
Organism: Lymantria monacha; assembly: GCA_905163515.2. NCBI lineage: Eukaryota > Metazoa > Arthropoda > Insecta > Lepidoptera > Erebidae > Lymantria > Lymantria monacha. The sequence continues at coordinate 9,454,515 of LR991081.1, read as the reverse complement.
AATAGTAACTGCCAAATGGTTTAAAGAATTGGATAATCTCTGAAGGTTACAGTCTTCACCTCAAGTCAAGCCACTGCTGGGCTAGCCACCTCTGTTACTATACCACTCTAATCAGATTGGGATGGTAAAACTATTTCAAGTTTTCCTTGACGTTATGTGCATTTTATTAGAAATTAGTCATCTTTTACTAAACCCACGGGCAGGAAAAGGGGTGGTGTGGGTACTGTTGTACTCACCATAACATCGTAATAAAAAAAACGTCATAATTTATTGGGATAGCCAACCTGCCTACCAGTGTGGAAACTGCGACAATATCTAGTCATTTTTGAAGGAAACCTACGTCTGAAGGAAGCTTTCGCAGTAAACGGCGAAAGGGTGTTTAATATTGATTAATAGCCTGTGATTACAGCACTATCCCCTCATTTTTGAGGGAGGCTTACATGCAGTAGTAATCGAAAGGCTGAATGGTAATGATGATGAAGCAAACCATAATATTATTGTACGCATTTTTTTTTTTGGGTTGGGCTACGGTCGGCGCCCTCCTCGCACCACTCCGTCCGGGGTGACAGAGGGGCGTAAGCACGCACACCCGTAACCCACACGTGACGCCTCGCCTTCGTCGTTGGACCGACCACCAGAGCAGCGTGAACTTGACGTCAGGTATCAACCGGGTATCCTCTCCTTGACCGACGTCCTCCCCTATTTCGGGGAGGACGTCGGTCATTCCTCACGTGGTCAGCCTCTCGGCGGGTTACGGGAGGTGGGGTCGATTACAAGTGGTTGGTTCGATGATCTGATGCAAGAGAATGACGATTGATTGATAGGTGGCTGTCTTCTAAATACTGATCTCTGGTGCCGGATCGATCACCAAGCAGAATAATTAATATTCTTTTTAGTGCAACCCGCAAATAATATCTACTTATTCGTCTGGAAGTAATTTTTGTCAGTTAATTGTAAGTCTACAATTACCCAGCGATTCAAGGACTTATTCCTTAGTGCTAAGTGCAGTTTTAAAAAGAGAGTAGATTTTTCAACTATACGTATCTAATATATTGACTACACAGATGATCGAGTGCTTTAAGTACTAACTTCCCTCGCCAGTTCGATCCCCATCCAGGATAATACTTGCGAAAGAATCATACGAAAAGCTGAATATAGTAATTTAAGGACCCAAATTTAAATGTATGTTAAAATTAATATTATAATTATCGATACCTGTTAGAAATAGACAGCTATATGTCGCCGAACTATATCGGTAATGTTACTATACGTAAAAAATATTCAAATTTTGAATTCGACAAAAAAAAATAAAAACTTCAACTCTTTAACTATAAGAAAGACTTTTGACGGGAATCTGAAAAAGTCATGTGGTGCTCTTGTACTATATTTGATATCTTAGTGTTTTAACGTGTTATATTAGATAATTTTGATGGCATTTTATGTAATGTGATACGACAGAAGTACTGGGATGTAGTGAATATCATATAAAAGTGCTTTACAACGCTTTCGTTTTCCATCAAAATTCCCACAAGATACCATTAACAGTGTGGACATAGCACTGAGGTGACGACGACTGAAGGTGACGATTTGACTTAGACAATGACTGAAACGGACGATTTGACTTAGACAATGACTAAAGACTATAAACCTAATAATAATTATAACTTGACACTAGCACCAATAGCTCGTATAAGTAGCTGATTGCCAATACACAAAGAGAAGAAGAAGAACTATAAAAAACAATACTTACTGGTTAGTTTTCTTTTTAATTTATTGACACTAACAATAAGCATCCAAAAATTTATGAGTTCATTCTTAGTAAATTTTTAAAAGCTCATAACTCAGCAATAAGGCATCACACGAAAAAAAAATTGACGGTTACATATCCACGTCTACTACGTAACTGACCAAAATATAAACAAAATTCACGACCTCACTTTTTTTGGTTGTCCGTTTGACGTGAAATGACCCAAATTGTGTATTTGTGAGATAGTGAGGATACAAGATGTGTGATATCTGTGTGATGATAGAGTAAGAATACAATTCATAAATCTCCTATGTGTTACCTACCCGTGGCTGTTGTAAAAGATGACTAAGGATTTTTAATATAAAATACTTAATATCTTTGCAAAAGAAATGAAAATTCGAAATAAATGCTATACTTATGATCAGCGTGGTATATAGTAGGTCAATTTCCCCACCCATTGCTTAGGAGACTCTAGCCCACCCGTGGAACGTATGTGATTTGGTATAAGTATACAAGTATAAATACCTTAATAGTCTTTTTCAAAATAATTATTTTAATTAAATAAACAAATAACAGTATCTTTCAATAAATAAAAAAGTAATACAAATGTTTATCTAAATTGCCAAACTTGCACGCATAATTAGCAAGTTTGAATTCATTAAATCATTCATAACATTGGCAGTGATTTACATAATACGAAAATTAATCCATTTAAATCAGTACAGGCCAACGACTGTATAAAACCTGTCTTGATTCAAGAGCATTTGTTGTGTTAGTTTAAATTTAACGATCTTGAATAATTGATTTTTAATAACTATAAACATTGGGAATGCCTTTTTTGTAACAAAATTTTTAAACGTATCGATTTTTTTCATTAGATTCACTCATTTTGACAGAAAGAAAAACAAATGAAAAACGGCGGGAACGATCATTTTGTTAAATTGTTTCTTGTTTTGAAATATAAACTTTTTAATGTTATCAAAACCAGCCAGATACATCTAGTACAGCCAAAGAGATTTTATTAAAAGTTTATACAGACTATATGCGAAAATAAATCAGTAATTAATATTGGTGTATTTGTTCTATACTGTGTGGTAGCATCTACGAATACTACCAACCCTTACTTTGTTCGTGGATGTCGTACAAGATGATTAAGAGCGTTACACCGATGCTCTTAATTCTTCATGTGGTTGACCTAAGTCAACCACATGAAATGCCGCCTGGTCTCTAATGCCCTAGTAGTAAGGAAATTTAGGATTGATTCAAGATTCGACACCAGAATTTATAACGTTTTATCGTAGGCGTCCAGCCACATAGGTAAATAATATTTGTTAGGTTACAATTAACTAGATACTAATATATTTGTGGTAGGACCACGCTGTTGACAGTCTCTGTTTACAGCCGTGGGCCTATCCGTCCGGGGTATTACCACAATCTCGCAGAAGATCAACGTCTGATTAATGGCAATGTGCTATTGCGCTTCGTTCGGTGAGGTGGGTTCTTCTTTTTTTTTTTCCAAACTATCGTATGTTTGGACTTATGTCTCCCCTGACATGATCAGGGACCTTGTTTAGCGTGTTAGATTAGTCATAAATACCCGATTACGAAACGAAAAATGATGTCACAAGCGGGGTTCGAACCCGCAACTATTGGGAATCCGGCGCAACCGTGCTGCCACTTACACCATCGTGAACTATTTTAGGAAATGCAAATTTCGCTTCGTATTATATCTTACGTATTCAAGGTGACGTATGCCATCTATCGGACAATGTTTACATTGTATAGGCTTAATACTTCAAACTTTACAGTTAGAATTGTATTAAACGATGACACAACCTTGTTATTCAAATATGTAATACCGCGGAAAAAAATAAATTAAAAAAATGTGTGATCATAATACCACAGAAGACAAAGATCGGATACCGGTGGCCCGCTCGCACGGCGAAGAGGAGTGTTTCCAGGGTGGGTCTATGGGGTCTCGCACCGCCTCTTCCGTCGCCCCGGACCGATTTGGCGGAGCGTGGCCACTCCATAAGTGGGCAAAAAAAAAATTGATCATAATCTTTTGCTGTCTACAGAGTTCTAAGTCTATTGCATAGAACGGACTTTTTTGTTTTGAGAGGATAATCGTCGTAATCCTTACACAACCACCACATTGCTATTTGTTTCATGAATACCAGGAGATAGGGCAACTCATAGCATCAATTTCGATTGCAAAATATTTTTTATGCCAATATAACGACTTCATGGTCGCTCTGTGGTAGCGGCTACGAATACTACAAACCCTTACTTTGCTCGTGGATGTCGTAAAAGACGACTAAAAGCCTTATAACGAGCTGAGTCAACTTCATTTGATGCCATTTGGTCAACAATTACATTCCCAAGGATTGGAGGTGATGCATTGTATTTTGACTCTGTCACCATATGGGAAAACAATAGGTAGATAATACTTTTTCACAATTAAAATAACAAAATAATGTGTAAGGTAGTTCATATTTAAAATGAATTGAAATCGTCTCAATTGGTTCATACAGTTATTGACGTTCATATTTGAATATCTACATGCCTCCCACAAAGGGCGTAAAGCCATAATCAGCACCTTTTAGGCGAGTTAACGACTAAATGGTAATACGAGTTATCAGAAAAAGGCTGCTGCCTATTCTCCTATTGAGTAAGTTGGTAATCTTTTGTGTTCATGACCAAGCAGTTTGATTAAAGAAGTTTTAAGAAAAAAATGCTATTGCTAAAAAAATCTATCAATAAAAAAAAACATCGTGACCTATTTAAATTACTGAAATTTAGCATTTAATATGCTTAATTATTTATAAAACCCAATTACGAAGCGAAAAATGATGTCACAAGGCGGATTTGAATCCGCGCCTATTGGGATTCCGGCCCAATCGTGTTGCCACTACACCACCGTGACTTATTGTAGGACATGCAAATGCATGGTGGTGTAGTGGCAGCACGATTGGGCAGGAATCCTAATAAGCGCGGGTTCGAATCCCGCTTGTGACATCGTGACCTATGATTATATGGGTATAGGAATATTATTGAGCTCCATAGTCATAACCAAAACGAAAATATATCCGAAACCGTGATCGAAACCGATATAAAAGTGTCAAATAATTTCAGATAGGACCGATGTCTCTCGGTGTGAGTCACATTACGAGACGTTTTCTATAAACCAGTCGAACTGACAGCCTTAATTGAAACTTCTCAAAAGAGAAATAATACAATTATCACCACATTTAACATTTATGTTTAACAATGCCTTAAAAATCAAATATCCGACTTCTAATGTTTACGCGAGTATTACACATTTGAAATAAAACTACTTTTACGGATTCTATCGCGTTTGTATTTGATTTATAATTTCCCGACGTTTCGAACACTTTACAGTGATCATGGTCCTCCCGTGACCATGATCACTGTAAAGTGTTCGAAACGTCGGGAAATTATAAATCAAATACAAACGCGATAGAATCCGTAAAAGTAGTTTTATTTCAAATCAAATATCCGTAACCGAAACTATCCGAAACTGTCGGATAATTCGAAATTAAATTCAAATCCGTAGCCTTATTCGAAACTGGTATAAAGATATTCTGATATCTATATCCTTATTGAAATCTGAAACATCTTTAATTTAATACATTAAAGTAATGGTAGGACCACGCTGTAGACAGTTTTCTGTCTGCAGCCACGGGCCGGTCCGTTCGGGGTACCTAGTACCACACTCTCGCAGAAGATCGACGTCTGAGTTATTTGGCAATGTGTTGTTGCGCTTAGTTCGGTGAGCGAGAGAGCCAGCAGCCCAACAGGGTGGGTTTGGGGTTTATATTGGTAGGCAGCGGCCTAGCTATACCCTTGATATGGCAAAGATCCATGGGCAGCAGTAATACTTACCATCAGGTGTGCTGCTTGCTTGTTTGCCACCATAAGCAATATTCTAATTTCAGTAACCGAAACTATCCGAAACTGTCGGATAATCCGAAATAATTTCATAACCGTAACCTAATAAGATAACGGTTAGGTATGAAATTATTTCGGAAGGTCTATATATATACACCTATTCGAAACCTGTATAAATATATTCTGATATCTGTATCCTTATTCAAATCGGAATCATCTCTAATTTAATACATTAAAATACCTATAAAAGTACCTATAGTCTGTCTAATCTAAGAAGTGCACTTTGACAGCTGTCTGAGTAAGTTGTCTAGGTATGTGAACCAAATAATCGCTATCGAAAATATCCGATTTTACTGAGAAATCGATATTGATTCTTTATAATTAATAATCGGTTTATTTTTTATTTTTCAAAAAGGTGATGAATAAATTAAGTGCTAAATTAGTACTAAACAAATTTAATTATTTCAGCATAGAATCTATTCATCATATTTAGTAGGATTAGGTTAATTAAAAACAAAAACTGAATTTGAAAATAGCTATTTATTAAGAATTACCTACTACTATTACTTGAATTATCAGCGTCACGAACATTAATAATTATTTCCTCATCAATCAAAGTGTCGAAATGTACATCTCTGTCAAAATCTCTATTCGATTAATTGTATTATTCTAATAGTTTTACCGATTGCTTAGATATTCGTGAATTGGAAGTTGTCAAGCACTAGATACTGTATAGAACATGATGACGTGACATTGTTAGGTTGTCATTAACAATTACTATTTACCATGTAATTTTTATTTTAAATTAGTTTTACGAGTTTCAACATTAGATTATTGTACAAGAAAGTCACCCGCAACCGTAACCCGCAATGTTAATTATGTAAATAACTTAATAGTTGTTTAAAATTTCAGATTTATTGTTTACAATCATGTGTATACGTTTGACTGAGGTTATTGTGTATTAAAAAATGCAAAACGTCAAAATGCACTTCTTAGATTAGATGAACTATAAGTACAATTGCAGTAATTAAGCAATAGATTAGTATTATACCTACACAGTTGTACGTAATTAAGATATCTTCAAATTATAATTTGCTTTACATGTTTTTATTTAATTATATTATTTTTGATTACTGAGATTTAGCATTTGACATGTTAGATTATATACCTAGGTACAAAAATTTATTTAATGATGATTGTCATATGTAGGAATTGTGACTCGTATTATTGTCTTTATAAGACATTTTCATCATTTTCATCATCATCATCATAATCATTGACGTCACACTGTTGGATTCGGGGCTGCTCCTCCACAATGAGAGCGAAATTTACCTATCACGATGATCAAACGAATCGGCATATCTAGAATTTTATGTCGATTTTGCTATCTCTTGCACTTATATTATCTGCATATATATCCATTAAATTTCTTTTACATAATGAGTTCTGGTGTTTACCCGAGTATTGCACATTTGAACTAAAACTATTTTTACGGATTATATCGCGTTTGTATTTGATTTTTAATTTGCTGACATTTTGAACACTATACAGCGTTCATGTTTACATGAGGACTAGTTAAGGTGTCTCACGTCTAACAAGTCATCGTATTTACAGAGATTTATAGCTAGCCGCTATGATAAGCTAGTGAATTGTATTCGAACTCCGTTATCACAAGGAAAATACGCTTTATACGCCATCTATCAAAAATATTTATACACTATTCCGATTTAATGCTCGAACATATCAGCTGGAATGGTATTAAGCGATAATGATGTGATTTTTATTCGAATTTCATTTTTTATTCCATCATTTTTATGCAATATCTATGTGGTAGTGGAGGCTACGAATACTATCAACCCTTACTTGGCTCTTGGATGTCCCTATATCCACGTGAGCCAACACCACCTGATGCCGTTTGGTCAACAATAGAGTTGACGTCAGGCAAGCGGCCTGTCATAAAATTATTGCCATGCCATATTGCGTCGACTTCAAGTAATTGGGATAAGAGCAGGATAATGTTGATATTTTTGTACAATTTAACAGTTTTAGATATATGTAGGTATATTTTGTTATTTTATATTTTCTAAATGCCTATATGTAGGTACCTATACCTAGTTAGAATGCTTCGTTTAAGTAAATACTTATATGCAATGAACACAAAAATATTATATAATATGAATAAAATTTACATCCACATGTTATTCAAGACATGGTAAAATTTAATAACGTATAACATAAGTACCTACATGTTAATTTATTTTGCCACTTTTAACTAAAATGAAAATGATTAACGTATAAATTGTTTAGTATTGTATAAATGTATTTATAAACTTATTATATTCCAATTAGACTTTTAAATATATAAGTATGTTTTGCTAAACGAATTTATTTATATTATTCATGTAAAACACAACGTTTATGACAGCTAGAATTTTTCTTTACGTCGGAATAACACGTAAAGTTTATGTGCCATCATTATCGTGCTTTTATCCCAATTACTTGGGGTTGACACAATATGTACCTACTTCTTTTCCTACATGCCGCCTGCCTGACATCAACTCTCCTTATGAATGTAAATGTTGACCAAACGACATCAGATGGTTGGTTCAGGTCGACATAAAGCTCTTAGTTGTCTTTTACGACATCCACGAGCAAAGCAATGGTTAATAGTATACGTAGCTGCTACCATACAGTTTTTATTGAAGAAAAATTAATACCTAAGTATAAAAATAAAAACTATAAATATTTTCGATTAGGTAAATACTTATAAATATCTATATATTATTAAATACTCTTAAAATATTTTTATTATCTTCCATACAATACGTAGGTACATTTAACGCTTACTTCTAAATTAAAATACCTATTTACAGAAAAATAGAATTGATTGAATTAGGCGATACATGGCGGAAATCCATTATTATTATAAAGTGGAGGAGAGGAAGGAAAACCCACCACTTTCCCACGGTTAATCAATATACCGTACACCTCAAGAAAGGAAGGAATACGGGATGGGATCAAGATGGAATAGGATATAAGGAAATCTTACTCAAATGCGCCTTTGAAGCCGAACCGTCCTGAGGATGCCTCGTTTAGAGGCGAAACACGTGTCGAATCTTTATTCGAAGTTCTGCGGAAAATTGCAAGTAGAAGTTCTGGAGGCGGTGCTCATCACAGGAGTAAGATTTCCTTATATCCTATTCCATCTTGATCCCATCCCGTATTCCTTCCTTTCTTGAGGTGTTCGGTATATTGATTAACCGTGGGAAAGTGGTGGGTTTTCCTTCCTCTCCTCCATTTTATAAGAAAAATAGAAGAAAATAAGCAATAAAAAAAAAACAAAAGACGCAATCAGGCATCGAAAAGTTCCTTCGCATCATTGTCCATCGGTAATGTGCCCAGAAGGCTGGCAGCATTACAACATTGAATGGAAATGCTAACCTTTTGTGCAAAATATAGACCAGCCCTCTGATCACGAGAAACAGCGATTATTTTTTTTTGCATTCTCTTTAAATAAAATGTGAGCATCTAAAAATAGGTAGGTATGTGTGTTTATCATCTTGGCTCAAAGGCTACTTATTTCGTATAGCTGAACAAAAAGCTTCGCTCTAATAGAGAACACATGGAAAACTACATGGAAAAATAATTTAGGTAGATATCTACTTATACCACGCCGGTCTGACATTTTCATATTGGTTTTATTTCCAGTCTTCCTTCTGTTACATATAGGTATGTTATCCGCATATTATAGGTATGCCTTAGTCGTCTTTTACAACACCCACGAGTAAAAAGATTTTATTTTAATCTTCTTTTATGTCTTCTTTTATATCTTCAATATTCATCCCTTGTAATGTAGGTACCTACCTATCTAATTAGTTTTATTATATACGTTTTTAAAAAAACATTTCGTTTTAATAACATTTTTTGTTCTATTCAATGACTGTATTGTTGTAATATTTTATAGAAAACAAAACCCGCTTCTACAACGTTTTAATTTGAATTGAATTAGTTTAAAATTTTAATGTGCATGTTTATAAATAAATAATAAGGTTTTATTGAATGCAGCGAACATTAGTAATTGTAGAAAAATAACTGACGTAGTCAATATAACTCTAGTGTTAGGTATGTGACTACTCATTAACGTCAGCTAGCTAGTTATAATCGTAGCTGTAATAAGCTATGTTCACTAGAGCATTTAATTATACCTATTACTTATCAATTATGCATTCCTATAACGTATTATTTTTAATTTTTCTACAAATTGCTGTGTTTTTAAAGAGAGAGCCGTCTACAGATTATGGAGTTAAGCCACTCACTGTTAGGTGATCCAGTTCGGAACATCGGGTTCGGTGCCATCCATGGAAATGCTCCGAAAGGCCAAGAAGGCGGCGGGGGGCCTTGATATAATCGTGGCAGCAATGGTTGAGGCACGACCACACCACTCCTAGTTTCCATTTCTTCACTATCTCCTGTTGCTTCCCTGTCTTCCCTATCATCAATGTTTGAGTCCACATCCTCAATGTCAACATCGCTTTCATCACTCTCCGGCGCTGCATCAGTACTTTCAGCATCATTACTGTTAGTGTCAGCAGTTTCTTTTGGAGGAATATCAGTTTTACTACCAAGAAGTGAGTCCACACTGAATGATATCCTGCCTTTCCCGCCGCTGTCGGCGGTCTCGGCACGCTCGCATTCGAGCGAAGTCTTCATTTCATCTGCTCGATAACATCACGCTGATATAACTGTTAACACGTCATCATTAACCTTCTTCTCCTTATAAAACGTGAACAATGATTTAGCCAGAATCAACAATTTAAATACACTTCGTAATTATGTTTATGTCTTATTGTAACTAATTAGTTATGTATAAATGTAATTTGTATGTATAATTGTCCCATTGTTTGAGCACTAGACAGGTATTCTAGTTAATTATTTTTGTTTTATAACTCAGCACAATGATTTTTATTAACAGTTCTGCGCAACTAATTGACACTAATAACGATAACAGTTTCGATTATATTCAGTCAGTAACATCACTAGTAATGAATTAATTAGCACAGATTATAAAAATCAAATTTAGTTTGCTGATTTGATATTGGAACGTTTTGTTTCAAACGCGACGCGTTCGTAAACTTGCGAATGCGTTCGGAAACGAGCGTTATCTCCGCGTAACGATTCGCGTGGAAGCGCGGTGAAAATCGCGCTAGTATTGGGGCGCAGTTGGTGGCGGACCGCCTCTCCTCCCAGCACTACGACAGAGATGCAGCTACCGACCGAGGAATTTTAATAAGCGGCGCGGAGCGAACGAGACAACGATACAATCCGACATGTGTGTAAACGCGATATTGAGTAGGCGGAGTCCGTCGCGCTCAAATTAATAGTCTCTACGGAATACGCCTTATACAAATATTTATGTCAAATTAAATTTAAACTTTAATTCTATTACAATAAAGTTGTTTTATGATTGTTTGATTTAATAATAAAATGACGTAGTGGATCTGAGTGTATCGGATTGCAGTGGCTATTGTGTTGAATGAAAAAGGAGTAAATAGACGGGTGCTGTAGGCGGCGTAGACGGGACTTTACGATTTAATTATTCGCGAATGCAGAGGCATTTTGTAGCGAGCTAATGTCTCATTGTCTCATTAATATCTCGGGCGGGGCGGCCATGTTGATTTGTTTATGACACGGCCCGAGTGGGTGAGGAGACGAAGGTTTTGTTGGCAAGTTCCGAAACGGAGATTCGGAGAGGGCAGTATTATACTGATATTTTAATATAATAACACATATTCAGCTCATTTTAGCTGAGTTTTGAATTATATTATCTGTAGAATTGATTATTATTTTCATAGAAGCGATTGGTATCTACGATTGGATTTAGGTACCTACACCTGATTTACTGAGATTTAAGAAAGAGAGTAATTGAGCGGGAATGAGTTCCGTGTTACTACCCCTATATTTCTGCTGAAGTGGCTAGTCGTGAAAATCGCTTGAGGCACCAGTAGAGTGATGAGCAGCACTCTACTAGGAGACTTAAGTACCTACCTACCTATAAAATAATAGTTGAGTTGATTGAATTAAGTAAGTTAAGTAGCTAATTGTAGGTACCTACTTAATTTTATTAGATTATGATCTTTTTCTTCTACAGGTCTCACTCTCTTTCTATATGAGCCTGTTTGACGAGAATATAGAAATTGCTCATAAAAAGAAGTTATATTTTCCGTGTGGTACCTAATGGAGTAAGAATACCATTCACCATCCCCTACCCTACCCGTGGATGATCGTAAAAGACGACCAAGGGATATAAAACGCATTTAACATATATGCAGAGGACTTTTGGCGGGAATCTAAAACGTCATGTGGTGCTCTTGTATTATATTCGATATTTTAGTGTTTTAACGTGTTATATTAGATATTTTTTATGGTATTTTATGTAATGTGATGTGACTGAACTGCTGAGATGTAGTGAATATCATATAAAAGTGCTATACAACGTTTTCGTTTTTCATCAAAATTCCCACAAGATACCATTAACAGTGTGGCCATTGCACTGTTTATGGCGACAATTTAACTTACTGACGGACAATGACTACTCTGAAGACACTAAAAACTTGAAGATAATTATAACTCGACACTGGCAACAATGGCTCATTTAAGTAGCTGATTGCCAATACATAAAAAGAAGAAGAAGAAGAACATATATTATGCAATAGAAGGGAAACTGAAAATAAAACGCTATAGGTACTAACCCGTCTGATCGGCGTGGTGTATGTCAATTTCCTTCCTGTTTGGGAGTATATGAGTTAAGCATATGATGAGTAACTATACTTATAGGTACCTACAGCAGGCTACAGTCACCTAATCAGTTGAGATTAGATAACTATGTGGTTTTATTTTCGTTTTTCTTCCTCTTATGTCATCAGCCTTTCGTCATTCAATGCTGGACTCACCTTTTTTTTTTCTTTTTACGCTGTGGAAGCGCATTTACGCGCTATCCCTCGCCGGTGACAGACCGAGGGGGAGTGTGGGACTCACCGGCCAGTTGGAACCCGACCGGAATACCCACTAAAACCACAGCGGCCCCTTCCGCGCTTTTACGGGGAGCCGGAGAGATCGTCTACTGACATTCGATTCCCGACACCCCCACGCTTGGCCTTCTGGCCACGTCCTATCGTCCCTCAAGGCGGTGGGAGGAGGTGCGCATAACGGCGCCTACTATTGGCGTACCACACTCGTGATATCCTGGGGCCCCTTCTCTTCCAATTCTGTGCAGGTACTTACCAAAGACCCCATGCCCGGTAAGCACCTGCACCATCCTAAAGTTTAGGCTGCCGTGCCTTCTATTAATCCAGCGGTGTAGATGTGGCGCAACCGCCTCCAAAGTGCCTCGCCCTGCTACGGGGGACTCCAGATCTTCTCTCCACCGCTGAGTGACTCCCCTTCGGGCCACTTCCAGTACTCTGCTCAGTCTCCTTACGGAGACTTGCTCGTCGTCGGCCCGCGCCGCGACGCGGAGCCGGTAGACCTCAGCCAGGGCCTCGGCCACCAGTGGCCAAGGTGGGTCGCCCGCCAGCAACGTCGCTGCGGTCTATGACACCGTACGATAGCCCCTGACAGCTCTCACCGCCATGGCCCTCTCAGGGCGTCGCAGAAGGGCCCTGTTGCGGACGGTGAGGGAGTCCGCCCAAACAGGGGCACCATACAGCGCCATGGACCGCACCACTCCGGCGTATAAACGCCGACAGGACGACCCAGGACTATCTGTGTTTGGCAGAAGCCTACCTAACGCCGCGGCTGTCTTGACGAGCCTCGGAACGAGCGGGGCAAAGTGCGGCCCGAAACTACACCTAGAATCAAGGGGCAGACCCAGATATTTCATCTGGACCCGCACCGGCACAGCAACCCCAGACACGCTGATGTGTACTCTTCTTGGACCTTGACCCGGGCCATGAAATAGGAGGGCCTCGGTTTTCTCCACCGAGATTCTCAGGCCCAACATGCTGATCCAGCCCACGACGAGCGCAACCCCCTCTTCTGCCAATCGAGCAGCCCCCAGGCACTGCTGGACTTACCTGCCTCATAGAAAGTTACATGACTGACCTATTCTTTGGTGAAGCTATTGCCATAACCGTCACGCTTGACAAGGAGGTTGACGACCACAGTAAGGCGTTATATGTTTCTCAGAGGAGCGTCATTGCACTTTCTTCTAGATCCATGAGCCGATTTTCATCTACAAGTTAGCGGTTCCAATAGGTATGTCTTTTGTTAAATCGTCGCCACGCTTGCTATATTATCTGCTTTCATTAATTAGTCAATTCAAATCATTTTTCGTTGAAATAAGAAAGAGCTTTGACTAATTATTACTGGAATAAATGTTTTAAAACTTTCAACTGCAACAAGAATTTTCATTCTAAGTCGTAATGGAGTAAAAATGCAATTTAAAACTGCTTCTCTTCACATGATTGTTGCAAAAAACATCTAAGATAAAATATATCCAGATAAAATCGAAGGTGATATAGTAGATTAATATCCCTCCTGTTTTGGATGAGGTTCAAGTCCAATATGACTTACTATAGAGCAACTACAATCTTCTATTTGCAATTCGAAAGGATAACGATATTTTAGAAATACACTAGATGTTAGAATACTTAAAAGTACTTACTTACTGACTTTTCATACATCATAATAGATGCTCATTCAAATATCGTGAACGAAAAGTTGTTGTTGATGAAAACCATGTAGGTATCATCCTTAAGATCTGCGAGATTACATCAGTTTCTCGCCGATTGTAGAGAAGGCATGTAGTGCATACACTTAAGACCAAAACAAAACTTGGATTAGTCTTGGTTTTGTGGCATCATATTGATCTCATCTTGGTCTTAGTATAGCGCATTCAAGTCTTGATTTTGGACTTGGTCTTGCAACAGTCTCGGAAATCTTGCAACTCTCTCTTGGATTATTTGTTTATAATATATGTTCAAAATATGTTATAAATATAAAAAAATCAACCAAATTAATGAAATTTCATCCATCTATTAGCTTATCGTCTGCTATTCGTCACGGTTAAGGAAAAATACTCTTCTGCTGTTTCTTTAGATAGGTTCAGAACTGCTTTTTGCATAGGAAAGCTTGTCGAAACTTTGTGTTATTAATATCAATTATTGAAATTAATTTGATGTTATTTTAAAGTGCTATAATAGATCTATGGTTATAGAACCTATGCCAGTATTTTTTTATTATCGAGTCTTTTAGCTGTTAGCCGCAGATGACTTTAATAGCTTAAATTGGACCATGGGTGAGCGCTGAGGGCTTTTCACCCATTTTTTTTTATCTCGTTCCGCGTTTCTCGTGTCGCGTTTCATCTGTAAAAAAATTACCCTCATGCGGGCAAAGAAGTTTCACTTCAAAATAAATATGGCGCGTAACGGAAAAATGTGACTTCGAAATAAAGATGGCGCGTAACACAAAAACGTTTCAATTTTTTTTCCTATACGTCAAAGAAGAAGAAGTTTCACTTTAATGACCGACATTCGGTCTATCGGTATCTTCGTTCAGTTTTATCTACTACTAATGAATATAATAACAAAAAGAAATAATCCCGAATCAAATCATTAGCGCCATGACACTTAGCAGTTAATCGCATTACACAGATATCTAAAATCTCTTTGTGCATCGGCCAAAAACATTTGCTATACATCTTACAATGCATTACGAACCGTAATTATTATAAAATAAAGTTCAAAAACAATTATACCTCGGGATTGACTGCGTCAATTCGAGAATATTAACAAAAGACTGTACAAGTAATCTGTTATTCAAAACTGCACTTTATTGATTTGTGTTAGAGTTTATATATGCTTTATGCACTATCCCTCACCCAATTAATGTAATTTAATAGCACAGAGAGATTAACGTTTGGCTTAATTGAAAGAGTATAAAGACATATTTAGATTACGTTACGTCAAGCGATGGACATTCGCGCGTTTTTAATAAGTGTTTAACAAATTAAATGATACGGAATGGCCGTAAATTAGGTTTTTCTTTTCTTTTTTTTATTACACGCATGTCTAATAATATATTTGTAACACATAATTTCATTCCTTATGGAGTTTTACTCATATTATTTATCATAGTTACATCAAATACTTACCTGTATGTATTTAGTTTGATTGTGGGTTTAAGGTAACTGTGTGGCAGCGGCTACGAATACTACCAACCCTTACTCTGCTTGTGGATGTCGTAAAAGCCGACTAAGAGCCTTATAACGACCTGGGACAACTCCATCTGATGCTGTTTGGTCAACGATTACATTTACCAAGGAGGGTTGATATCTGGCAGGCGGTCGGTCATAAAGCTATTGCCAATAACTTTTACAATATGTACTATGAAAGTAGGGTATATATTGTATCGACCCAAGTACCTAATTGGGATAAGAGTATAATGATGATGTCTAATAATGTATTTGTAACATATAATTTCACTCCTTACCTTATGGACTTTAATTAGGTATATTATTTTTACTCATATCATTTATCATAGTTACATCACATACTTACTTACTCGTATGTATTTTATTTGATTGTGGGTTTATACGTTTATAGTGTATCTTTAAAATAAAAGTTTTTAAAATTTAGAATAACGAAGGAATATATTTTCTTTATAGCCTATAGGCTATTTATATGTATCTATATGTTTTACTGTTAGACACAGATATTTTTTTGATAATGAGAAAATGGGATACCTACTATAATATGTTGCTCATAAAATAAATTATTAGTAAATGAAAGACATTTGTGCTTATTTTCACCAAAGACATCTAAATTTTATATAAAGTGATATAAATGATTTATCATCATTATCACAGTCCATAAATGTCCCACTTTTGGGCTCGGGCCTCCTCCGTAATGGGAGGGAAATTAACCTATCGCGCTGATCAGACGTGTTGGTATAGGGTTTTGTTTCGAGTTTTCCTTCTCTCGCATAGATGTTATATGTGTATTGTATCGCTTAATCGTCTCGTACGATCACCCACGGGTAAGATATGGGGTGGTGAATAGTATTCTTACTCCGTCACCACACGGAAAAATATAAATTATAATTCAAAAATATAAATGATGATGTTAGTTAAATCGCGTTACATGTTACCTACTTAAATTTTAGGTGTCGTTGGTGTATATGGTCATCAGAATCTCGTGACAAACTACTTAATAAAAATAAGTAGATACAAATATATTCGTAAGTGATAACGTAACCTAAATATAATGTCTATATTGATGTAAACAGTTTATCCCGGGATTTGCGTTAAAAATGCTCAACAAAATAATAATATTGTTAGAAATAATGACGTAAAGACGAGGCCGGAAGGGATAAAGATCAAAGCTCTCATATCACTATAAGAATATACGTAACTTAAAAGTTTAATAATGCAAACTTTTTTGTTTTTTTTTTTTTCGCTGACTATGGACTAAATGTACTTTACATGGTCGTCAAGTGCTCTTTAATCCGCCGTATTTAGTCTTCCATCCTTTTAGTGGCATACCATAGTATCTTTTTCATTTTTATCGTCTGGACACAATAAATGGGCAGGGCCCTATCCGTCTGGGGCGATGGAAGGGTAGCCTGCGGCCCTTAACCTACCGTGTTCCCTTTCTATCGCCATTGAACATATTGATGCCGATTCCTTATCATTCGTTGGTCGTCACGGCGGGTTGCCTTCTTGGGTATCATCTCCATTGACGCCTCGGCAAACAACTGTGCCCTGGCAGGGCATCGCCATCACTCGGTCGACTTCTTTGCGGTAGGATATAGCGATACCTTGAGGATTCGTCGTGATTATTCCAACTAGCCAAATAATTTTTAGTTTTTTGGTTATTCTCGGAGTTTTTTTGTACTTCACGATGTCACATTATTACGTTACCTTTGTATTTGCCTCCCTACCAGCCTATAGACCTCCATTATTAAACATAGTGAGGTGATGGAATAAGAATATAATTTATCATTCACTATCTTCCCTGTGGATGATCGTAAGAGACGATTAAGGGATATAAAACGCATATAACATCTATGAATGAGGACGACTCGAAACAAAACTCTATACTCACACGTTTTACCAGCGTGGTATAGTAGGTCAATTTCCTGCCTTTATGGGAGAGGCTCATGCTCAACAGTGGGACATATATGAGCTGAAATGATGCTGATCTTGCCTGTGCGTGTAGTACCTAAAATACTTACGATAATACGCAGCTAACATTTGTGCAAAAGCGGGCAACTTAAAAAAAAAAAAATAATTGTACCAGTCCGTCCCTGTCTCCTTTTATTATGGTAGAGACTCAAGCTCAGCAGCAGGCGCGGCTCAAGCACATGTAGCGCCCGGGTGCAATCAATAACCTGGCGCCCTCTTGTACCAAAGTGGGTGAACAAAATAGAATAGGTTGATGGTTACAAGCGGCTCTCGGCGCCCGTTAACACCCGGCGCCCGGGTGCACCGCACCCTCTGCACTATAGGTAAAGCCAGCCCTGCCCAGCAGTATGTAAGCTGAGATGATGATGATAATGATTGAGTTTACTTATAGGACTTTATGCTGTAATCGCCATCCTTGACGGTTGGCTTAGTAATCGTAGGTGATGTTATGAGCAGTACCTATAATCCTACAAGGAAAGTAGAATTGTACTGCTGTAATCTTTTAATGACCTTACCGCTAGTTTTACTACCAACACGCGTAAATAACATACATACATACATATCATCACGCCATATCCCTTGCAGGGTAGGCAGAGAGAACAGAGTGCCAGAGAGCTCTATCTCTGCATACTTCAATCGCTTCCTCAACATTCATAATTCTCTTCATACACGCTCGCCGGTTTCGGAGACTCTTGACTCCACCTTCCTTCAGTACCTGACCGATCTGGTCTAGGTAGGTTAGTCTCGGTCTCCCTCGGTACCTACATCCTTCCACTTTCGCATTGTATATCTTCTTAACCAGACGTTCGTTCGGCATTCTTTCCACATGTCCGAACCATCGGAGCATTCCCTTTCGCATCTTTACACCAATACTCTCTTTCATACCTACTCGCTCTCTTACGTCGTCGTTACGAATGCGGTCGGTCAGCCTAACTCCACAGATTTTCCGAAGAGATCGCATTTCGACCGCATTAATTTTACTTTCATACTCTTTTCTGCATACCCAACTCTCGCTTCCATACAGTAATGTTGGGACAAGCACTGCGTTATGTATTGCTACACGTGCCTTCTGGCTGAGGTGGTGGCTGCCGAGAAGTTGCCCCAACGCTCCGTTCAGTCTATTTCCCACATTCACTCTTCGCTCTATATCAGTGGTGTACCGTCCATCTCGGCTAAATCCACATCCAAGATATACAAATTCATCCACTTGCTCTAGTACATCATTACCTATTGTTACTCTTACATCTGTTCTGGCTTCATCTCTTTCAAAGACCATTATTTTGGTTTTGCTCACATTCACGCGTAGACCCCTTTTCTTACAATCTTCTGTCATTGTGTCGACTAGGGTCTGCAGGTCAGTCGCTGACTGTGCCAGCAGGACTGCATCATCTGCATAAAGCAGAGCAGAGACCACTGAGTCACCCATCTGGACTCCCACATTCATATCGTTCAACCTTTGGAGACATTTATCCAGATATATGATAAACAGCCTGGCTGATAGAACGCAGCCCTGCTTAACGGCGATATTGACGTCAAACCAAGGCGACATTCCATCATCCAGCCGCACACAGGCTCTACAGCCCATGTAACTGGATTGCACAGCCTGCAGCAGTTTACCGTTAATACCATACTCCGGTAAAATGTCCCAAAGTTCCTTTCGTACAACCGTGTCAAATGCTCTCTCCAGATCCACAAAACTGCAGAAAACCCTCTGACCTAGGGCCAGATGCTTCTCCACAATGTTGCGCAGAGAGAACACTTGATCCATGCATCCCCTTACACTCCTGAAACCTCCTTGTGTGTCACACAGTAAACCATCGGATACCATCCTCATTCTCCTTTCAATAATTTTACCATACACTTTTGCTGCCAAACTGGTCAAGCTTATGGCTCTGTAATTTGCGCAGTCATAACGTGAACCCTTGTTTTTAAACAAAGGCACGATGACTGCGCCATTCCAGTCCCCGGGAACCATTCCCGAGCTCCAACATAAATTGAGGAGCAACAGGAACGCCTCCCGGACACAGGAGCCACCAAGCTTGATCATCTCGGCAGACACCATATCAATGCCCGCTGCCTTACCATTTCTCAAACTTCTTATCGCCCATTCAACTTCATCCATACTGATGCCATCGGAGGACGCCGTCGCCGAATGTTGATCTACTAGACCACATGCGACACCGGCGCCAACCGTAGCATCCGCATACATATCGCCAAAATATTCACTCCATCGGCTTAACACGTCTTGTGTTTGTGTAAGAATGTCTCCACCTTTAGACCTTATTTTATTCATTCTGAAGGCTGACCAACCACCCCAAGACTTCTTCACCTCCCTCCAAAAGAGTTTGGTGTTACCCTCGAAGTTTTTGGTCAGCCTATCTTCTGCACTCATACTTGCTCTATCACGTTTCTCTTTCACTAAGGCCTTGGTGTCATTCTTACATTGCCGATATATTTCTTTCTTCTGTTCAGTCATACTGTCATTCAGATTCAAAGAAGAGACATAGTCCAGCCACGCTTTCTTCTTTTGCTTTACGGAAGCTGCCACTTCCGCATCCCACCATGCATTACCATTTGTGTTTCTATGCTTCTTTGAACTTCCACATACTTCTTTCGCTGTGTCTACCATTAATCTTTCAATACTCTCCAGCATTCTTCAATGTCCGATTGCGGCTGGCTTGCCATCGTCAGCCGTTCTCGGACACCCTCTGCATACTTTTCTCTTACACACTCTTCTTGCAACCTTTCAACCTTTATTCTTTCAAGCCCTCCGAAGTGGACACGCTCTCGCCAGTGCCTCCACTTTCTGAACAGACCACTAAATATCGCAATAACGAGATAGTGGTCCGTATCGACTGTGGGGCCCCTGTAGGCTCTTGCGTCCAATATTTTGCTTCGGAGGCGACTGTCTACCAAAATTAAAATAAAAATAAATAAGCCATAGTTAAACATTGTATTTCTTAATCTATTACTCATTATTGTATTGCTCTTATCCCTTTAAGTATATTACTTGGAGGTCGACGCAATTTGTACTCTTCCTTCACCTTCCTTGGGAATATAATTCTTCACAAAACGGCATCAGATAGAGTTGGCCCATATCCATATAAAGCTCTTAGCCGTCTTTTACAACGTGCACGAACGATATAAAAGGTTGGCAGTATTCATATCCGTCACGGGTTGAAAGCCCTCAGCGCTCACCCACAGTCCGGGTTAAGTTGTCATACCCATCTGAGGCTAACAACTAAGTCACACAAAAAAAAAAAAATCATATCCGTCATCACGAAACATATTTTTTTATTTTATCACTATATAGAAATACTAGTTGACCCGTGCCCACTTCGTTGGGCGGTAAACATTTTTAATGGTGATGAAATTATGACTGTCATTCAGTTAGTAGGTACTGAGCTATGATTTATTTCCTGACTGCCAAAAGGAAGGTTATATTTTTACTGCATATGTATGTGTTATGTATGCAACTGTGTGGTAGCGGCTTCGAATAGTACCAACCCTTACTCTACTCGTGGATGTCGTAAAAGACGACTAAGAGCCTTATAATGACCTGGGCCAACTCCATCTGATGCCGATTAGTCAACAAATATATTCCCAAGGACTGTTGACATCTGGCAGGCGGCCGGTCTTAAAACTATTGCCAATAACTTCTGCAATATGTACTATGAAATAAGAGTTCATATTGTATCAACCCCAAGTAATTTGGATAAGAGTAGGAGAATGATGAATGATGATGTATGTGTTATGTATATTATTCCATGTTAATAAAATAATGAAATGATTATGATCGAATAAATAATGTTTATTTTAATTTTTCAAAACTTCTTATATGTATACTATATTAGGTGTAATATTATTATTTGGCACCAAAATATATTGTCTTTCATGAGTTCCAAACCGAGATAAGCCAACATGTAACTGCCCATGGGAAAAAACAGTGTTTTCTTAGGTCCAATGCCCACCAAAGAAAATGTTTGACCCTGGGATTTATTAATAGTGAGGGCAAAATAAATCTTAACGGAATACTGTAGCCTTTTAAACGGTATGGGTAAATCTCTCGGAATCATGGATATACACGGAATATAAGCCAGTTGTCCCACTGCAGGCCCTGTAAGAATGGTCGTCACGATTATATTGTCCCGCAACTCTTTTATAAGCAACCTTGTGCCATTACACATATTGGGGGGCTTAAGTTTCTTAATATCATGATAGGAATGTCAAATTTTAACATGAGGTCATGAGGAGATAAGCCAGAAGGGCTCAAAGAATTTAAAAATTCTTGAGGGTAGTGCACTATATCCTTAATATTACACACACCGTGTTTTGATAGATTTGTAGTGTTTGACTTGGCCGGAGACTTTCTCTAAAATCAGTTTATTGATCTCATTCATTGTGTCTTTTCTGGGTGACCCTAGAACAAATTCAATGATAATCTCTTTCCAATAAATTTTCAAGACCGGGATATATTGCTTCTATCAAATGTTCTAACATATGTAATATGTGACCTAATCTACCGTCAAGTTTAATATCATCGCTAGTACTGTTGGTGTTAGGACAGCAAATTTTTTTATCTCTTAAATTATACAATCACAAACCATGCAGTAAAAAAAGAAAAAAAAAACGAATTTATCTAAAACTATAAAAGATTAAATTTCCTTGGTGATAAAGCAATAGAAAAATCGTCTAATAGATGTATCACTGAATAGATTATAACACGGTTGCGGGTCTATACCTATGTCGTATTATCTCTTTAACAATTCGTCCAAATTATATACAGTAAAAGGGAACAGTCTTTTATTTTAAACACTCAAATATCCATCCATACATCTATACAAACCTTCGCATTTATAATATTAGTAGGATTTTGTTTCGATTGACATTTTTAAACTCGTAATATCTTTTGAATGCAATGGGAGATTTTAATAATTCAAAAAGTAATTTTCAGGTACTGTAACAGTCTTAAATGATAAATAATTTATTTGGATAAGGATTTATACAAAGACATGAATAGTGTGGTCTTTTAAGCATGGTGTGGTTTTTGTTAACATTTCTTTCAAAAAAGTAGTTATACTGACATAACTACAATAGTTAGATATGTGGTACTGTGAAGTTTTTTGTAGATATTGATATGGTCTTTAATATTGTAGAATATTTTTTTATTCTACTAATCATACGTTTGCGCAGTGCATACGATCAAAGACATTTTATGCCAAGTTTTTTCATACCTTGATTTACATTATTGAAGTTTTAGTAAGAATCTGTATTTTTTTAAATAAAATATATAGTCTATGACACTCACAAATGATGTGGCTTTCTATTGGTAAAAGAATTTTCAAAATCGGTTTAGTAGATCCAGAGATTACCCCCTACAACGTCACAAACTCACAAACTTTACCTCTTTATAATATTAGTATCTATAGATATAAATAGGTATATGTAATAATTGATCTTTAAAATCACTAAAAATATTTTATCAATATATGCTTTTGTTACAATTCTTCGTTTAATCAAATTACAAAGACAAGAAAGATAGAATTTGTCGATTTAGATAAGATAAATATAATTCTTCTAATGGTTATCGGGGTTTTGAGTATCGAATCTATTGAATTTAATTCTCAAACAACGATTTCTGATGTTTACGCGATTACTACATATTTGAAATAAAACTATTTTTACGGATTTTATCGCGTTTGAGTTTGATTTTTTATTTGCTGACGTTTCCAATACTTTACAGCGTTCAATACGTCGGTAATTTTAATTTTTTTTATCGCTTATAGTGGCAAACGAGCAGACAGCACACCTGATGGTAAGTGTCACTGCCGCCTATGGATCTTTGCAATACCAAGGGTATAGCCAGGCCGCTGACAACCAATACAAACCGCAAACCCACCCCAGTTGGGCTGCCGGCTCTCTCGCTCAACAAACGAAGCGCAATAGCACATTGCCATTACTCAGAGGTCGATCTTCTGCAAGAGTGTGGTACTACCCCGGACGGAGCGGCCCGCGGCTGTAGACAGAAAACTCCACAACTTGGTCCTACCACTATAATACAAACGCAATAAAATCCGTAAAAATAGTTTTTATTCTTAAATATTATAATAGGTATCTATATGTACCTACCTACCTACTTCGATGATGTTACCATGGACGTGGTTCTATTTAATTGTCTATAGATTGTTGAGTTTCACCATAATATTGATTTTATTTGATATCTCAGCTCATATACAGGGTGGAAGTGGACCACTCCTGAAAACAAAGACAGGTGACTCTACTAGTCCTACTTGTAATGAATAGGGTAGAAAAAAATCGATTCATATCGAATTTTAAGTTTTCTTCACATTCCATCGTATTAGGACAGTACCATGTAACGATAATTCCATAAAAACTACGTAACTCTACTACTCAAAACTCACGATCATATGATCAAGAGTTTAACGACATCGCGTGGCGAAAAAAAATTTTTTTTTTCATCAGAATCGATTTTTTTTCTAGCCTTTCATTACATGTAGGACTAGTAGGGTTACCTGTCTTTGTTTTCGGGAGCGGTCCTCTTCCTTCCTGTATGTTCCTACTGATGAGCTCAAAACTCCTCCACAATAGTAATAAAATAGATCTATTATTTAAATTATTGAAGTTTAGCATTTAATATGCTTGATTATTTATAAAAACCCGATTACGAGCGAAAAATTATTGTCGCAAGTGGGATTCGAACCCACGCCAATTGGAAATCCATTCCAATCGTGCTGCCACTTACACCACCGTGAACTATTGTAGGACATTCAATTCTCGCATCATATTATATTTACGTCTTTAAGCAGACTTGTGATCTACCCAACATTGTTTACACATTGTAGGTACAGATAATCTATTATGCTGGTTGGATGGATTATAATAGGAATTAATTTAATTTTTTTCTCCTGTTGTACAGATTATATCTGTATATTATGTCCTTTATTTGTCTCTTACAATACTCACGTCCAAGAAAGAGAGTAGTGGTATTCTTATTCCGTCTTCTCACGAAGATTTGTTTAATATAAATCGATGCTTTGACGGGAACCTTCATTGGATGTGGTAGGGTGTGGTTTCATATGAAAAGTGAAACGTTAATCCATAATCAACTTCAATGAACCGTTAAAGAAATGAGAAGATCTTCCTTAAACCTTAACTTATCTTCTCTTCAAATTACTGAAATTTTTAGCATTTAATATGCTTAATTATTTATAAATACCCGATACGAAACGAAAAATTATGTCACAAGCGGGGTTCGAACCCGCACCTATTGGGAATCCGGCCCAACCGTGCTGCCACTTACACCATCGTGAACTATTTTAGGACATGCAAATTATCTTCTCTTCTTGCTCACATTCCGTATGCTTATCAAAAGAGGCAAACTACAAGGAGTAGTAGAAATATTTTTGCACTATTATAAATGACTGCGATTAAACTTTATGGGTTCGATTCATGACAATACTTTGTGTATTTTGCAAACGGTTGTTTCGTCTTTAAGTACGGTACGGTACATTATAATTCATTATTTTTTACAAAGAAATAATAATTATAGATTGGTTAATGTGCGAGTTTTAAAAACCTGCCATTTAATAGTTAAAAAGAATCATATAACGACCGCACAGATGGCGTAATGGTCAACATAGCGACCTTCCGTGCCAGTTGTGAGGGTTCGATTCCCATACAAAACAATACTTTATGCACAAAGTGTTGTTCTGAGTCTGGGTCTAATGTGTCTGTGTTAATTGCATGTCTGTAAAGTCCCCCGCAATACAAGGATTATTTCCTTAGTGGTCCTTAAAAACAACTACTAAAACAGTAATCAAAGTTAAATATTTTTTAAACAATGCTTCAAGACGAGATTAGTGCTGTCTGCTATGTGGTGGCGGCTACGAATACTGTCATAAAAGACGAGTACCTAAGACCCCCTTATATCGATCTGTACCAATCTGCAACTGATACTGATTGGTAAACAATTCCATTCCCAAAGAGAGTCGATGTGAGACACGCGACCTGTAATAAAACTATTGCCAATAACTTTTACAATAGATATGTACGATTACGAATTGCGTCGACCTTTAGTAATAAAGATAAGTGCAGGAGAATGATGATGAAATGATATTAAAAACAGGATTAGAATTATTGGTAAAGCTAATTAAAGTATTTCAATCATAGGGATTAAAATATTTATCAGTATAATTTCGTAGATCGATTTTGCAATACTGTAATTATAAAATCATCTCCAAAATTTTGCAATACTGTAATTATAAAATCATCTTCAAAATTTTGTAATACTGAAACTATAAAATCATCTCCAAAATTTTGTAATACTGAAACTATAAAATCATCTCCAAAATTTTATAATACTGAAACTATAAAATCATCTCCAAAATTTTGTAATACTGAAACTATAAAATCATCTCCAAAATTTTGTAATACTGAAATTATAAAATCATCTCCAAAATTGACGTACCAGCCTACTACAAGTACTTACCTACATCTATGAGCTGAGATATTAACAACAAGAATTACTTACATTAAAAATATGTAAGTAATTCTTACTTTCTTACTACTTTCTTTCCTTTTTTCAATATTAATAAAATCTAAAGCGTTTGCCCGACTTTGCCCATCTCTAAGAAAGCCTGCCTCTCAATAATTTAAGACTTGCGTAATTAAATGTATCATATTACCATAAATAAATTCTGAATATAAACCTACGGGGGTATGCAATAAAACGAAAGATACCCTCAAGAACCTTTCGTAAGGCTTAAAATAAAAATTTACACTGAAATAATAAGCGAAATAACGCCAACGTTTTTAAATAACGGCTTTCATATTCCAAGTGGGGGAGGACAATTTAGAGGAGATGAGGGATTCACCGGGGTTTTTTTTTTATTATTTTTATTAAAAAGTCGCCGTGATGACAGCGATAGTAAGTGGGGGACCGGCCATTACTGCAGGAAATGAGTTTTCAGTTGGCGGGTTTTTTTCTGTGTGTTTTATACAGAGTGCTGTCAAAAGATTTTTTTTTCAGGATTATATTTTTTTATTTATGTGTAATTTAGAGATTTCCTTTCTAATAGATTACTTCTTATTCTTAATTAGCCCATATTCGACCCACTATTAAATAGAAGGCCCTCAACAATGATAACAAAATATTGTATACTACCTATATCATGCTGGCCAGTTTTCGAGTCCTTTTACTATTTGACAATTGTTGTATGGCCAACGAGAGGCGAAGGCTAATTTAATCCCCATATTGTGGTTATCATCTGCTGTGTGTTAGCAGCTACGAATACTACCAATCCTTACTTTGCTCATAGATGTCGTAAAAGACGACTAAGAGCCTTATATCGACCTGGGACAACACTACTTGATGCCATTTGGCCAGCAATTGCATTTCCAAGGTGGTTTGATGTCAGGCAGGTGGCCGGTCATAAAATTGTTGCCATTAACCTTTGCAATATGTAGAAAGACGGGTACATATTGCATCGACCCCAAGTGGTTGGGACAAGAGCAGGAGAAGGATGATTGTGGTTATCATCTCCCACGTTTGCTTAATTGCTAAGACGTTTGAAACGGATTTCTAATAGATGTGGATGCAAATCCTACTTGTGGTAAATCTTTTTCGCTCGCAAATATATTTTTAAATAATCTAGTTAATGCTTAAATCTCAGTAATCCCGTTAATATTATAAATATTAAAGTGAGTGAAGAACTTTGGGTCTTTATTACCTAATAACACGTAAATCTTTAAATAGATTCGAATGGAAATTGGCACATAGATAAACCATTTCGTGAATTAACATATATGATTATTTTTATTCCGACAATGTATTTTCTTAGGATAATATTACAACTTTGGAAAAATTACATTTTATGTGGGTGAAGCCACGAGTAGAAGCTAGTGTAAATATATAACAGTCTCACCAGCATATTATAATTGTCCGATTTCTCTCATGTTATTGAATGGTTTATTTTCATTGCTTCTGGTGGCACATATCGTCATAATGATGAACCATGTACATATATAGGACGGAAGACGCACGAGATCAGCAGTGAGCATACGCTCAGTAGAAGGGAAATTGGTCTACCATACAACGCTGGTATGACGAATTACTAAACGGTCTTAGTTCGAATTTTCCTTCTTTTATATGATATTATAATTATGCTTCGGACGAGTCAGCTCAATTAGTCATATAGCCAGTAAAATGTTAGGAGCATGGCCTGCCAAAATCTTCGATCTTGTTTATATTAAAAGTACGTTCTCAAGAAAGTCATATAGGGGTTAAAAAGAATAAAGATGAAAAATATTGACTTTATCTCAGCTCATATACGTTCTACTGGCGGGCCTGAGCTTTCCCCACAATAGGAGGAAAATTTACCTACTTTACCACGCTGGTCAGACGGGTTTATACAGTGTTTTAATTTGAGTTTTACTTTACTTGCATTAATTTTATATGCATTTACACATTGATTATATATAATTGCCTAGTCATTTCGTTATTTTTTCGTTTCACCGCAGACCGGTTCGTCCGGAGTAGCTCTTGCAGAAAATCGACATCTCAAACATCGATGGCGATATCCTGTTGCGTATCGTTAGGTGAGCAAGAGAGCCTAAACTTTCTGGGAGGATTTGGGATGATAGGAAACGGCTTAGCTGTACGATTAGTATTGCAAAGCTCTATGAATCGTAATAATACTTACCATCAGGTGTGCTGCTTGCTAGTTTGCCACCATAAGCAATAAAAAAAAATATCCATCAATTTGGAGCAGCCTGTAATATATCTCATAGAGAAAGCGGTAATGTAATAAAACGTGCGTCGTCCCACCGTCCTCTACCGGGCCTTACCGTTCTATCGTTAGTGCCTTTGTCATAAAAACATTAATGTTTTAATATTATGCAATTTTTTTTTTTTATTTTTTTAAAAGACACCACCCTGCACTAAAGAAATAAACCTTGTATTACGGGGGACTTTACAAACATGCAATTAACGCGGACAAATTACACCCAGACTCAGAACAACACTTTGTGGATCACACAAAGTATTGTCCTGCGTGGGAATCGAACCCACGGCACTGGCACTGAAGGTCGGTATCTTAACCACTACGCCATCTGTGCAGTCAATTGAGAATATCTAGAAAACTCCTTATGTGGTATTTGTAACGAATGCTACCAAACCTCATATTGTTTTAGGTAGGTATTGTAAAAGACGACTAAGAGTTTTACATTAACCTGGTCCAACTTCATTTAAAACCTTCTCATCAATAATTACATTCTCAAGGACGTCAACCGTCAAGCAGGCGATCGGTTAGAAAACTCTTCTCAAATCTTTTCAATTATCTAGAAATCAAAAAACCATAGGGAATGCTCCGATGGTTCGGACATGTGGAAAGAATGCCGAACGAACGTCTGGTTAAGAAGATATACAATGCGAAAGTGGAAGGATGTAGGTACCGAGGGAGACCGAGACTAACCTACCTAGACCAGATCGGTCAGGTACTGAAGGAAGGTGGATTCAAGAGTCTCCGAAACCGGCGAGCGTGTATGAAGAGAATTATGAATGTTGAGGAAGCGAGTGAAGTATGCAGAGATAGAGTTCTCTGGCACTCTGTTCTCTCTGCCTACCCTGCAAGGGATATGGCGTGATGATATTTATGTATGTATGTATTTGAAACCATTATTATGTTATTTTAATATCCGCATCCAGATCCAAAATTTCATATTCGTAATCTCTATAATTTGTACAAGCAAAAATAACGAAACAGCGTACTCATTTCGTAGTTAGAAATAGCATTGCAATGAATGTAATCTGTAATCGCTATACATATTATGACGTTTTCAAAGAGCCATTGTTCACATAGCATAGTTCAGATGGAAGAATAGGTAAGGGCTGGCAGTTTGCGATGATGTTTTTGAATATGATTATGTCTTAATAATTGCATCAGTTTTATAGTGGTAAAGTGGCCCTGCTGATACTTATCTATCTGCAGTCTTTTTTTTTTGGGACTAATCCCACCACACATTCCCACCACTGTAACTCCTGTAAGCCAGGATCCACAATGCACTGAGGTTTGACCCTCAGGCAGTCCCGGGAAACGCTTTTAATTGTCTTGGGACCCGCAACAAATATAATTAGAAAAGAAAAACAGGAGGAGTTGAAGAATTTCCACTTCCCTCCTATGCAAAGCGGGAGACATGAAGCAAAATTGGCTAATAGGCCAATAGATAGAAGGATGTACTGACACGTGAAGCGTAGCAGTATAGCACCACGGATATGATAGAGCTTAAGGGGCCTATAGGTGAGCCTAAAGTTTGATTACAATAGTAGGTATGGCAGAAGCGCCTGAACGCACGGAAATTTTCTAGAGTGGCTACAAGGTCCGTATAATATATAACCCCCAATACGACTTGCAGACTGTCTAACATAAGATCGCGCTCGTTTTGCCAGAGACTGCACTCCCAGAGGATGTGATGGGCCGTTTGTTCAAAATCGCAGTTTGGTGTGGAACATCGACAAAATGGTGAATGTACTAGTTTAAAATAGAATAATTTACTTCTAAAATTACCATGGCCTGTGAGGAATTGTGCTACATAGTGGTCAATTTCTAGCCAAACATTCTCGTCGTCGTCGTCGACGACGTCTCTCGAATAGATGGAAAGAATAGATATAGATGACGGTCCTTTGTTGATGAGTCCTTAGCTTTAGCTACTTAACTTTTTTTGTCGATTTAGTTCATGACAAATAATAGAAAAAAAAACAAGGAAGAAACATATTGCGATCTTACTTCTACAGCTGACGAGCTTTATCTTCACGTTAGGCAGCGGCCTGGCTGTGCTCCTGATGTTGCTAGGTCAATATGCAATAATATCACTTACCAGCAGGAGTGCCGCTAGCTACTTTGCCACCATAGGTAATAAAAAAAACACTAATAAGTATATTAATATATTTATTTTTTCAAACATGCTTGGCAATTTGAGCATTATTTTGACAATCTTCTTTGAGATAAATCATAATTGCCGTACTGACCAAATACATGCGATCAGCGGCCGGCAAAAAATGTATGAAAATCCATATCGGTCGTGTTTTAGCGGCCAAATAAATATATGTATATGTAAATTCATATCCATCGTGTATTTTAAAAATGGAACGATTTGTTACTTCAAAATATGGTAACTATATAGGCAACTTATCAAGAGTTTTATTTAAATTTCGAACTGGCTTGAAAAAGAAACATGTTTGATAATGAAAAAAAAAAACAAATGAAACCTTTAGCACGTGAAAAATGTTGTTCGTTGTATATACAGTTCTACTTAGTGCCTACTACTTAGATTTAATTGCCGCGCATTATTTGAGAAAAGCACTATACAAGCCTTGGCCACAACTAGGAATTGATGGATTTAGGTATGTGTGTGTACACGTTCGTCCATCAATACCTCTTTTGCTGACCGCTGCAATAATATACCATAGATCATCAACGTTATTATTGGACAAAAGTCTTTCCAAATCGCTACGCTTGTTAAGCGAGTTATCAATCGCAATTGATGTTATAAATTGCCTAATTTTACGGTTTAAGGACACTCACTTGGAAAGTGAAACGTTAGTGATATTTTTAAGTTGTCACTAAATGCGAAATGAGAAAACAAATAGGTATATGGCGCAGTATATATAACTATTAAAGGTATTCATTAATAAAACATAAATAATGACTTCATTACTACGTTTATGATGATAAATGTGTATAATAATTTAGAAATGAAAACTTTATTATCGCTCGTGAATATTCCGCCACCATTTTCTTTTCGTGACATTTGTTTTCCTTTTTTTTTAATTTATTGTTGTTTCAATGAGAATTTTCAGTTTTGTTATAAAGTATAACATATGTTATAGGACTAGGTTGCAGTATGAAGCAAGTAAGGTTGCCGTGTGAAGCAGTAAGAATACAATTAACTAGTTCTTCCCTTTCTGTGTATTTAAAAGACGACTACCGACCTATATCTCATTAGGTAAGTGGAATCGTTACAAGAAAAGGAAAATTCGAAACAAAACCATAGACCAGAACCACTTTTGATTAACCTAATAAATCTAAAGATCAACCTCCCTCTCATTGTGAAGAAAAGAAGAGAATTCTCTAGAACTTCCAGTCTATCTATACTAATAAAAAAAAATCTTATTTGACACAGTTTTTACGATTAAAAATAAGAATTGGTTTTACTTTAATTTTATAATAGATATATTCAAAAACATCGGTCTAATGAATAAAACCTATTAACAATTTACTTACTTATATAACATAGGTATTTATTACAGAACTGATATACGCAGTTCTAATGCACAGATCGCGTAGTCGTTAAGATACCGACCTTGCGTGCCAGTGCCATGAGTTCGATTCTCACGCAGGACAATATTTTGGACGATCCGCAAAGTGTTGTTTTGAATCTCGGTGTAATTTGTCTGCATTGATTAGGTATATGCTTGTACAGTCCTCGCAATACAAGGCATAATTCCTTATTGCAGGGTGTCTGCCTAAAAAAAATGTTCTCTTCTTAATTTGATCAGCTTAATTGAATCATTAGTGGTAGGACCACGCTGTTGGCAGTTCTCTGTCTGCAGCCGTGGGCCGGTCCGCCTGGGGTAGTACTACACTCTCGCAGATCGTTGTCTGAGTACCTAATGGAAATGTGCTACTGCACTTCGTTCGGTGAGACCGAGAGAGCCGGAAGCCCAACGGGGTGGGTTTGGGGTTTGTATTGGTAAGCAGTGGCCGAGCTATACCACCTACTGACTCCTACCATCAGGTGTAGGTACTGCTCGCTCATTTGCCACTACAAGTAATAAAGAAAGCTAGCTGAGAGTTTCTGTTTCCCATATCCCACAGGGTAAAACGGAATGATTTCTTCCAATCCTTCATATTTAATTTATCTAGTTTGTTAACACACAAGGTTTAAGTATCAGTGCCTTTTAGATATACCTAATGTTGAGATTGTATGGACTATAAAGTTTATTGCTTCATGTAAATTATTTCCGTGTGGTGACGATGCAAGAATACAATTCACCACCTCTTATCTTACTCGTGGGTGATCGTAAGAGACGACTAAGGGATATAAAACACATATAACATATATGCAAGAGAGGTAAAACTCGAAACAAAAATAATGTGGCTATTGGAATTAAAAAAAAAATAGCAAATATTTTTGTAGCAATAAAAATAAACAAGAAATTATATTTTTTTTTACTTAAAAATTAGCACGTTGAAGTGGCTATGGTTAAGGAAGATAGATTATCGAGTAGCGACTAGCGTAAGACAAACCCTCACTAGGTGGACTCATGGCATAGTGAAGGACACCCGAGCCTACCATTGGGACGTATATCCATGGAAATGATAATAATGGTAAAGGATTTATAATCCTTATTGAGAATTAGATTTTTTATGAAAAAATCTTCGAAACTTCAATGATTATAATAATGACTTTAAACACCAAGACCAAGGTGATTTTCAAGTCAACAATACCTGCGTGACAAATGTTTAAGTACATATAGCATAAAGGTAAAGGATGTAGACGACACCCGACGAAAAAAAAAATCTGCTACCAAAGCTTTGTTGTGGAACAGATAAAAATAAAACCCCACCTTGTTAAGACGAGTCGTGTTTAAAGTCCGAAAACAAACAGCGCACCCTAAAACAACCAAACATCAAGTCTCCACTTAACCACATCACTTAACCAAACCATTTTTAAAGGACATCCATATAACAAACATTTTAGGTTTAAACTTAAACGGCGGAAGCTCTAAATAATTTGGACGCATTATACGCCTAACAAATATTGTCCGAACAAAGAACGTGTAACAATTTTTTAAATTAAGAATGGGGAAGTGTAACTAGTTCGATTTTCAAATAGACGGGGCGCCATTGGTTAAAGGAGATTATGGCATTTTAAGCGCCATTTTGTGTTTGTTGTGTTCGAAAGTGGAACGGTGTGATGCTTTCAAGTTAGCACCTTTTACTGTAAATGTGCGTTCAAAAACGTCGTGTGTGGTCCCGCGACTGATTATTGGACCTCGAAGTGTGTTCCGAATTAGCTCCTTAGTGGATTGAGTAATTTTGTTTGTTGGTTTAAATGAAGGAAGTAATTTTATTTGTTTGTTAAGCTTGATTGCTCAATTAACAAATCTTATACTTATTATGTTAAGATAAACATTTCATAAGGTATCCTACTTAATAATTGGTTAAATATTCAATATGTTTAGTTGAATGGTCGTTGAAATATTAAGGACATTAAAAGATACTTTCTGATGTAAAGTCAACACCGACAAAAGAGTTTTTTTTTAAGCAGTGATACCATAAATATTTATAACAGGCGACAAGATAATCCAGACAGTTTTTAAAATCACATTGATCGAGTCAATTTTCAACGCGTGCTCGGAGATATGTGCAAAAAAAATATTTTTTTGTTAACAAAAGACGTCATTACACCTTTTGATATTCGAACGTTCTTTGAAAATTCGAAAAAAAAAAAATATCAACGATACAACAAAATTATTTATACAGTTTCTATTATACTCTTTAGCTTTTATTATCATAGTATGAAGAGCTAGTCTGCTTCAATTTATGAATTTGTTATTAAACAAATGCTATTAAAACGTTTTATATGACATCTTCTTTCCCGTGAAGATGTCTAGATAACATTAGTGGCTTATAAACGGTTGTTCGTTCATTTCAATAGTTTCTATAGTTCCATATAAATGTCTTTAAAAGTTGTGAATGGATGACGTTTTTCCATGAAGATGCATCTAAGTTGATAAATATGCGACTAATCAAATTATTTATGGCATTAAATCGTATCTAATAAAATTTCGTGAACATCTGCACGGTGACATTTTGATGCCTTTTGTTAGGTTTTTTTTTTAAATATTAAAAGGGTTAGTGATTTTATCTGATTAGTAGTTTATAATTAGAATAAACAATAAAAGGCATTTTTTTATTTTATTTTTCTATTCGATATTTCCCATCCGAAAACTTATAATCTACGTATACCTAAATCTATAATTGTTGTAAATCATGTTATTTTTGGAAGTGAGAAGTTCTGTAGGTGATTAGTTTAGGCATTTCAATTTCTGAGCATTGAATGAGATTGAGCCGTCACGCTCGGCTATGTAACGCTCATTCGGATAAATTCAGCTCTTGTCGATTAATATATAATTCAGATCACACATTTTCTGTATGTTACTACTAACAAAAATATTTAGTGTTTAAATATATTCTAGCAATATTTTTTCTAGAATTATTTACAATTCATTATTAAACATCAAAAAATGAAAGCTGTCTTTTCTCATACATGAACCATGTTTTCATACGTATTTTAGACATTTAGGAGATCTACAATAAAAAAAAAATAGTTTTATAGCAAATCTACAGTTTCATTTTTAAAATACGAAATGGTTACAAGGTAGAAAAAAAATACCAGAGTAATTTATACACAATTTTTAAATAAACGTATATATTGTAAATATTATTACTTTATAAATACAGAACAAAAATAAAATAATTGTATTACGTATAAAGTTAATAAACTTTGATTTGAGATAGTTTTCTTTTTCTGTCGTGTGATCATAAGCACACAACAATTCTATTTGCCATACAGAATAAGCCACCAAAGGGACTTTTGGCGGGAATCTAAAACGTCATGTTGTGCTCTTGTATTATATTCGATATCTTAGTGTTTTAACGTGTTATATTAGATAATTTTTATGGTATTTTATGTAATATGATGTGACAGAACAGCTGGGATGTAGTGAATATCATATAAAAGTGCTTTACAACGTTTTCGTTTTCCATCAAAATTCCTACAACATACCATTAACAGTGTCACCATAGCAGTGTTGATGGCGACAATTCGACTGACTGACAGACAATGACTAACTTGAAAAGATTAAGAACGTGAAGATAATTATAACTCGACACTGGCAAAAATGGCTCGTATAAGTAGCTGATTGCCAATACATAAAAAGAAGAAGAAGAAGAAGAAGCTGCAACTTAACTTTGACATTGGCTTAAGTATAAACAGAGCCACAACACAACACAAAAAAAAAAAAAAAAAAAAGCCACCAAATAAATGTCATATTCAACATTCGCATAGACAACTACGCTATCTATAACAGTATAATAGTGTAGGTCCTTTAATCTATGTAGTTATTATAAACATTAGGTGGATATAATTCCCCGTATTTATCTATTATCTTATCTGGGACAAAGTAAATTATTCTTAATAGGCATAAGCTTTAAAGACTATATTACAATTGTAGGTAATATTGAATGCAAGTTAAACGATATCACGTTAACATTATCGATTCGAAATTCGAATTATCGATTTCAAATATCACATGAATTGTATAGTTCTCTATATTTGGCACATTGAACGATTGAACGAACATTAACGCCACACCGACAGGGTAAACGGTCCCATTTTCACCTCATTAAGCCCAAGTTAAGGACCCTATTATGTACTTTATGTATTCCTAAATTACCCATCACTTAATAGGGTAGCCAGGAACTGGGGAGCTTACCCTTACTGCCACTTTAAAATGACCTACCTGCCCTCTCCTTTTACGTAATTATATTGGTGTTGAGGGTAAATAATGGTATTATAAGAGGTCTATTTTATATGGCTAATAATTAGGTGGGGTGTTTTTAAGTGTTCGTATGATTACTGAACTGTTCATATTTAATGCCTGTTTATCGTTTAATGAGTTTATGTACTACAAGTTTAGAAATTGATAAGTGAATTAATATTAATATTGCAAATTATTTATTAAATATTACTAAGCACTAATAGTATTTACTTATTTATTATGATGAAATAAGAACAGGTATTGTGCCATGGTAAAAGTAGCCTACGCGTTAATCCAGGCTTAATCCGCGCCATGTCAGAGCGTAGAAAAAAAAACATATTCCCTTATAAAATTTTACGTATCTATACTTTTTCTGTGATTACAACATCTTGGCATCTTAAAAACAAAATGAAATCAATTCTTTTATACCTACCACATTGTAATTAAAAAATATTAAATTCATTGTTACTCAAATTACATTAAAATTGTTATTATTAAAGTGATGAAAAATTATCGTTAATTTGTCTTGCCTTTTCTCAGTCATCGTAATATCGGCAGAACGAATGAATGAATGATAAATTTACTCAGACCGCATTCTTAAGACGCGAAATGACGTAGCTATTTTTAAAAATAGAATGGTTAGGGTATCCGCGATTTACGGTCGATATTAGAAACCCCAGATGTCTAAACAACAATCGGACCAGTCTCCTTGTGAGTCTATTGTGTGCGATGACAAACGTACTTCTATTGTGGAACTGTCCTATTATTAAGAGTACTTAATATACTATACTTGTTAGGGTATCTATATTTTAAGTCAAGATACGTGAAGTGATTTTCAATATTGTAATTTTCGTAATGTTATTATGATTTGATTTAAATAATGTTTTATTATTTATCGACGAGGAAATAAAGATGAAATTCATAGTTCCATCTTTTCCTGCGGGTGTTTGAAAATGACTAAGAAATGAAAGCACATCACATCACTTCTTTTTTTTTTTGGTTTTTTTTTCTTGCGGTCCGGGGTGACTGAAGAGGCGGCTCGCAAACCCATAGACCCACCCTGCATAGTGCCTCTCTTCGCCGTGCGAGTGGGCCACCGGTACCCGATCTTTGTCTTCGGTGGTGGTACATAATATCATTGCAAGTCAAGAAAAATTTAAAATGAAATTCTTTACCCATTTGTCTCACCAGCTTGCTATACTATTTTCTCTCCCACACTCATTATTCCCAATATTTGAGTAAGAGTTAAAAAGATTATTACGTATAGATACTTTGAATTGAATTTAGGCAATTAGCATATTTAATTGTACATAAATAATTATACATAGTGTATAAGCTGTCAAAGAATCTTATTATTAATTAACGTTGTTCTAGGTCTATAAAATATTAAAATTCTCAATACCTACTATAGTTTCAGTTTTCCCATAACTATAATGAAAGCAATTTCGATATATTATTTAACGATGGTAGATATCGAACTGTTATTTTATTAAGTTGTTGTTAATTTACACGAATCGTAATTTTGATGTTATTGATATAGATTCAATATTTCGACCTATACGAAGAACAGAGTTACATATGATTATGATACTAGATCGTTTTTATTGTAGTTATAAAGTTAAACTGATCTATATATAAGAGGAACTAATTTTAGGAAATGAATCAATCTTATACAAAACAGTTAAGAAAAATTATATTGCTGATTTTATGTTTGACAAATTTTAAATACCACTTCTCTAAAGTAATATTTATGCAGATGAAACTATATTCTTCTTCTTCTTATTTTTATGTATTGGCAATCAGCTACTTAAATGAGCCATTGTTGCCAGTGTCGAGTTATAATTATCTTCAAGTTTTTAGTGTCTTCAGATTAGTCATTGTCCGTCAGTAAGTCAAATTGTCGCCATAAACAGTGCTATGGCCACACTGTTAATGGTATCTTGTGAGAATTTTGATGAAAAACGAAAACGTTGTAAAGCACTTTTATATGATATTCACTACATCGTAGCAGTTCCGTCACATCACATTACATAAAATGCCATCAAAATTATTTAATATAACACGTTAAAACACTAAGATAACGAATATAATACAAGAGCACCACATGATGTTTTAGATTCCGGCCAAAAAACCCCGAAACTATATTCTACGGATAGGTCGATTTTATTGTTTCATTACAAAGAGTTTCTCAAACGAATCTTAAGTATTGAGAATATTGTCTTTTGGAAAGCTTTAAAAATTTTAATAGTCATGCTCTCATAAACATTTTTAAAAAGTGAATCATAATTGGCAGGACGCATGCTTGCTTGGTATTGATAATACCTAAAGAACGTCGTCGAACGTCGTCGTCGTCGTTAGAAATGAACGAACCAAATAAATAACCTAAAAAAAATCTATTAAGATTCTATTATTTTAAAATACATTATAATTTATTAATGAGAGAACTATTTATTAAAGTATAAAATAATCCATAGAATACTTATAGCAAAGTTACCCTACCCCAAAACCATCCGTGACGTACGTATTCGCCATTCACAGTTGTCGTAATGACCGGCTGATAGCCGTTTAAAAACGAATTTGCTCACTTCTGCTACATTAAACAATCATTCACTCATTCA
This sequence comes from Lymantria monacha, assembly GCA_905163515.2. NCBI lineage: Eukaryota > Metazoa > Arthropoda > Insecta > Lepidoptera > Erebidae > Lymantria > Lymantria monacha. The sequence continues at coordinate 9,415,432 of LR991081.1, read as the reverse complement.
CGGCGACGGCGTTAGATGCGATCGGATACCGTATTTTGTATTAGTTGTGTCACTTATATTTATTATCTGTGAATGAATATTTATTTTGAAATCAATTTTTGTATGGTTTTATTAGTATTTATTTTTTATTATAGCAGTCACTGTGCTAGTAGTTCAATTGATATTAAATTCGGGGATAGTAGAAGAGTAACTGTGGATAATAGAACACTAGAGGTAATACACGCTAAGTCCTAAAGCGTGTAGGAACGATTCAGATATCCAAAGGGGTAAACTACCCGGGCTATACCTACATATATACGTACTACATATAAAACATAAGTATATCTAATGCGTTTCTGTTGCCTTGTCGATGTAAAAAGCATTCGATTACCCCTCAGTCACGTGTAAAGAAGGATTAATAAAAGAAAGAAACACAGTGTTTACTAAAATGCAACACAACAAAGTGATTAACAGGAAAACTATATTTTCTGAGAAACTAATAGTTACTCATATATTATTAAGCGCACATAAATATACAACAGAAATTAAATCACTTCATAAATTGAATGACAATTTGTGAATGAAATATATAGATACCTATTAATGACAGCTTGCATTGTATTTATTATAAATTAAAGGTACTAGTAATAAAAGGAAATTAGATTGTAGGAAACATTCATAGAATTAAATAAGGAAATATTTGTTTTTAATATAATTTAAGGATAAAGCATCATTATTTTAATTATTAGTTATTTATAAATGTGAAAGTTTTTGAGGATGTAAATAAGGAGATTTATGGTATTAATGTTACTTTAAAGAATTAATTGTATTCTATTAATTATTAAGTACGTATCTTACCTTACCTTAAGTACCTATAAATGCCAAAGCTTTTGAATATATTTGTTACAAGTTATATGTAAAATAACAGAATAGATCGAGATAAAATTGTACAACTTATTTATCTGCATAACATGAGAGCATTATATTAATATTTTAGCAGAACAAAAATACGTAAAGCACTGTAATGTCATAGGCCTTATACTTTAGAACTTTCTCAGTATTACATAAATTTATGATATGACGTAAAATACTAAACATGTGGGATTCAAAATTTTTACTTTGCCGCTAAATTTCAAAATAAAATATTAAATGGCGGGCATACGGTTTTTTTTTAAATAATGTCTTACATAATATAGGTAAGGCAAAATAATTAAATTCGTAAATTTACTTGTAATTTATTTTTATTATGATGACTTATTCTGACTGTCGCTTTTCTTGTTGGAGTACAAAAATATTTTTTGGATTTTTATAAACGCCATTGCTAAGAGGAATGTAGGTAGGAATGTAGGGTACCTTTGATAAACCTTCATTACCTGATAAACGTTTATCTTATTATAGAATCTTATAACAAAGCTTGGCGTTCGTAATCATCTTTTAAACATACAAAGTTGAAATGTCCGTAGCGTATAGGTACTTATTTCTATTGCCATTGTAACAAAGAAAAATTTTTAATCAAATAATTAATTCACTTTTAAAGTAAATATCCAGACATGATACGTGAATTTTTGTCCTTTTTTGCTGCGTTTAAATGGCAATGAGCTACGCCTAGTGTTTTTTACGAAAGAAGTTAATGTCTTTAGAAGTTAGTGTTTTTTTTACGAGAACTTAATGTGTTTATTAAGAAGTTAATGACTTATTAATTACTTTATTTTATGTTATTCATTCTTTTTGATTTAGTTTCATTTCAGCTCAAATTCGTGTCCCACTGTTGGGCTTAAGCCTCCTCCGTAATGCGAGAGAAAATGACCTACTATATATATCTACTACACTGGTCAGACGTATTGATATAGTTCTGTTTCGAGTTTTCCTTGCATAGATGTTATATGCGTTTTATATCCCTTAATAGTATTTTACGATCACCCAAGGGTAAAATAGGGGGGTCACCGGCGGGGGAGTGCTGTTGGCGGTGTCGCTGGACATCGCCAACGCATTCAATAGTCTGCCATTCAGCTGCATCAGGGAGGCGCTCCGATTTCATGGGGTGCCCTTGTACCTGAGGCGGCTGGTGGCGGACTATTTGGAGGGGCGCAGTGTCCTCTGCGCGAGTCCCGCAGGGGACATTGTGCGGACGTCCATGTCGTGCGGCGTTCCACAGGGGTCGGTTCTGGGGCCGACTCTGTGGGACATCGGGTACGACTGGGCGTTGAGAGGGAGTCTCCCCCCCGGGCTGAGCGTGATATGCTACGCTGACGATACGCTCGTCACAGCCCGGGGCAGGACACTCGAAGAGGCGGCGAGCCTGGCCACTCTCGGCACCGAGGAGATGGTCGGGCGAATCGAGGCGCTGGGGCTCAGGGTGGCCCTAAATAAGACGGAGGCCCTATTGTTTCATGGGCCACGCGTAAGGCCGCCAATCGGCGTCTCGCTAGTCGTCAACTCCGTCCACATCAGCATCCAGGCCCATATGAAGTACTTGGGTCTGGTGCTCGACGGGCGATGGTGGTTCCGGGAGCATTTTCGCCAAATTGCTCCCCGGCTGGTCGGCGCGGCGTCCGCCCTTTCGCAGCTCATGCCGAACGTGGGCGGACCCAGCTTCGAGGGCCGACGGCTGTATGCGGGGGTGATCCGTTCTATGGCCATGTACGGCGCACCCGTGTGGGCGAGGGCTCTGAACGCCCAGCTCAGGGCTGTTCTGTGGAGACCCCAGAGAGTCATGGCGGTCAGAGCCATTCGCGGGTACCGCACGGTATCGACCGAGGCGGCATGCCTAATGGCCGGGACACCCCCGTGGGACCTAGAGGCGGAGATGCTCTCCGACCTCTACCGGCGGGTGACCTCACTGCGCGACGAAGGTGGCTCCCCATCGCTGAGCGAGATAGCCACCTGGCGCGAGGACGCCCGCCGAGACGTCATCGCCCGTTGGGCTACGCGGCTGGAGAGGCCTAGACACGGTGTCGTCACCGTCGAGGCTCTCCGGCCCGTACTGACGGAGTGGATGGAGCGGCGGCACGGAGTCCTCTCCTTTCGACTGGTGCAGGTGTTGTCGGGGCACGGATGCTTCGGCTCGTACCTGCACACGGTCGCACATAGGGAGTGGACTTCGTTCTGCCACCATTGCAGCAGTGGCGAGGACACGGCGCAACACACGCTGGAGGCGTGTCCGGGCTTTGACCGGCAGCGCCGTGACCTCGTCGCTGTTATCGGTGCCGACCTGACGCTGCCGGCTGTCGCGAGAGCGATGGTCGACAGCGTCAGGAACTGGGACGCGGTCGCCGCCTTCTGCGAGGCTGTCATCTCGCAGAAGGAGGCGGCGGAACGAGTCCGGGAGGAATCCCGCGACCCGGGCCGCCGTCAGCGGCCGGGGCGGCGCAGGCGCGAATACCTGCGCCTGATGCCGCCCTAACCGAGGCCTCGGGTGATCGGACCGGGGAATTGTCCGGTCACCCGACGTGAGGCCACCGCGTGAGGGCGACGCCCCGACGGCGAAATCTGTCGGGGCGTCGACGAGAGGAACCCGCGAGGGTAAACCGCCGGGCGGGCCACCGAAGTTAAAATCGAGTACCGGTGGTCCGCTCGCACGGCGAAGAGGGAAGGTTTTACGGTGGGTCTATGGGGTCACGCGCCGCCTTTCCGTCACCCCGGACCGATTCAGCGGGGCGAGACGCACCCATAGCCCACCAATAAAAAAAAAAAAAAAAGGGTAAAATAGGGGGTGGTGAATTGTAATCTTACTCCGTCACTACACGGAAGCAGTCTATGACATATCTACTAATTTAATTGTTTATTTTTTTCAAAACCATAACGGATATATATATATATATATATATATATATATATATATATATATATATCACATATATATCACATAAAACACGAATATATTAATATAATTAGTTATAATAAAATCCGTTATATCGTCTCGAATACGTTATCTGAACAGGAAATTAATTTGTTATTACTAACAGCCCGATAACAAATAATTGAAACTGTTAATTACTAGAAAAATTTATAATATTAGATGAAAAAAAAAATAACGGTTGCTATAATTAATAGTCGTTTTATTTTTTTTTTAATATCAGCTCTGATGATTATTGTTACATTATTAAATTGAGATTTTATGTCGATTTTAACATTTAACGAGTTAGAAACTGTTATAATGGTTTAATGAAAACAGGAAAATGAATGGGAAATTTATTAGTGCCGTATCTTATTATGGGTGTTAATTAGATAAATGAAATCGATGTTAGAACATAGTTATATTAGAATAAACATAAAACATATTGATAATTATTATGCTATGACTATATAGATAAATATACGTGTGGTGACGGAGTAAGAATACAATTCACCGCCCCTTGTCTTACCCGTGGGTTATCGTAAAAGACGGATATAATATGCATAGGTATAACAGCTATGCAAGAGAAAACTCTAAATAAAACCTTATACCATCAACAACCAGCGCGATAAAGTAGGCCAATGTCCCTCAAATTTTGGGGGATGTCCGAGCCCAACAGTGGGATATATGTGGGCTGAAATGATGATGACGTTTTGACTATTGAGTTGTTTTATTTTCGTTTGGTTCGTTTATAACTATTCATTACATTACATACCTAACCTAATCGGTAGTAGGTAATATGCCCAAATTTAAAGTTAATCAAGATTCCCCACTTTAAACTTTCCTAAGCATATGAATTCATATTGACGTAACACATATTCCTACCATTATCATCATCATTTTCCTGCTTTTATCTCAATTACTTGCGGTCGACGCAATATATCCATCTCTTCCATCGTACACATTCCAAAAAATATTGGCAATAGTTTTATGACCGAGAATTCTTGTCATTTTCTTTTTGTACTGGCAATGAATTTGTATCTATTAAAATATGGGTCAAATTTTAATAACTGATACTGTAGCGGGTAGATATAAATTTCTGTAGTAACGATGACTCTTTGGACGTAAGACACCTTAGTCCTCCCGTGATCACTGTAAAGTGTCCGAAACGTCGCGCGCCGAGAAAAATGAATGAATGAAAATCAAATACAAACGCGATAGAATCCGTAAAGGTATTTTTATTTTAAATGTCTAAGAAGTTTTATTACAACTAACTGTGGTACGCACATTATTCTTTTTTTTAAATTTCGATTTTATAAACAGGAATAGGTAAAACATAACATCATATAAATTAGCATCACCATAAAAAAAGCATTCGTTCTCTAAAGAACTGTAAGTGGCCATTAATATAAACCCTTTATGTTTGAAAATAGAATACCTAGAGCGTTTTAAAAATAAATACAATGAAAACATCGTTGTATCGAGTCACATTCGATGATCATTCGTTTAAACACATTATGTCAGAGCTATTATAGGCCACTTTGGCACCCCTATACAATCGACTAACTGAATCGACTGACTTAGGGCTGACGCGACAACCAAATGAAATGAATACAGCTCGTAGGGTTGCGGTTTTATTATAGTTTTTAGTTTATGATTTTATTTTGGCGTAAAATATTTTTTTCTCAATGAAACATATGTAAGAAGAAATCAGAATGTATAAAAGAAATGAAACAAAAAGTAAAATAAGAATTTATGCTTTAACTGATCGTCTGATGTTCAAGTTTTTTTTTGTAAAAGACTATTACCCGCAGTAATGAATATATTCTTGTGTCGCAGATGAGTTTACAAATATGTAAACATTAACGGTATGTCCGTTAATAACGTTGAAAATAGAAACAATCATGTATATCTCGTATAAAAATAGTTTTACATAAAATCTAATCAACGAAACTCGATACGAGAGATTGTTAATTAGACCGTTTTGCTATCTGTACTGTTCTTCTCTTTAGTCTACGTAAGTGCCGCCGGTGTACTCGGTTCTGCTTTACAATAGGAGTTAAATTGACCTCGCTGGCTCGATTGGACTAAGTCAACGCGACTGACTAGCGAGACCAGCTGTTTCGCCGTATATATATATATATATATATATATATATATAATATATATATATATATATATATATATATATATATATTATATATATATATATATATATATATATATATATATATATATATATATATATATATATATATATATATATATATATATATATATATATATATATATATATATATATTATATATATATATATAATATAGTATTACATATTACATATTTTATAGCATTACGTAAAATGCCACCAAAATAATCTCACGTTAAAATACTAATACATATGGGTAGTTCTACAAACTAAGGAAGAAAATGAGTATGATTTCGGCGCGACATTTATTTTATATTCTGTTTAGGAAATTCATTTTATTATCAAGAGGACAATGTCTTTTAGCTTATCCTAAACGGAACAGACAAAATATTTATTATTTAGTTTTTGGTTTACAGCCATTTAATGAAAAACTGAGAGTGTAATCAGCATAACTGAGGAAAATAACCAAAATCAATTAAGATCAAAGTTTGTGTATCATATATTTAACAAATTTTTAAATGTGCTTTTTAACAGTGAGTTCTAATAATCTAAGAATCTTTTTTAATAACGAAAATCAACTTAATGGAAGTATTAGAGTAGCAAGTAGAGAATTTGTGCCCAACCCAACACAAATTCTCTACTTAAAACAGTCTTGAATAAGAACATTAATTATCAAATGATCATTGAACATTACATTATTATTATAATCACATTTTGTTAAAATCTCTTTTAAAGATAAGGTAACAACATAATAAACGACATTTCAATCTAGTATTATACTTAAAGCTAATAATAGAAAATAATAGCTTTAGCAGTCTGGTTGCAATCTTGTTAAGCTATTTTTCTTATCGCAGCTAGGGCATGTAAATAATGTATGATTGATTGATTGAATGTATGATGAATTAATGATTTTGTAGGATATTCTAAAAGACCCATCCGGTGATGTTAACACATTTTACCTTCATCACAAAAACAGCTGAGTAATTTCATCTGTAGCTTTTGTGGCATGAAGGCACTGCCTTGATGGACTTTTAGTGTCCCACTAAAAGCAATTAAATTCTGTTGATCGCTCGAAATCAATCTTTCCATGTCCTCAATTTCACTTTTAGCTTAGAATCCTGGATGATTCTCAGTATCCTAGGTCTTAATTGGACAGGATGCTGAGACCAGGTTCCTGAGAAATTCTATCTAATAATAAAAAACAAATCAATTTATAACATTTAACAAAAATTAAGCTAAACAAAGCCTTTATGCTAACAACTTACATATCAAAATGCTAAAATTACTTATATTTTGATAATATTATTGAAGGAAGAACTTACCAGGATCCTGTGAACTGCATTGATTACGACACCACTTTCACTGTTTACCGCACTGAATTGACTAAACGATGAGTTAGGAAACCATTGACGCTATGACATTTGTTGTTTTTTTCGTAGTATAATCGACTCAGCTGAACGGCAACGTCACACGGCAAGCAATGTTGTAAATATTTGCTTGTTTTACATTGTACAGGATCCTGATACTAAATCGTGGGGACAAAATGTTAACGTGATTTACGGAATGTATTTATGAAAAAACAAGATAACTATTATCCTGTCTAGAAAGAAAAAATAGCAAACTTATTAATTTGTGCTTCATTAATTGACATTGATGTAGAAGTAAATAAACACGACACATGTTGAACTAATATTGGTTCGAGGGACATTGCAGGATACTGAGAATTAGGGATTTTAAACAGTAATTTCGTTTTGAAAATAATTGTGTACCTTAATTATTTTTAGTGACCAACTAGAAACAGTTGAAAATAACAGTATGCTGTAGAATATAAAAATGTTAGAATGTTTTTTAAATTATTTTTTGGTTGAGCCGCCGATAATTCTTTAGTTTGTAGAACTACCCATATATCAAATATAATACAAGAGCACCACATGACATTTTCAGATTCCCGCCAAAGGTCCCTCTTAGCGGTCTTTTATGAAACTGTCAATCAAAAAGATTTAATCAGGTCATGATTTTTGAAAAGTTTATACTAGACGAATTACTTAAAATTAATATAAGTTTTTGGTGAAGGCAGCCCTAAGTAGAAATTTGGAGTACGCAGAGCACTGATTGTGTATACAGTATCTACGTACACAAATAACTAGGGTCAGGACAAATGCACACTCAATGATTCGACAATTAAATTGTGAATTTATTGAATTAAATTGTTTAACGCGTGTCCGCTGTCGTTTCACTGTTAAATAGGGCATTTTTAAAAAGTCATACACTATTTGAATGAGAGATATATATCGATTGAAGTTCTGATGACGATGTGTAAATGTGTACGTACCTATTGCAATTATAAATTCTAATTACTTTTAAGTAGTTTCAGTTTTTATATCATTAATGTAGGAACTGAGAAAGTGTTAAAATTTAGTGACTATAAAATAGAAGTGCTTTATGTAAGTTATCGAATAATACCTAGCGTTATAATAATATTTTGATAAATATTGCATTTGAACTTACAGTGTGTTATGATGTCGGGCGTTATGATATCATCATTGTCTTGGAGAACGATATAGCCTATCATGCCGATAATTTTGTTTAAATATATACATTCATAGGTATAGTAGTGGTATTCATAGTAGTAGAGCCGGCAGCGCACTTTCTGGTTGTGGTTTTCATTCTTCTTCTTCTTATTATTTTTATGTATTGGCAATCAGCTACTTAAATGAGCCATTGTTGCTAGTGTCGAGTTATAATTATCTTCAAGTTTTTAGTGTCTTCAGATTAGTCATTGTCCGTCAGTAAGTCAAATTGTCGCCATCAACAGTGCTATGGCCACACTGTTAATGGTATCTTGTGAGAATTTTGATGAAAAACGAAAACGTTGTAAAGCACTTTTATATGATATTCACTACATCTTAGCAGTTCTGTCACATCACATTACATAAAATGCCATCAAAATTATCTAATATAACACGTTAAAATACTAAAATATCGAATATAATACAAGAGCACCACATGACGTTTTAGATTCCCGCCAAAAGTCGTGGTTTTCATTCGTAGCTGCTAACCCCTGGTATAGGAAAGTCCCATCGGCTGTTAGCTCGTTTGCCACCATAAGAAATTTAAAAAAAAGACGACTATATGATATACAATAAACCGTTCGTTTATTAGTTCTATTAAACCCGATCAGTCACAGCGGGTAAGTAGCATATGTAAATATGAGTTAGTAATATATTTAATAAAGCACCCTCATAGTGCGGTTCGACTCCCGTTTAGTTAACTCGGTATTAAATATGATATTTTTCCATATCATTGTGCGGGATTTGGGGAGATGAGGGATCGGTTCATATAAAAGTGAGACAGCCGATTAAATTATAATAATTTCGATAAATAATCACCATTTTTTTTCTTAATGATATATTTTTACAGAAAAAATGAGTATTTTTTAGTAACTATATATTTATGTTTCCATGTGGTGACGGAGTAAGAATACAATTCACCACCCTCTATCTTACCCGTGGATTATCGTAAGAGACGACTAAGGGATATAAAACGCATATAACATTTATGCAAGAGAAGAAAAATTCGAAACAAAACCCTTTACCAACAAGTCTAATATTAGGTCAATGTCTCTCCCATTACGTAGGACGCTCGAGCCCAACAGTGGGACATATATGAGCTGAGATGATGTGTTTATAAATAAAACAAGTACATATTTATGATTTTAATAAGGACATTTACGGTACGGACAGCGAGTAGGTATAAAAGAGAGTATTGGTGTAAAGATGCGAAAGGGAATGCTCCGATGGTTCGGACATGTGGAAAGAATGCCGAACGAACGCCTGGTTAAGAAGATATACAATGCGAAAGTGGAAGGATGTAGATACCGGGGGAGACCGAGACTCACCTACCTAGACCAGATTGGTCACGTACTGTAAGACGGTGGAGTCAAGAGTCTCCGAAACTGGCGAGCGTATATGAAGAGAATTATGAATGTTGAGGAAGCGAGTGAAGTATGCAAGGATAGAGTTCTCTGGCACTCTGTTCTCTCTGCCTACCCTGCAAGGGATATGGCGTGATGATATGTATGTATGTATGTAATTAATTTTATTTAAAAAAAAATAGTAATGCAAACAAAATTATTAACTGAGTTCACTAATTTCTACGATCCAACGGGCAAATGAGATTTTAGAGACGTCACGTCATTTTGAATATTTTCTAGTAATAATATGGTACTATGTATATAATATAATGCTATGAAAGTTCTCAAATTGAACCATGTTACTAGAAAGAGAAATTGAAAATAATATTTATAACATAGCAACATAGCATAATTCTCTCCAATATTCACTATCCCAACACTAAAAGCTTAACTAGCTTAACGGGGAGCACAATAAATATGGCTCCCCTTCGATATCATTCACTCATTCATTCATTAATGCATTTGTCATAAACTCATAAAGTGTCCGTATATTACATTATACGTTGCTAAGGGGAGGGATATAGTGATTTTTTCTTAATTTCCGCCGATGCAGCAAGGGGTAGGAAATCCGATATAATAACTCTGCTCAAATAGAATAAGATTTCATGGGATAAATTTATTTTAGTGAACATGTGATAAAGTAGTTTAATTGGTCATTTTATTATTCAGTCTCACACTATATAGCATATAAAAAATATGCGATACTTAAATAGTTGTGCCATAGATTCGTGTATTTTTTTAGTCTTATTGCGTCTTTAAAATTTATTTTTAGTGTAGCCGTTGTCATTCTTTGAGAATTAAAAATAAAAATATAACAAGCAGTTGCTTAAGATTTACTAATAGACCCTCTCCTAAATCTATTATCGCATAATCTACAAATCATTAATAACGGGTTATGAATGACCGCTTAAAATTCTATGGAACACCCAAACATCTGACGATCATAGAGTAATGCGTGCAACACATGGTTGTCAGCCTTTTCATCGCTTCACTCATCATTTATCATTATTCTATCTCTGTCTATCATTAATCATTGAAATGAGACTTAAAGAGAGAGAAAATGAAGTGATGGCACGTCACAAGAGTAAATACGATACGGCTAATGATACAATTAATGATTAATTATATTTCCAATTTTAAATTTTACAGTCTGTGAATGAATAGTGAAATAATAGCCAATCCTTTAAAGTGTATTCTATTCATCTTTAAATTTTGAATTTGGAATTTGGCGTCGGCATGTCTGTAACTGGTTTGTAATAGCGAAATTATGAGGTATGGACTTTTTATAAATGTATAGCAGAATAATGATGTAAAATTCATTGAAAAGCGTGTCCCAAGAGACGATTCATTCATACCTTCACAATTTTTGAAATAATAAATTGTGACTATATCGTTTTTAAAATTGAATGTAAGGACCTTGTAATTCATTCATTGAAGTGTATTTATATTGCAGTGTTGTTGAATGGCTGACAATCTATATTAAATTTTTACACGAATTTCTCATGAAGAGTTATGATGCTAGTAACGAAGGTAGCAATAAAGAATTTTAGAGAAAACATGACAAATAGGTTATAATTTATAATATTTTTTTAATCTAATTACTATCCCATTTTTAAACGAAATCTTTGTACAGTTATACCTATTGTGTGCAATAAAAGTTATGTAGACTACTATTTACCGTAATACGAATGCGAGGCGCCGTATTTTTGTATGTAAATAATAAAAAAACTAATAAATTGGGATTAACACGAACATTATAAAAATAACTAGAAATTTTTAGTATTTTACGTAGGTGGCCTCGTAACTTCCGTATTCATTGGCATCATCTATTGCCATAGATAAAATTTTAATAGTTATCTATCGATTCAAAAAAAAAAACAACTAATAAATCTATATGAATCCTATTAAAAATTACCTAATATATTAAATAAAAGTTTGTATTTGAATGCGTGGCTTTTATTGAATAGTGCGTCATTAAAATCAAATCCTGTAACAAATGTACATTGTTGTACTTGTTATAAAGCATTTAGTTGGCTGTATGTTATTTGTAATAAATTATGGAATAATTCCATATAGTACCAACAAATAAATCCTTAATAAGGTGTCGTTAAACTTTATTATTTAGTAACTGACTCCACTTATAGCTATTGTGTCACTTTTTTATATCTATACACATCTGTTGTATGCGTGTAGTATTTGGAAGAATTGTAGATAAAAAAATCTGTGAATGAGGCATGAATGAGAGTCAAGTTATTCTTATATTTATACATATAGGTACACAAGTGCCCATATTGCTTAATTGTTAAAGTACCGATCGAGGTTTCGAGTTTGATTGCCACCCAGGATAATAATATCTGCGAACCACTATTTCTTACTTTGAAGTTGCATGTAATTTGTGTTCTTCAATTACGTTTTTTCGTGGAGTGGTAGACTAAGAATATAATTCACCATTTATTCATGGGTGACATAAAAGACGACTAATGAATAATATGTAGATAATATCTCAGCAAGAGAAGAAAAATATGAAATAAAACCCTATACTAACCCGTTTAGCCAGCGTGGTATAGTAGGTCAATTTCTCTTCTATTGTGAAGGCTCGAGCTCAACAATGGGACGAGCTGAGATGATGATGTTGGCGAATTGTATGTTCGTAAAGCCCCTTGTAATACAAGGACTTTACTACTTCTACTGTGGTAGGGCCACTCTGTTAACAGTTCTCTGTTTGCAGCCGCGGGCCGGCCCATCCGGGGAAGTACCACACTCTCGCAGAAAATCGTCGTTTGATCAATAACTTTTTGTTGCTGTACTTCGTTCGGTGAGCGAGAGAGCCGGAGCCCATCTTTCCGGATGTGTTTGCGTGCGGTGAGTTCTGGTGGTGCCTGAAATTTGCGGTGGCGAAGTCATGGTTGAGGCATTGAGCGTGAGGGGCTGACAAGGGGTACAGGGGGACCCAGTGGGAATGGTCACCGCCGGCCACCTGCCGGTCAGCAGGGGACCCGAGAACCCAGGACTAATCCCCCCTGGGAGACTGTCCCGCCAACCAGCGAAAATCCCGTCGCGGAATCGTCGAACTGGAGTGGGAAACCGATGTGGAGCTCGGCGACTACGCGCGGGGGGGAACCGAAGGTCCTTCCGTGCTTTATGTTAGCTCCTCACAAAACTCAGGGTGAGTTCCAACCATGTTCTGTGCCCCGTACTTTTTTTTTTGGCATCAACGAACTTCATTCCACGCAACCACACTCCCTTCTTTTTCCTCTTAATATAAAACCCATGACAAGGCAACATAAAAAGAGAAGGTTATATCTACACGGCGGTCCCCTTATCCACTTTTGAGGTGGATTTTTGCAACATCAGGGGTTTACACAGTAACCTCGACGCCGTCCACCACCATCTCGAGATGGCGCGGCCTGCCTTGCTCTTTTTAACGGAGACGCAGATAGGTGCCCCGGATGATACCACGTACTTACACTACCTCGGCTACGAGTTGGAGCACTCCTTCCGACGTAAAGCTGGGGTGTGCGTGTTTGTCCGGGGCGATATCTGCTGTCGCCGCCTTCGGGTCCTCGAGCGTGGTGACCTGTAAATTCTATGGTTACGTGTAGACTATGGAGGGAATACCCGCATCTACGCGTGCCTCTACAGGTTTCATGGCAGTGATTCAGGGTCAACTCAGTTATTTGAGAACGTTCAATGGGGGATTGACAAAATATTGGAGCAGTGTCCATCAGCGAAGGTGGTGGTCCTTGGAGACTTCAATGTTCATCATAAAGAGTGGTTGGGGTCCCGAACCACTGACCTCCTGGGTAGACATCTCTTCAATATGGCCTCGGCCTATGGTCTCTCACATCTGGTAACACAGCCCACTCGTGTTCCAGACATTGAGAGTCATGAGCCTTCTTTACTGGATCTTCTGCTGACCACACACCAGCACGGATACCACGACCACTAGGTCGAAGCCCCTCTTGGGTCATCTGACGATTGCTTGGTCTGTAGCAGTGCCCCTGTTGTGAAGCCTAATCGCTCTAAAGCGACTGGGACTCGCAGAGTCTGGCAATATAGGTCAGCAGATTGGGATGGGCTTCGCGAGTTCTACGCGTCCTACCCATGGAAGCGGCTTTGCTTCGCCTCTGGGGACCCTGACGTTTATGCGGACTGCGTTACCGACACGGTTATCACGGGGATGGAATTATTCATCCCCAATACTAAAATACCCGTCGGTGGCCGCAGCCGTCCTTGGTTTAATAAAACCTGCAGGATGACTGCACGCCAAAAGCAATCCGCATACCAGGCCTGGAAAAGAGCAAAAACCATCGAAACCCGAACGAGCAAGAGGTTCTCCTCTTGCTCAATTTTAATGCCGCTTCTAGAGCTAGTAGGAAGGCAATTGCCAAAGCCAAGGCAGAACATGTTGCCAGAATTGGCGAGCGATTGGAGAGCTATCCCACTGGGAGTCGTGCATTCTGGTCGCTCGCCAAAGCTGCCCAAGGCAACTTCTGCCAGTCCAATTTCCCACCACTGCAGAAAAATGATGGCAGTCTAGCCTACAGTGCAAAGGAGAAGGCCGATCTTCTAGGTCAATTCTTTGCCTATAATTCGACTTTGGACGCTGGAGCTGCCACCACCTACCAACCACCTACCATCCCGCGGTGTGAAAGCTCTCTCTCTCTGAAATCTGCACCACACAGCGTGCGGTCAGGCGGGAGCTGCGGCTTTTAGACGTCCATAAGTCGAGCGGGCCGGATGGCATCCCTGCGGTGGTCCTGAAAACGTGCGCCCCCGAGTTGACCCCCGTCCTTATGTGCCTTTACCAACTTTCCTATGACACCAATAGAGTTCCATCTTCATGGAAGGTAACCCACGTCCACCCGATCCCGAAAAGGGGATAGCGGTCGGACCCGTCGAATTACAGGCCGATTGCGATAACATCCTTGCTCTTCAAAATAATGGAGAAAATAATTAACCATCAGCTTCTGCAGTACCTTGAGGATCATCAGCTGCTCAGTGACCGCCAATATGGCTTCTTCATGGCCGGTCGGCTGATGATCTTTTTGTGTACCTAACTCACCATTGGGCAGAGGCCTTGGAGGGCAAGGGTGAGGCGTTAGCGTTCAGCCTGGATATCGCAAAGGCGTTCGACAGGGTCTGGCACGGGGCCCTTCTATCGAAACTACCATCATATGGAATACCCGAGGGACTCTGTAATTGGATCACCAGCTTTCTGGATGGTCGGAGCATAAAAGTAGTCGTCGACGGCTCCTGCTCCGAGACCATGCCCATCAATGCTGGTGTACCACAGGGCTCGGTGCTCTCCCCGACGTTGTTTATCCTGCATATCAACGACTTGCTCTCTATAGAGAGTATACGTTGCTAAGCGGATGACAGCACGGGTGACGAGCGATACACCGAGCATCAGAATGTCTCTCGGAGTATGTTACAGGAAAGACGGGTTCAACTTGTGTCTGAAGTAGAGCGCTCTCTGGGGCGGGCCTCGGAATGGGGTGAAGGGAACTTAGTCCAGTTCAACCCCACTAAGACACAAGTTTGCCCGTTCACTGCGAAGAAGGATCCATTTATCATGGCGCCTCAGTTCCAAGG
Source organism: Lymantria monacha (assembly GCA_905163515.2). NCBI lineage: Eukaryota > Metazoa > Arthropoda > Insecta > Lepidoptera > Erebidae > Lymantria > Lymantria monacha. The sequence continues at coordinate 9,399,904 of LR991081.1, read as the reverse complement.
AGTAACTCTCCAAATTTCCGAGAGTCTTGGTATCCTCGGCGTCGAACCGTCGAGCAAAGTCCAGTTTGGGAGTCATTTGGAGGACAAAGCCAAATTGGCAAGCAAGAAAATAGGCGTGCTGAGTAGGGCTAAGCGGTACTTCACGCCGAGACAACGTTTTGTGCTATACAAAGCACAAGTTCGTCCTCACGTGGAGTACTGCTCTCATCTCTGGGCAGGCGCGCCTAAATATCAGCTAGACCCACTTGACTCCCTATCAAGGCGTGCTATTCGAATCGTCGGTGATCGAAATCTCACGGATAGACTGGAGTCGCTGGAGCGGCGGAGAGACTTTGGGTCTCTCTGCGTATTCTACCGGCTCTTTCACGGGGAGTGCTCTGAGCAACTGTTGACTTGGTACCACCGTCGCCGATTTATCACCGTACCACTCGACATCGTAGTAGGGTTCATCCATTTCACCTGGAAACGATACGGTCCTTGACTGTACGTTTTCAGCGATCATTTCTCCCACGCACGTGCAAGATCTGGAATAAACTACCTGCTGCTGTGTTTCCTGAGCGCTATGATATGTCCTTCTTCAAGCGAGGTTTAAGAAGAGCACTTTCTTCAAGGTAGGCAACGGTCTGGCTGTGCCCCTGGTGTTGCTAAGGTCCATGTGCAACAGTATTACTTACCATCAGGTGTGCTGTTTGCTCGTTTGCCACCATAGGCAATAAAAAAAAAAAAGGATTATTTTCTTAGAACAGTCTAATTCAGACAACCTCGGTTCGATACTTTGTTTTCTCTTTCTATTTTTTTCATTATTTAATAAGTTTAATATTTAAATATATTTTCTAAAAAAAAATCTTTGAATGAAATTGCCGAACTAAGCTCGGTTATCCATAAAAGAAAATAAAAAGTAAAATGTCAAAATTCAATAAATAAAAAATAAATTATTTTCTTATATTGTTTTATTCTAAGTTTTCATTTTTTGCGTTATCTGTAAATTATAACCCTTAGTCGGCTTTTACGACAACTATGGATAAAAAATCGCGTGATGAATTTATTGTATTCTTACTCCATCACTTCACTGAACATGTCTAAGTACACAGAGTTTCATTTAAAATTTTTATCTGATTGTTTCACATATACTATAGGGCGACAATATTTTATAGTTTATAGAGTAAAAGTCATTGTGCTACCGTAAAGGCAAGCCAGTTTATTATTTTTGATGTTCCCTTCGGCCCAAGATTGTCAAGGATATAATACCATTTATATCTCAAATCACGCTACATATAATGTTATTTTAAATTGTTATAGCTTCTGTATTAAGTATGTTGGTTTATTAAATTAACGGTCAAAGGGTAACTTTGGATGTCGTAGTAAAATATATAATATATAGATACTTACCCATAGGTAAGCGAAGTTGTAAAGTTTGTAAGTATCCTTTTTTTGGTTTTAAAATTAATGTATCAAAATATTTCTTTTTTTAAAAACTACATAATCGCAAACGCGCTCATTTCTTTCGAAAATGTCTTGGTAATTCTTTGTCGTTTAATTGCAATTAATAAAAGACTAAACTGCTTAGTCATTAGTGTAGGTTTAACTTATGAAAATTGTGTTCGTTTATATTTTTTTGTTTGTCCATTGGGACAGGCAAAGGAAACAAATCCCATACAGCCTATTGTAAACGAACAGCTATGTTTAGCACCAAGTCGAGAATGGCACGAAATTTCAAAAGTATGTTTTGCATTCATTTTTATTTATGGCATTGACTAATAGTACCTAAATGATAAATACTATAAAAAATATGAGGCGCGCACTTTTAAATTTTCCAAATTATTTTCTACTTTACATATATTTTGTAAGCTGGCCGTGACAAAGACGGTTATTCTTTAAAAGTCTTTATAACATAATTTTCGCTTAGTGACCGTGTAAGAATACACTTCACCACCCCCTATCTTGTCAGTAGTTGTAATAAACGATGGCTAAGAGAAATAATATGAATATAACATCTATGTAAGAGAAGGAAAACTTAAAATAAAACCATATACTAAACCGTTTGTCCAGCCTGTTATAGTAAGTAAATTTCTCATATATTGTGGAGGAGACTTGAATCTAGCAGTGGGACATATATAACCCAAAATTATACAGGAACGAATATAAGGCATTGTGACAAAAAAAAAACATACATATATTACTTTTAAGACATTACAATTACGTATTACTTAGAAATGTGGAAAATTATCAATTTACATACATACATTTACATATCATCACGCCATTTCCAGATGAGAGAACAGAGTGCCAGAGAACTCTATACTTGCATACTTCACTCGCTTTCTCAACATTCATAATTCTCTTCATACATGCTCGCCGGTTTCGGAGACTCTTGACTCCACCTTCCTTCAGTACTTGACCAATCTGCTCTAGGTTGGTTAGTTTCGGTCTCCCCCGGTACCTATTATGAATATACATAATATATGATATAAGAATATATATGAATATAATAATAAACGGATAAATAAATATTATCTTAAATATACCTACCTATTATCAATTTAGCTATTATTATCACTTATATTAAAAAATCTAACAAATTCACTTATACTGATATAATTTAATAATACTTATTCTTTATTACTTATACTTATATTATGTATCCCATAATGTATATATCTATATATAGAAGGATATTCATAAGTAGATATGTTATCTAGTATAGAAGGTAAAATTATTTTTATAAACTAATATTAATGTTATCTTAGTCATTAAAAATTAAATTAACAATTTAGTTATAGATAAGTTTATTATTTCTTTATTGAAATTAAAACTGTTTTTGTTTATTTTATAGCATTTGATATTTACTTTTTCAACATTTCGAATACTTTACAGTGTATAGTATATGGTCACGATATAACTAAAATGTTTTATGTCCAAAAAATAATAAATAAAATCATTGTAATATAGATATTTTACAAGCTGCAGTATTAGCTATTAAATTTTTAAACCACATTTATGATACAAATTCATTCCAATTCGTGTATAGATGTTATATGCATTTTATATTCTTTTAGTCGCATCTTACAACCTACGGGTAAAATAAAGGGGTATATACGGATAAATAAATATTATCTTTTTAACTATTTATCCTTTGCAGAAATTCTATCATTCTACGCAACATAAAAACATCGAAGTTATGCATCAAAATAGCAATAAAGTTTTGAATAGTTCCGAAGCAATAAATAAAATTTATGACAACGACTAAAAAAAAGAGAATATCATATTAAAACCGACCCTAATTATGAAAATGTGTTCCCCTGCTAATCACCCGGCTCCGAAGCTTGACACCTTCGTCCAATTTCAAATTAAAAAAAAAATAATACGCATAAGTTTATTTTTAAATCTATGCTTCTTGGCTTTATTTTATTGCTTACGGTGGCAAACGAGCAAGCAGTACAGCTGATGGTATGTGTTACTATCGCCCATGGACCTTTGCAATACCAGGGGTACAGCTAGGCCGCTGCCTACCAGTACAAACCCCAAAACCCACCCAGTTGGACTTCTGACTTTCTCGCTTACCGAAGCACATGGCCATTACTCAGATGTCGATCTTCTGCGAGAGTGTGGTATTACCCTGGACGGACCGGCCCGCGGATGTAGACAGAAAACTGTCAAGCGTGGTCCTACCACTATAAAATATGTTTGGCTCCAATGATATTATGTATGGTGATTGTGAAGGTTTGATTCTTATGTCACGCCATAAATGTCATCCAGAAAATGACTGCACAGATGAGATCTATTGTGTCAATGTCGGGAGTTCGATTCTTGTGCACGACAATACTTATGTGATAATATAAATTATTCTTTTGAGTCTGAACGTAATTAGTGTCCATTAAATTATATGTTTGTAAAGTGTCCCCGCAATACAAGGATTTCCCTAGCTGTTGTTTTTTATAAAAACCAAAAACAAAAAAAAAATGTTAATAACAAGTGCACGGCTGCGCAGATGGCGTAACGGTTAAGATACCAAACCTACCGTGCCAAATATATTGAGTTCGATTTCCATGCAAGACGGTACTTTGTGCAATCCAGAAATTATTATTCTGAGTCTGGGTGAAATTCGTGTCCGTTTATAGCATATTTGTAAAATGGCCCCAGCAATACAAGGATTATTTCCTTAGTGCAGTGTGTTGTTGATTTAAAAAAAAAAATCTGTGTAGTTTATAACGATGTTGATACTTCTTTTTACCCGACTGCGCGACGCAAAGGAGTGGTATTGTGTTTAACAGTCTATGTATGTATGTATGTACTGAATCAGCTACACTATTTTCTTATTGGAAATATGAAAGTAATCAAAATACTAGCTCTGAACATTAGAAGAAGATAATTTTATGTTCCGTATTTCCGTGTGGTGACGAAGTAAGAATACGAATCACCACCCTCTATCTTACACGTGGATGATCGTAAGAGACGACTAAGGGATACAAAAGGCGTATAACATCTATGTAAGAGAAGAAAAGCTCAAAACAAAACCCTATACCAACACGTCTAACCAGCGTGGTATAGTAGGTCAATTTCCCTCCCATTACTGAGGAGGCTCGAGCCCAGCAGTGGGACATATTATGAGCTGAGATGATGATGATGATAATGAATTTTATATTCATCAATTGAATATTTTGTAAAATTCAAAGATATTTATCCTGTAGCATTTCAACATTATACTATTGTTGAAACTAAATTTAGATAATTTATATCAATCAATATCAAACTTGTTTATTTAATTAATAATTGGAATTTACAAATTGGCGACTCGTTATCATGTTTATCTAGGTATTAAACATTAGGACGATATGACGTCATGATCATGGGGAAAAATATAACCTAGTTTAAAATTAATCAATTACATGTAAGGGGAAAATAATATGTAAAATTAATTCAAAACATTACTATATTTTATTATATTAAATTATTTACTATAATATTTAAGACAATGGCTGTTACTGGTGTGTAGTAGGCGTAGTAGCTACGAATATTACTAACCTTATGATCGTGAATGTCGTAAAAGACGCATAAGAACTTTACCATCTACTTGAGCCAACTTCATTTGATGTCGTCATCATTCTCTTGCTCTTATCTCAACTACTTGAGGTCGACGCAATATGTCCTCTTTTTCCATACAGCCCTATCAGACGTGATCTCTATAATCTATCCATGTCATGCTTCCTGCAGTCCATCTATCTTTTCTTAGATATTTACCCCTAAAGCCTTCAACATTCATACTTAAAGCCTTCCTCGCAACATTACTTTCATCCCGTCTCATCACATGTCCATACCAGGCCAAGCGTTTACTCCTTAACATATCCGTCACTGGCGCCATTTTCAACCTTTCTCTTATACGCTTCTTCATTTGATGACGTCTTATCAACAATTATATTCCCAAGGAGGACTGACCTTAGGCGTGCGGCAATAATTGTCAAAGCTTTTGCAATATGTACGATGGAAGACGAGTAAATATTGTATCGACCTCAAGTAATAGGTATGAGAGCAAGATGAGGATGATTCAGTTATAGGCTGTATGAATGTTCTATCTTGGTCAATAAAAAAAGAAAAAAAAAAAATATCAATGCAATTCATACATCTATAAGCAACTCATTGTGGTCTACTGTTCGACTCGCTAAGTAGGTTTTCGGTTAGAGTTCACATTTAATAAATTCCTCAAAAGAGTATTTGCTTCTCACTGCCCTTGTGATTTCTCGATCGTTTTTTTTTACAACGATAAAATAAACAGTAATTACACTGTTTAGACTTTTGTGTGATGAAGGAATGATAATACAATTCACCACTAAAAGACAACTAAGGGGTCTAATATGCTGATAAGCGGTATAAATGCTATATATATATATATATATACATATATATATGTATGTATATCCCTACTAATATATAAATGTGAATGTAAGTTTGTTTGTTACGCTTGCACGCTAAAACTACTCAACCGATCATCATGAAACATTGTACACATATTCTTGGAGGTATTAAAGTAACATAGGATACTTTTTATTAAAAAAAAAATCAAAATTTTTATATGAAAAATAAAAAAAATTGTTTGTCAAAAAAATCTCAAAATCTAGCTTCTTCAATGCCATCTAGCAGTCCAGTAATGAAGTTCCAACCCTGATTATTGTAAAACCGTTGCACTGTATTACCGACGGTCAAAAATAAAAATAGGGGATCAAAAACTTTAGGAAAGTAACCTTTTACGCGGACGAAGCCGCGGGCAGAAGCTATATACACTACCGTCCAAAAGTTTGGAAGCACACCTGTTTTCAAACAAAACAAATAAATGCCGACTAATAGCGGTAAAAATTAGCAATAATCTTAAGTTTTACAACCTTTTACGACTGTCTACACAAACACAAAAGGATTATTATCCTACATTCATCAAGTTTTATGGAATTCCTTAATATTGACGAAACACGTGTTTTATGACTTAATCCGTCGGCTACTTTATCCTATGCAATGGTGTAGTTTTATTGATAATGTTTGCTGGTTTTAACTTTTTTAGACCTTATTCAGTCGCACTTGAGCATTGGCACGTGAAAGTTGTGATATTAACATTGTCTGTATTCGAAAGATATCGGCTACTACTTTGACCGTATTTTTTCTTCTGAAAATGGCAAAACGCAAGCAAATCACGCTTGAACAGCGAAGCGCTATTTGCACTCTACGCGAGGAAGGATACAGTGAACGTCAAATCGCAGAAAGGCTCGGAATTTCTTGTAAAGGTGTCCACTATACCCTTGCTAGAAAACAAGAAACGGGGAAAAATGAAGATAGAAAGAGATCTGGTAGGCCCAAATCCACAACAAATCAAGAGGACAACTTCATTAGAGTTCTTTCTAAACGGAATCGACGCTTAACTGCACCACAGATCACTGCAGCTCTGAATGATACGCGAGAAACACCCATTTCAACAACTACTGTTAAAAGACGCTTACTGTCTGCGGGATTAAGAGGATGTGTTGCTGCTAAAAAACCCAAACTAACAAATCGACATAAGAAAAATAGACTAGAATGGGCAAAAGCGCATAAAAACTGGACTATAGAACAATGGGAAAATGTCCTTTGGAGTGACGAATCAAAATTTCAGATTTTCGGATCCAATAGACGTGTCTTTGTACGCCGGTCAAAAGAAGAGAGGGCTTCAGAGGCATGTACAGTGCCTACCATCAAACATGGTGGTGGTAATGTCATGGTTTGGGGGTGTTTTGGCAACAGTAAACCCGGCAATCTTGTGAGGATAACCGGAAAATTAAACAAGGAAGGCTATTTAAAAATTCTCCAAGATTCTGCCATACCCAGTGGACTAAGTCTCATTGGTTCTGGATTCATTTTTCAACAGGATAATGATCCTAAGCATTCGTCTAAATTGTGCCAGAACTTTTTAAACAAGAAAAAAGCTGAAAACATTTTAAACATCATGCAATGGCCATCTCAATCCCCTGATCTTTCTCCCATTGAACTTCTTTGGGATGAACTTGACAGGAGGGTGAAAAGTCGTTGTCCTACGAGCTCAGAACATTTGTGGCAGCTATTAGAGAACGAATGGAACAAATTAGATAAAGATTATTTTAAAAAATTGATTAATAGAATGCCCAGAATATGTGAGAAGATTATAAAGGAGAAAGGTGGACACTTTGATGAAGCTAAAATTTAATCTAATTTACCATTGTATATTATTTTTTTATTTTGTTTAAGTTAGTTTCTGTTTGTTCTTTATTTTTTTATCAATACATTTAAATTTAAATGACTTAGTTTGGTTTTATTCGATTTTACCTTGCTGCTTCCAAACTTTTGGACGGTAGTGTATATATATATACCAACCCGTCTGACCAGCGTAGATCAATGTGTATGTGTATATACTGTATATATATATATATATAGATAGATAGATATATATATATATATATATATATATATATATATATATATATATATATATATATATATATATATATATATATACCAACCCGTCTGACCAGCGTAGATCAATTTCTCTTCTATTAAGGAGGAGGCTCGTGCTTAGTAGTGGGACATATTTGAGCTGAAATTATGGTTGTGATGACAGTTTGTGTTTTAAGCTCTTCACGTGGGGTTAACCTAATCAACTATTTATCCACCAGTAAATGGAAATCAAGTCCCATTGGACATCAACCTACTAACAAAAATTCTACACCGAATATAATATTAAGTAATACAAATAGTATTAGGTATGATTGAATTTGAAAGCAAAAGTTTTGTATATATATATTTAATTAGTAGAACAAAACAAGGAAATTAGAAACATTATCGGTTGGGCCGAAATTCATTTCTCGTAACAATTATAATAGGCAGACATAAAAAAAAAATATTGGCGCCGGGATGTCACAGGTCAATGGCAACGCCCTCGGGACTCAGAGTCTCTGAGTCAATGATGCCGACGTAATGAACCATGGAAGCTGGGTCACATCCTGTGGTCATATGTACAAATAATATAATTTCTTGTGACGGGGGTTTTTGATGTACGATAATATTTTTTGTAGTCCGAATTGGGTGGGGAATTTGATTATGAAATAATTTTAATTAATTTAGTTAAAGTACAATCTTATTTCATTCATTCATCCCAACTATATACTTTACTTATTATTATATTCAGTCCTTCTGCATTGTTGTAGGTAATTTTTTATTTTTTTCTTTTTTCTTTTTTAAAAGACGCTACCCTGCACTTAGGAAATAATCCTTGTATTGCGGGGGACTTTACAAAATTGCAATTAACGCAGACAAATTACACCCAGACAAAGAACAACACTTTTTGAATCGCACAGTGTTGTCCTGCGTAGGAATCGAACCCGCGGTACTGGCACTGAAGGTCGGTATCTTAACCACTACGCCATCTGTGCAGTCAAATTGATCTACTATACCACGCTGATGTTGTCTGCATATCATATCCCTTAGTTGTTTTGATATATCCATAGTTTAGAGGGTATGTTGAGTTGTATTAATAATAATTCTTACTCCGTCACCACAATGAAAAGGAAGAATCTTATTTACTTAATCCAAATCTAATTCATTTTATCCGTGTGGTGATGGAGTAAGAATACAATTCACCACCCCTTATCCTACCCGTGGGTGATCGTAAGAGATGACTAAGGGATATAAAATGCATATAACATCTATGAAAGAGAAGGAAAGCTAGATACAAAACCCTATACCAACACGTCTGACCAGCGCGGTATAGTAGATTAATTTCCTTCCCATTACGGAAGAGGCCCGATCCCAACAGTGGGACATATATGGGCTGTGATGATGATGAATTGATTTCCTATTCTGAGATACAAAGTAATGATGGTTTTTTTTTATTGCTTATGGTAGCAAACGAGCAAGCAAAACACCTGATGGTAAGTGTCACTACCGCCCATGGACCTTTGCAATACCAAGGGTAGTAGGGCTTAGGCCGCTGACTACCAATAAAATCCCCAAACCCACCCAGTTGGGCTTCCGGCTCTCTCGCTCACCGAACGAAGCGCAATAGCACATTGCTTGTACTCAGACATCGATCTTCTGCGAGAATCCACCGAGACCAGCCCGGTAATGTGAACAAAATCATGTAGCTGTTTTACATCCATCTATCAGTCCGTAGATGTTCATTGTTGGACGTAGGACTTCCCACGTGAACAGCGTTCAGAAACAGGCCCTATGTCACTTGCATCCGACAATTTCTTGAGACTTCCTTAAAGTCAGACCACCTAGACACTTCACCTAGTAGCTTTTTTATCTTAGTGACTTTAAATACCTTTTTTTTCGTTAACGCTGTGGAAATGCTTTTACGCACTATCCCCCGACAGTGACAGACTTGTGTGGGACTCACCGGTCATAGATGTTGGCGGCCGGAATATCCACTAAAACCAACAGCGATCTCTTCCGCGCTTTTACGGGATGCCGGAGAGATCGTCTACCGATATTCTATCCCCGACACCCTTACGCTTATACCTAACAAAAGTAAAAAAAAATAATATTTTTTTGTATATTTGAATGGTTTCCTGGATAATTTAAATCTATAATTAGAACCGTTGATCGCGAAATCTTTTCCTAATAAGTGTTTTTTGAGATCATGGGGTACCTGATATCCTAAGTACAGGTTGACCTAGTTAGGAGTTAGGGCTCATCCATGTACATACTTACTCGGCTAGTTAGCAGATTCTTTTTTTCTTTTTTAGAACATCAATTATTCAATATACACATACATACATACATATCATCACGCCATATCGCAGATACGCCACGCCATATCGTAGGCAGAGAGAACAGAGTGCCAGAGAACTCTATCTCTGCATACTTGATCGCTCGCTTCCTCAACATTCATAATTCTCTTCATACACGCTCGCCGGTTTCGGAGACTCTTGACTCCACCTTCCTTCAGTACATGACCGATCTGGTCTAGGTAGGTATTATTCAATATAACTTTGAATAATTCCCCACAAAATAAAATAATATTTAAAAGCCGGAAACCCAACTGGGTGGGTTTGGGGATTTTATTGGTACGCAGCGGCCTAAGCTATACCCTTGGTATTGCAAAGGGTTCATGGGTGGCAGTGACACTTACCATCAGGCGTGCTCCTTGTTCGTTTGCCACCATAAGAAAAAAAAATAAAGCTGATATAATATAGAGTACAGAACAGCTAAACATATATATGTGCAAAACTGTTCCTATATAATTTTTACACACTCAAAGTAGATTTATATATCAATAAAAAAAAAGCTAATTGGAGCCAGCAGGTGATGTAACGAGTATATACTCACTTTTTTCTAACAAATTATTTTCATCATCATCATCATCACAGCCCATATATTCCACTGTTGGGCTCGGGCTTCCTCCGTAATGGGAGAGAAATGAACCTACTACACCGCGCTGGTCAGACGTGTTGATACAAGGTTTTGTTTCCAGTTTTCCTTATCTTGCACAGATGTTATATGCGTTTTATATCCCTTAGTCATCTCTTACGATCATCCACGGGTAAGATAGGGGGTGGTGAATTGTATTCTTACTCCGTCACCACACAGATAAAAAAATATTTGATTGATGTCTAACCGTATTACTGCTTTTTATTTATCTCGTTAAAAGTTTATTTTAAAACTAACACTAATATTTTGGCTACTAAATCGAGAACGACAAGCACAGCAGGCATTTAACATAATTAATTCAATATAAAAATCCATTAATCCTATTTATATTTTATTATTTTTTTATTATAATTCAACTCAACACTGCTTGTATAAAATGACAGATAGTATAAAACCACAAATAAACATTTGTTATGTCACGATCATTGCACCTGTTAAACTTATTTGCTTTACATATTTGTTATGACAGCCGACAAACTTCTTATATTAAAACTATTATTATCATTTAAATTAATTGTTACATGATATATAAAATATACACGTTTATCAACTAAGTAAATTTAAAGGTGTATAGTATTGAACAGCTGGTAAGTCAATGTGCTTAGCGGTCATATTATTTTAACTATAAATAATTTTATTAGAAATCTCTTTGTAGTAAGAATATGTGATGATATTTTTTTCTTATGGTGATGGAGTAAGAATTCCACTTTCTCTTGCTATATAATACGACTAAGTGACATAATAAGCAGATAGCATGTACTATCCCACAATCTGTCTACAATAGTTCACGGTGGTGTAAGTGGCAGCACGATTGGGCCGGAATCCCAATAGACGCGGGTTCGAATCGCGCTTGTGACATCATTTTTCGCTTCGTAATCGGGTTTTTATAAATAATTAAGCATATTAAATGCTAAAAATTTCAGTAATTTGAATAACAAGGTTGTGTCATCGTTTAATACAATTCTAACTGCAAAGTTTAAAGTATTAAGCCTATAACAATGTGTAAACATTGTCGGGTCGATGGCACACGTCTCCTTAAAAAGACGTAAATATGATACGAAGCGAGATTTGAATGTTCTACAATAGTTCACGGTGGTGTAAGTGGCAGCACGATTGGGCTGCACTCCCAATAGGTGTGGGTTCGAACCCGCTTGTGACATAATTTTTCGCTTCGTAATCGGGGTTTTATAAATAATTAAGCATGTTAAATGCTAAATTTCAGTAATTTGAGATAGCACCTATTCAAGAAGAAGTAAATACGACTGACCAGCGTGGTATAGTGGGTCAATTTCTCTTCTGTTATAGAAAATACAGCAGTGATGAGCTATGATAATTTTAAGTAACGTATGGTGATACAATGTCACCATCCCCTTGCTTATTACCATTGTAAGAGACGATTAATAGTCTCAAGCAGATAAGATCACTCTACACTCGAAAGCCGTTTGACGAGTATGTCGCAATACCTATTTCAGTCTCCCCCTTAGTTTGAAGGAGACCTGAACCCAGCAATTAGGCGTATTTATATGACCTAAAAAGATGATGATAATGAAAACGATATGTATCAATGATTGATGGTATATATCATGCTGTTGACAGTTTTCTGTCTACAGCCGCGGGCCGGTCCGTCAGGAATATAATAGTAGCACACTTTCGCAGAAGATTGAAGTCTGAGTAATGGCTATGTTCTATTGCGCTTCGTTCGGTGAGCGAGAGAGCCGGAAGCCCAACTGGGTGGGTTTTGGGTTTGAATTGTTAGCCCTAACTATACCCTTGGTATTGCAAAGGTCCTTAGATGGCAGAGACACTTACCATCAGGTGTGCTGCTTGCTCGTTTGCCACCATAAGCAATAAAATAAATGTAAAATATATCTACAATGGACTCTCAGAAGCTCACATTTCAATGAAAAGTATTTTGCCGTGTGGAAGCGGTGTTGTATAAGTGAGCTACGATCTTAAGTCTATTGTTAACTGGCTTGGATAATTTAGTATCTATCTATCTATGCAAGTATATTAATGTCAACTGTTGTGCCATATGCGTTAATATCTTTATCGAAATAATTGATGCAATTTATTTCCGATCGCAATTGGTGTTATAAGTTACTCAAAGGAGTCACCATCATTATCTCAACTCATATTCGTTGGACTGTGCTTGAATTTCCTCCATAGTGGGATTTTTTCCGTGTGGTGACGGAGTAAGAATACAATTCACCACCCCCTATCTTACCCCTGGATGATCGTAAGAGACGACTAAGGGATATAAAACGCATATAATATTTATACAAGAGAAGGAAAACTCGAAACAAAACCCTATACCAACACGTCTGACCAGCTCGGTATATTAGGTTAATTTCCCTCCCATTACTGAGGAGGCTCAAGCCCGACAGTGGGTCATATATAGGCTGTGATGATGATAATGATGAGGATTTTTTTTTTAAAAACACCACCCTGCACTAAAGATTATCCTTGTATTGCGGGGGACTTTACAAACATGTAATTAACGTAGACAAATTACACCCAGACTCAGAATAATACTTCTTGGATCACAGAAAATATTGTCCTGCGTGGAAATTGTCACAAGTCTCTTTAATCATATTCTTATATGTATCTACACCGTTTCCTCTAAGTTGGTCTTAAGGCAGGTGGCTCTTAGGCCACCTTGTGTTACACATAACAAGGCTCGGAAGTAATATTGCCCTATTTAACCATATTAAATGTATTAATTATAGTTTGTTTTTTTTTTAATTTTATTATTTACACTCCACGAACTGGGAAATAAATCCGCGTCTAATTAATTAACGGATATTATAGTACACCTTGCATATAAATATCACTATAAAAATATTTGTACGAGCTAAGGAATCTGGATGGATGGAAATATATAAACATTTATACATTGCATTGCTGTAATGACTGCATAGGTGGCGTAGTGGTTAAAATATTGACCGTTCATGCCAGTGCCGCGGGTTCGATTCTTACGTAGGACAATCATTTGTGCGATCCAAAAAGTGTTGTTCTGAGTCTGGTTTAATTTGGCTGCGTTAATTGCATGTTTGTAAAGTTCAAACAATACAAGTTTTATTTCCTTAGTCTACGGTATTTGAAAAATAAAAATAAAAAATAATATAAAAACGAAATGTATAAATGACAACGGCCTGTTTTTGTTACGTACATTTTCCGTGTGGTGTCGGAGTAAGAATACAATTCACCACCCCATATCTTAGCTGTGGGCGATCATAAGAGACGACTAAGGGATACAAAACACATTTACATGCGTTTTCCTTTTTTTGCATATATGTGTAAAAGAAGGAAAACTCGAAATAAAACCCTATACCAATACGTCTGAACAGGGTAGTATGGTAGCTCAAATTTGCCCTCCGATTGCGGGGGAGGCTCGAGCCTAGCAATGGGCCGTATATGCCTAAGCTGAAATGATTATGTGCGTGACGTAACGTGATGATGTCGTTAAGTAACGATGACGTCAGAGAAGTTCCAATTGAATCATAATTATCTTATCAGCTTATATACGTCCCACTGCTGGGCTAAAATCTCTTGTATATTGAGAGGAAAATTTATATATGTATCAACCTGGTCAGACTTATAGGATTGTATTTGGAGTTTTTATCCCTTTGTACCTATATATAAATGTTACCTGAATATAATATACGCTTGTCGTCTCTTAAAATCATCATCATCATCACAGCCCGTAAACGCCTCACTGTTGGGCTCGGGCCTCCTCCATAATCGGAGGGAAATTAACCTACTATACCGCGCTGGTCAGACGTGTTGGTATAGGGTTTTGTTTCGAGTTTTCCATCTCTCGCATAGATGTTATATGCGTTTTATATCCCTTAGTCGTTTCGTACGATCACCCACGAGTAAGATATGGTGGTGGTGGTGAATAGTATTCTTACTCTGTCACCACACGAAAAAAAAACTCATACCACATCTCTTAAAATACTCATAGGTAAAGAAGTCGGTTATGAATTGTATTCTTAGTTCGTCACCACAGGGAAAGGCTTTTTAAGTATGTGTAAATATTTTTGATCAAAAGATCATTGTTTCAAACACTCATAAAAACAGATGCTTGTCTGTAAATCGATTTTTATACAAAAACGTCATAAGAAAACATTGATTGCAGACTACATACTTTTATGAATTGATTAAAAATAAACAACGGAAACCACAGTAACTTTTCACTTCATTTTATAAACAGTCGTTCTTATAATGAAAGAACGCTTAGGCTGATCGTGCCTCTTTATCGCTTTTTCTGCGTTCTCACTCGCACGTTCGGTCCAGGCGGAACGTGAAACTTTCCGTTCGTAAAACGTTAACAAACGGTACCTAACACTTTAAAAATTAAAAAAAAAAATTAATTCTGTTACAAATTATTTTAAAGACTTTTTTAAATTATAACACAAAAAAAAAATAATTTTCTTAAATAAATGAAGATATGATATCTTTAATACATTTTCAATTGCAGGAATATACATTTTAGTTTAAAAATTTTTACACACAGATAAAAAAAAGCAACACCACAAATCCGTTCATTATCAGTGTTGCCAGATAACAAATTGTCGTTGAAATATTTAAACTTTATATCGACGTGCCATTGAAAGGAACACTTATTAATATTTTGGCTTGGGGTCATTTTTCACCCATTCAGTGTCGTTTGACGACAAAGGGTTGGTCGATCGGATCGGCCACCGCCTCAATATTTAACGTGTTCAGCGATATTTATGAGTTATGAGATCTGTTCTACTGATAGCGGGTGCTTGATGCAGGCTTTGGGATATAAAATGCACTACATAGTATAACTATGTGCCTGCAACTTTAGCCTTTTTCTTTTCTTTATTGCGGTGCCGCCAAATCAGACCAATTTGGCGGCACCGCAATAAAGAAAAATAAAAAACAGGGGCATCGGAAGAGGCGGCGCACACCCCCACAGACTCACCCTGCAAGAACACCTCTCTTCGCCGTGCGAGCGAGCCACCGGTACCCGATCTTTGTCTTCGGTGGCGCTGCAACTCAGCCATTATTTTGTAATTTCGGTACTTGATTTTGCATATTTTCAAATAATTACGTATTTGGTAGTTATTAAAAAATATCATACAAAACCGTCTGATAATAGTATAAGAATATAATTCACAACCCTGTGTCGCGTCTTAAGATACAACTAAGGGATATAATATACAGATAACATACAAATATACAAGAGAAGGAAAACTCGAAATAAAATATCATACCAGTCTGTCTGGCTAGCGTAGTAGAGTAGGTTAATATCAATAAAATAGTGGACGGCGTATATGAGTTGACATGATCTGACTACATAAGGATATAAGATCTCTCATATATTATCCTGAAATACTATTTCGTGGCTTTTACACCTATTAAATTTACAAATATTTATGTGGTAAGGGAATTTAATAAGTATGTAAATTATGAAGTAATTTTAACCTGAGAATTAGTGAGTTTATTTTTTAATATATGATATTTTATAATTATTAAAAAAAGTGTCACAATCACTTGCTTTCTGTGAGATAAAATTATTTTAAAACAGGAAAAAATCCAAATATATATTTTGCTACTAACTTTTTACCAATTGTGGGGCACACAGCAACAGACGTTTTTTTTTGTGTGTTTTTAGCTGTTAGCCGCAGATGGCATTGACAGCTTTACGCGGACTATGGTTGAACGATGACGGCTCTCAACCCGATTGAGGTAAGCTAAGCGACATCGCCCAAGGGCTCCCCTGTGGGGAACGGACCTCGGCTTGGGGCGTCGCTGTTGGCAAAGTGGGCGTGCCCACGTTTGGATTGGATCTTCGAACAGAGACGACTTGTAGTAGCTTATAGACTGGCTAATGAGATGAAAAACCAAGCTATTCAGAAGAGAATTTGTCAGAAATTCTTAGATGTAATACGATGATTTGTCAACACAATTTACGCTTCACTTCCTAATTAAATCCAATAACCGGATTATATAAGTAAACTACTTAGGATAATCTTCTTCTCATCTATAAAATATTTTATAAAATCGCTAACAGTATTACCTGTCCTCTTATTATTTAATTTTCACTCACAAAAGGGTTGCCGCATTTCGCTAACGATCCGAAACTTTTTTATTACACTTTCGGCACAAGAAGTTAATCCTGCAGCCTCGTTATGTGATTTTTGAGATTAATGCGAAGTTAATGATGCTGTATGGTACTGTGTACATTACCTGCAAAAATATTATTTTTCATTAAAAATACCTGTTGTAATGCTGTTATATTTTTAATTGTATATGTATCTTCTCAGCTCATATATGTGCTGTATGTACCTGTCGGGCCCGAGCCTCCTCCATAATGGAAGGGAAATTGACCTACTATACCACGATGGTTAGACGTGTTGGTATAGGCTTTTGTTTCGAGTTTTCCTTCTCTTGCATTGATGTTATATGCATTTTATATCCCTTACTTGTCTCTTACGATCACCCACGGGTAAGATAGGGGGTGATGAATTGTATTCATACTCCGTCACCACACGGATAGAATGGTATCTATTAAATATAACGCGAGTGATCGTACTGGGGATTAGACCACCACGCGCAAGGAGTCTAACCGCCTAAGTGCTGATGACTCAGAGCTTCGATTCTGGAGTTAGATACCAGAAATGTTAACCCTTCTGACAAACCAATTGAAGTTAAGGAATTAATGCTGATGACCTGCTCAATTGGTGGTAAGCCATAATAGGGCAGCTTATAAGACCGCATGTGACCATTTCATCGCCTCTGCTTAGAGCGCTGGTTAGAGCGGGGTGTGACCAGATAAGGTTGTAAAAACTGTAGTAAATATGAAATAACCATGCTTTATGGGTATTTTTATATACTGACAAAAATTTTAAAGGCTTAAATAGCCTTAGCTATTGGTCTACTAAAGGGGATGATTTAAATTATTGAAAAACAATTACTAAGTAAATAAATAGAAATTCGAAAAAGCTGTAGTTACGCTATAAAATATATCTAAATAAAATTTGGAATTAGATTTAATAAGAAGGCAAAGCAATGAGAAATTAAGAGAACTTCTTGCACTAATTATAGTCAAGTTTTCATTAATTATATATTATTGTTCTTGTATCAACATATCTAATTAGCATGGTACAGTAGATCAATGCCTTCGTACAGTAAAGGAGGCCCAAGACCAAAAGAGACGTATAAGGGCTGAGATGATGATAGGTGTCTCTGAAATCGCTAATGTATAAAAGACAAGTTTACTAAAAGCCACTTATCAACGAATAACAACTATATTTTAATTGACCCATGAAAATGGAATTCTTATACCATCCGTGTAGTGACGGAGTAAGAATACAACTCACTACCCCCTATCTTACCCGTGGGTGACCGTAAGAGAGGACTAAGGGATATAAAATGCATATAACATATATGCAAGAGAAGGAAAACTCGAGACAAAACTCTATACCAACACGTCTGACCAGCGCGGTATAGTAGGTCAATTTCTCTCCCATTACAGAGGAGGCCCGAGCCCAACAGTGGGATATATATGGGCTGTGATCATGATGAAAATGGAATGGCACAAACAAACTAAATATATATATATATATTTTAAGATACTAAAATACTGCTTGTAGAATGTTCTAATGCTTAAATTCAAATGAATTACTATTTCATACCACACAAGTTAAAAAAAATATCACTTGATAAAAACCTAACAACTCATAGATTTCAATTTACGACCATTATTTACAACTAAATACATTATCACTCCTCATTACTAAGTAAAAACCTATGTCTAATTACTTGAAATTCTCTTAATTAAGCCCGACTAGTCACCTATTTACACTCTGTACTATCAAGAATGATAAAACTATTAAAACTAAACGTTCTTATACATTGATTGTTGTGTTTGAAAAGACCAAAACTATTATCATATTCAGAATTCAATGTATTAAGTATTTAGAGTTTTCTCTATAGATTATCGTCGATTTATCGTTTAAGTTTAGTGATATAATGTACGTGGTACGGATGTATGAGTTGGGTTCCGCAAGCAATGTGTAAGCCACTCGTTAGTGAACAAGCGTTCTACCTACATCTTAATTAAGAGAACGTACGGTATCTGGTACGAGTGTAAATAAGTACGGGACTATGGACTGTTTTATATTGTTTTATGAACTTTTGAATTTGGAACGTCGAATATTTAAGGAGTTTTTTTTTAATGAGTAGAGATTTTTTTGGTTTGGTTTTCTTTTTTATAAGGCGGGGTGTTTCCAAATCATAGAAAATAAAATCAGATTTCATAATAGAATACAAACCACAGCTGTGGCTGATTAAAACTATAGGTCTAACCAAAAGTAAGACAACTATAGGAACAAATATAAGACCAAACCTATATTTGAGAAATAAATAATTTGACGAGTTTAATACTTTTGAAATAAAACTACATTTACGGATTCTATCGCGTTTGTATTTGATTTATAATTTCCCGACGTTTCGAACACTTTACAGTGATCATGGTCACGGGTGGACTGAGGTGTCTTACGTCCAATATGTCATTGTTATTACAGAAATTTATTTATATCTACCCTATAAGATATTAAATTTTGACCCACATTTTTATACAAAAATTAATACAAATTCATTGCCAGTACAAAAAGAGAATGATTCTATATATAAAATTTATGTTGTTCATGATTTGTTATTATTAAGGTATTTAATTTATGATAATTATTATTGTGGCAATTTTACAATTTTTACAAAACTAACAAATACTATTCAGCTACTACCGGATCGGAACACGGCCACACTGAGAAAGATCCGGCGAGAAAACTCAGGAGGCATGATACTAATTTTATTATTGAATTTTAGAGTGGCGGTCTAAAGTAGACCGCGATCTTACTAAAATTAATTAAATTAAAATTTAACTATTATCGGGAAATTATAAATCAAAAATACAAACGCGATAGAATCCGTAAATGTAGTTTTATTTCAAATGTGTAATACTCGCGTAAACATTAGAAGTCATTGAGTTTAATACTTATTTGTCTGTACAATCTAATATATTTGTATATATTATAATATTATTTTCCTAACTATTTTGACTATGAAAGATCAGGCAGGCTTAAAACTCCATTGCCTTTCTGTAACTTTTAAAACTTATACATAACAGGCAGCGAAAACCCGAAATAAACTTGTGTCAATACATTTTGGCGTATGATAATAGGCTAATTTATTTCTCATTGTGAAGGAATCGTGATCAATAGCGGGGCCTAAATGAGCAAAAGAGGAGGAAGAAGAAGAAACAGTGCTCATCTATATACACTTATACATAGATTCTGCTTATTCTTTTGGTCTTAAGCTCACGTTTTTATCCTATACCCATTAAATATTAAATTTTCTTTAAAGTTCAGTACTTTCTTGCGCCCGTACAAACTTATTAGATCGAATATTGATGAGCAATTAAGCTCGGTGTTGGGAGCGATTTTAGTGGCGCGAGATAAGGGCATTTGTTGTATCTCTTAACAGTTATGCTAATACCCAATCGTAGCCGAAGTTTGCCGGTGGTCGTCAACTCCCACAGGTCTAAGAAAACCAATCTGACACGAAGAATGTAGTTTTTTTTTATATAGAATA
This sequence comes from Lymantria monacha, assembly GCA_905163515.2. Classification (NCBI taxonomy): domain Eukaryota; kingdom Metazoa; phylum Arthropoda; class Insecta; order Lepidoptera; family Erebidae; genus Lymantria; species Lymantria monacha. The sequence continues at coordinate 9,379,357 of LR991081.1, read as the reverse complement.
AATTTCTTTTTCGTTCTGCTTCTGTATTAAGTATAATGAGCTGAGCAGCGTTAGAAAACTTTAAGAGAATCTTCTCATTCCATATATCTTATTAATTTTTTTATTAGGTATAAAGCTTGCGAAGGCACAGTTTACATATCGTTTGTTTTAACATTTTAATCAATCAAAAATTTTAACAAAAACCGACTTCAACTAGTAAATAGTGGACTAAATGGAAATGAGACCACAAGGGAAGCACTAGCATTGAAATAAAAAGAAAATCCAAATCGGTTCACTCAGTTCAAAATTCAAGGTAACACATATAAAAAAAAAATACAGTCGAATTGAGAACCTCCTCCTATTTTGAAGTCTGTTAATTAATCCAATAAACTACCGCCGAATGGGAACGTAACCGTTACTTAGATGATCCGGCAAGAAACTCAACAAATTTTCCTATTAGTATTATTTCTTTGGTATTTTTTTATACAACAATAGTGCAATATGTTTAGTAAGAATTAATTTCCGTCTAATTCCCTTACAAACCCAAAATAATGCAAAATCCAAATACAATGTAAAAAATTATGACTGCACCAGATCCTACAGTCGGCACCAGATCCTACAGATGGCACCAGATCCTACAGATGGCACCAGATCACGAGTTAATTATTATCTCCGTATCTGAAAACACAGGTGTGTTACCAATGATGACTTATGATACGGAAAACTGGTTCCTAAATGTAGATCTTATAAATAAGCTCAAAATAGATCAGTGTGGTATTGAGGGCGCTATGCTAGAGATTGCTCTGCAAGATAGGATGCGAAATATAGAAATCTGCAGAATAACTAAATAATAGAAGTCACAATGTGGAGTTTACATCGCTCAATAAACCGATAATTGTTGGAGAAGAAAGATTTTTGAGTGGCGAAACGTATTCACATAGAGTAACTCTCCAGATGAGCCGATGAATTGGAGAAAGTTGATTGGGAGTCCTTTGGTGCGAGGTATAGGACTGGTCATTGTAGCTTATCTATGAGGCATGCTTACGGACAGTAGTGGATTGTAAAAGGCCGAATTATGATCATGATCAGGTAAAAATATTACCGGTTTTGATTCTCAAGCAATTTCCGATAAAATAGTATGAAGCGTGGAAATGGATCCGACAGGTAAGGTTTTCTATTTCATTGCATAGTATGGTTTTCCATCCAACATCATCGTCATCATCTTCTTATATCCTGCTATTATATTAATTACTTAGGATAGAAGCATATATAAGATTATGTACTCTTCTTCAATAGTACATATTGCAAAAGTTTTGGCAATAGTTTTATGATCGGCTGCCAGTACGACGTCAAAATCTCTTGGCTCAAAGATGAAGGCATCAAATAGAGTTGTCCTAGGTCTATGTAAAGCCACTAGTCATCCTTCACGACATTCACGAGCAAAGTAAGGGTTGCTAGTATTCCCCACCATACAAGGTAACACTTGTATTAAAGACATAATATTAGAAGTAAAGACAATAAAAGATAGTTTTAGACACTTTTTCCAAAACCTGATGGTGGTCTTCTAATTAATTGAGACGAAATTAGATGTGTAAGTTTTAAAGACCCATATAGGCAATTAAAATATTGGATACGAATCGCTATGATTCTAAAGGATGTTAGTGTAATTAACAAAAATAAAAAAAAATAGATATTTTAGAATTTTTATCGTATAATATCTCAGAATCATTTAAAATTAAACTTCTTTGAATTCAGTAATGAAGTTAATGAACTTATCTAGCTGGATATTACTCTGTGCCGGTGGTCCATTTAAAAAGAGGATTAAAGGCCAAAATAACATGTTATCATGTTGTTTTTGGGCCTGGTAGGCATCAGTCATATCGCTTGACTATTGACGGACGGATGACAGAAGAGTGATGTGAGGCCTCATATGCTGCCGCATTTACCCTCTCCTCTCATGCAACCGGTCACTGAAACTGATTCCTTGACTGCAATAGACCGCCCGGCGCTTTCACATCATGTTTTTAGTGAACCACGCCTTCACAGCATATCTTTCTGTTATATAAATTAACCACACGGGGTCATCATCATCATCATCCTCTTATCTCAATTACTTGAGGTCAACGCAATATATTATCTTTTTTCATACAGTCCTATCATCAGACGACATCTTAGCAATCACTCCATCCATATTTTCTTTGGTCTTCCTTTACACTATAACCTTCAAAATTCATACTTAAAACTTTCTTCAAAACATTACTTTCCTCCTATCTCATTCACATGTCCATACCATGTCAACCGTTCACTCCTTAACTTTTCCGTCACTGGCGAAACTTTCAAACTTCCTCTAACCTACATTCTGCTACTTCCTCTATACGAAGTGTGGTTAGAATATAGCTTATTAATACAAAAAAAAATACTCTGATGGAAACGTTTCCGTAAGCCAATTTTATTTGTGGTCACAAAAAGGAATTGGCAGCAGAACTTCTTCTTAATTGACCAATACAACTCTGGTTATGTTAAGTGAAAACTCGCTTCGCTCATGCCTCTCTATTATCAGAGCTACAGTCAGGTTGGCCTATTGCAAATTTTGAGACAATGGGATATATGAAACCCATAAACCTGTCGTGCCTCTTTTATGCCATGTGGGCGGGCCATTGGTACTCGGTTTTTGTCATCGATGGCAGTAAATAGCAATTAATACTCCTACGTCGATTGCCTGCGAGAGTGCGGTACTATTCTGCATGAACTAGCACATTTAATGGCTGCAGGCAGAAAGCTTTTCGACAGCGTAGAACCACCTTTATAGAGAGCCATGGATGTCAACGAAGCGGTATCAGTAGCCATCCCATTGACGTTGGGGAAGGAATACTGTGGGTTATGGGACCACGCGCCCTTTCGTCGTCCTGGACGCAACGGATGGCGCATGACCAGACCATGACCTGCCGAAAAAAAAAAGGCTTTATGGAGAAAAAAAACTCAAAATAAGGTATTAAAAGTTTGTCTAACTTTCATTGTGTATTAACGCAATTACTTCTACGATCTTTTTTACAATTGTTCTACGATTGTTAGGACTATGTCGAACAGTCTGAAGAAGTATAAGCTCTGAAGGAAAAGAAGAAAGTAAATGCCTAATGTGTGTAGAGGATCTAATTTAATGTAAATAACAACTGTCAAAACATTATGCACTATGCATTTGCCGTTATTATCCAATATAATGACGTCATCTATACGAAATTCAACCAATACAGTCCTATAGAAATGTGAACAATAATTTCTATTAGACTCACAGCTATAACTTATAATTGATGTTGTCTATACAAACGACTGATTGTTAGCGAAATGAAACTGACATTTCGCCTAACAAATACCTTTCTTTTACCTTTTGACTATCGATTTTCCTCGTAAAATTTATGAAGATTAACTCCAACAATCGCGCCTACTCTCAAGAATCAATGGACACTCAAGTATCGTCCGTACTAAAGATTTATTAGTCCCTATTCGAACATAATCACAACTAATTCACCGTAGAAAAACCTCGGGTTTATAGCCACCTGGACAATTCTTCCTTTGTCGTTCGCCTCAATATATTTTAAATGACTGCAAGACGGCCTCTCGCGAAGCCGATCCCATTGTGACTGACGATGGACGTTCCTTTTTCGTAATCGAATGCCGGTTATTTATTTTGAATTAAGAATAATTTCTTTTTTAGCTGCCGTCTGTGGACGTGTGCCGCGCATTAGCGGCCTTTGTTGACGCTGTATTAATGAACTTTGAATATCGAATGAGGTTTTTCTTTATTTTTGGTCGCGGACTACCACGTCGTTTATAAAATGTTATTCCAAATATGTCGTTTGTTGAAATATTGAATATGCATGATATATTATTTTAAATTTTTAGCCGCTTAGTGGACTGGTTATGCTGACTGCGATGGTCACATAAGAATTTTTTACTACCTACACAACAGCTAATAGCAATAAAGCCTAAACTGTTCACTTAGTTATAATTTATAAAAATCTTCTCTTTATATTATAACGTGGTATGTATGCATATGTCAATTAAAGGTACAAAAGAGTGGTCCTAATAGGCCACAGGTTTAACAAACTAAGGTTTCAAGACGGAACAATATTGAAAATATTATATTAGATATAATTATTAAATAGATTACTTTATCTAAAAATATTATTTGCTTATTTACTAATATTTATTTTAACGTTAGTTATAAAAAGTTCAGATAATTTAAAAACATGCTAATATGTTTAAATATACTTTGAACTTTTTTGATAAATGTCATAAATTGTTACACTTTTTTATTCAACGAAAAGGAGATTGAACACATTGGAATGCATATGATTTTGGTGACATAGATCTATTATAATATTTGACGACTCTATGGATGAGAATAACTGTCGAACATGTACGATTTGAATCATTTATTCAATAAGTTGACATTAAGAGAAGATATGGTGACATAATAATAGTATTTTTAATCTGAAATCATGTATATATTTACAAATAATTCATACATATACGATTTGACAAAGGGAACGGGCGCTTTTTCCTTAACATCTTTGCAATGTTACCAAAGACAATGTATATTTTGTCTTGAACAAGTTTGTATTGTTTGACAAAGACAACATGGCTTCGTAAGCTCACTTAACACTTTGCTAATTGTGCCACTAACTACCTCCTATAAAGGTCGATAGTCTTATATGCTTTAAGTATTTTTTCTTAGTTCAAAAAACACGAAATACATCTCAGCAGCTAAAGTAAAGCGATTACGAATGGCAGATCAGGTCTTGTGTTTTAATTCTAGGTTGGCTGAAAATGAAGTTATTTTGTTTAAATTCTATAAATGCGTTAACAATGATTTTAAATGAAAATGATAGTTAATAAATAAAGTCAACATAAAGAGTTATGAAGGAACTGAAGATGTTTGTAAATAATATATAAGACTTGGCTGTATGAGTTTTGTTATGTTTGCCTGTCCTAACCTTAAACAAAACCAAAAATAAATTGTCTATAGGAGTTCTCCCACCCCTTACTTTCTGAGAGATCACAATAAGAAGGAGTAGCAGCACTACTGGACAAGTTAATCTACTTCCAGTAGACTTATGTTCAAAAACAGAATTCTGTAGTCCAAAATAAAAAGAAAAGAAAAAATAGACTTCCATTAAATTTATTCACCCTTATGGGCAAGCCTCATAGTCTGTCGAGCGTACTGCCTTGTATTACGTATTAATTTCCTTCATACATTATTATCACTTCTGCATATTACGTAGCCTTAATAGTCATTGTCTGTCAGTAAGTCAAGTCCCTACCATTAATTGGGCGCTGATAACCAAATCATGATTTCTTTGGGAACTTTGGGCAAACACGAAAATACACGCAAACCTCTATTATACCATGTTCACTACACTTCAGCATTTTAACTGTATAATATTCCATAAAACACCAGCAAAATTATTCAATGTAACACTACAAAACACTAAAGAAGTGAATATAATACAAGAACGTAACATAAAATCTCCATATTCCCGCCAAAAAACCCAGGCTAATGATGCAATCAATAATTCAATAATAAGCACTCAAATTATGATTTCAACAAAATTTCCAAAGAGTTCATTAATAATTAGCAATGTAATTATCATAACCATAACATTGTAATTTATTATTATTAATTATCTAGCTTGTACAAAACATATTCGACCTTATTTGACAGTAATATGATTGAAAATGAATACGATGTATCTATGATTAATCCTTCACAGTTATTTACGATTGAAAATATACGTAGGTGTTAGTATTCAGAGTGTTGGTATGATTACGTGTAAGTGAAGATAGTTATTATTAAATGAAGGTTGAATTGCGAAATTCTTAAGTTATCGCTAAAAACTTGTTCATCAAATTCAAAATAATTTATTATGTACTTATAAACTGCCCAAATAGTACGGTATATTAGTTCAATTTACATTCGATTTCAATCAGTATATAAGCTGAAGATGATATTTCTATGTGGTTACGGATTTAGAATACAATTCAACCCCTTACCTTTGCCATTATTGGGTGTGGATGATGTTAAAGAATATTAGACGTAATACAGTGAAATTTGGTTAAGTGGGACCTGGATAAGTGAGAAATCTCTATAACTGTAACTCATCCTGAGGTCCCAACACTTTGGCACTGAATTACCTCTGTTAGTGGAATGAAGCAAACCTTTGTATCTGAGATTTGTTCTTTTGCTTTTATCGTCATAGTTACCTCTATACCTGAGACAGCGAGTGAATGTTATTCACTCGCTGTCTATCTTCTCATTCTTCACGCGCTCTGTAATTGAGATAGCATTATTTTGTTTGCTTACTTACTTATTATTAATGTACCAACCTGTACTGTTCGCACCTCTTTAACTGATATAACCTATATTCTAACCTCTATTAATAGAAACCTCTGTAAATGAGCCAGATATTTAATTATACCTGGATATCTGAGGCACTGGGTACGTGGAATACATGTATAAGTGAGACAAATTTGCAGTTCACTTGATGTCTCACTTAATCAGATTTCACTGTGTTAAATATATTAAAGACTAATTGATAAAATAATGAAAGAAAATATAGGTACGAGTATATAAAAATAAAAAAGGAAAATGAAGAATCGAACCGGTGCTGTCTGGATTAGACAGCTCGATTATCCAAATTAGCTTTTTTTTTTCATGTTGACAGTGGCCAAAATTATTTTCATATTCTCATTATATGTTTTCATTGGATAAAAACACTGATAAAATGATATTTTCTATCTATAAATGAAACCTAGTTAGATTGACTTATTATCCCCAAAAACTGCGTACTAAATTTTATGGCAATCCCTGTTACCGAAGTTCTAAAAATATAGAACTGTTGATTTATAGATATTAGTATCCATTTTCCTTCTCATTTTCATAACAAATAATAATTAAAACATAACAAAATACAATGCTTCGTCATTCAACAACATATGTTTGACCAGACGGCACGTCATTTTCTAAATGTCAATGTCATTACTTGCATGAATTAATCATTTAAATGTTTATTGACTTCGAATTGTTTTTTGTTTCATTATACTTAACAATGAACATTTTCTGTGTGGTGACTAAATTAGAATTCAATTCACCACATCTTTTCTTATACGTGAGTGTTGTAAAAGACAGCTAAAGGATATAACATTTGTATAAGAGAAACAAAACTCGACATAAAACCTTATATCAATCCGTCTGACCAGCAGGGTTTAGTAGGTCACTTTCTGGTGGAGATTCGAGCCCAGAACTGGAATGTATATTAGCTGAAAAGATGATGACGATAAGTGGATGTCGACTTATGAATTAATGAATATTTATATTGGCGTTAAACATTCCATAGATCCGGATGGCTGATATATATCAGGCCATAGATGTTCACTGTTGGACATAAGCCTCCCTAAGAAACTGCCACTTAGTCCTGTGCCATCTGCATCCAAAAATCTTTCTGCGACGTTCGGGATGTCAGTCCACCTAGGAACTGTCCCTAGACATTGCAATATATAAAATTAACCATGGACTTTTGGCGGGAATCTAAAACGTCATGTGGTGCTCTTGTATTATATTCGATATTTTAGTGTTTTAACGTGTTATATTAGATATTTTTTATGGTATTTTATGTAATGTGATGTAACTGAACTGCTGAGATGTAGTGAATATCATATAAAAGTGCTTTACAACGTTTTCGTTTTCCATCAAAATTCCCACAAGATACCATAAACAGTGTGGCCATAGCACTGTTGATGGTGACAATTTGACTTACTGACGGACAATGACTAATCTGAAGACACTAAAAACTTGAAGATAATTATAACTCGACACTGGCAACAATGGCTCATTTAAGTAGCTGATTGCCAATACATAAAAATAAGAAGAAGAAGAAATTAACCATGCCTAACAACAAGTACCTAATGGCATAATATGAATGCTGTATTTTCTTTGCATAAGCAGTTATTATCTACTGTGGATAACTGCTTCATCATCACCATCATCTTACCTCATATAAATCATCTTGTTAAGTTAAGCCTACTGACAGAGAAATTAAAACTGGTTTATATTTGACTGGTTTATATTTGATATAAACCAGACTTCCTCCAAAGAATGAAGGTAAATGATAGTATAGTGCCGTAATAGCCTCGCTTGGCAGGCAAAATAACGGTCGTAGTGAGGTGAAATACGATTCTCAGAAGAGAGCCGTTGCTCTAGTGATAGCTAACTCATTACTACTAAACTATTCTTATACCAAATTACTGAAATTTTTAGCATTTAATATGCTTAATTATTTATAAATACCCGATTATGAAACGAAAAATGATGTCACAAGCGGGATTCGAACCCGCACATATTAGGAATCCAATAGGTGCGGGTTCGAACCCCGCTTGTGACATCATTTTTCGTTTCGTAATCGGGTATTTATTCTTATACCGTCACCACACGTGAACTACAAATTTAAGATGAGCGAAATCGCAAAACATTGCTAGCCTAAACAATAAATTAGTAATTGTTATATGGTCTGAACAATAAATCACCAATTGGCAATTGTAGGCCATTGTACGGATGATTTGACCCGTCAATTGACTTTAAATTCTAACTGCACAGATGGCGTTGAGAATCGAAATTACTTGTACTAATTGCTCTGTATTCGATTTTTAAAAGACACAAATAAGAGTTTTAGCGGGAAAGGAAAAGTGTCATGTGGTATACTGTATAATATTCAATATCTTGGTATTCTAACGTATTATATGAAATAATTGTATGGAAGCGAGAGTTGGGTATGCAGAAAAGAGTATGAAAGTAAAATTAATACGGTCGAAATGTGATCTTTACGGAAAATCTGTGAACTTAGGCTGACCAACCGCATTCGTAACGACGACGTAAGAGAGCGAGTAGCTATGAAAGAGAGTATTGGTGTAAAGATGCGAAAGGGAATGTTCCGATGGTTCGGACATGTGGAAAGAATGCCGAACGAACGTTAAAAAAATATACAATGCGAAAGTGGAAGGATGTAGGTACCGGGGGAGACCGAGATTCACCTACCTAGACAACATCATGTAGATACTGAAGGAAGGTGGAGTCAAGAGTCTACGAAACCGGCGAGCGTGTATGAAGAGAATTATGAATGTTGAGGAAGCCAGTGAAGTATGCAAGGATTTCTCTGGCACTCTGTTCTCTCTGCCTACCCTGCAAGGAATATGGCGTGATGATATATATGTATGTAATTATGATGCCATTTTATGTAATTTGATGCGCAGGCAGTCCTGAGATGTAGTAAATATATAGGTAGTAGTGCCTTGCGTGTGTTCTACTAAAACTCCCAAAAGATACCTTTAACAGTGTGATTATTGCACTGTTGAAGGCGACGATTTGACTTACTGGCAAACGATGACTTTAAATAAAGTTAATTTAAGTATAAGCAAAGATTTGGCTTAAAAGTCTCAGTAACTGAGCATAAACTCAAAGAAATTCTATTATTATCTTCCTTGGCAATGTAATTGTTGATCAAACGGCATCAGGCTGAATTGTTTACGAGTAATATAAGGGTTGATAATATTCGTACGCGCTACCACAGTATAAAAAAAACACCTCAGTTCATGTATGTCTAATACTTTACACAACTTGGGATCGAGCGTCTCCTACAATGGAAGGGTCATTGACCTACTATACCACGCTCGGCAGACGTGATGGTATATTTTTTTTTTTTTTTTTTTTTTTGGTGGCGGCGGGCCATGGTGTAGTCACGCCCCGCTAATCCGTCCGGGGCGACAGAAGAAGCGGCGCACGACCCTCAAGTACCTCTCCACGCCGTGCGAGCGGGCCACCGGAACCCGGTCGTTGTCTTCGGTGGCAGCACCAGCAGCTTTCGCCGTCGGGGCGTCGTCCTCACGCGGTGAGACGTGATGGTATAGGGTTTTATTTCGAGTTTTAATTCTAAACCCACGAGCAGTATAGTGATGGGGCATAATATTCTTACTGTTCTTATATTGTTAAATGGGAAATTTTAAATGATCTATTATGTGTACAGTCTGCTAAGAAAAGAACATTTCAAAATCTACCACCGGATCGTATTACAACCTCCATTCAGAATGTATACCAAGAAACTCGATGTGTTCATCGTTTTTTTTTTTTTTTTTTTTTTTCTTAAATTAAGTTGTCCCTACTCAGTGTGTTATCTCAATTATCTGTTTTGATCATCAAAGTCAAGAGTTGCATGATAAATAAGATATTACTCAACGTTTAATGTTGTTAGACCAAGATTAACATGTGAAGTAGTGAATAGATCGATAAGGTTAGTGTATATTAAATCCATTAAGGATTTCTCTTAAGCGTTCACGTTGTAAGGTTAGGCTAGGGTTATATTGGTTTATTCTATAAAATTTTGGCTTTTTATTTTCATCATCTGACTTATAGATGACTTTAACTGCACAGATGGCGTAGTGGTTAAGATACCGACCTTCAGTGCCAGTGCCGTGGGTTCGATTCCTACGCGGGACATTACTTTGTGCGATCCACAAAGTTTTGTTCTGAGTCTGTGTGTAATTTGTCTGCGTTAAATGCATGTTTGTAAAGTCCCCCGCAATACAAGGTTTATTTCCTTAGTGTAGGGTGTGGAGTATTTAAAAAATAAATAAAAAAATAAATAAAAAAAAAAAAGGTTTAATGTTGTTGCCCGTGTGGCGACGGGAATAGAATACAAAGGTCGTCACCCCTTACTTGCCCGTGGGAGTCATAAAAATCGGCTATGGGTCTCACCGGGAGATTGGGCAGCGGCTATCTCCCGGGAAACTTAATAACATCTACCGCGATCACCAATCCGCTCGCCAAGCGTGGCGACTATTGCATTATTATCCCCCCAAAATAAATATGGATGTAGATAGATGGCATTCTCGTGGGGAGGCCTATGTCCAACAGTAGACGTTTACGGGCTGATGGATGGATGGATAGTTTAATGTTAAAATATTGGTAACTGCTAAAACAACAGATAGTACCTACCTAGAGTAGACTTGATTTTTTAATAAAAAAAAATATACAACACGCTCTAAGGAATAAGATTAAGCCATAATCATCATTCTGTTTTCATTCCAATTACTTGAGGTCGACACAATACGGCTTCTACTTTCATCAAATGTTATCTCTGTGTCCACTCTCTGTTTATTCATATCATGTTTCAAGTAGTTAATTCATCTTTTTTGTGATCAAGTTTTACCCTTATAGCTATCAACATTCATACTTAAAATTTTCCTCACAATCATTAGGGGAGGTCAGGGTAATGGGAGTCAGCGGGTAATGGGAGTCACCGACATATCTACCCTTTTTTTTGTTTTTTTTGTTTACGCTGTGGAAATGCTTTTGCGCACATCCCCCGCCAGTGACAGACGGGGGGGTGTGTGGGACTCGCCGGCCATGAGATTGACGGCCGGAATACCCACTAAAACCTAACAGCGGTCCCTTCCGCGCTTTTACGGGATGCCGGAGAGATCGTCTATTGACATTCTATCCCCGACACCCCTACGCTTAGCCATCTGGCCACGACCAGTCAGCCGTCAAGGCGGTGGGAGGAGGTGCGCGTAGCGGCGCCTCCCTCTCCCTGGTCGCCGCCGGCGGAGCGAGTTCGCAGACGCGAGTGCTTCGCGTTCTCGCTCCGCGGCCTCCTTTGCAGAGATGACTTCCTCGCAAAAGGAGGCCATCGACGTCCAGTGCCTGTCGCTGTCAAGCATCTTGTTGATGACGGTTGACAACGACAGGTCCGCTCCAATGACCGCCGATAGGTCGCGGCGCTGAGGCCCCCAGGCGGGACATACCTCCAGGGTGTGACGCGCGTCATCGATTTGCGCGCCACACTCATGGCATCCAGGGGCCTCTTCACGTCCAGTTCGGTGCAGGTACTTACCGAAGACCCCGTGTCCGGTAAGTAACTGCGTCAGCCTGAAGGACAGGTTGCCGTGCCTTCGTATCGTCCAGCGGTACCGACATATCTACCCTGCTAAACATGCATCATCGCGCGACCAACATGTCTACCTCCACCTTTGGCCCTCGGCCCTGTCTTGAACGGCTAGCACAAGCAGGCTCTCGCACTTTGAAGAACTAATCATAGATACGTATGTCCATACCGAGTCAGGTATTCAGACTTTAATTTTTTCATCACTAGCACAACTTACACGTAATAAATAAAGTATCCTAAAAATATTAGTTGCTTGAAGAAATCGAAGTCTGGGTAAGCGTACATATTAAAATAGTCACTAGATATGTGATACAACAAATATAAAATGGTCCATTAAAATTGACTGTCGTTGTAATTATTATTTTTAGTTATTGAACTTTTCAAATTCAATTAACGTGAGTGGACGAGAAATTGATTACAATTTGTAAATACTATATTAGTTTAAATAGTGAAATATTTGGAAGAAATTTCTTATAACTTTTATATTCACTTTGAATCAATCTGTACTTTAGTTTGTAAATGAGTTTTATTAACCGCCATTTTTATGTTAAAACTTTGCAGAATTAACCGAGGTATCTATGGAATGATCTAGCAAGCGCTCGAGCACCTCATCTAATTTGTAATTACGACGCTAGATGGCACTTATTAAGTTATTATCTTCACGACAACGCGTGAACAACATAAACTGCATATACAAAATAATTTCACTAATTTAAGTTAAAAGCTTGATAAATATAGACATTTTAGTCGATGTTGGTTTTTTCTTATCATTTTTTGGCTAAACTATTACTTGATTAATTGGTTGAAGCCAGTAGAAAAATTAGGCTAACAAAGTCCTCGATTCTATATTCATCATGGACCATTGCCATTTGTATTTAGCTCATCCGGCTGCCGACCTTTTCAAGTACTTTTATTAAATGATGTTTGGAGATCCTCGTTACGTCATGTCTACATGGAAGATATTAATGATTGTGAATATATCTAGCCTCTCCTATTATCCAAAGTTCATCCACCCGCCACCTCCATTAGCGTTAGGCACAGCTAATAAGCGGCATATTACGCCTGTGTGACTCCATGCATCGGCGACAGATTAAATCAATATGGTTTCCTCCTTGATATTCCGTACTGTAAAATCATTATCTCATAGATGATGACCACGTTTTTTTTTGGGGGACAGGCCATTGTATAAGTCCTACCTACCTAGCTCGCAAAATCCGTTCGGAACGATGGAAGAGACGGCATGTAAGCTCATAATCTGCCGTATACATACCTTTAGATATCGTATTAATAAGGGACATTATACTCCCCTTATATATAATATTACCACTCCCTTATTTGCTCATGGGTGTCGTAAAAACTGACTAAGAGGTAAAATGTAGAAACAACATTATATTCAAGAAGAGAACCGCAAATCAAACCCTTTGATCAATGTGGTATAGTAGGTCAATTTCCCTCCTATTACGATGGCAACTCAAACACAGCAACAGAATGTGATGAATTGAGATGATGAGTTTTATATCATCATAGTTCATTAATTTTATTATTTGCTTGTGAATTACAGAATAAACTGTAAAAGAACGAATTGCATTTAAGAAAAATATTTTATTACATTTATTTATTATTACGTTACAACAATTTTTCAGTATGACTCAATAACTGAAAACCTATAGTAATACTATAACAAAATCGACAATTATCGTGCACCTTCGAACCTGAGACTCAAAGAATTGATTCCATCTTGCTACTTCCAATCTCAATATGATCAAAATGCATTTAAATGCAATACAATTCAAACAAAACTTTATAACGACTAAAAGAAAGTTTAATTTTCAATGTGGGTAGTTCTATAAATTTGCATTAAGTATCATTGTAAAATGAACCATATTAAAATTGGAGTTAAGGTTGGAAATGAATTGTGTTGTGTTTGGATTGTGTTCGCGGTTAGGTCCGGTCGTGACTGCCTGTTTGACGCGCACTAATGAAGTCGTAAGGCCCCGGTCGACTCGAACACATCTACTTGTCGGTCAATTACTATAGAGAAGGCTTTTAATATTTGATCTAAGAAAATGTATAAGAATAAAAGAAATAATAATCTTATAGACAAAGCTTCGTCTTTTTACAGATTCCATCGCGTTTGTATTTGATTTTTAATATCCCGACGTTATCCGTTCGTTTCAACTTGTCAGGGGCGGACGAGATTAAATATAAACGCCATCATCATCATCTTCTCAGCTCATATATGTCCCACTGTTGGGCTCGAGCCTCTTCCATAATGGAAGGGTAAATGATCTACTATACCACGCTGGTCAGACGTGTTGGTATAGGGTTTTGTTTCGAGTTTTCCTTCTCTCGCATAGATGTTACATGCGTTTTATATCCCTTAGTCGTCTCGTACGATCACCCACAGTTAAGATAGGGGGTGGTGAATTGTATTCTTACTCCGTCACCACACGGAAAAAAACGCCATAGAATCCGTAATACATCAGAAATTATCAAAAATATCTGTAAATTTATTAACATGTGATGAAACGCAATGAAATTATTAGTAGGACAATTTTAATGATGGATTAACATTTGACATATTGTATCGAACTCCTAAGTAATAGGGATAATAGTAGGATAATATAGATTTGATTATGATGATAGCGGTCGTTATGACTGCAGTTAGTTTTGTTAGCAGCATTCTCTTGGAAAACTCGTAAAATTAAATTCAAAATAAAACCTTATATTACCCCGTCTGACCAGCGTGGTATAAGTAGTAGGGTGGGTCAAAAAAATCGATTATTTTTTTTTTACAAGTGACACGGAAAAATGGGTTGCTAGACACCTTAAAAAATTCTCAACAAGCATGAGCTCTTAATTTTAATAGGAAGATCCTCCGCATTGCAGTTTCGTATTTTTTTCTCAGTCCAATAGAAAAAAAATCATACCTCATCATTTATCGATTGAACAGAAAAATGTTCCGAGAGAATTTTTTAGGAAATTTAATGCTCTACAAAAAAGGTATCTTATATTTTTCCGTAAACCTCACCATTTGAAAGATATTAAGGATTTAATTTTGATTATTTTAAGATAAATTTCATTTTTGATTATGAATTTTATGACTCGACAATAAATGACTTTTACAAAATGCGCAATACAAATTTTTATTGGAAATTAACTGCTCTATAAAAATGGTTTCTTATGTTTTGGCGATGAAATTAACCGTTCAAAAGATATTCATCATCAAACTTTCATGTGTACGGATTTTAAAAGTTTCAAAGTTTTCAATTCACCACCCATCTTACCCGTGGGTGATCGTAAGAGACGACTATGGGATATAAAACGCATATAACATCTATGCTCATATAGGAAAACTCGAAACAAAACCCTATACCAACACGTCTGACCAGCGCGGTATAGTAGGTTAATTTACCTCTCATTACGGAGAAAGCCCGAGCCCAACAGTGGGACATACTTTTATATGGGCTGTGATAATGATGATGACGCCATGTGTGTAGTCAATCTATGGATACATTAAAATAAAAAGTCGTTTCCATATTAAAAATAAACGGCTTTATGTCCGTGGGTGGCACATATTATAACTCATTAGCGGTGCGACATAGCACACAGCACAAATTATCTGTTTTGACTCACGCAATAATGGTTTGCTTATATGAGGGACATCTCACATCCATAATATAAAGTGTTTGTAATTATCTATATATAAATAAGTAATAGGACTAACAGACTAACCTACCTAGACCAGATCGGTCATGTACTGAAGGAAGGTGGAGTCAAGAGTCTCCGAAACCGGCGAGCGTGTATGAAGAGAATTATGAATGTTGAGGAAGCGAGTGAAGTATGCAGAGATAGAGTTCTCTGGCACTCTGTTCTCTCTGCCTACCTTGCAAGGGATATGGCGTGATGATATGTATGTATGTATGTATGTATAAATAAGTAACATATTTCTTTTAATATAGTAAGAATAAATAATAATAATCCTCTATTAATACACGATCCTTTATTATCCTTTATGCGAAAGTGGAAGGATATAGGTACCGGGGGAGACCGAGACTAACCTACCTAGAACAAATCGGTCATATACTGAAGAAAGGTGGAGTCAAGAGTCTCCGAAATCAGCGAGCATGTATGAAGAGAATTATGAATGTTGAGAAAGCGAGTGAAGTATGCAAGGATAGAGTTCTCTGGCACTCTGTTCTCTCTGCCTACCCTGCAAAGGACATGTCGTGATGGTATGTAGGTATTAATACACGAGTGTTGATAATATTGGATGAAAAGGTAAATTGGAAATTTCAAGTCATCTTATTTAATCTTTTCTAATTATTTGAAATTAAACTATTTTTTCGGATTCTATCGCGTTTGTATTTGATTTACATTTACCGGCGTTTCGAACACTTTACAGTGATCATGGTCACGGGAGGACTAAGGTGCCTTACGATCTTAGCCCTATGAACGCTTACTCTAACATTAAAAATCATTCTTTTCTAATTATTTGGGGTCGAAGCCATATGCACCTACTGTTATTCCATTGAATATTGATAAAGTTTTGGTGATAACATTCAAGTGACTGACTGCCTAGCCCTTAAGAAAGTAATTGTTGAGCAGAGGGCAAAACATTGAATTGACCCAGGTCGATGTAAAGCTCTTATTCGTCTTTTACGAAACCCACGAACAATGTAAGTGTTGATAGTATTTGTAGCCCCTGCCATATAAACAATTGAAAATTGCGAAATATTTACCTATAAGTTGGGTAAATTTTCTTCATTTTTTTTTGTATTACATAACCCTATACACTAAGGAAATAAATTTAATAGGGAAAATTTTGCAAACATAATTTCAAAAACAAATTACACTCGGACTCAGAACAAAAAATTATGTGTGCGTACAAAGTACACATATCAGAAGTGAAACTTTCGCAAACTATTTTCTCTCTCTCTTTCTCTCTCTCTCTCTCTCTCTGCCACTAAATCCGCTTAAACGACATGCTATCCCTACTGCGCTGGGAAGAGTACTCTTCGTTCGAATCGACCGTGGTAGGGGCAAGAAAAAGATAGCGCGTAACCGAAAAATGTGACGGTAAATTTTTTTCCAACGCCGATAAAGAAGTTTCGCTCCAATAATTTGTGGATCACACAAAGTATTGACATGTATGGGATTCGAATCCACGGAACTCACACAATTAGTCAGTATTTCAAGCACTACGCCATCTGTGCAGTCAATATAGTAATTATTAAAGAAAGTTAGGTTCTCGTGGGTTAATGATATTACAAGAAAAGCTTTGCTAATTACCCGACTGTAAAGGAGTGGTATTGTGTTTAACAGCCTATGTATGTATGTATGTTTGTATGTTCCTTTGAAGCACTATATATACCAAACGCCTGAGCCGATTTTTATGATTCGCACGTCAATCGATTCCTCTTAATCCGGCGAGTGTCACTAAAGATATGACGTTATTGAAAATTCAATATGGCGACTACTGGACGCCATATTGTGAAAATAAAAAAAAATAAAGTCAACAAACTATGTCGAGTGGGGTATCGTTAGATAGGTATTTTAAAATCATTTTTAGTTTTCTCTCAACATTTTTCGATTTGACTGGCCGTTTAGGATATATATCGATTTATTTCGTTCATTATTACACCATTACTGTATGGAAGCGAGAGTTGGGTATGCAGAAAAGAGTATGATAGTAAAATTAATGCGGTCGAAATGCGATCTCTGCGGAAAATCTGTGGAGTTAGGCTGACCGACCGCATTCGTAACGACGACGTAAGAGAGCGAGTAGGTATGAAAGAGAGTATTGGTGTAAAGATGCGAAAGGGAATGCTCCGACGGTTCGGACATGTGGAAAGAATGCCGAACGAACGCCTGGTTAAGAAGATATACAATGCGAAAGTGGAAGGATGTAGGTACCGAGGGAGACCGAGACTAACCTACCTAGACCAGATCGGTCATGTACTGAAAGAAGGTGGAGTCAAGAGTCTCCGAAACCGGCGAGCGTGTATGAAGAGAATTATGAATGTTGAGGAAGCGAGTGAAGTATGCAGAGATAGAGTTCTCTGGCACTCTGTTCTCTCTGCCTACCCTGCAAGGGATATGGCGTGATGATATGTATGTATGTATGTATTATTACACCATGGTAACCAATCTCTTTAGCGTAATAAGAAAGCAAATTTACTATAAGTGCTTCTCTAATCACTTTCTTAAAATATGAAGAACTTCAATGATAAAGAAACTACGTCATCATTCATCATCATCATCATTCTCCTGCTTGTCCCAATTACTTGGGGTCGACGCAATGTGTACCCCTCTTCCTACATATTGCAAAGGTTATTTTTATTAATAGACAATAGTATTATGATCGGCCGTCTGCCTGACGTCAAGCCTCCTTGGGAATGTAATTGTTGACCAAACGGCATCAGATAGAGTTGTCCTAGGTCGTTATAAGGCACTTAGTCGTCTTTTACGACATCCACCAGCATAGTAAGGGTTGGTAGTATTCGTAACCGCTGCCACACAGCAAGTTAAAGAAACTACGTATTAGTTAATAAAATAACGTTTCTGTTCGTATTTTTTCGTTCGTAATAGACTAGACAACTTGACCTAACTATGATCAAGGTAACTATTGTCTACAATGACTAACCATTAATGCATTATATACGCTTATTGATTTCGTATTCTTGTTTACACAGACTAATAAACAATTGAAAATTTTAACCTCCATTTTTAATTATAATAACGTTAGTTTAAATAGAGTTGGGTATGCAGTAAAGAGCATGAAAGTAAAATTAATGTAGTCGAAATTCGATCTCTACGGCAAATCTGTGGAGTTAGGCTGACCGACCGCGTTCGTAATGACGAAGTAAGAGAGCGAGTAGGTATGAAAGAGAGTATTGGTGTAAAGATGCGAAAGGGAATACTCCGATGGTTCGGACATGTTGAAAGAATGCTGAACGAACGTCTGGTTAAGAAGATATACAATGCGAAAATGGAAGGATGTAGATACCGGGGGAGACCGAGACTCACCTTCCTAGACCAGATTGGTCGTGTACTGAAGGCAAGTGGAGTCAAGAGTCTCCGAAACCGGCGAACGTGTATGAAAAGAATTATGAATGTTGAGGAAGCGAGTGAAGTATGCAAGGATAGAGTTCTCTGGCACTCTGTTCTCTCTGCCTACCCTGCAAGGGATATGGCGTGATGATATGTATGTATGTACCTACGTTAGTTTATTTGCGTATTAATTAAAATCATTTAAACTTTTCTATTCCCTATAGTGCTAGAATAAGTATACAATTCATCACCCTTTATTATGTCAAAGGATGTCTTTAAAACAACTCATCGTCATAATCATCATCATCATTCTCCTGCTCGTATTCTAATTATTTGAGCTCAACGTAATATATACACCTCTTTGTACATGTTGTAAAAGCTATTAGCAATAGTTTTATAAACTAACGCTTGCTGAGGTCAAATCTCCTTCGAGAGGAACCCGCGAAGGTAAACCGACGGGCGGGCCATCGAAGACAAAGATCGAGCTGATGGCCCGCTCGCACGGCGAAGAGAGGAGTTGTTGCAAGGTGGGTCTACGGTCTATGCGCACCATCTCTTCCGTCGCCCCGGACCGATTTGGCGGAGCGCGACCACATCCATAGCCCACCGCAAGGAAAAAAAAAATTGGGTCAAACCACCTTAGGAATGTAATTATTAACCAAACGGCATCTAATTATTTATTAGTATCTATCGATGGAAACTAAAATTTACAAATCACGACTTATATAGGTACACGAATCAGAGTAACATCTTACATGCAAAATTAGTATTAATTCTCTTCATTAATTGAAGTACCTACTACATCATTTCCCATAAAGCTTTCACACGTATATCTCCACAATTTGCTAATATAATTTACTCTGAGTTTACTTAGCTTGTACCCACGTTACTTATTTTATATGTTTACAAAAAGCTTCATACTGACTAGGCAGACTATTTGCGGCATATCAGTTGCAAATAATAGTCAAAACATTAGTCTACATTCTCAAGAAAATTATGATACGTATATTTTCTTGATTTGAATTAAGGTTATTACAATTTATCTGTTTATTATATTGCCAATAATTATTATTTGAAAATTAAATTCATCTAATCTTGTGTATATTGCAAATTATAGGTAAGCGATAATAGAAATTAGACATTATAAAATGGAGGAGAGGAAGAAAAACCCAACACTTTCCACGGTTAATCAATATACCGTACACCTCAAGTAAGGAAGGAATACGGGATGGGATCAAGGTGGAATAGGATATAAGAAAATCTTACTCCTGTGATGAGCACCGCCTCCAGAACTTCTACTTGCAATTTTCCGCAGAACTTCGAATAAAGATTCGACACGTGTTTCGCCTCTAAACGAGGCATCCTCAGGACGGTTCGGCTTCAAATGCCAAATCCCAGAAATTAGATATTTTATTTTATTGCTTTTGGTTGCAAACGAGCAAGCAGCGCACTTGATGTTAAGTGTTACTGCCGCTCATAGACCTTTGCAATACCAAGAGTACAGCTATACTGCTGCATATCAACCAACACTCACCCAGAAAGTTGAGCTTCAGTATCTCTCACTCACCGAACTAAACGCAATAGCACATTGCAATTTTTTTTTGGATTGCTTTACAGTCGGCGCACTCCTCGCAGCACTCCATTCGGGGTGACAGAGGGGCGTAAGCACGCACAACCGCAACGCACCCGTGTACCTCGCCTTCGTCGTTGGACCAGCCATCGGAGCAGCGTGAACTTGTCATCAGTGGCCGGCTCGACGGAATACCCCCTGAGGGGTACCCTCTCCTTGAGCGGCGTAATCGGTAGGACGTCGGTCCCTCCTCGCGCCAGCCTCTCGGCGGGTGACGGACTAATTCCCCGGTCCAGTCATCCATGGCCTCAGCTAGGACGGCATCAGGAGCAGGTAATCGCGCCCACACCGCCCCATTCGACGGCGGCGGCTCGCGTCGTCGAGGAGACGCTCCTCGCGCACGCGCTCTGCCGCCTCCTTCCGTGAAACTACTGCCTCGCAGACATTGTCACTGCTCAGACGTCGATATTCTAAGAAAGTGTGATGCCACTCCGGACGCACCCGCGGCTGTAGACAGAAAATTGTAAGCAGTGTGACCTTTTTTTTTTTTTTTTTTTTTTTCGTTAATTATAAAGTCGGGTAACCCCTTTATGGTAACATACTGGTCAATTCATTCTTCATCATAAACATTCACTGTTGAACATAAATCTCCCTACTATCTACATATCATCACGCCATATCCCTTGCAAGGTAAGTAGAGAGAACTCTATCCTTGCATACTTCAATCGC
The DNA here is from genome assembly GCA_905163515.2 of Lymantria monacha. NCBI lineage: Eukaryota > Metazoa > Arthropoda > Insecta > Lepidoptera > Erebidae > Lymantria > Lymantria monacha. Next base: position 9,358,036 of record LR991081.1, on the reverse strand, counting down.
TTCATCAACATTCATAATTCGGGGATAAAGGGATATACATCTACGTGAACCGCAGTAGTATCATTCTTTTACTTAAAATTATCAGTTAACATTTTGTTGAATACAAACTCAACCTAAGTGACCAGTAGGAAATACTCTATTACAATCTTAGAGGAAGTATGCAAAACACAAGAGCTATCATTGTGTATTGGTCAGATTTACCGGTTCTCTTACTTATTTTCCCACAATGGCGTGAGAGCTTATTTCTGTATTTAGTATCTATTGCAGAAAAAAAAGCTATTATTACCTAAATAAATAATCTCTGATTATTAATTATTTTATTTGTTTTTTATTAACATTGCTATAAGGAAACTAAAATAATAAATGTAAATATCCAAATTTATTAAAAATAGATTAAAGTGTGACATAATTCTTAAAATTGGTGCATGCATGCATATTTTAATCACTTAGTCATCTTTTATGATCACCCACGGGTAAGATAGGCGGGTGATGAATTGTATTCTTACTCCATTACACAGAGAAGGTTATTTTATTAAAAATAAAATAATATCAACATGTTTGTGAATGGTGCAGATATCATCATTTCAGCCCAACGCCGTCCACTGCTGGACGTTGGCCTCCCTCATGGTACGCCACAGAGTGCGGTACTGTGCCGTTTGCATCCATAGACGCCCAGCAACTTTCACTGAATCGTCTGTCCACCTAGTGGGGGGGCGTCCCACACTGCGTCGTCCGGTACGTGGTCGCCACTCTAGAACCATTTTCCCCCTGCGGTTGTTGGTTCTTCGAGCGATGTGGCCAGCCCATTGCCACTTCAGCATGCTAATTCTTCGTGCTGTCGGTTACACCTATTCTTCTGCGGATTTCCGTATTACGGATTCTATCACGCTGAGAAATGCCGAGCATAGCTCGCTACATAGCACGCTGAGCGACTTTGAGCTTGGTTATGAGGCCTACATTTAGGGACCACGTTTCCGTGCCGTAAGTCATCACTGGTAACACACACTGGTCGTAGACCTGTGTTATCAGACACTGAGATATGTTGGACGAGAAGATCCTCTTAAGTTTCCCGAACGCTGCCCAACCGAGTTGGTTGGTGCAGCTATGTTGCCAGAGATATGTATGTAGGTACTCAGTTAGAGCTTTAATATGAACAGGTGTTTTATCAAGCAAATATTATTAAAAATAAAGTAACGCGAAGTGAAGCTTATACTTATACTTGATAACTTAAACAGTCTAGTAAGTAGCAAAGTGGTCCAAAATGGTAAGGCAAGTAAGTGTACACTTGTATTTATTAAGTTTTATCTTATACCTAAGTAACATATTGGAACACGAACCCCCTAATTTGGCATCACGACTAATTAAGTGGGTGGTTAAAGGATGGTAAAATTTTCTTTATCAATTAACACTTCATAACGTAGACTTTTAGAAACCGTTTATGGTTTCTTATAGTTTGCAATGTCTGACAACAAAAGTAAATAATTATTACCAGGCCGTGATTTATTATATGTGTTTCTAAACGTTGGCATCAAAAGAAAAATCTAGGTACAGCGTGTTATGTAAAGGCTATATTCAGACTTTTTCTACAAGATAAAAACAACAAAATTTTAGTACAATGTTGTTCTTTCTTTTCGAACACACAAATTTACAGAGTTAAAAATTCTGACGACTCCCTAAGGTCGTAAATAAACAAAATTAGAGTAATTGCAAACACTACATATGTATTTTTATTTGACAGCTATCTTGATGAAAACAATCAACATATAGCGTCTGTTTTGATACTAAATTTTAGATTTGTAGTATTTGTAGAAAATTATTACATCACAATGATAAAACCATTTTATGATATTTTTTGAAAAATAAGCAAGGCTATGTTTCCTATGAAACTATTTTTAATGGAATTAACAAAAAGGGAAGGTATACAATTTGACTCTGATTTTTTATCTGTGTTACTTCAGAACTTTTTATTGATGAACTAATTTTGTTGTTTAAGCAGTTGTATTTTTATCCAGTCACCACAAAATGTTCATGAGAATTTAATAGACTTTATTTTCAAGAAATAAAAAGCTGTCATTCTGATTTGGTTTTATGTTTATTTCCATTGCTATTATCATCATCATCACAGCCCATATATGTCCCACTATTGAGCTTGGGCCTCCTCCGTAATGGGAGGGAAGTTAATCTATTATACCGCGCTGGTCAGACGTGTTGGTACAGGGTTTTGTTTCGAGTTTTCCTTCTCTGGCACAGATGTTATATGTGTTTTATATCCCTTAGTCGTCTCTTACGATCACCCATGGGTAAGATAGGGGGTTGATGATTGCTATAATAGATTTTATTTCGAGTTTTATATATATGTACCTAATCAAACGTTTGCAATCGTTAAGATCATATTTCCCACCGTTTTGTGTTAAATATACTAACTGATAAACACTCGTACATCAAATGTACTTACAATATAGCCCTTTACAGCTACCATTAACACTATTTAGGGAAATTAGACCAATATACCTTAACATGTACATAAGCTGTCATACTTGATTTGTTGTGTATTGAGTGTTTAAAGGCGTGAGAATTGAACATTCTCTGTCTATGTTACAAATATGAATTCAATAACAATAGCATAGATACTCGGTCGAAGAAAGGACTTTCTATGCTGATTGTCGTTTCGATTCAATCCCCATGCAGAACAACAGTTTTTTTATGATGTACTTGACTTTACCAGTAATGTCATTTAATAGGAAGCGTTACATACATACATATCATCACGCCATGTCCCTTGCAGGGTAGGCAGAGAGAACAGAGTGCCAAAGAACTCTATCCTTGCATACTTCACTCGCTTCCTCAACATTCATAATTCTCTTCATACACGCTCGCCGGTTTCGGAGACTCTTGACTCCACCTTCCTTCAGTACATGACCGATCTGGTCTATGTAGGTTAGTCTCGGTCTCCCCCGGTACCTACATCCTTCCACTTTCGCATTGTATATCTTCTTAACCAAACGTTCTTTCGGCATTCTTTGCCGATGCCGATTTTTATCAGGAATTAACTGGGACCGTATTTTGCTTTTGATGGCACAATGGGAGTATTCTTTTGGTAAACTTTTTTAAATTTTGAACGTAATATTCTTTTTTTTTATAAGTTTTTTATTGCTTACGATGGTAACCAAGTATGCAGCATAATAAGTGTCACTGCCGCTCATGGACCTTTGCATACCAACGGTACAGCTAGGTCGCTGCCTGCCAATACAAACCCCAATCCCACCGTGTTGGGCTTCCGGCTCCCTTGCTCACCGAACGAAGCGCAACATCACATTGCCATTACTCAGACATCGATCTTCTGCGAGAGTGTGGTAACACCCCAGACGGACCGGCCCGCGGCTGTGGACTGTCAGCAGCGTGGTCCTACCACTAAAAAAATCAATCACCCATTCGGAGGATATATTCTTCACTAAAGGTATAAAACGCATTATTTTGTTTTGATATTTATTACTTTAGGACAGAAATAATGAAAATACTTAATGGGTACATTACCTACACATGATTTCTATGAGGAAAAAGTCGCGGGCCAGTTATAAAATAAAGAGTAATTTATAATCATTATATCCATTGTAGGATGTATAATACAATAATTATTTCCGCTCATTATAGTAAGCAATTTGCGTTTAATATCTTTAGTACTCAATGCGTGGGTGATAAGGCAAGGATACAAAGGTTATTAAAGAAAATCGGTTGATATCAATATAAATAGATCTTCTTTTTCTTTTTTAATACGAATCCATTATTGCCATTGTCGATTTACAATTATTTTTAAAAATTATTATTAGTTTTTAAAATAAAGTACTTTATTTAATCGTTATATAGGTCTTTTGATCCAAATTACTGAAATTGAGCATTTAATATTGTAGGTCATTTATAAAAAACTTGATTCATTCATCATTCTCCTACTCTTATCCCAATTACTTGTGGTCGATACAATATGTACTCTTCTTTCATAGTACCTACATATTGTAAAAGTTATTGACAATAGTTTTATGACCGGCCACCTGCCAGACGTCAACCCTCCTTGGGAATGTAATTGTTGACCAAACGGCATCAGATGGAATCCGCCCAGGTCGTTATAAGGCACTTAGTCGTCTTTTACGACATCCACGAGCAAAGTAAGGGTTGGTAGTATTTGTCGCCGCTACCACACAGCTATATATTATAAAAACTTGATTACGAATGAAAAATGAATGTTACACGTGGGACTCGAACATACACACGTGGGATCTACCCGACTATGTTTACACATTGTTGGGTAGATGGCGCGTATGAAAGCTGTATGGTAGCGGCTACGAATACTACCAAACCTTACTTTGCTCGTGGATGTCGTAGAAGACGATTAAGAGCTTTATAACGACCTGGAGTTCCATTTAATGCCGTTTTGATCAACAATTACATTCCCAAGGAGGGATGACGTCAGGCAGGCGGCCGGTCATAAAACTATTGCCAATAACTTTTACAATATGTACTATGAAAGAAGAGTACCTACCTATATATTGTATCGACCTCAAACAATTGGGATAAGAGTAGGAGAATGATGATGGGTAGGTATATGGCGCACGTCTCCCATAAAGACGAAAATATAATGAGAGCCGAAAATTGAATATCATACGACAGCTCCTAATTGCTAAGTGGCAGAAAAATTGGAGCGGTATTCCAATAGCTGTGGGTTCGAGTCCCACGTGTGATATTTATTTTTTGCTCGTAATCAAGTTTTTATAAGGTCTTTTGACTTCGTTGTTGTACATATATGGTCACTGGTTCTTTAGTTAATCTGTTGTAACAACTTGTATTAAGGGTGGCAATTCGCCCATCATTCAGAAGAATAATGAACAGTTATAAATCATAATAATAACTATTGGTGAAATACTAATATAAAGTAAAATTCAAATTACTGAAATTTTACATTTAATATGCTTAATTATTTATAAAAACCCGATTACATAAATATAATACGAAGCGAGATTTGAATGTCCTACAATAGTTCACGGTGGTGTAAGTAGCAGTAGGATTGGGACGGATTTCCAATAGGTGTAGGTTCGAATCCACTTGTGACATCATTTTTCACTTCGTAATCGGGTTTTTTATAAATAAAGTAAAAATTATGAAGTGAAAAGCTTGTGTGTGTGCGCGTGCGTGTGTGTGTGTGCGCGTGCGTGTGTGTGTGTGTGTGTGTATGTGTGTATATTCATAAAGGCACTTATATAAGTGCCTTTATGAATCATAAAATGGACAGTAATTTTAACATTAATATTCGTACCAGTACAGTGGATTCCATTCCTACGCAAAACACTATTATGTGCGATCCACTAACTGTTGTTCTTAGTCTGTGTAATTTATCTGCGTTAATTATATCGCCTTTTTGCTTCAATAATGTGATATCTTGAAAATTAAATTTTGGAGGAGTATTTTTCAAATTTCAAAAAATAATTGTGTCGCAACGAATATTTTTTTATCGTAAATCAGATTTAAATCATAGATGAATTAATTATAGAATAATTAAAATTCGGGTCGAGAGCCCTCAGCGCTCACCCATAGTCCGCGTAAAGCTGTCAAAGCCATCTGCGGCTAACAGCTAAAAACACACAAAAAAAATATATAGAATAATTAAAATCATAGATTTATATATCACTTATTTTTTTAAACTTGAAAAACATTTCATAAAATAACATTTTTCAGGATATCACATTATTGAAGCAAAGAGGCGATATGTTAGTAAAGTCCCCCGCAATACAAGGATTAGTTTCTTTATATAGGGTTGGTGTCTTTAAAAAAAAACTATCCATTTACGTTTCATTTGAAAATAATCTAATAATATTACCATGAATAGAGGAATTAGTATAAAAATATTATTATACTAGATTTTAACATAATATATTTTTTCGCTTCGTAATCGGCATTTTATAAATAATTAAGCATATTAAATGCTAAATTTCAGCAATTTAAATAACAAGGTTGTGTCATCCTTTAACACAATTCTAACTGTAAAGTTTGAAGTATTAAGACTATAACAATGTGTAAACATTGTCGGGTAGATAGCATACGTCACCTTAAAGACGTAAAAAATATGATACGAAGCGAAATTTGCATGTCCTACAATAAGTCACGGTGGTGTAGTGGCAGCACGATTGGGCCGGCATCCCAATAGGCGCGGGTTCGAATCCCGCTTGTGACATCATTTTTCGCTTCGTAACCGGGTTTTATAAATAATTAAGCATATTAAATGCTAAATTTCAGTAATTTAAATATTATTATACTATTTATAATAGCTAACCACATAAAACGAAATTGGCTATGGGTAGCCATTTAATTATACTATGGTCTCAGAACTTACATTTATTTAAAATATATTTAGTTAAGGAAAACATTTAGAATATTTACTCATAGTTATTTATTCGATTTCATTGAAACTCCATATGTGTTCATATTATTATGAGATCATTGTATTACGAGACATATATTAATTAAACATTAATTACTATTATAATTTATTATTACCAATATCATTTGTTGAATAATTTGTGGTTATGAATGACTTGAATAACTTTACCACAAGTCACGTATGAATTTTAAACCAGAGTAATATTGTGTTAATAAATAACTTTAAGAAGGTAAAACCGCATCATAATAAGGAAAACTCAGTTAAAAAAATAAAAGTGCGTGCCTATAAAGTACACATGTCAGAAGTGAAACTTCTTTCGCAAACTAATTTTTAAATCTCGTTTACATACATCAACTGATACCGTGTATTTTTCTTTATCTCCCTTTCTTTCTCGCTCTCTCTCTCACTCGCTCTCTCCCTCATCTTACTCCATGGCTATGTGCGTTATGCAACGTTCGCCCTATTTTACTCATTCTCAATCTTTCTTGCTAGCTCTCTCCCACCTTTCGCTTCACTGTCTCTCAATCGGACTCAATCGCTCTCTCCCTCTTCTTGGACAAAAACGTCCCACATTATCGTGTCACTAATATTACGTTTCATATGTAAAAAAATTACCGTCATGCGCTCAAAGAAGTTTCACTTCAAAAAGAAATTCATCAAAATATTCTGCCCTTATTTCAAATACTTGGGGTCGACACAATATTAGGGTACATATTTCTACAAAGTTTTGGCAATAGTTTCATGACCGACGTTAATTCTTTTTTTCCGTGTGGTGACTGAGTAAGAATGCAATTCAGCACCCCCTATTTTACCCATAGGTGATTGTAAATGAAGGCTAAGGGATATAAAAAGCAAGGACGACAAGGAAACTCTAAATAAAATCCTATATCAACACGTCTGACCAGCGTGGTATAGTAGGTTATTTCACTCCTATTACGGAGGAGGCTCGAGCCCAACAGTGGGACGTTTATGAGCAGAGATGAGCCTTTTATCGGAATGTAATTGTTGTAATTGTTATCCGTGTGGTGACGGAGTAAGAATACTATTCACCACCCCATATCTTACCCGTGGGTGATCGTACGAGACTACTAAGGGATATAAAACGCATTTTTTTTCCCCCGCAAGGTGGACCATGGATGTGGCCGCGCCCCGACAAAAACGTCCGGGGCGACAGAAGAGGAGGTACGCAGCCCCATGGACCCACCCTGCAAACTCCTTTCTCCGCCGTGCGAGCGGGCCACCGGTACCCGATCTTTGACTTCGGTGGCCCGCCCGGCGGTATACCCTTGCGGGTCCTTCTCTTGTCGATGCCCCGACGGCGAAAGCTGTAAAGCATATAAAACGCATATATAACATCTATGCGAGAGAAGGAAAGCTCGAAATAAAACCCTATACGCACACGTCTGACCAGCGCGGTATAGTAGATTAATTTCCCTCCTATTACGGAGGAGGCCCGAGCCCAACAGTGGGACGTTTATGGGCTGTGATGATGATGATGATGATGATTGTTGACTAGACGGCATCAGATAGAGTTAGCCCAGATGGATGCAAAGCTCCGAGTTGTATTGTGAGAAAAAAATATATAAAAAAACCAAAATAAAAAAGTTATGTCGACTTGTGTTCGCCTCTTTATAGTTTAATGCGTTATGATTTTCAAAGAGCAATTACCTTGCGCGTGACTGACTCATGAGAATGCAATTATATACCTCTAAGATATAAGTCCTATGATGTTAGAATATAGACTAATCTATAGTTTAATAGCATGAGCATCATGCCCATGCAATGTTATTTTACAGTTACGGATAGTAATGGCTGATTTAACGGTGTATGAAAATAAAATTTATTTGTTGAGAAAGTTTATTATAATTATTGTATTAAAAAAAATATAATTTTGGGTTATCCTTTTATTCAATTAATCTCATTTTTTTTCACGGCGGCCAGTGTAGTCAGATCATCCATCCGCTTACCCTTTCTACAACAAAAATCTTAACTTGGTCGAAACTAGAAGTAGGATACGTCCCACTACTGGGCTGAAATGATAATGATGATTATTATTTAATTTATACCTCTGATTATTTTAATTGAGATATTTTGGAGATTCTTCATTTAATTCGATTAAAGATAGGGCCTATAGGATATATTACTCAATTATAATATGGAATAAAGTATAGAAGAAGGAATTTATAATATTAGTCCTGTTTTTTTTTTCAGTTTAAAAATTTCTTCCGTGTGGTGACGGAGTAAGAATACAATTCACCACCATTTCATCATCGTCAATGAATCTTACCAGTGGGTGATCGTAAGAGACGACTAAAGGATATAAAACGCCTATAACATCTATGCAAGAGAAGGAAAACTTGAAACAAATCCCTATACCAACACGTCTGATCAGCGTGGTATAGTAGGTCAATTTCCCTCCCATTATGAAGGGCTCTAACTCTACAGTGGGACATAAATGAGGTGAAGTGATGATGAAGAAATTACAAACTGAATCACAAAAAATAAAGACCTTTTCTTTATACAATATTAGTGAAGACTGACCTATAGCAATCTATAATCGTATTGGCTAACTTTATTGTTATAACTTGCTTAGTAAAATAGAAGTTCAAGCATTCAAGTATGGTCTGTAGATATGGGTTTATGTCTAGACAGACTGATATCGGTTATTAGTGGCTCGTAGACGAGCCGAGAGACTCAATAGTGTGCTATTTGTCCTTAACTCTATGTCGCTCTAGTATATATTCGGTTGTAATAACTATGTCGTAGTAAAATAATTAAAATAGAAATGTAATAGTATTTCTAATAATTCCTTTTTTACATTATGCAGAATTCATCGTTATCTCAGCTTATATATGTCCCACTGTTGGGCTCGAGCCTCCTTCATAATGGGAGAGAAATTGACCTACTGTACCACGCTGGTCAGACGTGTTGGTATAGGGTTTTGTTTCGAGTTTTCCTTTTCTGGCATAGATGTTATATGCCTTATATATATATATCCCTTAGTTGTCTGTTACGATCACCCACGGGTAAGACCCAGTGGTGAATTGTACCACACGGACAGATTCAGAATTATTGACGTTTAAAAACGTTTTGTGAGTAAATGAGTAATAATTTATGGATGTTTTTAGGTAATTAGGATATTGACCAACTAAAGTAGACCAAGAAATATTAATAAATGAACTATGGCCAGTATTTCAGTATTACTTGAGAATAAGCTCTTCATTTAGTTTTAGGAGAAAGATCTATCTATTTTACATACATACATTCAATATAATAGTAATATTCAATATCTTAAGAAGATTGTAGGTTAAAAGAGTTTTGTAAATCTGTAGCATATAGATTTCAACAAATCATCATCATCATTCTTCTACTCTTATCCCAATTACTTGGAGTCGATACAATATGTACTCTTCTTTCACAGCACATATTGTAAAAATTATTGGCAATAGTTTTATGACCGGCCGCCTGCCAGATGTCAACCCTCCTTAGGAATGTAATTGTTGACCAAACTGCATCAGATGGAGTTGGCCCAGGTCGTTAGACGTAGATTTCAACACAATATCTTAAAATAAGTTATTTCTTTTCCGTCCCTATTTTTATATAATTCTTAGTATTACAGATAGGTTATCACTGCTATATGTAATTATGTTATACTATATTATAAAAATATAGCAAATTACTAGATATTATCATCATCTCATCACCTAGGCTCATATATATCCCACTGTTGGGCTCGAGCCTCCACCGCGAGTAGTGAAAATTGACCTACTATACACGCTGGTCAGAAATGTTGGTATCGGGTTTAGTTTCATAGATATTATATGCATTTTATATCCCTTAGTCGTCTCTCACCAGTAATATAGCGGATGGTGAATTGAATTCAGGCAGGAATTCATTCAATTTGCAGGCCACATTGCTCGACGAACCGACAACCGTTGGCGAAGAAAGGTCGTCGAGTGGAGACCACGAATCGGACGGCACCGCGTAGGACGACCCTCCATTAGGTGGACTTACGACATTATCAAGGTCGCAGGAAACCGCTGGATGCAGGTGGCGCTGAACCGTGTTGAATGGCATTCTCGTGGGGAGGCCGATGTCCAACAGTGGACGTTTACGGGCTGATGGATGAATTGAATTCTTACCCCATCACCATACTAAAACTACTTTTTTACAATTTCTAGATATAACACAAATAAACTGGTATAACAATCTCAATGTAACATATGTACGTATGAAGGAGACGATGTTATGCAGTTATACAAAGTTCATGTTGAGCTAACTGTTCACAAACAAGGCGAAATATGTACATTGTTTCTTGAGTATACCTAATATAGCGTTTCGTCAAAATATTCATAGTTTTGTAATACATTTGACAACTAATTAAAATTAATAACATTGTTATTTGAAACGATGTCGAATTACCAGTTGATTGAGATTTTCCGTGTAGTGATGATAGTAAGCATTCACCGGCACCTGTCCAGTCTGTGAATATCGTAAAATACGTCTAAGAAATGTAATCTTCATCATCACAGCCCATAAATATCCCACTGTTGGGCTCGGGCCTCCTACGTAATGGGAGGGAAATTAACTTACTATACCACGCTCGTCAGACGTGTTGGTATTTGTTCCGAGTTTTCCTTCTCTCGCATAGATGTTATATACGTTTTATATCCCTTATTCGTCTCGTACGATCATCCATAGGTAAGATATGGGGTGGTGAATAGTATTGTTACTCCGTCACCACATGGATAAAGATATGTAATATATGTATATATATATATATATGTAGGTATATAACATGTATGCAAGAAAAGGCTTACAGCTGTGTGGTAGCGGCTACGAATACTACCAACCTATACTTTGCTCGTGGATGTCATAAAAGACGACTAAGAGCCTTATAACGACCTGGGCCAACTTCATCTGATACCGTTTGGTCAACAATTACATTCTCAAGGAGCGTTGACGTTTGGAAAGCGGCCGGTCATAAAGCTACTGCCAATAACTTTCACAATATGTACTATGAAAGAAGAGTACATATTGTATCGACCCCAAATAATTGGGATAAGAGTAGGAGAATGATGATATATGCAAGAAAAAGAACTCGAAATAAAACCCTATACCAACCTGTCTATACAGCGTAATATATCAGACCAATTTCAATCCCACTGTGGAGGAAGCTCAGCACTGGAACATATGAAATGAGATAGAGAAGAAAAAAGAAGTATAAGTTTGGCTATCTTTAGACAAGACGAATTTTATAATTATATCGATGTGAGATAGCGGCTATGAATACACCTTTATTTTGATCGTGGATGTGGTAAAAAACAAGCTGGGCTGAAACTAGCTGATGTTGTCTGATCAATAATTACATTCCCAAAAAGGATTGACGTCAGGCAATTGGCCGGTCAGAAAACTTTTGAAATATGTACGATTGAATTATATATTGCGAATATCCCAATAAAATGGGATAAGTGCAGGATAATGATTAGTCAAGGATAGGTATACAGTATTCTTAATCCGTCATCATATGTTATGTGGGTTTTCTTTTTCAGTCCATTTATTATTTATTAGGACCGAGACCTTCCATTACTTATAGGAAGGAAATTAGTCCAATACGCTGTTTAGACTTGTTGCCATAAAGTTCTATCTAGAGGTTACCTTATTTACCAGATATTTATAAAAACCTGATTACGAGCAAAAAATTAATGTCACACGTGGGACTCGAAGCCATACCTATTGGAAATCTGTTCCAATCGTCCTACCACTTAGACAAGTGTGAGCTGTCGTATGTTTTGAAGTACTTAACGTATTTTAAGTACAAATAAAAAAATGCAAAAAAAATATAATACGAGCCGCAAATTGAATGTCGTATGACAGCTAGGACTGGCTAGGACGATTGGAACGGATTTATAATAGGTTTGGGTTCGAGTCCCACGTGTGATATTCATTTTTCACTCGTAATCAGTTTTTTATAAATAACTTAAGCAGGGTAGGTACCGGGGGAGACCGAGACTAACCTACCTAGACCAGATTGGTCACGTGCTGAAGGAAGGTGGAGTCAAGAGTCTCCAAAACCGGCGAGCGTGTATGAATAGAATTATGAATGTTGAGGAAGCGAGTGAAGTATGCAAGGATAGAGTTCTCTGGCACTCTGCTCTCTCTGCCTACCCTTTTTTTTTTTTTTTTTTTTTTTTTTTTTTTGCGGTGGGTTATGGACGTCGCACCCCGCCAAATCGGTCCGGGGTGACGGAAGAGGCGGCGCACAACCCCATTGACCCACCCTGCAAGCACCTCTTCTTCGCCGTGCGAGCGGGCCACCGGTACCCGATCTTTGTCTTCGGTGGCCCGCTCGGCGGTATGCCCTCTCGGGCTCCTCTCTTGTCGACGCCCCGACAGCTTTCGCCGTCGAGGCGTCGTCCTCACGCGGTGGCCTCACGTCGGGTGACCGAACAATTCCCCGGTCCGATCACCCGAAGCCTCGGTAAGGGCGGCATCAGGCGCAGGTACTCGCGCCTGCGCCGCCCCGGTCGCGGGCGGCGGCCCGAGTCACGGGCATCCTCCCGGGCCCGTTCCGCCGCCTCCTTCTGCGAGATGACAGCCTCGCAGAAGGCGGCGACCGCGTCCCAATTCCTGACGCTGTCGACCATCGCTCGCGCAACAGTCGACAGCGTCAGGTCGGCACCGATGACAGCGACGAGGTCACGGCGCTGCCCGTCCCAGCCCGAACATACCTCGAGCGTATGTTGCGCCGTGTCCTCGTCGCTACTGCAATGGTGGCAGGACGGAGTCCACTCCCTCCGCACGACCGTGTGCAGGTACTTGCCGAAGCAACCATGCCCTGACAAGACCTGCACCAACCGGAAAGAGAGGACTCCGTGCCGCCGCTCCATCCACTCCATCAGTACGGGCCGGAGGGCCTCAACGGTAAAAACACCGTGTCTAGGCCTCTCCAGCCGCGTAGCCCAACGGGCGATGACTTCTCGGCGGGCGTCCTCGCGCCAGGTGGCTATCTCGTTGAACGATGGGGAGCCACCCTCTTCGCGCATTGAGGTAACCCGCCGGTAGAGGTCGGAGAGCATCTCCGCCTCTAGGTCCCACGGGGGTGTCCCGGCCAATAGGCATGCCGCCTCGGTAGACACCGTGCGGTACCCGCGAATGGCTCTGACCGCCATGGCTCGCTGTGGCCTCCACAGCACCGCCCTGAGCTGGGCGTTCAGAGCCCTCGCCCACACGGGTGCGCCGTACATGGCCATTGAGCGGATCACCCCCGCATACAGCCGTCGGCCCTCGAAACTGGGTCCGCCCACGTTCGGCATGAGCCGAGAAAGGGCGGACGCCGCGCCGACCAGCCGGGGAGCAATTTGACGGAAATGCTCCCGGAACCACCATCGCCCGTCGAGCACCAGGCCCAAGTACCTCATATGGGCCTGGATACTGATGTGGATGGAGTTGACGACTAACGAGGCACCGATGGGCAGCCTCACACGGGGCCCATGGAATAGTAGGGCCTCCGTCTTGTTTAGGGCCACCCTGAGCCCCAGCGCCTCAATTCGCCTGACCATCTCCTCGGTGCCGAGAGTGGCCAGGCTCGCCGCCTCTTCGAGTGTCCTGCCCCGGGCTGTGACGAGCGTGTCGTCAGCATAGCAAATAACGCTCAGCCCGGGGGGGAGACTCCCTCTTAACGCCCAGTCGTAACCGATGTCCCACAGAGTCGGCCCCAGAACTGACCCCTGCGGAACACCGCACGACATGGGCGTCCGCACAATGTCCCCTGCGGGGCTCGCGTAGAGGACACTGCGCCCCTCTAAATAGTCTGCCACCAGCCGCCTGAGGTACAGGGGCACTCCATGGAACCGGAGTGCCTCCCTGATGCAGCTGAATGGCAGACTATTGAAGGCGTTGGCGATGTCCAACGACACCGCCAACAGCACTCCTTTGCCGGCGACAGCCTCCGCGGCCGTCTGCCTCAGGCGTAGCAGGGCCCCGATGGTCGAACGCCCCCTCCGAAACCCAAACTGAGCGTCCGACAGATTGGGCCCCACCTCCTCCAGGTGCTGGACGATGCGGGCAGCGAGGACACGCTCCAGCAGCTTACCCACATCGTCCAGAAGCACAATGGGCCTGTAGGCCGACGGCGAATCCGGGGGCCGTCCCGGCTTTGGCAGGAGGACCAACCTCCCTTCCTTCCAGCACTCAGGGAACCGTCCAGACGTCAGACAGGCGTTGAACAGTCGCCTGAGGCGAGGTTCGAGATGCTCGAGGAGCAACGTCAACACCCGGACTGGGACTCCGTCCGGGCCGGGGGCCGTGGTGGCGGAACGAATCTTCGCCACGGCTGCCCCCACTTCCGACTCCGTCACGGGCGGAACACTCTCGATGGCCTCCCGGTCGTGATCTGGCGAAGCCATGACCGGGGGCGTGTGCTCCGACTGCCGCGGGAACAGCTCCTCGACCACTCTACGAAGGAGGTCGGGCTGGAGGGTCTCGGTGAGGGGGGGGGGCTGCGCACGAAGCTTATTCAGCGACGCGCGATACGGGCGACCCCAGGGGTCACGGTCGAGACCGTCCAGCATCTCCTGCCAACTCGCGTCCTTGGCGGACCGGATGGCCAGCCGAAAGGCGGTACGCGCTCTGCGGTACGCCTCGTACAGCTGGCCCTCCCGCTCAACATCGCGGCGACGCCGCCGACTGCGGGTGTAGGACCTTCGGGCACTAATGCACGCCGCACGAAGGTCCGCCAGTCTTGGGGACCACCAGTAGACCCCCTGCCTCGGAGGTAGACGCCGCACCCTGGGCATGGCCGCATCGCAGACTTGCGTTAACGCACTGCGGATGCGGACAGCCTCAACGTCCACTCCGTCCGCTGGGGGTGGTGAGGACAGCCACGTGTGAACGATGGCCGCCTCCGCCAGTAGGTCCCTATCCAGCCGCCCCACAGCCCACCGCGGAAATGCGGGAGCTCGGTCCGCCCTGTGACCCCTGCTGGGGTCCCGGAGAGGGGAGACCTCCATCCGGATGTAACGGTGATCCGAAAGGGTCTCCGCCTCCTCCAGGACACGCCAGTTCCTCACTCGTGGTGTGACAGCGGGGCTAGCGAACGACAAGTCCACTATCGACCCACCCTGCTGTCGCACACACGTGTTCACTGAGCCTCTGTTTAGGACACAGAGGCCCAGTGACGCCGCCCACTCCACGATCGCCCGCCCGCGATCGTCCGTCATCGGGGACCCCCACGCCGTGGATTTGGCGTTGCAGTCCCCCAGGAACAGGACGAGGCCCGGTGCCAGTCGCCGTATCGAAGCCTCCAAGGTGG
Organism: Lymantria monacha; assembly: GCA_905163515.2. Lineage (NCBI taxonomy): Eukaryota > Metazoa > Arthropoda > Insecta > Lepidoptera > Erebidae > Lymantria > Lymantria monacha. The sequence goes on along the minus strand of LR991081.1, from coordinate 9,342,296 downwards.
TGAGGGAGGCCCCGAAATCGTCCATTCTGTTAGGGGAGAGGTAAACGCTGTACAGTGTGACCCCTCCCCAATCCGCTGCGACAAATTCCTCGCCCCTATCCAAGAGGGATAAGGACGGGAAGTGCCGCTGCGTGGAGGTGACGATTGCCGCGGTTCCGTTCCGGCTGACCACCCAATTGGGGCGATCAGGCACGACGTACGGTTCCGCGACTACGGCTGCACCGATCGACCACTCCGCCATGGATTGCAGGAGGAGATCCTGCGCACCGGCGGAGTGGTTGGTGTTGGCCTGCAGGAGGTGAGTGGACTGGGCAGCCATTAATGGGCCGTGTCCATTATCACCTCCTGGCTTGCGGCGGGCGATCGGGCCGCGCTAGGAGCTGAAGCGGCCGGAGTCGAAGGGCCGCTCCGCCCCTTTGGAGCCGAAGCCGGAGGTCTGCACGCCCCCGAGCCCATGCGGTGCTTGGCAGGCTTATTGCCCGCCGCACACGCGGGGCAGTGGGGCGGGGCGGCGCAAGATGCCGCCATGTGCCCAGTCTGACCGCAGCGGAAACAGAGTCCGCCGCAGTCAAAGCAATTAGTGCATGTTGGCCGGGTATGCCCGACTGCCATGCACTTGAAACACCTCGCAGGCCGGTGCTCCAGCACGGTGACTCGCGCTGAGCTCCAGCCCACGAGGAGCCTGCCTGAGCCAGCCAGTTGCCTGACTGACTTCACTGGGCACTGCATCCAGGCGGCACCTACGCCGACCGGACCGGGGCGAATGGCGCCAACCCGGACGGTGTCCATGGGACACCCGGTTTTCGAGGCAATGGCCTCCCGGATGTCTTCCACCGTCACGGAGTCGTCCAGACTCGCGATGCGCATTTCGGCGCACTTTACGGGTCTGGCGATTTTGACGCCACCCTCCTCGGCGAATAGACCTCGCAGCTTCGACGCCACGCTATCGGCCGTTCTGGTGCCCTCGGCCCCAGGGAACTCCAAAATCCGAGCCCCTGTCCGGGCCTTGCGGGTCCGGGCTTCGACGCCTCCTATGTCGGAGACGTCGAGCTCCTGCCGGGCTTTCCTCAGAACGGCCTCATAGCTGAGGCCCCTTTCTGCCGCCTCAGGCAGCACAGTGATCACCACTGCGGCTGTCTTCGGCGGCCGGAGCCCCTTGCGCGGCCTCTTCCTCTTCGAGCTGCTGCCACCTCCGGCTCCTGCCTTGGGAGCGGCGACCTCAGAGGCGCGCTTGGTCGCCGCTCTCCTCCTCTGACCGCGACTTTTCCTGCCGCGCTCAGCCACCTGCCAACCCTGTTCGGGCGCAGCGGAAGGCGCAGTCGCGGGCGCGCTGGTCGTCGCTAGCGGTGTTGATGCTGGCGACGACTGCAGTCCGGCAGGAGCCGGTGCCACCTTCTTCTTCTTCGTCGCGGGAGCCCCCCTTGGACTTGGGCCCAGCCGCGGCCGCGGCGTAGCTAGCCCCCACGCGGCCACCCTGACAAGGCAGCGGGGTGGGGGCTGGTGCCGCATATGGCCGTTTGTCCGCAGCCAGAGGCGGCCGGACACGTGGTTCCGGAGGCAGCCTTGCCTCCAGAACGGCCAAGCGCGCATCGACCAGTTTGACCACTGAGTCGATGATGGCGCGCAAGGCCTCGTCCGGCACGCCTCCCACCGCGGGCAGCGGGGTCGGTGTTAACGGCTGGGCCGCTATCGGGGCCTGCTCCACGACGTTTGGTGGGCTGGCGACTGTCGGCGGCGCGCGCTCCGCAGTCGGAGCCGTCTTCGGCGCAGCAGCAACCGTTGGGCGGCTAGCTCCTCGGCGGCCAGCGCTGGCCGGAGTCGCGGGTGGCGCAGTCGGCATAAGTCGCGCCATCTGCGCCTTTAACTCGGCCACGTCCTTAGTGAGGAGGCGGTTTTCCCTCCTCACCTCGGCCAGCTCCGACTCTAGGCGGCGGTTCTGGGCCCGCAGGCCTGACACCTCGCCACCAAGGCGGGCGTTTTCGGCCTGCAGGGCCTTCGCGTCCGGGGCGCTACCGCTCGCGCGGGCACCAGCGGCCGCCACTTCGGTGGGAGGGATGCCGGACAACACCTCCAGCACCCTCGGGGCGGCCGCCTCGTCGTCGGTCCGCTTGCGAGCCTCCGCCCCTCTGCGTACTCCGTCGGCTGGGGAGTGGGTCGTCCGACCTGACGCCGCGGCCCCTCGCCCTCTGCGAGAGGCCGGAACTTTGGGAGGAGGCATGATGATAGCACTCCCCTCGGAGTCAGCGCCCGAGCTGCCATCCCTGTTCAGGGGGCGCTTCCGCACCTCCGAGGGGAGGGCCTTCTCCCTTGTTGTCGGGGCCGCAGCTGCAAGACGCGGCGACGACCTGGCGGCAGCGGTTTTCTCCGCCGACCCGCTAGCCTCCTTGGACGGCTCTGCGGAACTACCGCCCTCGTCCATTATATCGGCAGATCCATTGCCCTCGTCTCTGGACGGCTCTGCAACACTACTGTCGCCCTCGTCCATTGACGGCTCTGCAGTGGATCTGCCGCCGTCTTCCTCCTGTTTGGCGGCAGCGGCCTCCTCCTTCGCCTTCCGCTCCGACAAACGCTGCCGGTCCCGTGAGGGACCCTTGCCTGACCAGTTATGCGCCTTCCGCCGCTTCTTCGTCTTCTTTTTTTGGGCCTCTTTCGTCTGTGCCGGGCCCTCGGCGGACGCCTCAAGTCCTGAGGACGAGGCGTCGTTGTCAGTTTTACGTTGGCTTGACAAGGCCGTGATGTGGGAATCCTCTGGATTCCCGTCTTGTGTTGGTGTAGGTGTAGGTATAAGAAAATCCATGTTGATTCCCACGAATATGGGAGAAAAACCGTCGACCCGGGCAGAGATCCCTGTACCCGGGCAAGCCTACATTTACCAACCAGGGGGTCAGCCGGTACCCTGGCTGGAGCGTGCTAGGAACAGAACAGCCCATCTGCCATGCATCCTCTCGCCGCACGCCAGAACTTAGGATTCTGGGTAATTTCCGAATTCGAAGGTCGAATTCTTTATAGATTTTTCTAGAAAATGTGGTGAATATATCAAGATATTATGTATATGTCTCCCTTTAATATGATATAGCTTTTTATAATTATTGATGTCATGACAAAAATAAGTGTAAGTATTGCGCCATACATTGTACAGCAACTAAGTTGACGCCGTCAAACAAAACGGCCACTGAAAAGGGCCAATAATTAAAAAAAAATCTCTGTACTTAATTGATGACAAATATTGTCCGTCACGGCAATTAGCTGGAGGGAGACGGCGTGACCTCACGACGCCACTGACTTGTGCTGTAAATGCGACTATTTATTATGTGAACTTGTCTCATTTTAACAAAGCAAAAATAGTTTTATGGATTTCATTGCAATTAAAATATGTTGGGTGGAAATCGAAACCAAGGACAAAATAAGTTTTGACTATATTATGTACAGATTTCTTAGATTCTTGAAGATTTGTTCAGGAATTTTGAACAGAAAGCTTGAAATTTAAGACTGGCCTAGTGAAAGACTTTTTATTCCTAAGACACATGACTTTTATACACCTATTTGGCCTTTGAGGAAAAAGTATGATCCTTTTCCCCTGTAAAAATATATATATTTTATTGTAGTTGCTATTTTTATCGTTATTATGTGATACTTAACTACTTTTGTTATGCATTCTGAGTAAATTTGGAAAGTAGAATTCTTGTTATTAATTAACAATGTTACTCTTTGTAATTTATTAACGATTTTAACTAGTTTATTGGGTGACGATTTTTCGACTTCGACTCGAAAGGGTGAGAATTTTTCGACTTCGACTCGAATATATCAAATCAAAAAATTGTCACCATATGAATATATAAAATAAGTATATTCTACAGTTTAAGTGGTGTCTTCGTAAGACAAGTAGCTCAGTTAGCATAGTTTAATGAATAAATTCTTTGCAATCAATTATAAAATTTAATATTCATAGACACGATTCTTAAACACATTATTAAAGTAAACTCCATTTCTAACTATATTGTTAATTAGGAAACCATTGAGGCGTTTTATTCAAAACCCAGTTTATTATTAGGCTTATGTGTTCATACATTATTATGGATTCTTATTTATTATAGAACTGGTTAAACTTCAAAACAGAATACTAATTTTACTCTCATCTGGTCTAAGCTATCCAAAAAGAAAACGATAGGTTCTAAACTAGAACTGAAACTAAACAAAATCTAAGATATTTAGTAAATTGCAAGCCGATAAAATTAGTCTAAGAGAAGGAAGAAATTGAAATAACAATTTATGCTAACACGTAATGTAGCAAGTAATGTTGTGAGGAAAGTTTTAAGTATGAATGTTGAAGGGTTTAAGGTTAAAGGAAGACAAAACAATAGATGGATGGACTGCGTGAGGCATGACATGGATAGTCTGGGAGTGACTATAGAGATGACGTCTCATAGGATTATATGGAAGATGACATATTGCGTCGACTACCTTTTTTTTTTCCTTTGCATGGTGGACCATGGATGTGGTCGTGCCCCGACATATCGGTCCGGGGCGACGGAAGAGGCGGCGCGCAACCCCATAGACCCACCCTGCAAACACCTCTCTTCGCCGTGCGAGTGGGCCACCGGTACACGATTTTTGTCTTCGGTGGCCTGGCCTCACGTCGGGTGACCGGACAATTGCGTCGACGACCCAAATGATTGGGATTAGAGCATTAGGATAATGATGACTAACACGTCTGACTGACGTAGTAAGTAATATAGTAGATCGATTTTCTTCCCACTGTAAAGATTTTGTAGTAGTTAAGACATGACCTTCTCTGTCCTCCACAAATCGTCGTTCTAAGTTTGGGTGTAATTCGTGTCCATTAATAATATGTATGTAAATTTCCGTGTGGTGACGGAGTAAGAATACTATTCACCACTCCATATCTTACCCGTGGGTGATTATACGAGACGTCTAAGGGATATAAAACGCATATAACATCTATGCTAGAGAAGGAAAACTTGAAACAAAACCCTATACCAACAGGTCTGACCAGCGCGGTATAGTAGGTTAATTTCCCTCCCATTACGGAGAGACGGCCCGAGCCCAACAGTGGGACATTTATGGGCTGTGATGATGATGATGATGATGAAATTCCGCCTCAAGACTAGGATTATTTTCTTTCTCTTTTTTTTCTTAGTGTTGCCTTAAAAAACCACTGTAGTGCAAGTTTAATCCAAGAATTGGGACGTAACTAATGATGAAATACGCTCTCAATATACTATCTATAGATACCTAGCGTTTAGTCTTCAAGAAAGTAAAAACTGGGACTCGTAGAAATGACCCGTGCTTAACTTGTAACCAACACCTGCTTACCACAAAAAGGCGGCTATTTCGTATTATATTGTGCAGCAATAATTCAACCTCATAGTTTATGGTAACTAACAATAGGACCACCTTGAAAATACTACCAAAATACACTATTGTGGTCAATCGTTTTTTTTTAAGTGTTGGTAGTAAGGTTTTGTATTGAATAACAGCTGCTTGAGAATATAATTTAAGTTTGATATTTAGTTTAACTGTTACTATGTGAAATCAAGTAATCGTAGAAGAGATGTGGTAGATTATACAGTCGTACGCCACCTTTTTAACCCTTGACGCAAAAAGAGGTGTGCTGTCTGTATATGTGTCTGTCTGTCTGTCAGTAGCATCATAGCTCCCGAACGGATGAAGTGATTTCAATTTAGTTTTTTTTGTATTAAAAGTGACTTATGTGAGAGTGTTCTTAGATAAGTTTGATGAAAATCAGTTGAGCCGTTTAAAAGTTATGGGGGGTGAAATTGGAGAAGAATAACCGTATGTCTGCAAATATACTCTAGTGGGTTCTCAAATGAAAGCGTATCACGAGCACATTACAAAATAATATGTACAATAAAAACAGTTAAGCTGTGAAAAAGCTCTGGGGGTAAAAGTGGGGCAAATATCCAATGTCTGCAAATATATGTTGATAGAAAATAGGAATGGAAATCCGAATGTTTATGTATTTAACGTAGCAAAATCTACATTATTGTCACTGTGTGTTCAGACCATAGCTTACCACATAAAAATAACATAAAAGAGTTTACAGCGAGAATTAATAAGGGAAGTACTTCGTCATTTTAGACCTAAATGAAAACACTAAGCGTTGTGTTAAGATTTTTAGAATTGTATAAAGAAATGTGAACGAGAATGAAAATGTGTTACACATTAAGATTTAATTCTACAACAACCGGTATTTATTGTACATTTCTTCTTGTATGGGCGTGAAATGGGCCAAAATGGGACGATTCTCCGTCATAATTCATTGGCACCGTGAAGTAGGCGCCATGCGGCGGTCTCTCATCCTAAACTATTTTAGAATTCTAGTATATGTAAAAATATAGAGATAGTTGCACTTTAAATAAGTTATTAATTTTTTATAAATAGTTGTTCTTTAGTTTGTTATTTTCAATATTAAATTATAAATATTTGTATATTAATTATTTTCATATGAAAATGATATTAATTACTAGCATTTTTTCTTTTTCAAGGCATTTATAAGTGCCACTATTGACTATCACTCTACTCCACAACGGGTAAGATTTGCTGCACCACTCTGGTTTATCGAAAACCATACTTTTGTAATATGATTTTGGTTTGAGATTTTCTTCTCTCACTAGACTTACATCATTAATGTATTCATCATTCTCCTACTCTTATCCCAATTACTCGGGGTCGATACAATATGTACTCTTCTTTCATAGTACATATTGTAAAAGGTATTGGCAATAGTTTTATGACGGTCGCCTGCTAGACGTCAACTCTTCTTAGGATTGTTATTGTTGACCAAACGGCATCAGATGGAGTTGGCCCAGGTCGTTATAAGGCTCTTAGTCGTCTGTTACGACATCCACGAGTAAAGTAAGGGTTGGTAGTATTTATAACTGCTACCACATATCGTTAATGTATATATACAATTACAGTATTTAATAAAAATAAATTTAAAGTTACAATAAAAATATAAGCGACCATCTCTGCATCTCTGCAAGAAGACTATCGTTAATAGCTTAATGAACTGTGAAATCGATAAAAAAATCTTTTTTTTTTTTTAGTAATGGGACTAATCCCACCACACATTCCCACCATTGTAACTCCTGTAAGCCAGGATCCACAATGGTCACTATAAATGACACCGAGGTTTGACCCTCAGGCAGTCCCGGGAAATAATTTTAATTGTCATGGAACCCGCAACAAATTTAATTAGAAAAGTTAAAGAGGAGGAGTTGGAAAAGAGTGATTCCACTTCCCTCCCAGGCAAAGCGGGAGACAGAAAGCAATATTGACTAGTCAGCCAATAAGTAAAGGGTTGTACAGCTACGATAAGCGCAGCAGTACGGCACCACGGATACGGGATAACTTAACGGGGCCTATATGTGAGCCTTAACATTGGTTGCAGTAGTAGGTATGGCAGAAACGCCTAAATGCACGGAAATTTTCTCGAGTTGCTACAAGATCCGTATAGTATACTACTCCAGATGTTACTTGCAAACGGTCTAACATAAGGTCGCGCTCGTTACGCCAGAGATCGCACTCCCAGAGAATGTGATGTGCTGATTGTTCATACTCGCGGTTATTTGTAGAACATTGACATAGTGGTGAAGGTATGAGTTTAAAAGAAAATAAAAAAAAACTATAAATTGCCATATTAAGTAATGGTAGGCCCACACTGTTGACACTGAATGTTGTTGTTTTCTGTCTACAACCGCGGGCCGGCCCGTCCGGGCTAGTACCACACTCTTGCAGAAGATCGATGTAGTCGTCGATCTTCTGCAAGAGAAGTGCTATTAAACTTCGTCCGGTGATCGAGAGAGCCGGAAGCCCAGCTGGGTACACTTACCATCAGTTGTGCTGCTTGCTCATTTTCCACCATAAGCAATAAAAATATATACTGTGTTTATTTCGATTTATATTTACCATCAAAAATATTAGCAATTAATAAAAGGATATTGAAATGTAATAAATTTATTTTAAAGTATCATTAATATTGATCAAACATAAGATAAATATTCGCAGATTCTAAATGTTTTTTAGCTGTAGATTTACGCTTCTATTTCTCTGACTCTTCAGAGTTATATAGTCTATTCATAGATAAGCAAATAGGTATTTCTCATATAATTTGTAAATATTTCTCTCATATCATTTTCAGCTCTACATGGAACTACATATATACTATATGAGTATTCTGTTACGTAGAAAAATGTCTTCTGTGATAGTCTTGAGTGGAATTTAATACGGAATGGCTCGCCTGGTAATCTCTGACATCATGAAGATGATGCAATGATTCGAGATGCTTAAATTTTAGATGCCGCTATCTAATGGGTAGACTCTTTTGTGGCAAATTGTTCAGGCAATTTAGTAATAGCGACAACAAGTTTTACTTACTTTAGCTTACTTACTTACTATATCCATCACAGCTGACGTCATTACGTGAGCGAAGACATCAGTTGTTGATGCAGCTCTAGCCAAGACCAATGAAAAGTCATCTAATCCAGCAGAAGCCTAAACTAAACGTGATATCCCGTTTGCAAAAGACAAGGTGGACTATTAAAAGCAAATGAAAATTGTGCTGGAAATCCGTTCAAAAGACGAATAGAAGTCGTAGAAAATCATGAAACCTTATAGATCCCATCACTCCTACCATGACAAGCTTAATAAAAAAAAGTTATGGTCACAAACAAAAGAAATACTAATAGCCTCTATCACTGATAGGCTATTAATATTTCTTACTCAGGATTGCACGCATGATATGCATGCTATGATGATACAAGTTTGTCCAATAAAATTGTTAATATTGAAAAAAAATATTGACTTTCTTTTAGACAGCACGCCGCCCTAAGGCCTCCGATTCCTATACGCCTGGAGATTCACAAGTACATAATTAATGAAACATAGAACCTCCTCCTTTTTGAAGTCGGTTAATAGATACAAATTTATACCCAGACTAATAATAGTAATTTGTAAATGACATAAAACCCTGCGTTGAATCGAACCTGCGAGATTTTGCATGCTAGCTTTTTTTTTCTTTTTTTTTTTTATTATTGCTTATGGTGGCAAACGAGCAAGCAGCACACCTGATGGTAAGTATCGCTGCCGCCCATGGACCTTTGCTATACCAGGGTATAGCTCGCTGCCTACCATTACAATCCCCAAACCCACCCAGTTGGGCTTCCGGCTCTCCCGCTCACCGAACCAAGCGCAATAGCACATTGCTAATGCTCAGACGTCGATCTTCTGCGAGAGTGTGGTACTAACCCGGACGGACCGGCCCGCGGCTGTAAACAGGGATCTGTCAACGGCGTGGTCCTACCACTATTGCACTTAACTACATCACTTGTGCAGTCTATGCATTGAAAATATAATCTACTACTATAGTAAAAGGCAAATAAATAGGCTATGTTACAAAATTTAAGCCCCACATAACAGAAAAATAATATAATTATATATATATATATATATATATATATATATATATAATTCCTAAATTATAATCTAACTGATATTAAAATGCTTTAAAAAAACTGTAATTTCTGCTGTATTATACTTTAATAATTAACTTTCAGCTGATGATAAAAAAAAAACTTTTTGAAAATATATTTATCTTCAACATTACATATACTATGCACTCAGTGGCCAAGCTTGGAGACAAAGCGGCGTTCGATCGCCCAAACCGGACTGGAACGAACACAATACACGAATTTGTTTCTAATGAACGGTCACCACGCCTACACTTCTTTTGTGAAAGCCGACTAACACCGTTTGATAACCATAAAACTGCAATACATACCGTTTTTGGGGACATAAACACTTTCAAACTGTTTTTATAGCCTTTAAGCGATGAAAAACAAGATGGTTTGTTCTACGGATTATTAAATTTAAATATTAGATAGGTAAGTGTCGGTTAAGTGTTTGAATAGACTAATATTGTTAAAGATTTAATCTCGTATATGATGATAAGTAATGATAAGTGCAAATATTGAAGTTATATTTCTTTTGTCGCGTTAGGGAAAAATGATGAGAGTAAATTTTTACGAAGCGCGGGCACACCATTACGAGAAACCGACGCCCTGAAGTTAGCTATAGTCAACATTTTAGTTTTTTAACTAGATAATGCATTATAATAAAACTTTCAATATATTATATACCTTTTTTCTATTGTTAGTGTCGTTTTTTTTTACAAACGTAGAATAAGGCGGAAGATAAAATTTTTGAAAAGATTTTTATCTTGTTACGCCAAAAAAGTATAATTTCTAACGTGTGTACATAAGTACATATACACCTTTTTTTTTAAACAAAATCCTGCTCCAAGGAAATAATCTTTATATTTCGGAGTTTTCAAAAACAGGCAATTAATGAATAGGTACATATTTCACACGGATTAAGCAGAATAGTTTTCAAACGACATAAAGCCATGTCCTGTGTGGGATTTAACGTGCTATACTTAGAACGGAGGTGGGTATTTTAATCGCTACGCCTTTTGTGTATTATATTGATAGTTTTCCATAGTAATTATACATTTTATTTGCGTATTAACGGAGTAAGAATAGAATAACTAAGAGATTACAATAACTGAGTAACTGCTAAGAATACAATAACTGAGTAAGAGTACTGAGATTACAATAATTGAGTAACTGTTAAGAATGCAGTAACTGAGTAATATTGCTGAGACTATAATAATTGAGTAACTGCTAAGAATACAATAACTGAGTAAGACTGCTGGATTACAATAATTGAGTAACTGCTAAGAATACAGCAACTGAGTAAGACTACTGAGACTACAATAACTGAGTAACTGCTTAGAATACAATAACTGAGTAAGACTACTGAGAGTACAATAATTGAGTAACTGCTAACAATACAGTAACTGAGTTAGACTGCTGATACTACAATAACTGAGTAACTACTAAGAATACAATAACTGAGTAAGACTACTGTACTTACAATAATTGAGTAACTGCTAAGAATACAGTAACTGAGTAAGAGTGCTGAGACTACAATAACTGAGTAACTGCTAAGAATACAATAACTGAGTAAGACTACTGAGATTACAATAATTGAGTAACTGCTAAGAATACAGTAACTGAGTAAGACTGCCCAAATTACAATAACTGAGTAACTGCTAAGAATACAATAACTGAGTAAAACTGCCGAGATTACAATAACTCATAAACTGCTAAGAATACAATAACCAACTAAGACTGCTGAGATTATAATAACTGAGTAACTGCTGTGAATACAATAATTGAATAGGTATACAATAACTGCCTCTCCCTTAATATATAAGTCATATGAAACAAATAAAAAAAGTAAGCGTGTTTTAAATGTTTTTGCATGGAGACTTCGAAACAAAACCTATCTTATCATCTCAGGTCATATACTTTCTACTGCAAAGCTTCAGCCTCCTCCATAATAAGAGTTAAATTGACTTACTATGTCAAGTTGTATTGGTATAGGGTTTTATTTTGAATTTTCTTTCCTTTGGACAGATGTTATGTTCGTATTATATCACTTGGTCGTCTTTTACGACATAAGCGGACAAGATAGGGGGTACTAAATAGTAGGTATTTTTTCTCTGTTACCACATGGAAATTGAGATTAAGGCTAGTCCCTAGTGTTGAGACGTAGGCATATGGTTCGTAAAGAAATGGATAAAATATAAGTTCGATAACCGATTCTCAGGGTGGTGACAGAGCTAAAATACAATTCTCCAGTCCATTTCTTGTTCGTGGGTGTTGTAAAAACTAATTAAGGATTATAATAAGTATTCATATAAAATCTATGCAAGAGTGAAAATCGCCAATATAATCTTATATAACGATTTCTGATGTTTCTGAGTTCGTATGTTCACATGTTCGCGGGTATTACATACACATTTGAAATAAAACTATTTTTACGGATTATATCGCGTTTGTATCTATAAATAACGCATCGTTTCAGACAATTTACAGCTTTTATGATCACGGGAGGTTCTCTCGCTGCTACGAATACTACCAACGCGTACATTCCATAGTTGCATTCCAAAGGCGATCGATCATAAACCGTTTGCCTATATTTTTTGCAATATCTATGATGTAAGAAGTACCTATCTATTAAATTACATCGACCCTAAATAATTGGGATAAGAGCCGGACGATGATGATACTGATATAGAAAGGGAAATAATTCTTAGCTGTTTTGACAATTTATAAGTATCACATGCCCTTATGACAATAAATTAAAATTAAAACACTAATTGCTATTTGTAGAGTCGATAAAAAGCCAAACAATATTTTTTTTACGTTAACAAAATGGCGGATGAAAGAAGCCATTTTGCGTTTGTAATTTTAATTGGAACGATAAAGGACTTTCACGGAATATTTTAAGGGTATGCGACCAGTGTCTGTAGTGCAAAAAATTTAATCTCATGTCGATTAAAATTCCGTTTGAAAATCGAACAAATAGGTGCTTTTTGTTGAACCACGCCTGCGCGCTGGCGACGACACTTTTTTAATGGCCACCAATATGGCGGACACTGACATAATGACAGATAGTGAAAATTAGTCGATTGTTTTACTCTAGAGAGGTTTTGTGCCGTATTTCATTATAAAATAAATAATAATATTACATATTTTTGAATCAAATAAAATAGATATGAGTTAAACATTGAAATATTATTATTTTTGAAAGATATTATTATCGTAGGTACTATGCAATTTTTATTACTCAATGAAAACGAGAATAATAAAAAAAGGTCATGAGATAAAAATGCAATCACCAGTCCTGGTCTATTATACTGAGAGCATTATAGAAACCACAGATTGAATAGTAGGTAATAGTGTGTAACATATCTGGTAAATGGGGTTAATGGGAAATGTTGAGCTGATCAATGAATGGATGGATTTCTATTATCTATATTTATATATTACTACATTTCTGTTTGGTAATTAATGCAGAATACAATTCACCATCTCTTTTCTTGCCCGTAAGTAGATATCGTAAAATACTAGGTACTAAGATATAAAAATATGCAGATAATATAAAGAAAACTTGAAATAAATTCAAACATTCTACCTATTATATGAGCGCCATATAGTAAGTCAATTTACCTCCTACTTCACGTAAGGCTCAAGCTGTTTTTTTTCCAGAGACAGGCTATGGTCCTATCCGGCTAGATCCATCGGTAATGACGGAGGGGATGGCGCATAACTCCATAACTTCCCATACATGTATTTCTCTTACGCCATGTAGGTGGGTCGCTGTTACCCGGCACTTATTATCAGTGTTTGAGGTAAAAGAGCCTAAAAAAAAAGAAGAATCATTATATTTATCTACAAAATATGTAGATAGATATAATAATTGTGCATTACCTACTAAAAATAAAAGAAGGCACTCAAAGCCTTTCTACATGTAATCATTAGTAATTTGAATCTGCAAGTCGCCTCATACAGCAGTTACAATTTTTAATTTGGGATAACTTTGAATACATTTCAAAGTAAAAGAGGATGATGAATGGATTAATACCCCAAAAGTATCAATGGCACATTTTCTAAATACCGGTGCACACCTGCGGGCGATTAACAAGAATGTCAAAATAGAATCTGAACTAAAATATTTCCTTCCCGAAGTAAATTAACCGGGAGACATGATTTTACAAAAAACTTTTTACTGTCAATTTTAGAATTGAATATCTTAATATTTTTATTATAAGATCTATATTTCATTGATAGGATTTATTTGGGTGTAGATTATAAAATGTTTTTGCTGTGTGACTTAATTACTAGTGAAGGTATACACTTATGGCAATAGTGAGCTATCGATAAAGTAAAATTTTCTTAGTCGAATCGTGAGTGTATTATAGACTAATGGTTTTATTATGTTGATTGGTTGTAAAAGGACTAGTTATACTGATTTTATCAACTGAATGTAATTGTGAAAGGCGATTAATATTACGTTGGGTTATACTGCATGTATGTGGTTAAGAAATTAAATTAGATTTACCTAATTAAATACGCCTATTACCTAAATGTAATGATTAGATATAGGCTTTTTAATATAACCTGAGTACGTTGCTAAAATGGTCAAGCATTAAGAAAAAATCAAATGGCTACACTTTTATTCTTAAAATCGGCTGTATGATGGTAGTGGAATAGGAAGTAGTACCCGTGAAACTTGTAGCTATTCATGCCTATTATCACTATTATCACTTGAGGGATAAACTATGTTTCACTATTATATTTTTATAATCCTGCACTACGGAAATAATTTTAGCATTACGGAGAACTCTATAAAAATACAATTAACGAAGAAAAATTACTCCTAAACTAACAATTTGTGGATCATACGTACTATTGTCATCGCTGAGGCGTGTTGGTATAGGGTATTGTTTCGAGTTTTTCTTCTCTCGCATATATTTTATATGCGTTTTATATCACTTAGCCGTCTCGTACGATCACCCACGGGTAAGATAGGGGGTGGTAAATTGTATTCTTACTCCGCCACCACACGGAAAATGTAATATTATGCTTCGTGGGAATTGAAACCATATAACCACTTGACTTGACTTGCCATCTGTGCAGCAAAGTTTTACAACTTGATGATCTTCACTATATTTAGCCTTCCTCGATGAGCCTTATATCACTATTATCTGTCTGATATTTTTTAAATCACTAAGACGTTTAGCAAATAAAGGAAGCTATAGCATCGGCAGATTGTAAAAGTTTGAATGAAATAAAAAACTTGTATATCTTAAATACATTTGACTTAATTGTAAATAGAAATAAATACAAAGCAAGTTATGTTATTAGTATCTTTGATGTGGGTCTTTTCCTCGTATTTTAATACAGTGTGTTCCCATCCTTATTTGTTTGCGATTATAGCAATATTGATTTTCCTACCAATTTTGGTTTCGATTTTATCTTTGAAGTTTAAAAATATTTTTTTGGCTTGAAAGTATACCAAATTCGACTAATTCCATCCTTAAACAATCAAAACTCGACCCATAGACAATTAGTAACGGTTAAAACGAGTGTCAAGTTACGAAGTTCTTTCATAAATCATATTTTTTGGCGGCCAAAAAAAAGTAAACGGCAAAATGTCTGCTAATTGACGTGTTCCTTGTTTCATTAGTCTTATTATATGTAGCGTTCTTCAACGATTGGACAAAGATCATCGGCATATAGATATAAATCCGCATATGAACCTATAATTATGCATTATTGAACCTATAATTATAGCTATATCTAGAATTCAAAGTTTCACAGTAAATTTATAACACAGTAGAATCTCGATAACTCCAATGTCAAAGTAAATTTCGAATTAATGTATGTTCGAGATACAGAGGATTTAATTGCTAAAGTTTTAAGGGAATCATCATCATCAAAATTCAGCTTTTGCCTATTCACTGCTGGACGTAAGCGTCCCTCATCATCATCGTCATCATCATCATTCTCCTGTTCTTATTCCAATTACTTGGGGTCGATACAATATGTACTCTTCTTTCATAGCACATATTATAAAACTTATTGGCAATAGTTTTACGACTGGTCGCCTGGCAGACGTTAACCTTCCTTGGGAATGTAATTGTAGACCAAATGGCATCAGATAGAGTTGGCCCAAATCATTATAAGGTTCTTAGTCGCCTTTTACGATATCCACGAGCAAAGGAAGGGTTGGTAGTATTCGTGGCCGCTACCACACAGTTTAAGAGTCAGCGTCCCTAATATTATGCTACAATGTGCGGGCATCCTTTACCAAGTCATCAAATTTCGTCTTAGAAAGGCGTATTTTTTATTTGCGTTTAAATTTGATGAATGTGTTCAGTTATTGCACATATACCTACCAAGCACAAACAATAGAATATCAAAAACAAAAAAATTGTTCAGGGAATCGACAATAAATTGACTTCTTTTTCGAAACTACGACGTATAGATCAGGTATCTTTTTTAATTCGAGCTTTCAAGTGTAAATAAGTGCTAATACCACGCAGTAAAATAACATTCAGTTACACGATACGTCTCACTTCTGGGTTCGAGAGTCCTTTAAAATAGGAGCAAAATTAACATATGTACTATTATGCCATGAGAGTCAGTCATGTTGTCTGGCAACACTGTAATATTTTGGAAAACTCAAAACAAAATATGGTAGTAAGATTTTCTCTGTCAATATGATAAAATCTATCCGTATGGTGACGGAGTAAGAATACAATTCATCACCCCATATCTTACCCGTGGGTGATCGTAAGAGACGACTAAGGGATATAAAACGCATATAACATCTATGCGAGAGAAGGAAAACTCGAAACCAAACCCTATAGCAACACGTCCGACCAGCGTGGTTTAGTAAGTTAAATTCCCTCACATTATGGAGGAGGCTTGAACCCAACAGTGGGACATATATGAGCTGAATTGATGATGATGATGATAAAAGCTCTCGTTTAGTAGCGAAATGTACATTGGTTAAAGAACAGGATAGAACAGAATGTAGGTAAATAACAAAAATCGTACATGCCACGTCACTTCTGTAGCAATTCCTTGTATTTATTCTATGAACAAATGCCTATACGAACGCATTAGTGCAACAAGAGTGATTTATAAATATATTTTTATTTACTCGATGCTTGGTATAAACGATTTAGTTGATATTTTTACGAGCTTACCGTTTATTAGGTAAATATTTATATGAGATCTTTTTTTAAAATGCAATCTTGATAAATTTAAAGTTAGAAAAGTATACATTTATTTATATCACAATTGTTTTTTAATTGACAATCAGCTATTTATACGAGTCTCGCTAGATCTATCTATCATCTAGCGAGAATAGAAGATACTAGGTGGACGAGACGTATCATAGAATGGAAAGGATCTGAGGGGAAAAGACAACGAAGAAGACCAATAACAAGATGGCTTGATGACATCAAAGATATAACAGGAGATAAATAGCAAACAAAGGCGAGTAACAGAGATCTTTGGAATGATATGGAGGAGGCCTTTACCCTACAGAGGGGTTCTCATTAAAAGTGACATAATATATTTAAAATTCTGATTATAATTATATTTTTAAATGTAAACTTTGTAAACCAAAATAGAATATAAAAATTGTATAAATCATTAATATAACTTTATAATAAAATTGATTTATCACATTGTACAAACTTGCATGTAAAATGAGAAATAATAAAAGGCTTATTATTGTTTTATTATTTATATTTATTATTTATACGAGTCATTGTTGCCAATGTCGAGTTTCTTCATGCCCCTCAGTAAGTCAAATAATCACCATAAACAGTGCTATGGCCACACTGTTAATGGTATCTTCTGGGAATTATGGTGAAAAATTCAAATGTTGCAAAGAATTTTTATATGATTCTCATTACATCCCAGCAGTTAATTCGCATCACTTTACATAAAATGTCATCAAAATGATTTAATCATCATCATTATTCTACTCTTATCCCAATTACTTGGGGTCGATACAATATGTAGGTACTCGTCTTTCATATCATATTGTAAAAGTTTATTGCCTATTATTTTTTTAACCGGCCGCCTGATAGATGTCAACTCTCTTTGGGAATGTAATTGTTGACCAAACGGCATGAGGTAAAGTTGGGCCAGGTCGTTATAAGGCTCTTAGTCGTCTTTTACGAAATCCACGAGAAAAGTAAGGGTTGGTACTTGGTGGTATCCGTAGCCGCTACCACACAGTTTATCAAAATCAAAATGATTTAATATGATACGTTAAAAAATTAAGATATTGAATGTAATACTTACAAGACCATGAGGTTTTCATATTCCCGTCAAAAGTCTTATAATATTCTTGAACTAAGGAGTTGCAATAACATCCTTGAATCATAGGAAATATATAATTTAACGTCACTTTCTGATTTTGACTACATACTACTCGGCACAAGAGACTACGCCGCCATTATGCAGCCCATAATCTTACTAATATTATAAATGTGAAAGGTTGTAAAGATGCTTGGATGATTCTTATTCAAGCAGGTATAAACCGTTGAACAGATTTGGATGAAAATTAGCACATAGATAAACCATTTTCTGAATTAACAGGATACTTTATTCCACAGTAATGTGTGCCTTACGAATAACCTAACTTTGTGAAAATTACTTTTACGTGAGTGGACTCGCGAACTGTAGCTAGTTAGTAATATTTTAAAATTAATTGAGAAATAAATTCATTTTTATTTTTTTCTCTACATTCTCGTTTCAAACTTTCCTAAATCATAAATTCGAATTCTTTACATAGCGATTGTCATTTTTTACTACTTTTTTAAACATATTTGGGCGCCATATTTGCGTTCGTGTTCAGAATGCCACGTCATTTGTAAACACGTGAGTGTTGTTACCCAACTCATTAGTGAAAATCTACTAATTGTGTTCTTAATTAAAAGTTGAGCTAACTTATTTTATATTTTCAGTAACAGCTTCTTTAATAATCTCAATAATAAAACATTGTATCTACGTAAGTATTAACTATTTAACTACTACGAAGTAAATTAATTTAATAAAAAAAATATTCAACTATTTTTAGTTATGGCCACACTTTGTGATATAATTATTAATTTAGTTTTTTTGGGAAGACATTTATCTAAATACAAATTATTGAAATTTAGCATTTAACATGCTTGATTATTTATAAAAATTTGATTATGAGCGAAAAATCAATGTCATACATGATATTCGAACCCACGCCTTTTGGAAATCCTTTCCAATCGTGCTACCACTTCTATAATACAAAGCGAAAATTGAATGTCATAGTAACAGGTCACACTGATGTAAGTGGTAGCACGATTGGAACGGATTGCCAATAGACGTGGGTTCGAATCCCATATGTGACAATCATTTTTCGCTCGTAATCAAGTTTTTAATTCAATCAATCAAATCAATCAAATCAAAAATCAAGTTTTAAAATCTGTGGAGTTAGGCTGACCGACCACATTCGTAACGACGACGTAAGAGAGCGAGTAGGTATGAAAGAGAGTATTGGTGTAAAGATGCGAAAGGGAATGCTCCGATGGTTCGGACATGTGGAAAGAATGCCGAACGAACGTCTGGTTAAGAAGATATACAATGCGAATGTGAAAGGATGTAGGTACCGAGGGAGACCGAGACTAACCTACCTAGACCAGATCGGTCAGGTACTGAAGGAAGGTGGAGTCAAGAGTCTCCGAAACCGGCGAGCGTGTATGAAGAGAATTATGAATGTTGAGGAAGCGAGTGAAGTATGCAGAGATAGAGTTCTCTGGCACTCTGTTCTCTCTGCCTACCCTGCAAGGGATATGGCGTGATCATATGTATGTATGTATGTATCAAGTTTTTATAAATTTAACTATCTACATATATAGATAAAGAAAATTCAAATGATTGTTTACATTGATTTTCAGTTTTTTTAAATATATGGTGGTGGTACCTACTAAACATACTTAGTACCTAGGTATATGTATTCTACAATGTATTAGGATATATGGCATTGAAATTAAAAAAAAATAAAAAGTTTCTTCTTTCTGTCAGTATTTTTATTTTTTCCAGTTCAACTCTAAATCACCACAAGTTTATTAACTCCTGCATCTCGTAAAGGGAGGGACGGGTGTTGAGAACTAACCAATCCTCTTCAGTGTCTTAAAATGAGTTTTTAAAATACGTTTCAGAACGTAGCCAATTTTTTTTGTTAACTTCTTTCACATAAGGTAGGACTGTAGGAATACATTTGCCTATGAGTGGTTTCACACAGTCTCCGTGACGGCTAAGAACTTGCAGTTTATTTGCACTAATATTGCCCTAATGCATGACTCTTGCAAATCTCGCAAATCTTGCTCTCGCTGTTAGAATAACACAAACACTTCACTTGTTTTGATTGAAATGAAAAATTCAACTAAATTATTGAAATTCCATTCATCTATAGTGGCACTAACTGTACAACTATCAATAATTTGGTACCTACATACCACTTAACGGGAGCGGTGCTATAATCACACCTATCTATCATGAGACTGTTTAAAATAACTTCAAATTATTTCCATGTGTAGGGTAGAGCGGGGCTAAAAGGTCCAATTTGACTATTAAGAACTATACTGTGAAAACGGAATCTACAATATCAAAATATTCAACAGTAATCAAACCAACGGTTATCGTACCACGTTTAACCAAACTTTTTGTTAATTTCTCGTAATAGAAACATGAAATTTTTCAATTTTTCTAAACTTTATCGTCTGTCTCTTTTTGCCCCAAGGTAGGGGTAAAAAGGAACAGTCGAGGGGCAAAAAGATCCAGTATGTGGATAGTTTTAAAAAGGTTTTATGATACAATAAACACAATAAGATTTTTCTTCTTTAATTAATAATAGATATTAAAAGTGGTAAAACAACGTAAATTATTATTCTTAAACATCTTTAAACACAATAATATTATACTTCTTTGATTGTAAAGATATATTAAATGATTTTAAACAAATAACTTTTTCCAGAACATCTTTAAACACAATCATATTCTTCTTCTTTAATTATATTTACCACATAGTAACTTAAGAATATTTGTGATATCTCTATATCTTAATCAGACTCATCGTTCTCTGAATCACAATTATGACAAATGAAATAAATACAGCCTCTGATTGAAAGACACATTTCATGAGCCCAGTTCTTGCAAAGATTGCATTGGGTCCAACGTTCACCTGGAACACTGTCACTGTATTTCTCGCAACAAATCAAACAGAAGTAGTCATTGTCATCAGAGCTGTTAACCTCTAGTAAAATATGTAGTTCTTTTGACTTTCTTAACTTTTCTATTTGCTTTGCTTTTTTTGTTTATACTTTTGGCTTGGCCACGTTTTCGGAACAATTATTTCATATTTAATGGCACAGTCATAAGCCATGCGACGAACTTCTTTAGGAACTATTCCGTTAAAACTTTGTGCAAGTTTGAGCAAGTATTCTATGATATTAGCTTCTTGATCTTTATTAAATATCTGCCTCGGATTATCATAGCCAAATCTCAAATTGACAGGATCATTCTTCATTCGTTGAATAAATGTTGATAATGGAGTTTTGCTTAATTCAAAGTCACGACATATCTGGCTTAATGATTTATTTTCATTATTAACCAAATCTGCTGCACGTTTCATCAACTCGACAGATTTAGTGCCACGATCAGATTTTCTTTTATATAGACGCGCATTCTGAAATAAAAATGTTTTTAATAAGTAATGTGTTTATAATGAGGGGAAATAATACTGTGGGCTAAAAGGTCCATATTGGACCTTTTAACCCTCATCGCGTGTAAGCGTTTTTAGAGGTTTTATAAAAAATACCGTTGTAAGTAGTTTAAAACTAATAATAAATCTTGTTAAACAATTAAATAACGTATGCTAATAAACGGTGTTTACACATGGTATACGAAATAACACTCATCACAACTAAAAATAATAGTAACGAGAAAATTTACTTACGTTACAATTTCGAGACGCAGTTCTGTATCTCCTGCCAGCGTCGTCGCTCAGCTGTTCACGATACCTAGTTTCCCTCCCCGCTACCTCTTCTGTCCGCCCGTATAATGACAAAAAGCGACACATCACTAGTTTTTTAGTTATTGTTGGTGGACCTTTATACCCACGGACCTTTAAGCCCCGCTCTACCCTACTGGTATTAAGAATACAAAATGTTGACAATCCTTTCTATGGACCTTTGCAATGGCTAGGCCGCTACCTTCCAATAAAATCCCCAAACCCACCCAATTAGGCTTCCAGCTCTCTTGCTCAACGAACGAAGCGCAATATCACATTGACATTACTCAGACGTCGATCTTCTGCGAGAGTGTGGTACTACCCCGGACGGACCGGCCCGCGGCTGTAGACAGAGAACTGTCAACAGCGTGGTCCTCCCACTAAATAACATATAGGTACCTAGGTATTTAATAATTAGTTGATTTTTTTTAAGACACCAACCTGCCCTTAGGAAATAATTCTTGTATTGCGAGGGTCATTAGAAACATGCAATTAACACAGACAAATTACAACCAGACTCAGAACAACACTTCGTGGATCACACATATGTAGTATTGTCCTGCGTTGGAATCGAACACATGGCACTGGCACTGAAGGTCGCTAACTTAACCACTACGCCATCTGTACAGTCGAATTGATTTATAATAAACTGTATAATTTTATAATCAAAATTTAATATTAGGTATCAAGTAAAATAACCACACTAACACCTCGCTAAGCTAAAATCAATGAAGTCAAATCATAATTAATAACATTTATATTTATATCACATACATTCAATAAGGAAAATCGTAGCCGACCCTTAGGGAATTCATACAAACCATCCCTTAGCGCTAAAACTATGTAAACCAAACTTTAATACAACGGAATAAGATTTAAAATACAATATTACTGATAGTGGCGTCGACATTTTTTTCCTTTTCACCCCACATAATTAACTATCTTCCCTTCCGAATACTAAATACCTATTTAGTACCGAGTATCCTGGTTGAAGTGAGACGGTAAGATATGATTTTTATATGTGTGATGGAGATGGAAAGTATAATAGATATTGTCCCGTTTCACGGTGGCTTATGACGAAGGGTGAGCAGTGTTGTCCCTCTGTTAGAACGTTTAACCGGCTGTGAAGATGCGTTTAGTTTATATTTGAACAACCCTTATCTAATTTTGATTGAGTACGTTAGAAAACTACTAACTTAATAATAATATATTACTTTGATATGTATTAATAGACGATACAATAGTTTAGTAGTGCTGGATATCGTGAATTTGATTTCCATTTAGAAAAAATCGGGAATAAATACTTTCTAAAAGTTAACTAATATTATATTATATCTAATATTATAAATGCGAAAGTGTAAGGATGTAGGTAGGTACCGGGGGAGACCGAGACTCACCTTCATAGACCAGATTGGTCACGTACTGAAGGAAGGTGGAGTCAAGAGTCTCCGAAACCGGCAAGCGTGTATGAAGAGAATTATGAATGTTGAGGAAGCGAGTGAAGTATGCATTCTCTGGCACTCTGTTCTCTCTGCCTACCCTGCAAGGGATATGGCGTGATGATATGTATGTATGTATGTATAAATACGTATTTAAGTTTGTTTGTCCCGCTTTAACGCCTAAAGTACTAAATTGATTTTACAAATTCTTTCGCCAATACAAAGCTACATTATTAGCGAATAACATAAACTATATTTTAGCTAATTATATTGCTGAAACAATAGGAATTTGCTATTTGGGTTATATTTTTCAACGCATAAAGTGAAGAGAGAAAGAAGAAGATTAACGACTGCTGATGTATGATATGAGGATATAGATTGATAGATAGATAGAAATTGAATAGTAAAATAGTAAGTTACCTATAGATGGAAAGAGACGTAAGTAGAAAACGAGTAACAATTGCAATACAAGCAAAAGCTGTAATAAAATACCTAATCAATTTGCTGTAATATATCAATAGTGAACTTCCTTCTCAATATGAACAACGTTATGTCTAATAGTAGTACCTATTTTATATGAGCTGAAGAAGGAAGCAATACCTACCTACCTAATTAATAACTACCAAATGATTTCTTGATATTTAGGCGAGTATTACGCATTTGAAATACCTATAGGTAACAATTTTTACGGATTTTGTCACGTTTGTATCTAATTTTTAAATTCACATTTCAAACATTATAAAATGCGTAATTTTACTCAATTATCTATAGATCCATCCATCCATAAGCTCATCGATGTTTGTTTTTAGATATAACTAGGTTTCTCTACGGAGAGATAATGTCAGTTCCCAGGCCGTTGGGTAATGACAGTGTTATAAGTACCAACGAAAATGATGCTGCCCATTTGTCTGATGATCTGTCAGCTGATTTTTATACATCGTAATAATTTTAGCTAATATACATTCCACCGCTGGGCTAGAGCTACTCGTATTTTGAGACGTTTTGTTATAGATAAGGTTTTTTTTTTTTTTTTTTTATTTAAGGACACCTCCCTACACTAAGGAAAATAATCCTTGTATCGCGGGGGACTTTACAAACGCATGGGTGTAATTTGTCTGCGTTAATTGCATAATTAACGCAGACAAATTACACCCAGACTCAGAACAACACTTTGTGAATCACACAAAGTAATGTCCTGCGTGGGAATCGAACCCACGGCACTGGCACGGAAGGTCGGTATCTTAACCACTACGCCATCTGTGCAGTCAGTTTTATTTAGAAGTTTTCTTTCGCTTGCATAGATGTTACATCTATGCATATACGAAGCTTTAGATCCCTTATACTTATCCCTAATTTAAATCATGCTTACTGTGTTCTGTGTAGATAAGTTATGTAGGTACCAACATAACTAACTAAAATTTGAGATTATGTTTTCTATGTGACCTTTGATCTTAACTGCCCTATAGTTATAATAAACCTTAGCCGTAATCTACCGCCGACTTTGAAATTAAGTTTTTTTTTCTAGAGCTCCTGTGAATAAAGCGTGAAAGAAAATTATGTAAATTGAATGCTCCTAATTTTCTCAGGGCCTTCAACGCTCCTAATTTCTAAGGTGGACCTTGAAAGTATCAAATACCCAGAAAGGAGCGTATGCTGTGAATTATTTGTCTAAATGAAACCAAATTTTGCTATGGTACCTACATGGTAGTACCTAAATGTTTTTTTTAATTCAAAGTGAAATAAAACTAACAGTACCTAGGTATAAGTGATAGGACCACGCTGTTGACAGTTCTCTGTCTACAGCCGCGGGCCGGTCCGTCCGGGGCAGTACCACACTCTCGCAGAAGATCGACGACTACGTCAAAGTAGCCATTACTTTGTGTGCTATTGCATTTCAATCGGTGAGCGTGAGAGCCAGAAGTCAAACTGGGTGGGTTTGGGGATTGTAATGGTAGGCAGCTGCCTAGCTATACTAGCAGGGCAGCAGTGACGCTTATCATCAGGTGTGCTGCTTGCTTGTTTGCCACCATAAGCAATAAAAAAAATTAAACCTACCTATCTTTGTTCATACGTAGATAACTTTGTTCGTCTTATGCTGGGGCCGCACCTGCGTGTATCGTCACGAAGCTTCGTGCAATGAGACAATACATGCAGATGTGACCGGTCATTATCGGCTATCGTCGCGAATATTCGGGCTTCGTGTGCGTTATCGCTTGGGTGGCGATAAGTGAAAGGGTTTTAGCGCGCTAATATATCGCGCTCCGTGGTCACACTAGCGTTTTGTTTAGATGCGTTCGAGGATCTCCAGTTAATCAATAAATATGGAGTGGAGTGATGAAATGGTGTTAGAAATGTTTACACCATTATGAAGCGGTACCCATGAAATGATCCAAAAAAATCGTTATGTAATTACCTATTAGTACAATATAGCTGTAATAGTAAAGTAATTCGTCATCCATAGTTAAACGCATGAAAATGTTTTCGGCCATCTTTAATTATTGCACGATACTTCGTGTAAAATACCGAAGTCGCTAATGTGACCACAGTAGATACCTACTATCGCGATAACTTTCTAGTGTACAAAACGTACGAAGCTTCGCCACACATGACTTCGGGACGATAGGTAGGTACACGCAGGTGCAGCCCTAGCATTAGGTAGGGGAGACTGGGGCTGGTTGTGACACGGGTAAGTACTTGGGGTTGATACAGTATGTACCTAGATACTCATCTTTCATAGTACATATTGTGAAAGTTATTGGCAATAGTTTAATGACGGTCGCCTGCCACACGTCAACCCTCCTCGGAAATGCAATTGTTGACCAAACTGCATCAGATGGAGTTAGCCCAGATCGTTAAAAGGTTCTTAGTCGTCTTTTACGACATCCACGAGCAAGGTAAGGGTTGGTAGTAGGTACCTATTCGTAGCCTACCACACAGCAATTAATGAAAAATATACATAGCTATGGATTAGATATATTTACCTACCCCTTAAATAAGGAAGAACGTTATATTGCGAGGGACTTTACAACTGTAGGTAGGTACTTTTTAATGAACAAAGAAATTGCTCTTAGACTCAGAAGAACAATTTGTAGACCGCACAAAGTGTTAACCGGCATGGGAATCGAACCAGCGACACTTGACATTGTTGATCGGTATCTTAACCACTAGGGGATAGGGTGGCAAGATGGGGTATTTAAGCTTTAAAGGTCAAAAATATTAAAAAAATACATTGTGAAACAATCATATATATTTTTTAATTAACAAATAATTATTATTATTCTAATATTTGATGTCATTAGGAACTTTTGATAAAATATTGAAGAGGAAAAAAAATAAAATAAAGAACAGGTGTTTTACCCCGTCTTGCCCCATGGTGCTGGTAAGACGGGGTACCCCCCTGAGGTAAGATGGGGTGATGAGAATGATCACAGAGAAAGATGATTATTTGATCTGGTAGAACTCGCAGACATGGGTGGCTTCATCATCATGCCCTATTTCTGCGCAGCTATTATGAGAGCCTATCTTCCACTCATCGTACACGTCGCCGAGGAAATTGAAGAATTTTTCGATTGCAACTTTGTTAAAACCAGATGCTCCGGCAGCAGAAGTAGTTTCAGGCTTACTGATGGAAAGGTGTCGTTTTAGGAAGCCATATTATCCACTCTTATTTTTCTTCTTATGTATTGGCAATCAGCTACTTATACGAGCCATTGGTGCCAATGTCGTGTTATAAATATCTTCACGTTTTTAGTCTTTCAGTTTAGTCATTGTCTAAGTCAAATTGTCACAATCAACAGTGCAATGGCCACACTGTTAATGGTATCTTGTGGGAATTTTGATGGAAAACGAAAACGTTGTAAAGCACTTTTATATGATATTCACGACATCCCAGTACCTAGTTCTGCGCATCACATTACATAAAATGCCATCAAAATTATCCACTCTCTACCAGCATCTTTTTTCTCAGCGTTGAATGGATTATTGGCTTAATATTTTTAATTGCTAACTGGTATACCTACTAATGCCTTTAGATCTTTAACCGTAAGTCCACATAACCTTTCTTTTATTACTAATAAATAAGCACAGAGCTCTCTCTGAGAAAATCTCATGTGGGTAAGTTTTCATCAGATGCCTTAACTTTTCTCTCTAATGTAGTCTGTGGCATATCAAATTGTTTAACTGCTTCCCGCATGGATTCTTTGGACTACGACCATCTGTCAGTCGTGCGTTTATACTCACTTTCTAAAAAGGCAAACTAAAACAAACTCATTTGTACGTAAAACATATAAGAACAAAATTATTCACATTGGAGGCAAGATGGGGTACGTTACCCCATCTTGCCTGCATAGCCATTTTATTAAAAAAAATCGATAAAGAAAAAACAGCCAACAATCTTAAGGAAACACAATGCCTATCTTACTATAGGTTAGTTTAAACGTCAATCACAGCAACACTTCTCCCGCTAACGTTATTTAACAAACAACAGTCACGTGTGAAACCAGAAGAAAACATGACAAACAATTTGCAGTAAAACACTTTTTTGAATTTTTTTCGGTACTGCATACTTGTGAACCACTAAACACCGGGCGACTGACAAATATCATGGTGGCGCGTCGAACAATGAATGAAAGAGTGTAATTGGTCAATTTGAACTATGAATTTCGCTGGATACCCCGTCTTACCCGCTACCCCGTCTTACCTCCTTCTCCCCTACCATTTGTGCGGTCGATTGGTAGGTAATCTGTGGTATTTATCTACAAATATTTATAACATTATGTAAAGAAGAAATGTAGTATCTACCTAATTATATCAATGTAGGTAGATATATATTGACTGTACAGATGGCGTAGTGGTTAAGATAGCGGCTTGCCATACAAGGTGCCGCGGGTTCGATTCCTATATACAATACTTTGTGCAATCCCCAAATTGTTATTCTGAATCTGGATGTAATTTGTTGGCGTTAATTATACGTTTGTAACGTCCCCAGCAATACAAGGACTAGGTAAGTAAGTAGGTACTTTCTTAGTGCAATGTGTTGTCTTTAAATTAAAAAAAAAATTAAGTACCTTTTAGGATAGATAATAGATATACAGATATAGGTAGGTATGTGTGTATAACTATTATGCTTACAATCGGCTGCTGCCTTCAAACCAAAGATATTTCTTGTACCTACATTCCTAAATTCACATATGATTCGTAATATTCCATATAATAAAACGTAAATAAATCATAATATGAATAACAGTTGGTACACGGCCGTTGTAAATCACTTGCGCTAATTTGAAACGGATCCGTAAACACGAACCAGCAGAATTCATCAAACGGGACCCTCGGCACTAATCTCACAAAGGGACCAACAGACGACTCAAAAGGATTTAACAAGCGGCATTCACGAACTGCTCATTATATTTTTATACTTTATACCTCTCTGGTGGCGGGCATAAAGTGCGCGATCAAAACGCGCGAACCCCTACAAAAGGTAATTATGTTTTGATTCGCACAAAAAAAAAATCGAGAATCACAAAGGAGACTAACGAGATAAGAGCGTGCTAAATCGGTCTCCCCCTCGGGCCGGTTGGATCAATCGTCCCGTACCGGTCGATTGGCGGAGTGGAGGTTCCTCGCTGGGCGGAGCGGCCTCAAAGCCACGCCTCGTACGGTGGCAAGGTCCCCGGCACGCCGCGCTCCGCCAGTCAACCTCCGACTGCGCCCGCATGCGTACACGATCCGTCGATCGCGACCAGTGACCGGTTCACCGACTGTGCTAAATGGAACTGACCAGCGATCAATGTTAAAGAATCAAAGCTACGAAGAAAAGGAAGTGAATATGGCGATACAAAGTGTTTCAAGATACCCAAGCAGCCCCGCCGAAGCTACAGAACCACCGAAGACCTCGCGGATCAGCTTCAGCGTTGCTTCAATATTGGCTGATACTAAAGCGAATCAAGTAGACGAGACGGTTGAGATTCTCCGTCATCATAGAATGATACCAGAATCACCTTTAAGGCAATCCCCTTCCGCGCAACCAGAATTGCCTGGCGATAAATCTGTGTCACCGAGACCGTCTTCTCAAACTCCTCCACTGAATTTAAATATTGCAGCGACTGTTGCGTCTTCGGATGATGAATTTGAAGATATGAATCAGGAGAATAGTATAGTAGATGTAGAGGATTTACCTCATGATCAAAGTGAGGATGAAGAGAGACCTGCTTTAAAGTCGAGGTTGGTTCGACCAACGCCTTTCAGCGCGATAGCGGCGGCGGCGTATGGACTCAGTTGGCCAGGTCCTCCTCCTGTAGTGCCATCATTTGGGTCACTGTTCCAGTCGCATTTTCATGTTGGAGTTACAGGTTGGTATTCAATTACCATTTTATTTGTTAAATTAAGTATTTAGTTACATTTTTATCATTTTACTATAGTTTATTGATTTATGATTTTTGCCGTTTCAAAATTATAGACATTCTTATAATTTAAGATTTCATATGGCAAGTCGTTTCTTATCTATGTTTCAGTTAAAATAGGTTTCCTTGCTGCCTTTAGAATGAAATAATTAATTTTATATTTGCTGATTTTAAATTAAATACATTCTTTAAATATTATTATGGTTATATAGAAAACACTATTACGGATTTCTTGATATTAAACCACTGTTTTTGTGAGTTTTTATTCACCGATGTTATATGTTTTGGATATTTTTATGGCCACCGTAGGACGAAGATTGTGTTCATATGGATTGCACAATCTACTTCAGCTTGACGTTGATATTTTAAATCTATGTATTTTGATACAATATTAATTACCACAAGAAACCATAACCAGAAAGAAACATGACATTAATTATCACTGCAAATATATGATAATTATACATATTTTATTTATTAACTAAGTACCTATACATTTACTGGAAACAGACAGAATTATGCCAAAAAATCCGTTAAGAATAATCAGTGAGCATATAAAATTTTAATTGTTTACTTATATTAAGTGACTGGTTATTAATGTAAATTATTGATTTAAAATTTTAAATATTATTTAGTCAACAATACTATCGCTGACGATATCTGATAAAAGTATTAATATTATACTGCTTTTAATTTAGGTACTTGTAGGTGTTGTAGGCGTGTTACAAATTTATTATTTTTCGTTGAGTTTATTTACTTTTATTTCATTAAATGCAACATTACAATGTTAAGGTTTCAATATATTTACATATTAATATATTTCTAATATATTTCCTTGAGTGACATTGGCAATTCTAACGCGCCTTATAAAATTGGTTCAGGAAAAATTTTACTTTATTGTACTTTATTTGGCACTGCATAAACGGTAATAGGCAAATGGTGTGTATGTAAACGCATTATATTTCTGCCTAGGTACTGCTTTTTTGCACAAAGTTGTGAGGCTAAATTTATTTAAAAAAATAATACCTAGTAGATATATATTATATTTAATTTGTTAAAAACTTTAAAGTTGATATAGTTATTATTTAATTATCTTATATAATCTACCTTATAGGGTACACCCACGTGTATTTAATAGGCATTTTTTTAAATATTATCAAGTTCTTTTTTTCCACCGAAATTCTGCAGGTAAATTTTCCGTTTCGTGTATTCCAGATGTCATATTAAAATTTATTCTTATTAGTAATAGAAATATTTTTAAACCGGATTATTGTTTAAACGTTAATTTTTATTCTTCGGAAATATTTTTTATCTTGGAAGCTCTTTATGTCTTTTTTTCTGTAGCTCTGGCAACCTTTCACGGTAATTGGTTAAGCACTTAAGGTATAATAATACAACAAACAAACTCAAAGTTGCTTCTATAACATTAATTAACAAGTATTTATGAAGTACATTCAGACAAGTGGATAATTCAATGTACAAGAAAACAGCTAATGGATAAAACTGCTCATGAACTCAGAACTCATAGGCTTTTGCTCATTTGCAATTATAAGAAGTAAAAAAAAATTGTCACTTTTCGCGCCCCT
Source organism: Lymantria monacha (assembly GCA_905163515.2). Lineage (NCBI taxonomy): Eukaryota > Metazoa > Arthropoda > Insecta > Lepidoptera > Erebidae > Lymantria > Lymantria monacha. The sequence goes on along the minus strand of LR991081.1, from coordinate 9,311,348 downwards.
TTTCGTTTTTTTTTTAACATAGTAGGTATAGACATTCGTATTGCATTCGGTAGGTACGATGTTGCATACAGCTTTACGTGTAAAATTATCTTGCATCTTTTATTAGAATCTTTCCAACAATTGTTTCAAAGAATTGGTAGCAAAAGCTAATAAATAAATAAATATGTAGTTGCCTATTATGATAGAAAAACGCATGTCTTGCTAGTTTCGAGCTCATTAAATGTACAATTTTATTGATTTCCATATGAGGATATCGTTTTTAAACATACCCACCCACATCCTGAATAATATTATTACGTATATTACCATAAAATTAATCGTTACAACTATGTAGGCATTTAATTATAAATATATAACAATAGGATTCGCTTATCGTTACAAAACAAATTTTAGGAAATTCCTTATTAATTTAAATTAATAACGAGGAAAATGATGTTTTGTAATTAGTTGATAACCAATATCGTAATGCAATTATAATTGTAATCACATTTTCCTTCAATAATAAATGTATAAATATAATTATTGTTATATGGAAAATGTATTTAAAATAACAATGTTATTAATATAGCAATTATATTATTCCATTATTAATGTACCAATATGCATTACAGAAAATAATTTAATATTACTTACCAATTTGTAATTAATTTATAATCTAAAATTAATTTAATTGTATTTAATACTTTTAATTTATCTTTAAATGAGAAAATAAACACAAAGTATTCATCATCATCATCATCATCTCAGTTCATATACCTATATGTCCCACTGTTGGGCTCGAGCCTCCTCCATAATGGGAGGGAAATTGACCTACTATACCACGCTGGTCAGAAGTGTTTGGTATTGGGTTTGGTTTCGAGTTTTCATTCTCTTGCATAGATGTTATATGCGTTTTATATTCTTTAGTCGGCTTTTACGATCACCCACAGGTCAGATAGGGGGTGGTGAATTGTATTCTCACTCCGTCACCACACACAAAGTATTAATAGTTTATATTTTTTATATTTAAAAATAATATCTGTTTTAACGTTTTAAAACTAATGTAAGTATTTTACAAAAATCTAAACAAGAATTTAAAGCAAATAACTAATAATAATAATTTTAAAGAGCAAATAAAAATGTGTTTGTTTAGTAAAAATTGTAATAAATATATTTTACTTGCGTGTCCACTTAATAGTTTTCAATAGAGACATAATTACTTATCGTACTTAAAAGAAATGAATTTTAGAAGTGAATCTTTTAATAGTCTGCAAAATTCTGACGTTTAACAAAAGTGGTAAAGTTTTTTTTTGAGATTATGGCTTGGTTACTAAGACCTTTAAGCCAAATCTTAGTTTATAAATTACCTTCATTTAAAGTCATCGTCCGTCAGCAAGTCAAATCGTTGCCTTCAACAGTAGGTACTATGGCCATATCTACTGTTAAAGGTATCGTTTTGGAATTTTAGTTGAAAATGAAAACATATGTAAGGCATTATTATACCATATTCACTACCTACACCTCAATACTTTCTGCGCATGAATTTACATAAAATTCTATCAAAATTACTTAATATAACACGTTAGAACACTAAGATATTGAATATAATACAAGAGTAGGCCTACTACATAACACTTTTCCTTTCTCGCTAAAACTCAATCAAAAGTGCGTCACCCCGGACCGATTTGGCAGGGCGAGACGCATTCATAGCCCACCGCAAAAAAAATAGGGTGTAAACTGTGGTGTTTAGAGTGGCAATAATGTTTTGCTTGCCTTCGGTTATTGAAGAGGAGTGAATTTGTAATAGCTACACGACGTAAGTCCTTCTCATTTTCGTAAGATTAATAGATACACGTAAATCAACGAATAATAACTCAATCTAATTTTAGGTATTGGAAAGAATACCGAACGAACGTCTGGTTAAGAAGATATACAATGCGAAAGCGGAAGGATGTAGGTACCGGGGGAGACCGAGTCTAACCTACCTAGACCAGATTGGTCACGTACTGAAGGAAGGTGGAGGAGTCAAGAGTCTCCGAAACAGGCGAGCGTGTATGAAAAGAATTATGAATGTTGAGGAAGCGAGTGAAGTAGGTATGCAAGGATAGAGTTCTTTGGCACTCTGTTCTCTCCGCCTACCCTGCGAGGGATGTGACGTTATGATATATATGTATGTAATTTTATTATAGGTATATAACCGCAATTGTTCTTTTTTTTTTCTTTTTCTTCCTTCGCTCAACGTACCGATAGTCAATATATATATATATATATATATATATATATATATATATATATTGACGCAGAAGGTTTCTATGCTCGTTAATGGGGACGCACGCTGCCCTTCCGTCGCCCTAGATGGAATGGGCGGAATGTGTCCAGACCATATGTTACTAAAAAACCACATTGATGTAACTCGCCACCAGGCGGCGCTGCGATATATCGACTTCTACAAACAAACCGACGGTCTGACTGTGCTAGTAAAGAATAATATTATTGAAAACACTTATAAGATAATACGTTGGTATTGATTAAAAAAAAATCGCAAAATCATAATAAATAAAGAATGTTATCTGTTATGATACCAACAAATAATTGGATTGATTATTATCAGTAATTAATATGACAAGGAACAGAGGTCAGGTCACCATAAAAATGATGCAATATGGCGTGTATAAGAATTAAATAACAAATATTATAAAATTTAATAGAAGTAGGACCATGATGTTGACAGTTTAATGTCTAAAGCCGGTCGGTCCGTCCGGGATAATACAAGACTCTCGCAGAAGATCGACGTCTGAGTAATGGCAATGTGATATTGCGCTTCGTTCGGTGATTGAGAGAGCCGGAAGCCCAATTGTGTAGGTTTGGGGATTTTATTGGTAGGCAGTGGCCTAAGCAATACCCTTGATATTGCGAAGGTCGATGGGTGTTAGTGACACTTACCATCAGGTGTGCTGCTTGCTCGTTTGCCACGATATGCAATAAAAAAAATATAGGTACAATTAACACTAATTCAATTGTTCAGTATTATATCTATGCGACTTATGATCGCAAGGTTTTGGAATCAAATCTCTAGAATAATAAAGTCAAAGACGCAGACTAATAAAGTCCCCGCGCTGGCCACAGATATCAAGCAAGCGGTACCAGTAGCCGGCCTAATGGCAATAGGGAGCGATATGGTGCCGCGCGCCGCCATCCGTCGCCCCGGACGGAACGGACAGCTTGTGTTCAGACCATAGACTGCCAAAAAAAAAGTATCTTCAAGGAATTTTATCGGGAAATTTATCATCATTCATCTTAATTATTTGGGGTCGATGGAATATGTATAAGTACATAGGTATTGCAAAGGTTATTTATTATCTATCCTAAATATATCCTAATAATATTGTAAATGTAAAAATTTTTGAAGATATTCGCATGTTTGTTTCTAAATAACGCGTAACTGTTTGGACAGATTTGGATGAAATTGACACATAGTAGACTACTTCTTGAATTAATACATGGGATACCTTTTATCTCAGTAATGTGTTCCTGTGAGATAATATTTAAATTTTTGGGCAAATTACTTTTTACGCGGCCGCATCCGCGGGCAGAAAATAGTATAATATATAATGCAAATGTGAGTTTGATTTTTGATGTTTACGCGTATTTTATACAATTGAAATAAAACTTAAAAAATATTCCGTAACTTAATTTCAACATCATTAATCATTAATATCACAAATCTTAATGTAAATAATATATTTACAAGACACGATACTCTATAATGCAAGTTAACCCTTCTTTCGTTCGGGTATTCAGTAACGGTGTTTGAACAAAGCCTACATAAATATCAGATCAAGAGAAATTCGTAAACAATAGTCTATTGGAGTTGACAACGGAATGGATCATAAAAGGGGATACGAATGGGATCACTGTTGACACTCAAAAGAGTTAAGATGTATTAATATTTTGTTTGTTTTATTTATTGTTAAGATTTTTGTTATTTAGGTATTAATATAATCCCACACTAGTATGGTTTTTAAAGTTTAGAGTTTTGTTTATTTAATAATGTTAATGACGATTTGTAGGTAATACGTGGGTTATAAGGCCCTGCGCCATTCTGGCGTCGCCCCGGACGGAATGAACGACGTATGTGGATATACAAAAAAACAGAGCATATTTACTTTATGGAAAATTATATTTTGTTAAAACTGATTAACCTAGAAAGGCGTTCTGTGAATTTAAAGAATTCTGAAATAAGGTGAAGTGTAATACAACAGTTTGGGCCTTATGAGACTAGATCAGGTTCTATTCTGATTCATACAAGGTCCTATGAACTGATAACTGTAAAAAAATAAAGGCTAGAACTACAGTCTAATTGATTGGTCAATAATAAAGGCTTGAAGTATTAGGTAATATAAAGTATATAGAGAATAATACCATTTACTAAAATTGATTTATTTGTCAAGTCTCCGGCGAGAGTGTATGAAGAGTAAGAATTATGAATGTTGAGGTAACGAGTGAAGTATGCAAGGATAGAGTTCTCTGGCACTCTGTACTCTCTGCCTGCAAGGGATATGGCGTGATGATATGTATGTATGATTTATTTGTATTAATAGATATTATCGTCATACTTATAATAATAATAACCATTTCTTAATTGTTTTATTAATTTTCTTCAGATTTCTATTATTTTTTTTACGAAAATCATCATTCTCCTATTCTTATCCCAATTACTTGAGGTCGATACAATATGTACCTACTCTTATTTCATAATACATATTGTAAAAGTTATTGCCATTAATTTTATGACTGGCCGCCTGCCAGACGCCAACCCTCCTTGGGAATGTAATTGTTGACCAAACGGCATCAGATAGAGTTGGCCCAGGTCGTTACAAGGCACTTAATCGTCTTTTACGATATCCACGAGCAAAGTAAGGGTTGGTTAGTATTCGTAGCCGCTACTTTTTTTTACGAATGTATTATATAATATTTTTAACGAATAGGGTTTGGTGAAAACCACCGCTTTATAGAATATGTTTCTATGCTGCATGGCCCTGAGCATTCTCTCTCTTATCTACTTATACCTACATCTACCCATATCAATTAATTAAACTAATTTTGTTGTAATTATTGTGAAATGTTTTGTGTTGTCAATATACCTATATTATTTTTCTTCTATTCTATAATAAAATAATAAAACAATAATCATAATAATTCTCAATCTTTCGTTCGTATTTTAAAGGACAAAAACTTTACAAATAGGAACGAATTATTAAATAACAAAAAAAAACAGGTTACTTAATATGTATTTCAAGGAAATAAAACGGCAATTTTTAAATGGCACGCATTATTTCTAGTAACAATGATTTATTAATTAACTTGATTATTTTATTTTGTTGTTTTTTTTTAATTATTGAAACATTAATATTTAAATGTGACTATTGATATAGAAGTATTAAGGTTGTATTTTGAATCTGATCAAAGTTAATAAGTATCGACCAAGAAATATCAATAACAAGCAGACCATCAATATATGTCCCATTGTTGGGATCAAGCCTTCTCCGTAATGGGAGAGAAATTAATCTACTATACCACGCTAGTCAGACGTGTTGGCATATGGTTTTGTTTCGAGTTTTCCTTTTCATACATAGATGTTATTTGCGTTTTATATCACTTAGTCGTCTCTTACAATCACCCACAGGTAAGATTAATTGTATTCTTACTCCGTCACCACACGGAAAGTATCTTTATCTACTACTTCGGATATATTAAACACAGTCATCATTCATCACCATTCTCCTACTCTTATTCCAGTTGCTTGGGGTTGATACAATATGTACTCTTCTTTCATAGTACACATTGTAAAAGTTATTGGCAATAGTTTTATGACCTGCTGCTTGCCAGACGTCAGTCAACCTCTGCCTACCATGCAACGGATATGGCGTGATGATATGTGTGTATGATTTATTTGTATTAATATTATCGTCATACTTATAATAATAATAACCATTTCTTAATTGTTTTATTAATTTTCTTCAGATTTCTATTATTGTTTTACGAAAGTCATCATTCTCCTACTCTTATCCCAATTACTTGAGGTCGATACAATATGAACCTACTCTTATTTCATAATACATATTGTAAAAGTTATTGCCATTAATTTTATGACTGGCCGCCTGCCAGACGCCAACCCTCCTTGGGAATGTAATTATTGACCAAACGGGATCAGATGGAGTTGGCCCAAGTCGTTATAAGGCGCTTAGTCGCCAATAATATGATTTTCCTCATTATTATCATCAGCTTACAGACCTGTACTTTTGGACATAGGCCTCTCTATAGGACGAAATATTGCAATAGTAAGAATACGATTCACCATGTACTATGTTGTCAGTGCGTATCGTAAAAGACCACGTAAAGAGATATGCTATGGATATAACATCTATGCAAGAAAAGAGAAACTCGAAATAAAACCCTGTTCCAATCCATTTGACCGATGTGGCATAATAGGCTAATTTCCCTATTATTGTGGAGGAGATTCGAACCCAGCAGTCGGGTGATATATAAGCTGAGGTGAAGAGAATATAGTGTTTAGTATAGCTGCCCATTCTCCCGGTGATACCTTAGACAATTTTTTCAACTTTCATGGGAAGATAATTGGTGATAACATATATTATCTTAATTTGTCATCAATGAGGAATGATTTTAGTTTACTTGTATTCACAAGCGCAGTATGTGGGCTGATTGGCAGAAAACGTGGGGCACTATAAGTCGCTTTATGTCCACTCTCCGCCCAAAGAGCGGTCCAACGGAAGGGAGAACTTTGGTGGATTATCTACACCCTAATCGACATTCCAGGATGAAGGACCGTAAAACGATAATTGCACTTGTGCCGACTCTTGATTATAGATATCAATGTTTATTCTGTACGGTACTGAAAAAAAACATCTGATTAGAATTCGGTAAGCTGTATGGTCAAATGTTAGTTGCTACTTACCACCATTTAGTACTGGTATATTAATAGAGACAATAAAAATCAATCACTTCAAAGTATGCTTTTTTTTAAAGACATCCTGTACTAAGGTAATAATCCCTGTATTGACGAGGACTTGCAGCTGTGTGGTGGCGGCTACGAATACTACGAACCCTTCATTTGCTCGTAGATGTCGTAAAAGACGACTAAGAGCCTTATAACGACCTGGGTGAACTCCATCTGATGCCGTTTGATCAACAATTACATTCCCAAGGAGGGTTGACGTCTGACAGGCGGCCGGTCATAAAACTATTGCCAATAACTTTTACAATATGTACTATGAAATAAGAGTACCTACATATTATGTATTTGGGATATGAGTAGGAGAATGATGATAGATAGATGATCCAGTAATACACTGGAGACTTTAGAAACATATAATCAACGGTCACAAATTACACTCGGGCTCGGAACAACAATTCAATTTGAAGAAACACCAAATGTTGTTCTATATGGGGAATCGGAGCTACGGCATTGGCATGATAGATCAGTGTCTTAACTACAACGCCATCTATTGCTAACTTTTAAAATAAAAGTATATATTCTTATTGAAGCTCAAATAAAAAGTACCTATACAATAATATCAATTGTTATAAATAAATATTAAATTTCTAATATTTACACGAGTATTACACAATTGAGTGTAATGGTCACGGGAGACGGGAAGACCATGAACGATGTAAATTATTCGAAACGTCGAGAAAATTAAAATCAAATACAAACGCGTTAGAATCAGTAAAAATAATTATATTGCAAAATATTAAATTGCATTTATAGCATTCCATTATATTCTTTATACAACTTTGAAATGCATTTCATTAGATACGTCTTGCAAATATAAATAAAAATATAAAATATTTATTAATAATTAATTAGTATATAACAACAATTAAAATATAATTTAATCGAATAATAAAACTTATAGTCTATTATAAAATAATAGTTTTAAAACAAAAGCGTATTGGAGACTCCGATAAGTTTTTGTTTTAAAACTATTAGGTGTTTTAATATAACTAATCATTACACTATTTATCTTTACTCGTAGTGACAGATTAAGAATACGCTCTCTTGTCTAGGGATATAGAAGCCGATTAAGGGATCATCATCATCCTTCTCTTGCTTTTGTCCCAATTACTTGGGGGTCGATGCAATATGTAATCGTACATATTGCAAATGTTATTGGCAATAGTTTTATATTTGTCATTCGGTTTTGAAATGTTAACAAATGAAGATTGTTTCCACTATCACTTGAACTTGAGTTGTTTTATGAAGGCTGGTAAACATCTGACGAGCCGCTACTAAACGATTCATAGTCACTAATCTCGTCTAGTTTAAAACGTGCACTGACTTGTTGCAAATGGCGCAGTTATGTCATTTGTTGCAAATAGGAGGCAGGTCCGAACCTGCCACTTTTTTGCATTAAACAAAATAGGGTGGTAGATCCAAATTTTTATATAGGGCGCACCAAAAATAACGACTAAAATGTGGAACTGCCCCCCTTTTGCTGCAAGGTCCTCAATTTAGCTCGAAAGCGTGACGAAGACCTAGCGTGGTATTTTAAAGACATCCCTTCCCTCGCACCCCTTGAACAAGTCACATAATTTGAGTAAGTTTCATAGGCAAGAAAAGGAAAATTCGAAGTAAAACCTTATACCTACTAACAGGTCAGATCAGCATGGTATTGTAAGTAAATTTTTCTTCTATGGTGAAAGAGGCTTAGGCCTAGCGGTTGGACGGCCACCGAAGACAAAGATCGGGTACCGGTGGCCTGCTCGCACGGTGAAGAGAGAAGCTTTGCAGGGTAGGCCTATGGGGTTGCGCGCCGCCTCTTCCGACGCTACCGACCGATTTGGCGGGGCGTGACTACTCCATGGCCCATCGGAAAAAAAAACATCCTAGCGGTTGGACATATAGTAGCTATAACGATGATGAGGATAATTTATCAGTATTCTGTCGTCCATTATTAAACAAGCTTCCACATAAAGGAGGGTTAATGGCATAGTTGCCATAATTAGTGGGCAGGTTCCGGTTTTTGTCCGTGTATTGATGAAGTAAGAATAAAATTGAGCACTCATTTGCCTGCATATAGGTGTACTTTTTTTTTTTTTGAGGTGGGCTACGGACGTCGCACCACGCCTAATTGGTCCGGGGTGACGGAAGAGGCGGCGCGCAACCCCATTAACCCACCCTGCAAGCACCTCTTCTTCGCCGTGCGAGCGGGCCACCGGTACCCGATCTTTGTCTTCGGTGGCCCGCTCGGTGGTATGCCCTCTCGGGCTCCTCTCCTGTCGACGCCCCGGCAGCTTTCGCCGTCGAGGCGTTGTCCTCACGCGGTGGCCTCACGTCGGGGGACCGGACAATTCCCCGGTCCGATCACCCGAAGCCTCGGTTAGGGCGGCATCAGGCGCAGGTATTCGCGCCTGCGCCTGATGCTGCATAGGTGTACTAAGGTTAAAAGGTAACTAAGGGATATGATATGCAGGTAATATGCAAGAGAAGGTATACTCGAAATAAAATCTTATATCAACCCGTCTGACCAGAATGCTAGCTCGATTTCCCTCTCAACGTGCCTTTTACAGCTCCCATAGGACGCAAGTTACAAGTTACCAAACGTGGAGTATACTAATTATTTTTCTAATACAATGTCCAAAAAATAAAAAAAATAGCATTCTTTGAAATCGATCACAGCGCGACCTACCGGATGCAATAGTCAATTTAAACCATTTTTGAATCCATTTTAATATGAAAGTGGAAGGATGTAGGTTCCGGGGGAGACCGAGACTCACCTACTTAGACCAGATTGGTCACGTACTGAAGGAAGGTGGAGTTATGAAGAGAATTATGAATGTTGAGGAAGCAAGTGGAGTATGCAAGGATAGAGTTCTCTGGTACTCTGTTCTCTCTGCCTACCCTGCAAGGGATATGGCGTGATGATATGTATGTATGTATATATTTTAATATATACTAAACATTTTATTAAAATCGGTAAATTTAGTAATTTATGACAGTTTTCTGTCTGCAGCCGCGGGTTGGCTCAGCTGAGGTACGAGTAGTACCACACTCACGCAGAAAATCGTCTCGTAGAGTTTTATGAACTTCCATAAAAAAAAAGACTTAAGGTACATTTACGTCAGGCGTTTTTTATTGCTTTCAATGTTTTTTTTTTCCAAGTCATTGCCTTCATATGATCAATCGAAGCGGTAATTGATATCATCAATAATTTCTAAATAAGGAAATCGATTTGTTTTTCATTTGATAATGATAGAACAGGATATCCGTCATAGGTCTTATTATATTTGTTGAGCAATGAAAGTGTTTAAAATACTTAACCACAAACAATTTTTATAGTTTTTATGATCATTTTTATACTTTAGTATGTATAAATACCTATGCCACCGTATAAAACTTAGTGTCGGTACATTTCTTTAATGAATACATTTAATAAATGACGATTTACCGGTTTATAATTATTATTACGCTCAATTAATAAAATTATTAACGTTGTGCATGCATTTAAAAGTGTCTACATATATTTAGCTAGATGATACTTAGGTTAAATGAAAAGGCTTAAGAAAACATTAATTGGATACTCGTTTTTTATCTTAAGAACTAACATTTTCAAGTTGTAGAATTTTAATTCCTATACATATATCTCATTGTTAGTCTATGGTAGCTCATTTTCTTTTTTTTTTAGCTACGGTTAGGGAAAATCACATTGACTTGTTTTTAAGTGTAATGTACCTAAAGGTTTTCATGTCATGACTGAGTTAACATATAATTAAACATCTTTTCATCTTTTCGTGTCTCAAAAGATGACTACGTAATTTAAGCAAATAAAATCATTGTAAGAGAAGGAATACTCGAAATAAAAGCCTTTATCGTTTCATCTGACTGGATGGATAATAAGGGTCAAACTTACTGATTTTTATTAAGCACTGTTTCAGAACGTATGCTTATTGTCTAGAATTTTTTAATGGGTAAACTTAATTACATCTTTTACTAAAGTTAGAATTCGAATTCATTAACTCTTGTTAAAAAATCGTATGTTATGGGCATTAGACAGATGATATTAAATGTCCAAAATATATATAAAACAACGAAGTTATATTAGATTCAAATTAATTACAAATGCCAGTTTTTGTTCAAATGTATCTAAATTAACTTAATTTAAATAAACAAAACCACCCAAAGCACCCTTCTTTTGGTATAGGAGCTACCGAATATTATTTTATATCTACTTTTTTTTACGTTCATTCGTTATTCACTGATAAAATGCTATTTCATTAATTATTTTGTCCAATATGCGAGGAAAGTCTGTGAAGTAATATAGGTGTTTATAAGTATCGCCGACCACTATGGGATGCGGTCACGACCGATGCTCCGTACAAGCTTATTCAATTACCGAAGGACTAATCGGTCTATACATATGCCTAATGATGTTTTCTTTTCAATATTATTCACGCTTAACAGTTTTTTTTTTTTTTTGTTATGCAAATAATTAGCAAACAAAATTTAACTACTTAATATTTTGAAAAAAGAATTACCTGTATTTTTTTTAACTAAAAAATTGTAATTGAAATGCTTAATAAATTATTATTAATTATCAATTATAATTAATTTATATGTCGTAATAAATAATCCCTGTGAAGGCATAACAATTTGATATTCAACACGTAATATTTCACAATTTGCGAATAAAAAAAAAACTATAAATATTACTTGATGGTGATTTCAATATTCATGATACGACGAATATAAAATATGTATTATTCTTTTTTTAAAAAAAACGAAGCGGTTACCAGTTTGTAGAATGGTCGATTGTTGCGTGCAATACCAACATTACGGCGTTATGCCACGATCGGGCTGCGTACTACACGGTTATTCAATTACCCGAGCTAATCGGCCGATTGGGTACCTATTTAGCCACTCGGCCTTTTTCAATGTATGGACTTAATAAATATTTTCATTGTTATCATAACAGAGACTTATTTTATTTTGAGATTCGTACTTAGTGCAATTTTATTTCATGTGTTAATCTTGTAAAGGGCTTGCAAAACTCATAGTAAATATTTCTTAATTAAACAATATCATAATATTGAAAATTACTGAGATCGCTCGGCCGAGCTATTTACAAAAACCTATTTTAATGGTGAAGAATTATTACTTCCCAGTTGTGGTAATTCATTTTATACAAAATAAGTTTCATCATTAGGTATATTATTTTCTTTTCATATTAAACTTAAATAATAGGAATAAATTAAAAGTAGTAATCAAGCATAAAAAATAGGATAAAAATAACTTTGTATAATTGCAAACCTTTTACCATTTGAGTTGAAAATTAAAAAGAAAAAAATTCAAACCATATTATATTTAACATCATTATGCTTTAAGCCAAATGAAGACCTTTTTAATCGCGATTCATATTAATTCGAATTTTAAATTTAGGCGGTCATATTTTCAAACATTAAGTAGCTCTTCGTCCAAAGATGTTATTTCTATAAAAAAAATACAATATAATTGAATACACGTCATATAAATCGCATAATTTCTTGTTAAACGTAATATGCATAATATTAAGCCAGAAGATTAGGTGCAATTAAAAAGCCAAGTCGTACAAATATCACGATTACTGGCACGCCGCCATTATTGTAAAGCTGAGGTTTCACTATAGACGCTACAGACTATAATACATTATTCCTAATGTTTTTATTCTTTTTCATGTCATCATTTTGTTTATTATATGTAATGTAAAAAATATTCTTCAATATTTATAAGTGGAAAAAATCCCAACAAACATATATAGAGAACTTGAATAAAAAAAAAATCCCTATACCCATGTGACTATTAAAATATAATACGAACATGTTTCTTCTATTGCAGAAAAGTTTAATGTAACAACAGGACCAGACTAAAAGAAAAAAAAATAGGTACATTTATTTGCAAAATAAAAGTATAAAACTAAATAAGTTTCATTTTTATTAAATTTAAATAAAGATGGCTTCCATCAGTCATTTACCTTACTGGAATGGTATGTGTGGCAGGTGCTGAATAGCTCTATTTCTGGAAAATAGAGCAATAAAACTTAAGTAGTATTAAAATTAAATTTATTCAAAATGGAAAATTATTAATAATGCTATCGTTTTAAGTTTCCGCTTCATATTATTATTATTTGACTATAAGTAACGGGAAGTAGTGCTTCCGTGTGACTATTAGGTTAAAAATACATTGTGTCACCATCCTTTAATTTCCCATGGTAGTCGTAAAAAACGGTTGAGGGATCACCAGGTGAATGAGCAATAGTGCAATCCTGAGAAATCGATTGCAGGCCTTTTTTTAGTTCATCATCATCCTCTTCGCTCAGAAACGTCTCGTTGCCTGGTCTAAGTCTCCTCCAAAATAAGAAGGAAGTTAACTTATTATAGCCACGTTGGTCAAACGGGTGGATGTAGAGTTTTATTTTGAGTTTTCCTTCTGTTGCACAGATGTAATATACCTATTATATACGTTAATTGTCTTTTACGATGCTCGTGCGCAAGGTTTGAAGGTTGATGGTGCCTCAGTTGCTTGCCGTGAGAATCTTTAGTTATTTACATAGTAATATATAATAAATTTCAATTTAAACTAATTATATGGCTTTTATAACGTTTATCTTTGTATTGTTTGATTTATTTATACATATAACAATTACTTGAAAATAAGTGGATAATATAAAGATTCTGTTTCTGGGACATGGGCCACACCCATCTCTTGCATTATATTTGAGAATCATGTTATATCATGGTGGGTGAGGCATCATACGGGAACTAATACTTACTAAACATGTTGTATACGATTTTATATAAAAAAGTCAAAAACAAAAATAATTAATTATTATAATAATAGGCAAACTCGCTTCATAATGTATCTCTTCAACAGCGATCGTGTTCCAACCCGCTAATACTTTATTAGATAAATTTAAGCTAAAATTGCTATGTTTTTAGGTAATAAATGAATTTGAATTTGGAATAGAGTTTTAACTTATAAATTTGAATCTGGAACGGGGTTTATAAATAATATTTCAATTTGAATTTGAAGCAGGATTTTATATACAATGTATGCATTTTTAATTTTATTTTAAATTTTCTCCCAGCACGCGTAAATAAATGAGATCGTGTGCAGAAAAATGAACCTTATTATGATATAAAGACATATCAAATATGTATTTTACTATTCTAGTATTTTAGATACAGTATATAATTACATCAATATTACATACATACCATCACGCTATGTCCCTTGCAGGGTAGGCAGAGAGAACAGAGTGCCAGAGAACTCTATCCTTGCATACTTCACTCGCTTCATCAACATTCATAATTCTCTTCATACACGCTCGCTGGTTTCGGAGACTCTTGACTCCACCTTCCTTCAGTACATGACTGATCTGGTCTAGGTAGGTGAGTCTCGGCCTCCTCCGGTGCCTACAGTCTTCCACTTTTGCATTGTATATCTTCTTGACCAGACGTTCGTTTGGCATTCTTTCCACATGTCCGAACCATCGGAGCATTCCCTTTCGCATCTTTACACCAATACTCTCGTTCATACCTATTAGCTCTCTTACGTCGTCGTTGCGAAAGCGGTCGGTCAGCCTAACTCCACAGATTTTCCGTAGAGATCGCATTTTGTTAAAATATTAAGTTCTTTATAAAATCTTATTATGCTTCATGATGATGATGCTATATGTTAAGACTTCATTTTTCATATATAAAAAAAGTTAGTTATAGTTATAAATTGCAAAAAATGCAATTAATATTATGTATTACGACGTTACAACACGCGAAGAATGTCTTATCGAACATAACGGTCTCTAAATACAATAAACATCACTTTTATTATGTCCATATTTATTAAATTTTCACTTAAGTACAATGCACTTTTTAGATCTTTGTGTAAACTATTTTAAAATGTTTATACATTTGAAATATTATTATTGGACTAAGGGTCGTGTTGTTCCGTTGACTAAAGACGACTCTGCCTTCGCGAAATTTATGGAACTATGTACATATATTTTGTTCCTTGTAAAATACAAACTGCGGCTTGGTTTGTTGTTTGTTAATTACTTCTATGTAATTCAAATGCCGACTTCAGCTTCGCAGATTGAATTGTGAATGTATATTTGTAATAGATTTGAGAGCGGTATTTAATCTATTTTGAGCTCAAAAGACTTAGAACCCCATAGAATTTATTTATTTTTATCGATTCATATATAGTTGATACAGATTTGCTGTGTGATAGCGACTACGAATACTGTCAACCCTTATCTTGGTCGTCAATGTCGTAAAAGACGACTAAGAGCTTTATATCGATCTGGGCCAACTCGACCTGAGGCCGTTTGTCAACAATTACATTCCCTGACGTCAAACCAAGTAGGGGTCATATAACTATTGTCAATAACTTTTGCAATATGGATGAATGGATTAGCGGTTCATTGCAGTAATGGTAGTAAATTAGAACATACTAGGTTTTATTGATCGATAGATATTCTAAAGACAAAAAAAAATACTTTTTCGGCTTCTTTAGCGAATTTTTTTACAAGATTTCTCTATAAAATTTGCGGTAGAAACTTTAGATAGAAACTTTACAGTTTGAACCTAAGTTCATTAATACTAATGCGCCTAACGTTCCCTTACGTGGAAATAAAATATACAAGGCAAGTTGTTGCTGTGTTACTTTTTTTCTATCGGTAGGTGTGTAAACTATAAAAATGTAATGAATTTTTTCATCAAATTTATTTTTCAGCTTATTAAGTTGTTGAAAATATAAAATGATGATAAAATATTAATAGTCAAGCGCAATAATGATATAAAAATTGAAATAAAATAGAAAGAGAGCTGTTAACATCTTATTAAAACATTTGCCAACTGGCCGCGGTCCCAATAACCGAAAAAAATAATAATATATAATTTGCAAGCAAATAACGAGAAGTGTTTGGAGTCATGCAATCAACAAAAACGACTTCTAAACACGAATCTTTACATTTAACATAAATAACTTTAGTATTCAATTGTACTTCATATATTTTGTGCCTAATTTTATGAAGTACTTATAAATGTAAAAAAAAGTACAGTCGTTAACATATTTCGTTTGATTATTTTATTTATGAAATGAATAATTATAAATGCGTTAGGGGAGTGGCAATGCTTTTTAAAATCGAATAATTTTCTTTGCTTTTGCTTACAAATTTATCAAGACTGATAAATTTTAGACGCTACGGAAAAATAATTTAATTATATTAACATTGTACATCTGTATATATCTTTAATAAATAGAGTTAAAAAAACAAACTCATTATTATATAAATATGGAAATAACGTACCAAGTATTTTATGAGCTCGGGTCGTTTATAAAGCAAATTATAATAAAGATAGTAAAATGTAATTAGCACAAGTAATTACTTAGATTGCTCGTGCTCCACAATGGCGGGAAATTTAAATAAATATGTGATAATATAATAAAAAACTATTGTAAAGATATGAAAATTATTATAGACCAGTCACTGTGTTTTTATGTATATGTTTTCCGTAGAATTAATTCTTTAATTGTCCAAAGCTGTTTATAAGCTCAATTTTAGGCC
The DNA here is from genome assembly GCA_905163515.2 of Lymantria monacha. Classification (NCBI taxonomy): domain Eukaryota; kingdom Metazoa; phylum Arthropoda; class Insecta; order Lepidoptera; family Erebidae; genus Lymantria; species Lymantria monacha. Next base: position 9,294,744 of record LR991081.1, on the reverse strand, counting down.
TAAAGTCGTAAAAAGGTTACGGTAATTTACAAATAAATAAACAGTATTTCGTTAAAATTATTAACAAAAGCTTTATATTTTATATTATATTACATATACATATTACCTATATACAAATGTAATAAGTAGTATATATCAAAATCAACAGATACGAAAATAGTGCAAAGCAATAAGACTAGGCAATAAATATAACAGTTTCAAAAATTCATTCAAAAAGATAATATTTTATTTTTAAAAACAAAGTATTAGTTTAAACACAGAATTATATAATATCTACTTAATGCAATTTTATTTTCAAATAATTGCTGATGCTATTAACATTAGATTAAATACTTAGTTTAAAACGCGAGACCGTGAACATACCTATAGAATCTATTCACCTTAATTTTGTAATTAAGTCAGTAAATACTGTAATTATCAACGCTTTTATTTTAAGAAAACAATCTTATGTATATATTTTGATTTCTTATAGCCAATACAGATTTTTATAATTAAGTAAAACGGACTAGATATATTCGTAAATAAGTTTTGTACATTACCATAAGCGTACCTTGCATATAATATAAGCCTTGACTTCAATTCTAGCTAGCAACACTATAACAATTTACAATCAAAATTAAAATTCATTTTATTAAATGAAAAATTGTATAGTTTAGATATAGTATTTAAGTGAATTAATATAATCTATCCATATCCCGACTAGAAAAATAGTATGGTTCAACCAGATCATGTATCTGGACCCGATCAGGATATAATGAGGAATGCCGGATCCGGCAAACCCGATCAGGACCAGGTCTGGTCCTGATCAGGATAGCCTGATGTGAAATAACATTCAGTATGGTAAGGCATACCGGATCAGGACCAGATCAGGACCAAATAAGGATAGCCTGATGTGAAATATCATTAAGTATGGTAAGGCATACCGGATCAGGACCAGATCAGGACCAAATAAGGATAGCCTGATGTGAAATATCATCAAGTATGGTAAGGTATACCGGATCAGGACCAGGTCAGGACCAAATAAGGATAGCCTGATGTGAAATATCATTAAGTATGGTAAGGCATACCGGATCAGGACCAGATCAGGACCAAATAAGGATAGCCTGATGTGAAATATCATTAAGTATGGTAAGGCATACCGGATCAGGACCAGATCAGGACCAAATAAGGATAGCCTGATGTGAAATATCATCAAGTATGGTAAGGTATACCGGATCAGGACCAAGTCAGGACCAAATAAGGATAGCCTGATGTGTAATATCATCAAGTATGGTAAGGCATACCGGATCAGGACCCGATCAGGACAGAATGAGGCATGCCGGATCCGGCAAACCCTATCAGGACCAGGTCTGGTCCTGATCAGTATAACCTGATGTGAAATTACATCAAGTATGGTAAGGCATACCGGATCAGGACCAGATCAGGACCAAATAAGGATAGCCTGATGTGAAATATCATCAAGTATATAGTAAGGCTTATAGTATATCAGAACCAGAAACAGTTTTCGTAACACAAAAAAAAATATCAATCAAAATTCAAAAAGTGACACGATTGTCATATTTATGCCACGGCGAAATTGTATTTGCATCAGACGAGATTAATCTGAAATCTTTAATTAATCATATGTTTTTAATAATAATAATAATGTTTAATTAATAATATAAAAATAATTTATATTTAAAGTAAAAAACAAAAATAAATAATATATATATATATATATATATATATATATATATATATATATATATATATATATATATATATATATATATATATATATATATATATATATATATAAATGTACCTAACATTTGAAAACATAGATAGATAGAAATATTATATTGTAATAACCATTCTAACATTTAATGTTTTGGGTCATAATAAATAGATGGCGTTAGTAAAATGACGTCATTATTTGAATCGCGGTGTTAAGATCCTCCGAAGCGTAATGACATGGCCTAATATTAAATTAGTTGTTATCGAATCAGATTAAAACAGATCGATCAGGTCATGAATGATAAGATAAATTCAGGCGACAGTTGCAGTCGGTAGTATCTGGTGGTTGCGCCACCGCCATATTCGGAACGGCTCACTGGGACTCTCTATGATAAGAATATAGCACTGCACTCGGTGCTTACGTCATATATTAATTTATATTTTTACCTATTTAACATGTTCTTTAAGATATTCATGTTTTTTAAAAGGACCGGACTGGGCATACTCGTTTTGGATCAGGCAAGATATATAACGCAGATGATTGATTTGGTTCCGATCAGTAAAATTTCATCCGGACCCGATCAAGAACGCCTGATCTGGACCCGATCAGGAATGCCTGATCTGGACCCGATAAGGTTTTCCTGATCGGGTCCAGATATATCTTCTGCGTTACATACCTTATCTGGTCCAGATCGGGCATGCCCGGTCCGGTCCTGCTAAGGAAGACGAAAAAATTTCTAGTCGGGTAGGCCATATGTAAACCATATGTACGTATAGCTATAGTTTTGGAAATACATCCATAATAGAATGGATCGTTCATTCGCATATCTGAAGAATCGGAAAACAAAAAGTCCGCTACCAACGACTGAAAAATAAAGGAGAATAAAACTGGTTTTCCTTATCGCGACTACAAATACTTGTACACAATGAAATGGAGGCAGTATGGCCCGCTTTATGAAGTATAATATGCGTTAATACCATTAATACCCATTTTCTATTTGTTTACGATCCAGAATAATGGTCTATTAACAATGTTAAATTGCTAACGTTCAAACATTTTCAAACTGATTAATAAAATTATTACTTTTGTTGACGATATTACTTTAGTTTTATGTTTGATGAGATTTTTAAAATAAGAACTAATTTTTAAGTACAAAAATTTTGTCATGAAAGTATTCGCTATGTTACTCGATACTTATCTTTTATGTTTATTATTTTATATAATTTAAATTAAATAAATTATTTGTAATTATGTTCAAAAGATTAAGATGATAGCTTTTAATAGAAATAGGTAGGTACATATCATATGTCAATAAAATCTATCTATATATACATAGTTGAAATGGGATAGTGTTTGCGTATAAAATATTCTAAATTGCCACCTGATACAAATGATGGAATATGATAAGTAACGAACCGCTATTTGCCAAATTTAATTTATCTAATCTTCTAACAAATTCTAGAAATAATTTTTGGAACATTGTGAATCGTGATTCAGATTTTAAATTCACATAGAAAACGTTTCAAAATTTACATATCTATTACGTAGTAATCTGTTGTAAAGTGTTAATAAATTGTTAGCTTATTGACAAATCACGTGACTTTATTGTAATTTTCACATTAGTGTTTCATACTAGTGTTATCTATGAAAAAAATGTATGATACATATTGTAAGAGTTGAATAAATATTGATATTTATCCCTAAAATATCAAATTTTAATTTATAAATTCACATATAATTCTGAGAAATAACGAATGAAACCGTGGAATTGAATTTCAATTATCATGCCAAGAAATTTAAATCTAGAATATTATTATTATGATATTTATTATTACAAATAACTAAAAAAAAGGAAATAACAATATCATTCCATTTTTAAATAATGCGTTTCGCAAATATTGTAATTGGCTTGCTGAATAACAAATCTAGATGAAAATGTCATAAATATATATTTTTTTTTTAATAAGCACCTTCATCGTTTAATTTTACAGTTATTGACTGCTACTGCTATATTGGTATATATCAATCAATATAGCTATGCAAAACGATTTTATAGCTATGATAACGTTTTAAGTGGTTATTGTTGGAATAATAAAATTTCCAATTGGTTTCTATAATAGGCATATATGTTTTAAATACATTATATGCTCCAAATAGGTATATTCGATTATGAATGTAATCTACCTACCTATATCTTACCTTTAAGCATAGATACTTTAAAAATGATCAAGGGATTTTTTTTTCTTGTGGCAGCCTATAGCCTGCCACAAAAATAGTATAGTCACATTCTGCCCGATACGTTCAGGGTGACGGGGCGGCGAGCGACTCCATAACCTGCCATACACGTACCTCTCTATATCATGCAGACAAGCCACCAGGTACTCGGTGCTGGTCTTTGGAGCCTGTCCAGCTGGTTACTCGGGAAATGAGAGTGCGATATAAGTACTACTAAGATTCGTTAGTTAGTTACCTAATAAAATATTTTGCCCAATGCCTAACAATTATTTTGCTAAATATTTAGTTCGCGTTTTATGTAGGTGAAACTAATAATCTTTATCAATCAAGATCAAATTGTAGAAACAATATTAGTGATATTTGAAAAAAAATTAGAGGTGACCTACTTGAAAATATATAGTTTAATTATAATAATAAAAATAAAACGAAATATATGAAAAGCTTTTTATAATACTGTGTGGTAGCAGCTACGAATACTACCATTACTTTACTCATTGATGTCTTAAAATATGACTTATATCGTCGATTTGTATCAACTGACCAACTTAGAGGATGGACCAACTTAGGGGATACCCGCGAGGGTAGATCGCCGGGTGGGCCACCAAAGATAAAGACCGGATTCTTTTGGCCCACTCGCATGTCGTCGATAGGTAGGTACGTTGTTCGGCGGGTCTACGGGGTTGCGCGCCACTTCTTCCTCGCCCTGGACGGATTAGCGGTGTGTAAACACACCGTAGCCCGAAAAAAATCTAGACCAACTTCACCTGATGCCGTTAGGTTTGACGAGAAAGGAGGGTTGACGTCTGACAGGCAGCTGATCATAAAACAATTGCCGATAATGTTTGCAATACGTACGAGTACATAAACCGATGACCTCAAGTAATTGATTGGTAAAAGCGGGAGAATGATGTCTGAAACAACAAAGTAATCACTAAATTTATCAACAAATAAACAACTTGGTTTATATATTTCACCACTCGTTAATATCCATGCACGAATTTGTCTTCCTTGTGAACTAATTAGTATCTATTATAATGACATAACGCGCTCCTAAGCGTACACTTCAGTGCAAATTTAATGATAAATATATCCCATATTTGTCTATCAGTATAACTGGAATGGTTTATCGTTACGAATGCACTCGTTAGCGCTTGTAAACTGGGACCCTATTACTGACAATTTTAATCAACGAATAGTCACCTTATTTCTTTAATGTTAAAGTATAAAATAATTTGACGTTAGTTATAAGGTCTTTTTTCGCCCAGTACGCGCACGATTGCTTCTCCTAATTGGCTCAACCATCTGTTTTAATTCATTTTGCGATAGTTTTACAAGTATTTTATTGACGCGTGGCTCCGCCTGGCGGTCGTGTGGTGTAACGAAGCGATTAATCGATACGTTTGCTTTCGAATCGCTCGATTGCATTATTGTATGAATAATCGATATTTAGATAAATATTTATTTTATTGTACCTGTTATAATATAAAGTTTGTTTTTTAAATTTCTGTTACCTTATTTTCTATTAATAGATTTGCAAATAAAGGTATCTATTTATTAGAATAAACTAATTTATATATATTAGAAAATTTGATTTAAGTAATGACTTAATTTGTAAACCACATCATGGGAGGTCTTTGAAGATAAAACATATAACTCTTAATAAAAAAAGTTAAGGTTGAGAATTGTTATTGAATATAGCAACCAAAGAGATAAGTCCAGCGGAATAGTCAGTGACGCGTGCTGCCATCTCTTGAACGATGACAGTAAATAATAAATCTTTAGATAACATCAGAGGCGAAGATTATACGGTACTGAGTTCTCATCACGCCATCCGTGTTTCCTGCACGAGCAAATTAGTAAAACACCTACAAACAATGATAGTAATCATTGTTCAAATTGTGATCTTATTTTTAAATAGTTAGAGTTCAAAATTGTTAAAGGGATTCATGCAAATGCATGTAAAAGACTCTGTTGTAGAGCACTGAACATATTTTTAGTAGTTCGCAGAAACGCATGCTAAAAGTTAACACCGATACTACAACCGTACAACGACAGAAGACAATGAACAAAACAACAGTTTAAATTTAAATGCTTTGTTAACGCACAGTTACATTTAGAGTATTCTACTCTATATATTTAAATAACATTACTCTGTATAAACCACACGCATTTTACATACTCTGTCATTGTAACTTTTGTCGGGCCAAATTTGTATAGGTATGACCTCGACCTGCGCGTTAACCAATTAGAAACACCCATTAAACCATTTGGTAAACTTCGTATTCTTTCTCAGCGTGCATTCTTTCACGAAAACAAGCGATGCAATTTAATACGTCAATTTGCGCCGAACAAAACCACCACCGGTAGCTCTTTTGAAAATGGAACGCTTCAACACAATTTTGTTTTTTAAAAAAATCTTATATTAACGTTTATTTCGCTTCGAGCAGTCATAAAATATCAAAAAAATATATATATACATACATATATATAAAAAGATAAATTGTGCCTGTGTAATTAAGGGTTGACGCTTTCTTAGAAAACCTACGCGGTGTACATTAATTAAATATGTAATATAATTTCTGAGATATTAATCTAATAGGGATATCAGTTGATATTAATACCAACTTCGTCGCAATAATATTAATTTAATTCAAAGACTTTATTGATAAATAGATTTAGATTAAATATGTAGGTTTACAGTGGCATATATTTGATTTTCAAAATGATAACTTTAATGAATGTCGACTACTGTTTAAAATAAAGATTCTATCACCAACCACGATAGAAAGTTGATAGATAATTATATAAAAAGTTCCGATCAGTTATTTTAATAGTCGTTTATAAGCAAATGGTCGTACGATAGCTTATGACAAGTTTGTCAATTCGCTAAATGAGAACCATTCAACGATGAATATTTCAATGGCCACAACTTAATTATAAATTTTATAATCATGTTTACGCGGGAATTACGCGAAACATACATTCCGGTCTAATAAATATAAGCGCTTAATTGGTATTTATAAAAATTAGTTTCGAATTTCGTTAATCTCACGTTTCAAAACGAATATTAAGGATATTGACAGTTAAAATGTTGCAATAAAAAAAAACGTTATAGGTCATAAATTTCGAACGATAAATTATTTATTGTTAATACTTTTGTATATGGAATTAATGCTGTCTATTATTTGAGTCAAAGTTAATTAAGGTGATGAAGCGCACCGAATTAGATAATTTGTCATCGAACGCCTACGCATTAGATCTCTTTGTTACATCAGCTATAAATTATGGTATGGACCTTCTTGGAAATATTCAATAAGGTCTGCCGTCCACTAACTGTGCAGAAGAATGCAAGAAATATTCTTAGCTTGTACAATAAGGTTTGTTATATTGAATGGTTCACGAAAATAATATTTCAATATACTTAGTGGCAACTTATATGAGCTGCTTTCAAATTTATATTTTTAATTTGATTTTGGTATGTATATTTTGTATGATGAAATGTTATTAGAATTTGACTAAAACTTGCGAAATACTGTGTGGTGGCTATAGGCTATAGCTATGAATATTGCCAGCGCTTTCATTGCTCGTGGGTGTCGTAAAAGATGACTAAGAGCTTAACATATGCCAGAGCCAACTCCATCTGATGCCGTCTGATCAACAATTACAGTCCTTAGAAGGGTTGACGCATGCAGGCGGCCAGTCATAAAACTATGACCAAAACTTTTGCGATATGTACAATGGAAGAGAAGCATATATTGCTTTGACCCTAAATAATTGGAATAATAGATGATGATAATGATGGGATATATTTAAATATCATAACTCCGTATTAAACAATTTATTATATTATAATAACACCAAGGCCTTAGTGAAAGAGAAACGTGATAGAGCAAGTATGAGTGCAGAAGATAGGCTGCCTAAAAACTTCGAGGGTAACACCAAACTCTTTTGGAGGGAGGTGAAGAAGTCTCGGGGTGGTTGGTCAGCCTTCAGAATGAATAAAATAAGGTCTAACGGTGGAGACATTCTTACACAAACACAAGACGGGTTAAACCGATGGAGTGAATATTTTGGCGATATGTATGTGGATGCTACGGTTGGCGCCGGTGTTGCATGTGGTTTAGTAGATCAACATTCGACAACGGCGTCCTCCGATGGCATCAGTATGGATGAAGTTGAATGGGCGATAAGAAGTTTGAAAAATGGTAAGGTAGCGGGCAATGATATGGTGTCTGCCGAGATGATCAAGCTTATCAAGCCTCCGGGGACTGGATTAGCGCAGTCATCGTGCCTTTGTTTAAAAACAAGAGTCACGTTATGACTGCGGAAATTACAGAGCCATAAGCTTGACCAGTTTGGTAGCAAAAGTGAACGGTAAAATTATTGAAAGGATAATGAGGATGGTGTCAGATGGTTTACTGTGTGAGACACAAGGAGGTTTTAGGAGTGAAAGGGGATGCATAGATCAAGTGTCCTCTCTGCGCAACATTGTGGAGGAGCATCTGGCTCTAGGTCAGAGGGTTTTCTGCAGTTTTGTGGATCTGGAGAAAGCATTTGACACGGTTGTATGAAAGGAACTTTGGGACATTTTACCGGAATATGGTATTAACGGTAAACTGCTACAGGCTGTACAGTCCAGTTACATAGGCTGTAGAGCCTGTGTGCGGCTGGATGATGGAATGTCGCCTTGGTTTGACGTCAATATCGGCGTTAAGCAGGGGTGCATTCTGTCAGCCAGGCTGTTTATCATATATCTGGATAAATGTCTCCAAAGGTTGAACAATATGAATGCGGGTGTCCAGATGGGCAACTCAGTGGTCACTGCTCTGCTTTATGCAGATGATGCAGTCCTGCTGGCACAGTCAGCGACTGACCTGCAGACCCTAGTCGACACAATAACAGAAGATTGTAAGAAAAGGGGTCTACGCGTGAATGTGAACAAAACCAAAATAATGGTCTTTGAAAGAGATGAAGCCAGAACAGATGTAAGAGTAACAATAGGTAATGATGTACTAGAGCAAGTGGATGAATTTGTATATCTTGGATGTGGATTTAGCCGAGATGGAAGGTACACCACTGATATAGAGCGAAGAGTGAATGCGGGAAATAGAGTGAACGGAGCGTTGGGGCAACTTCGCGGTAGCCACCACCTCAGCCAGAAGGCACGTGTAGCAATACATAACGCAGTGCTTGTCCCAACATTACTGTATGGAAGCGAGAGTTGGGTATGCAGAAAAGAGTATGCAGAAAAGAGTATGTAAGTAGTAAAATTAATGCGGTCGAAATGCGATCTCTGCGGAAAATTTGTGGAGTAAGGCTGACCGACCGCATTCGTAACGACGACGTAAGAGAGCGAGTAGGTATGAAAGAGAGTATTGGTGTAAAGATGCGAAAGGGAATGCTCCGATGGTTCGGACATGTGGAAAGAGTGCCGAACGAACGTCTAGTTAAGAAGATATACAATGCGAAAGTGGAAGGATGTAGGTACCGGGGGAGACCGAGACTAACCTATCTAGACCAGATCGGTCATGTACTGAAGGAAGGTGGAGTCAAGAGTCTCCGAAATCGGCGAGCGTGTATGAAGAGAATTATGAATGTTGAGGAAGCCAGTGAAGTATGCAAAGATAGAGTTCTCTGGCACTCTGTTCTCTCTGCCTACCCTACAAGGGATATGGCGTGATGATATGTATGTATGTATTATATTATTAAATAAGTCAAAAGTTATAATATAACAATAGGAAAATTAGCAAGAATTATCAACATAATAATTTATAAATTACAATGCCTAAAATAAAATTTATGATGTTGCTATATAATTAAAATAATAATCTTGTTTATAAAATAAAATTTATAACACATTTTGCTTTGTATATATTATATTTGTATATTAATATATTGTAAATATTTTATTTTCTCCTTGAAGTGAAATGTATTCATTTATTTTAATCATTGTACTCTTAATGTCTACAAACGGATGTTTTTAAATGACTAATAATATTTTTACGTCTATTTTGCTGTACTCTATGGATAGCAAGCCTAAAAAATAAAATTGACGTACCTCAATTAAAGTTGCGGCAGTTAAAATATAAATCATTTTTCCTACTAGCATTACGTCCTGATTTTACAATATTGAAGATTTTTAAATTAGTAAACCTGTTTAAGAACGATGAATTGATTTTAAAATAGCGTTATTTTTTCAAATTAAATGTCAACTGATTATATTTTATTATTATAGGTGTGAATAATTTGTGAGTAATTAGTTGAATTAGTTATTTTTTTTTTACCTAACGGCTATGTCACTGATTCTTTAAATGTTTTTAACTTGTTTAACATAAGTAAAACAAATTAAAATTAGTAAAATTGTTTTGCTCGTGCTTTGCCTAATGTTATTACTTTGGCATTCCATATGATTATATGTAGGTAATTCTTTCATCTGTAGATAATATTCAGGTATTCTAAGAGTCTGTAATTTGTGATTTGTGATGGATTTGCTTTATTTCTCTGATGTGGTACTAAAATATAATAAGATTATTTTTGGTAACAAAATAGCTTAAATAAAATATGATAAATAAAAAACTTTAAACAAATAAATGCCAAATAGATATAAAATTGACTTGTTGCATTATTTGGATAGATCAAAACATTCTTAGAACCCTTTACATTGCTCTACCATTCCTTAGTATCAATGCGCTATGTTATAAGGTAGGTGGGCACTGCGTGGGAGTCCATAGGACACCCCGCGGTGTCCGACTCGTGCGCATTAACGTGTTCATTTATTAATATATCTGTGTAGAGCCTATGACGCATAGACAAGAGTATTTTTTTCAAAATATAATTCATTCAAAATTGTTGAAATCTTAAGTGAAACTGTTAACTATTATAAAGATTTTTTGAAAAATTCCAACTAAAATAGAAGGTTTTAGGAGTACCTAGATAGGTATAGTATCTCTTCGTATAGATAAGCTAATAGTAGTTACATATTGTTATCATAAAACTTCGTTTATTATATTTTAATTGGTATTCACGTCGTTACCATTATTTATATAAAATAAAATTCATTAATTTTCAAATACTATGGAAAACAAAAAAGACTTTAAATATAATGGTACAAATTTTTAAATTGGATATATGTTTATCCATATGTAGAAAGCTAAATTTAGCAAAGATATTAATAATTATTAAAATAATAATTTTCATCTCTTCTGCTTCTGCATTTACTGAAAATTAAATTATGTACTAGGTTAATACTGAAACGCTTAGAGTGTATTTGTATATATTTTTTTGTTGTTTATGAATAATCTGAGAGATTTATGTTTTCTTTGTTTAAGTAAGTAGCTACTGCAAACGAAGACCGGATGGGTCATGTTTTGATAATTTATCATTTTCACGCTGTTCACTGCACAAATTTAGGTTTTTATTTAAATAATGCCATAATTATACAGCAAAAAGGTGTTATAACATGTTCTCTTTTATTATAATGGCAACACAAATATATGAATTCCAATTTTAAATTATATTTTCAGTACTATGTATAATTATGTACTTATTTGGGATAATTATTGTTGGAATATTTAACTCTTTTTATTTATTCCATTTTTAAAAACATTTCGATTTTCGAATTCAATTTAAAGCCATTCAAAATACCTATACACATAAAGTTGCAATGAAATCTTATTAAGAACGAAAATATTCTATATTCTAAGGGTCATTATTATATGTAATAATATTATTTAATTGTATAGACAAGGACAAAAGAATCATGATTATGACCTTCTTTGAATAGTTTAAAAATTTACCAATCTATTCTTTGTAAAGCTACGGTCATAAGACACCCCATGATGGTCGTGGGCCTATGTTCATTGTAAAATTATAAGGCCTTGTTTAGACAGTCGGTGGCTTCAGTCAAGTGGAGCGATACGCGGGACTAATTAATATGCCACTTATCATTTAACTGAATGATAGTGTTGGTTCATTAATTTTAAGATTTTTTTAAAAGTCCATTTTCAATAGAAATTTATATTTATATTACAAATAATACAAAAAGTGAAAGTTTAATTGATAATTCAATTAAAATAATAGAACTATTTTATCGATTCTCTTTATCAAGTCTAACTTTATATTTAGCATTTTTCTCATAAAATTATAATGAGTTGTTCCGAAACGAGAATTAAAATAACTATTATTGTCTTAATTAGCAAAGTTATATTCAATTTTATAATTAAATTAGTTTGTTTTACTACATACCCGTGAAATACATATTACATTTTTTATCAAAATCCAATCCACCTACAAAGGTAGGTAGTATTTTATATAATAATTAAATTAAACTACAAAAAAATCAAGAGGGATTGGATCAATTTTCATTTTTTCCTATACTAATAAGTTGTTAAAAAAAATCGTTCTCAAAGATTTACAGTCTTAATGACGAGGTGCAAACGCTTATCAGGTCATAATATCAATAAGACGGACCGAATACATCAGTTAATGTGATAATTATACAAGTTTAAACATATAAAGGTTCGGGTACACAGTTTGCTTTAATTTTTTTTACATTTTATACTGCTTATACATATTAAAAAGAAATATATTTGTACAATATTTGGATGTAGGACGTAGGTACCGGGGGAGACCGAGACTAACCTACCTAGACCAGATTGGTCATGTACTGAAGGAAGGTGGAGTCAAGAGTCGCCGAAACCGGCGAGCGTGTATGAAGACAATTATAAATTTTATTATTAAATTAATTTGTGTGCGTCGGGGGCTCGCAGACGCAGCTGCTCACTCGCCCTGATGATGAGCATCGGACATGCTCGAAACCCGGGTCGACATAATCGACTCTAACGCGTGAGTATTGCCTGAAATACAACTGTTTAATAAGAATTATGAATGTTGAGGAAGCGAGTGAAGTACCTATACAAGTATAGAGTTTTCTGGCACTCTGTTCTCTCTGCCTACCCTGCAAGGGATATGGCGCGATGACATGTATGTATAAACTTTTTAAATAATCAAGAAATTATAACTAAGTTAGTATAGAAGTTGTAGTTTGGTGACAGCTACGAATACTACCAACTCTTATATCTTGTATTATACGTGAGTGTCTTGAAAAATAACTAAAAGTTGAATTTTATGTAAAAACATAAAGTCCAACTTTATCTGTTGCTGTTTGGTCAACAATTACATTCCCAAAGAGGGTCGATATCAGGCACGCGGCCAGTCATGAAACTACTGCCAATAAAATTTAAAGTATATATAGCAATATATACCATCATGTATATTGCGTACATCTAATCGAGATAAGAACAAGCTGGTGAGGATTGTATGTTTTTAAAATCCCCGCAATATTCGAAATAAAACTATTTTTACGGGTTATATCGCGTTTATCCTCAGACCTCCCGTGACCATGAACGCAGTAAAGTGTTCGAAACGTCAGCAAATTAAAAATTATATACAAACGCGATAGAATCCGTGAAAATAGTTTTATTTCAAATGTGCAATACACGCGTAAACATCAGAAATCATTATAAAAGAACTATTTCCTTGAGTATACGTTTTGTGTATTGTCTTTCTTCTTCTTCTTACTTTCATGTATTGGCAACCAGCTACTTATACAAGCTATTGTTGCCAGTATCGAGTTATAATTATCTTCGTGTCTTTAATCTCTTCAGGTTAGTCATTGTCCTTCAGTAAGTTAAATCGTCGCCATCAACAGTATTGTGATCACATTGTTATCTTCTGGGAATTTTAGTTGAAAACGAAAACTCTATAAAGCACTTTTATATCATAATCACTACATCCCAGCAGTTCCTTCACATCAAATTACATGAAATGACATTAAAATTATCTAATATAACACGTTAAAACACTAAAATATCGAATATAATACAAAACCACCAAATGACGTTTTCTGATTCCCGCCAAAAGTTCTATTGCGTCTTTAAAAAAAAAACGAAAATTAAAGAAAGTAACGAAAAGGAATTAGGAAACATATCAACACTCCACTCTTTTCGCAAGCGTCATAACATACGATGTATTATTCTATTAAAATTGGTTCAACTATATAGGCGTAAAACTAAACAGATAATCACTTTTGTGCTTATAATATTATTTTCATTCTCATTCAAAAGAATACTAAAGCACATGCATGGGCATGAATGGCAATGAATCGTTTAAACTGTATAAAGAAAGAAATATTATTAATACGGACATTTATCTCGGTAGCATAATTTATTTAACGCGTAAGTAAACATTTTGCATGGCAATATTTTCCATATCCGTATTAAAACAATTCTTGCTTCGATTTAGTATACACAAGTATAGTTAGGTACGGTCAGCAACAAGTCACGCTCCTAATTATAGAAGCATTCCCAATCAATTACCGAGTATGCGCAATAAAACTGTTGCGAGCACTTCATTTGAGAACGGTAGGGTCGACAGAAAAAAATATATACGTTCAAATTAATAATACGTGATATTGCTTTTAATTTATTAATTTGATTTATTACGCAGTAAAAGTAATGATGATATTTGATTAATTTTTGCATATTATTATATTGTTTTTATTAAGTAATATGATTTATAAAGCATGATGATATTTATAATTATTTTTGGATATGTTATATAATTTATATTAGCATATTATTAGAGCTACAGTTTTTGATTAGTAATTTGATTTATTTGGGTGTAAAAATGACGACTGTTAATTCATTTTTGTATATTATTTATCTATGAATTAAATTAAATGTTATAACTAAGACTAATAATGTGCATAATAAAAAATAAATGAAAATTTATTTTTTATTATGCATATTTTTTATGGTAGGTATTATTAATTTTTGCTTATAGATAATTTAGTTAAGATTGCAAAAAGTACACAGGGAAGCACATATAGGAAAAGTTAGGTACTATTACGATAACATTGAACAACTTTTAAATTATTTTTCGGGATAATCCGCGCGCGATATCTCGAGCAACCTTCGAGTGGTTTATAATAACGCTAGTACTATATCAAACCTTAAATTTGTTTATATTCATTTATATTCACTGTACATAATGCTATCATTATTCTAAATCATAAATAAATTCGCCCTTAGTTTCGCTCCAATATTACTTGAGAGAGCGCAGTTCTTCCTCTTTCCTTTAAAAGCAGTATTATTTGTGCATTAATACCTTCATTCATGATTATCAGCTGGGTATTTAAAGTCATCATCATTCTCCTACTCTTATCCCAATTACTTGGGGTCGATACAATATGTACTCTTGTTTCATAGTACATATTGTAAAAGTTATTGGCAATAGTTTTATGACCGGCCGCTTGCCAGACGTCAAACCTTCTTAGGAATGTAACTGTTGACCAAACGGCATCAGATGGAGTTGGCTCAGGTCATCATAAGCTGGGTATTTAAACTATGAAAGTGTAAGAAATTAACAAAGTTAATGTAATCTTTGTACATTTGCCGCCTTTTAAAAGATGTTTGCTAGGGACCGCCGTGCTTGTCGCCGTGTTGTTGTTGTATTAATTTTGTTGAATATTTTCACCCCTTTCTTGCCTGTAGCTATCGTAAAAGAGTAAAAAAGATAATATGCATATTAACGTTATGCAAGATAAGTAAAACTCGTGGTGTAATAGATATTTTTTTTCCGTGTGGTGACGGAGTAATAATACAATTTACCACCCCCTATCTTACCCATGGGTGATTTCACGAGACGACTAAGGGATGTAAAACGCATATAACATCTATGCGAGAGAAGGAAACCTCGAAACAAAACCCTATACCAACATGTCTGACCAGCGTGGTATAGTAGATCAATTTCTCTCCCACTATGAAGGAGGCTCGAGCCCAACAGTGGGACATATATGAGTTGAGATAATGATGATGATGAGTAAATAAATTTTCCTCCTATTGTGAAAAAAAAACTCAATCTTAGGAACGCATATGCGTTGAAATGGACTTTAGAAAAATTGTATAATTCTATTTCATCTTATCCTGTTGGCTAATATTAGCTTAACATTAGCTATGAGGCTATTATATTAACCCCCTACTACCCTTCAGTCTAGATATATTAGCCCAATGTAGTACACCAGCAAAAAAGTTAATCTAAGTATAAGCCTTCAGATATAAAGATTTAAAAAAAAGATATAACACCCACATAATTATTCACGTAACAATATCCAGTTATTACCAAATAAACGTTTTTAATATCAAACGTGAAACAAAATGACAATATATGTTTAACAAGTAGTCAAACGCTTGCTGTCAGCCGTTGGCACCGAGCCAAAATACTAATGTCCCATTGAATAGTGCTATTTGTAAACTGAGCGAAGCGGGACAAGTATAAACACGGCACCAACCGACGATGCTCTTAATAGATCATTTAAGGAGAGGCCATGAAACACGCGTTATTATAAAAAAAATACTTTAAATACAATTGCAAAAAAAAATACAACTGTAAATTAAACTAAATAAAAATTTACAAATACTTAATAATTAATATTGCATCCATAAATGCAGAAATATAATGTTTTAGATTTTAGAACGAAAAAAAAAACCCTGTTAAATGGCAGTCCGATTCGCTTAGCACTGCACTAGATTTAACATTGTTCTTGCGTAATCGATTATTTTTTAAATTTTATATATTTTGTATTATAATAATACATTTCGGTGTGGTGACGGAGTAAGAATACAGTTCACCAACCCCTATCTTACCCGTGGATGATCGTAAGAGACAACTAAGAGATATAATATGCATATAACATTTATGCAAGAGAAGGAAAACTCGTAAAATCCAATACCAACCATTATAACCAGCGTAGTATAGTAGGTCAATTTTCCTCATTTTGGCAGAGGCTCCAACCTAGCAGTGGGACGTATATGATCTAAGATGGCAATATATGTATGTACATATTATAAAAAAAATACTGTCCATATATTATAGTCTATGAGAAACAACCTGCCGACAGATGATAGTTGATCACCCACCTGTACACGAGGCCTTAATATTATACAAGAAGAAAAGAGAAAAATAGAAGAAGAAAGGAGAGAAATTAGCCTAATATACCGTTCAAGTTGAACTGTCTGGCCTAGATAGGACTTTGCTTAGAGCAGTCTATAATTTCTCCTTTTGTCTCTTTATTATCTTATACAAAAACCGCGGGAAATCAAGCTGTGGCAACACTTTTTTTTAGTTCATTGCTACACGTATAAGAAAAATATGAGTAAATATAATCCTAAAAATAAGAAATCTTGTTTAAGATATTATAAATCATAGTTGGTTTCATATTTAATGATGATTCATTATTGAAATATTATAATCTATCATATTTTTTATATGAATTGTATATTATTAATGGATTATATAACTTATTGTATACCTCATAATTCCTTTATTCTAAATTGACCATTAAGAACATCAAAAGAATCAAAAAATATAACACAATAATAAATATGAGTTATAAACTATTAAAAGCTTTTTTATTTCTCTTTGATTTTCCATTCGATTTAAATGAGTATTTACAAATTTATATACAAGACTTAACAAAAAACTGGTCATGTAATTCGTCATTAAATAGAACAAAAAAAAAAAAGACATTGTAGCATAAATGTGTGTCATTATTTTTTATTTATTATGGTGGCAAACGAGCAAGCAGCAGACCTGATGGTAAATGTAACTCCCGTTCATGGACCTTTGCAATACCAAGGGCTATTCCTAGGCCGCTGTCTACCAATAAAAACACCAAACCCACCCAGTTGGGCTTCCGGCTCTCTCAAAATGTCATTCAAAACTATTTTATTTTTATTATTTTGATAACCATCAAATATAGGAAGAATAGTCTATAATAAGACGTTATCTATATTATTAAGATAAATAATAGACACCTAAAAAAAAGCAAATGCTATAATAAAATAATTCTCGAAGAAATAAAAACTATGTAGGTAAGTCAAACGATTCGCTGCCGCGTATTCTATGGCCCTTTTATAAGGTAAAGATTGAGTTCTGATGAATGGTCTGCGTTAAGGATTTCGTTTGATCACCAGATAAACATTGTGGGCGTAGTCTAAAGGAATCCGGGAACACCGGGTAATAGCCTCAATAGTTCTTTGTGTTTAGCATAACTTATGCCTAACGTATCGTGATATATTATCATAATCTTCTTTTTTTCTTCAGATAGTCCGTATTCATGAATTAATACTTGTGTTACTGGGGATTTTAAAAACATAAAACTTTTCTTCTCTCAGCTCATATAAGGGACGTGTGGAAGTGTACATTTTTTTTTAATTATTGTTAGAATCTTTATTTCATCTCAGCTCATTTATGTCCATCTGCTGGGTTCGAGGCTCCTTCATAGTGGTAGAGAAATTGACTTACTATACCACGCTGCTCAGACATGTTAGTATAGCGTTTTGTTTCGAGTTTTCCTTCGCTTGCATAGATTTTATATGCGTTTTATATCTCTTAGTTGTTTCGTACAATCAGCCACGGTTAAGATAGTGGGTCATGTTAGCTCATATATGTCCTGCTGTTTACGCTCGAACCTCTTTCATAATGGCATTGGAGATTGACCTACTATACCACGCTGGTCAGACGTGTTGGTACAGGGTTTAGTTTCGAGTTTTCTTTCTCTTGCATAGATTTTATATCGTTCGTTTTATATTCCTTAGTCGGTTGTTACGATCACTCACGGGTAAGATAAGGGCATAATTGTATTCTTACACTGTCACTACACGAACAAGAAAGTTTATTTAATCTTTATTTATTTAGAATTTTTGGATTTATTAATATTCACTATTATTGGGAATAATTGGTATTATTATTTATAATTTGGATTAAAATATAATTTTCTCCAAAATCTGTTAATTGTTTAACATTTTTCACAAGTGTCAATACATAAATTTATCAATCTGAGCTTACTATATCACGCTGGTCAAATGAATTGGTAAAGAGTTTATTTTATTTTGTTTATTTTACTTTGTATAGTAAAATATAAAAAAGTAAGTCGACGTTATATGCATATTATTTAGTGGTATTTTAAAGTACGCATACGCAGTTGCTGTGTGGTAGCGGCTAAGAATACTACCAACCCTTACTTTGCTCGTGGATGTCTTAAAAAACAACTAAGAGCCTTATAACGACCTGTGCCAAGTCTATCTGATGCCGTTTGGTCAACAATTACATTCTTAAGGAAAGTTGACGTCTGGCAGGCGGCCGGTCGTAAAACTATTGCCAATAACTTTTATAATATGTACTATGAAATAAGAGTACATACTATATCGACCCCAACTAATTATAATTATTAAGAGTAGGAGAATGATGATTTTAAAGTATGCATAGGTAAAATAGAGTGTGGTGGTATTTTTACTCTGTTATTATACGGCAATAGTTTAAAATTAATGAACAACAATAACTAAATATGTTCAAATCATTATTTAGTTTTTCAAGAGAGCCAATTCTCTTGATGCTCCATTAGATACATAGTTCTTACGACTCCTGCTGGAAAATAAAGTGTGTAGATATATTATATTTATAATACACAATTGCAGTGGCCATTTAAAAAGCATCTACATCGTGTTTAAATTTGTAGGATGGTATCTTCGTGAGCCAGCCCGTATTACGTTTATACGTTTGTACGTTGCTTTTCTTTTAAAAAAATTAAAAAAACATCTATGTCGTAATAGACTATGGTATAATTATACAAGAGATAGAAAATTTGAAATAAAACTCTATATCAACCAATAGGTCAATTTCCCTCTTATTATGGAGGAGGCTGGATATGAGCTGAGATGATGATGAGATGACATTCGAGTGTCAAATTATGATATTTTATAGTTTGTATATTATATACTATCCATGTGTTGACGGAGTAAGAATACAATTCATCAACCCCTTACCTTATCCGTGGGTGATCGTAAGAAACGACTAAGGGAAATAAAACGCATATAACATCTATGCAAGAGAAGGAAAACTCGTAATAAAACCCTACCCTCCCATTATGGAGGAGGCTCGAGCCCAGCAGTGGGACATATATGAGCTGAAATGATAGCTTATATATTTGTCTATTCTTTAGCAAATAGAGGCGTCAATATAATTTTAATTATAGAAAGACTAAATAAATCCTTGTATTGTAGGGGGTTTTACAAATATAATATTAAATAACACAAATTACATCCATACTTGAACAACAATTTGTTGATTGCATAAAGAATTGTTGTGTTTGGGAATCAAACCCACTAATCTTGGCGCGGTATGTCGGCATATTAACCACTGCGCCATATGTGCAGACGATTTAAAGTTAATTTTCTTTTTTTTTTAAGCGGATATGCACTGTGTTATTGTTATAAACTTGCTTGCTGCTTTTCTACAGTGATAGGTACATTGTCCAGGCTAGTCAATCAGTCAATCAGTCCGTCGCGGCATCGACTCGAGAGGAACCCGCGAGGGTAAACCCCCGGGCGGGCCACCGAAGACAAAGATCGGGTACCGATGGCCGGCTCGCACGGCGAAGAGAAGTGCTTGCAGGGTGGGTCTGTGGGGTCACACGCCGCCTCTTCCGTCATCACGGACCTATTTGGCGGGGCGCGACCACATCCATAGTCCACCTATAGAAAAGAAAAAAGACTAGTCAATCATTTTGCAATGGTTCTATCTCACAACTTATTATTGCCTTTTATGAACCTGCCTGAAAGGAAGAGTTATTGAATTGTATTCTTACTCCATCACCACGCGGGAAGATGAATTAAATTATTTATAGATTACATATTTAAGACACTTTTGATGTTAAATATCTCGTGAGTTACAAAGAATTCCCGCCTCTCTTGTACAGACAACAAAAATGTCAAGTAAACGATGCCCGTTTAAAATATTGGAATGAATGACATACCACGCCTCGCAGGATTAATGTTGGTGCGCGCACAAAAAGCAAACACGCTCATTAATATATCAACTGTCTTTTTAGCAGCGCACTAAAGCATTAGGTACCGTCAGTATAAAAATTATGCAGATGATTTTTTAGTAGATATAAATTCCCGTATGGTGAAGAAGTAAAGATCGGGTACCGGTGGCCCGCTCGCACAGCGAAGAGAGGCCTTTGCATGGTGGGTCTATATGGTCACGCGCCGCCTCTGCCGTCACCCCGGACCGATTTAGCGGGGCGAGGCGCATCCATAGACCAACGCAAAAAAATAAAAAAATGTTGAAGAAGTAAAAATAATATTCATCCCCTATCTTGCTCCTTAGTGGAATAAAAGACGAATAAGGGATACAATATGCATTTAACATTTCTATACTAATAAATGTAGAGCCGGTTTTGTCAGGTCATACAGCTAAAACTACTGCACCGATCGAAATAATACTTATACTATAAGATGCAACGTGTTCCGGAAAAGGTTTTAGTACATGTATGTATGTACATACATACATATCATCACGCCATATCCCTTGCAGGGTAGGCAGAGAGAACAGAGTGCCAGAGAACTCTATCTTTCCATACTTCACTCGCTTCCTCAACATTCATAATTCTCTTCATACACGCTTGCCGGTTTCGGAGACTCTTGACTCCACCTTCCTTCAGTACATGACCGATCTGGTCTAGGTAGATTAGTCTCGGTCTCCCCCGGTACCTACATCCTTCCACTTTCGTATTGTATATCTTCTTAACCAGACCTTCGTTTGGCATTCTTTCCACATGTCCGAACCATCAGAGCATTCCCTTTCGCATCTTTACACCAATACTCTCTTTCATACCTACTCGCTCTCTTACGTCGTCGTTACGAATACGGTCGGTCAGCCTTACTCCACAGATTTTCCGTAAAGATCGCATTTCGACCGCATTAATTTTACTTTCATACTCTTTTCTGCATACCCAGCTCTCGCTTATAAATTTAAGGTTTTTAGTATATAATAGTTTGTTAGTGATTATTTTTCTGGAAAGGAGGAAAGCGAGCGAGTGATAACTAGAACATATATAAGAGAAGGAAAACTCGAAATACAACGCTATACCAAAACCAATGTTGGAACATGGTATAGTAGTTCAATTTCTCTCCTATTATCCAAGAGGTTCGAGCATAGCAAAGGGCGAAGTAAAAAAAAAAAATAAGGCTTTATCTGAGAAAGATGTAAATAAAGAGGCGCCACATAAATTTTTTGCCATGTGATATCTCTTGCCTAATCATTGCACATATATACAAATTGAGTAAAAGAATAAAAGACAAGTCTAGTATCATTAATCAGGCTTAGCTTCAAGATCTTTTTTATTCAATCCAGGATTTGAATCCAAGACTGGCATTTCCTATATTTATCGCATACAAACAAGGTAGTAATAGGACATGAACTATATTCTAAATATTATCATCATAATTCAGCCTTTTAAGATATAATTCTCGACGTGAGCTTCCCCCATAGAACGCACTCACTAATTTGAGGAGTTAGTACCTTAATCGCTATGCTTGGTAATTGCAATAGCTGATATGCGTGTTCCAGGGTACAAGCTGATGTATCTCCTGGAGATACGCTTATCGGTTTATTACTATTCCCACAGCCTAAAACTGGTTGATGATAATTGTATTCTTATACCGTCACCACAAAATGATCTGAGGAGAGGAGTTCTGAACTATAAAAAGTTTATTTCTTAAATTATAGACAAAAAAAATTCTAAGACAGCTGTTACATACATATCATCACGCCACATCCGTTGCAGGGTAGGCAGAGAGAACAGAGTGTCAGAGAACTCTATCCTTGCATACTTCACTCGCTTCCTCAACATTCATAATTCTCTTCATACACGCTCGCTGGTTTCGGATACTCTTGACTCCACCTTCTTTCAGTACTTGACCAATCTAGTCTAGGTAGTTTAGTCTCGATCTCCCCCGGTACTTACATCCTTCCACTTTCGCATTGTACCTATATCTTCTTAACTAGACGTTCGTTACGAATACTATTAATACCTACTTAGTTTAATCGTGGATGCCATTCTTTAGGAGGATATTCAATAGGAGGAGGACGAATGTACATTCCCTAGTAGGTTTAACGTCCACAGGCAGCCGATCATAAAACTATTGCCAATTTTTGCAATATGTACGAAGGAAGAGTAGTAAATATTGCAATCAACATCAAGTAATTGGGATAAGAGCATGACAATAATAATACTGAGACATAAACAAAAAAAATCTAAGCACTCTATAATTCATTATTTATGGTTTAAAAAAGAAAGAAACATCGTTGACGATGTATAACAATGGTTAATGTATTTAAACACATTTAAAACGTCTCATATTTCTCTCGTCGCTTACAAAGTCACAATAACGCGTACATAACTTAAACGTTCAAACATCTGTAGTCAATATCTCTTTATACAATTAAGATGAAGACGAGAGAAGACAGCCCCCATATATGTATATTAAACGAGGTAATTTAGCTCCCGTCGTAATTTTAAGGGGCTATACACGTGCAAAGCAAACGTATTTACTTTTTTTTTTGTTGCTTTGTATTTTAAATACGGTAAAATATAAGAAGTTTATTTATTGATGTTTAATTAAGCATTTAAAATGAAATTATTTTTATGGATTGTATTGGGTTTGTATTTGATTGATGTGAGGACGATCCTTCTGCGACCATGAACGCTGAAAATGGTTCTAAACGATGGGTAATTAAAATTAAAAGTGGTAGGACCACGCTGTTGACAGTTCTCTGTCTAGCCGATCCGTCCGGGATAGTACCTACCACACTCTCGCAGAAGATCGACGTCTGAGAAATGGCAATGTGCTCTTGTGCTTCGTTTGGAGAGCGAGGGAGCCGGCATCCCAACTGGGGTAGGTTTGGGGTTTATATTGGTGGGCAGCGGCCTAGAGCCCTTGGTATTGCAAAAGTCCATAGGCGGTATACTGTCTGCTCGTTTGCCACCATAAATAATAAAAAAAAAATTAAAAGAAAAATAGTTTTATTTGAAATAAGAAATTTCTTGATTCTGTAGATATTTATTTTGAGACATCATGAAACTACATACATATCATCACGCCATATCCCTTGCAGGGTAGGCAGAGAGAACAGAGTGCCAGAGAAGTCTATCTCTGCATACTTCACTCGCTTCCTCAGCATTCATATTCTCTTCATACACGCTCGCCGGTTTCGGAGACTCTTGACTCCACCTTCCTTCAGTACATGACCGATCTGGTCTAGGTAGGTTAGTCTCGGTCTCCCTCGGTACCTACATCCTTCCACTTTCGCATTGTATATCTTCTTAATCAGACGTTCGTTCGGCATTCTTTCCACATGTCCGAACCATCGGAGCATTCCCTTTCGCATCTTTACACCAATACTCTCTTTCATACCTACTCGCTCTCTTTCTCCTCGACTCGCCTGACTGGGCAAGGCGTGATGGGTGGCGGCCCTCACCGCCGCAACTGCCGAAGTTCGTACCGACAGGGGCGGGTCGGTACGCGTCGCCTCCGGGGGACGCCTTAACCCGCATTGCGGTACGCATATCGAGCCGGATTAGCAGTCTAATTAGACTGGCAGGGGACACGAACGAGCACGCTCCGGACTATGCCCCATATCATCATGAAACTCATTTCTTAAATTTCTTATTCCCCAAACAAATAAGAAATATGACATGTTTATAATATTAGAGTTATTATCAACTCGCTTTTCCCCGCGGCTTCTCTTAGGCCATATGAAAACTCTTATAGTTAGTTTATAAAATTTCATCACTATGTTATACCTACATCTAAAATATTTGAACGGGATAAAAAGTGTCCTACGTTTTAACCTAGAAAATGGTCTATCTGCATGCCAATTTTTATCCAAATCTCTCTCACGGCTTACGCGTGATTAAGTAACGAATATCCAAACTTTTACATTTATAATATAATATTAATATAAAAGTGTAAATATAAATGAATATAATCATACTAATAGCTAATTAACATGTATCCGTGTGGTGACGGAGTAAGAATACAATTTACCACCCCATATCTTACCCGTAGGCGATCGTACGAGACGACTAAGGATATTTTTTTTTTTGGCGGCGGGCTACGGTACTTCAAACCCCGCTATTCCGTCCGGTGCGACAGGAAAAGCGGCGCAAGACCCCGTAGACCCGGTCTACAATATACCTCTCGACGCCGTGCGGGTGGGTCACTGGTAAAGGGATATAAGGAAAACTCGAAGCAAAACCCTATACCAATATTTCTGACCAGCGTGGTTTAGTAAGTCAATTTCCCTCTCATTATGGAGGAGGCTTGAGCCCAACAGTGGGATATATATAAGCTGTAATGATGATGATGATGATGAATTAACATGTAGCATTCATGCGATTGTAATTCATCAACATATGACTAAGAGATGTAACTTCACAGCGAAAGAAGAAAAACTCAAAACAAAAACCTATGAAAATCAGTCTGACTAGTGTGAGATATGAGAGCACTTGCCGTCCTAGTGTTGTTCCCTCCTAGTTGAAACTATCATTCACATAACTTTTTCGATTATTATTATTTTATTTTATTATTATTATTTTGGTTAATTTATATTGATATGAATGGATACGTTATCATTCATCATTCTCCTACTCTTATCCCAATTACTTGGGGTCGATACAATATGTACTCTTCTTTCATAGTACATATTGTAAAAGTTATTGACAATAGTTTTATGACCGGCCGCCTGCCAGACGTCAACCCTCCTTGGGAATGTAATTGTTGACCAAACGGCATCAGATGGAATCGGCCCAGGTCGTTATAAGGCTCTTAGTCGTCTTTTACGATATCCACGAGCACAGTAAGGGTTGGTAGTATTCGTCGCCGCTACCACACAGCTAATATACGGCTAATATACATATGTACAAGACTTAGGCCGTTGGTTTGTTTGTAGAAGTCGATATATCGCAGCGCCGCCTGATGGCGAGTTACATCAATGGGGATAGCATATGAACATTCACCGCGAAAAAAAAAATACATACTACATATATTTCAAAAGATCGGTCAAATAGTTTCTGAATTTATCGATGTCATATAGACAAACATCCTCTTTTCTATAAAAGGGGATATAGATTAAGCCATATTTTAAAGAAAGAAAGGAAGGAAGGTGGAGTCAGTATCCAAAACCGGCGAGCGTGTATGAAGAGAATTATGAATGTTGAGGAAGCGAGTGAAGTATGCAAAGATAGAGTTCTCTGGCACTCTGTTCTCTCTGACTACCCTGCAAGGGATATGGCGTGATGATATGTATGTATGTGTATGCATATTTTAAAACTATACAAATATATTAGTATTTTTTTACAATAAAAACTCTTGACAAAAGTAATTTGCTAAGATGATAGCAATAAAAATAAAATAATGTCACGATTTTGTAATATTTGCAAAATTGCAACCACTTCGTCAGTATTCTTAATTGTATTTTAATTAAGTGATCATTATTTATTTTTGTTGAAAATGTAGCATCACTTAAACGATCTATTTCTGTAAGCTAGATGTTAAAAAAAAAAAACGCACCACTTAAATCGTTAGTGTGCATCGGCGTTTAGTATTATTTCCGTCACATTTGGTACTTGCTTTGACGTCTGCTAAACACGACATTAATACTTTAGTTTTTTTTTTCCGACTGTCACATAATTTACGGTAGGTTTTTTTTCTTCTCTTTTGTGGGCCATTAGCTATTAAAACGAGTGAACTGTGTGACATTGGGATTAATACATCGACGTCAAAACGCTTCGGTATCTATTAATGTATTAAAATTATGTCTAATGTAAATTATAAATTGATTCAAATTTTGCATTTGTTTTATAGTTGTGTTAATTTATGTTTGTATCCAATTTAACTAATATAAGATCTTTTTTAACTGTTTTTTTAATTTTTTTTTAATTGTTAAACTTCATTTGTAGATTACTCTTATAAGAAAAAGGATCTGAATGGACTAATATCTACATACATACATATCATCACGCAATATCCCTTGCAGGGTAGGCAGAGAACACAGAGTGCCAGAGAACTCTATCCTTGCATACTTCACTCGTTTCTTCAACATTCATAATTCTCTTCATACACGCTCGCCGGTTTTGGATACTCTTGACTCCTTCCTGACCTTGACTCTTGACCTTCCTTCATTACGTGACCAATCTGGTCTACGTAGGTGAGACTCGGTCTCCCCCGGTACTTACATCCTTCTATAGTTCATCTAATCTAACAAGTGCATTTTGAGTTTTGCATTTTTTAATACATAATAACCTCGGTCAAACGTATACACATGATGGTAAATACTAAATATGAAATTTTAAACAACTATTAAGTTATTTACATAATTAACATTGCGGGTGACTTTCTTGTACAATAATTTAATGTTGAAACTCGTAAAACTAATTTAAAATAAAAAAAAACATGGTAAATAGTAATTGTTATTGACGACCTAACAATGTCACGTCATCACGTTCTATACAGTAGTGCTTGACAACTTCCAATTCACGAATATCCAAATAATCGGTAAAAATATTAGAATAATACAATTAATCGAATAGAGATTTTGACAGAGATGTATATTTCGACACTTTGATTCATAGAAATGATTATTAATGTTCGCGATGCTGATAATTCAAAAAATAGTAGTAATTCTTAATAAATAGCTATTTTAAATCCAGTTTTTGTTTTTAATTAACCTAATACTACTAAATATGATGAATAGATTTTACGCTGAAATAATTAAATATGTTTAGTACAAATTTAGCACTTAATTTATTCATCACTTTTTTGAAAAATAAAAAATAAACCGATTATTAACTATAAAGAATCAATATCGATTTCTTAGTAAAATCGGATATTTTCGATAACGATTATTTGGTTCACATACCTAGACAACTTACTCAGACAGCTGTCAAAGTGCACTTCTTAGATTAGATAGACTATAATAATACTTAAGTATGGTTATACTAACCGACTAATACCTAATTATGGATATTAAAATACAGCACGTGCAAATATAAATTTTTAAATTTTAAAGTAATCGCTATTCAAAAGCACTTTTGAATTATTTATATTTTTAAAGCAGCTAATATTAACATTTTTATTTAATGAGATGATAATTGTTATTTAGATCTGTTTCGATTTTGTTATAATAAGAGCTGGTTGATAAAGATTTAATTTTGATAAAAATACAACAGCATTATTATAGCACAAACCTTGATAAGTCGTGATCTTAAGTCAGTTAAAAAAAATGCTATACCCTTCATCTGAATACACCAATACATACAGTACCTCGAATGATTTAGACTTTGTAAGTCGAAAAAAATTTTAATTTTCTATGCGATGTATTAATAGTAGGTATTTATACTCTATAACTCTAATTTCAAAAATTGTTATCCGTATTTGGTCTTTAATAAAATATGATGATGTCTTATTTGCAATTCACTGAATCGAATAAAATTTAAAGTGATTGTTCGGTGCTTCTAATATATTCTTTGTGTTTGGTACCCTAGCATTGTATGAATGTATTAATTAAACTTTTAAAGCAACTTAATAGAATCGCGGCATTTTATGTCAAAATTTCATTTGTTACTCTATATCTCGAACTATTTATTTCATTATAAACTCATTAAATTAATTTTATTTGCGTTTCCCTTGAAATTAGAACAATCAAGAATCCTCTGTACAGATAATATACCAATACTTAGCTCTTTATATGTTAGTAATAATGACGTGTGAACAAAAGATGTCATAATAACAATAAAACGAAAGTCACTCGACACGTGTTCATCGATCAATCAACGTTCAAACCACATTAATTAGTATTTAAATACCAATTAGTTGATATTCAGATAATGATGTTACTTGGAAACTATTAACGTAGTTATAAACTACAAATCAATTTAAAAGCAAGTTTGAATAGAACAGCGCCCATATTAATAATATAACCAGAATTACATTGACGAATTCACTAATCGTCGAACAGATTATGACTCACGGGGTCATAAATTTATTATTCAATCCCAAATTATATTCTGATAAAATTTTAGTTATAAAATTGGAAGGTCATCGTTTATTAAGGAAATAATTCTTTTTTTAAAAACATCTGAAAATCGTAAAAACAAAACAAGTGCGTGGTGGACTCACTCACCAAGGGTTCCGTGAGATTGTATGTTTAAACATAAAAATTTTATTTCTTACATATTAAAAAAAAAAGAAACAAAGGAAGCACTATAAATACAGGTTTAATTTGTAAACTTATTTAATTTGAATTTATAATGGTAGGACCACGCTGTCGACAGTTCTCTGTCTACATCCGCGGGCCGATCCGTCTGGGGTAGTCGCCACATTCTCGCAAAATAATGACATTTGCCACCAAGAGCTGTAATTATTTTTTTTGCGACAAGTACAAATTTACTTTATTTCCCATTATTTATGGCCTTTGTGAAAATTTAAATATCATCATCATTGTCTCAGCTAATATATGTCCCACTGTTGGACTCGAGCCTCCTCCATAGTAAGAGAGTAATTGACCTACTATACCACGCTGGTCAGATGTGTTTGTATAGAGTTTTACTTCGAGTTTTCCTTCTCTCGCATAGATGTTATATGCATTTTATATCCCTTAGTTGTCTCGTACGATCACCCACGGGTAAGATAGGGGGTGGTGAATTGTATTCTTACTCCGTCACCACACGGAAATTAAATATACAAATATATATTAATTAAAAATACACTATTAAAAATTCAAAATGCTCCAGATTTTTTTTTCGTATATTAATCATATTTTATTATAAATTGAAACTAAGGGGAGACGACATTTTGTGTTCTTAGGTTCATTTGCGTACACATGAATCATTAATATTTCTAAGATACATATATGGATGATAATTAGTTAGTTTGTTTACAACCAACTATGTCAATATCGAAACATTAATACCCACGCTTATTTCCATTGGTAAATAATTTGAAAATGATTCTGAAAACGTTTTTATCATGATCGCATCGCGGTTTTATTCTTTTTAACTTTTATATTTTATATCTTATTAAGCGATTTATTGATCCAACAGTGAAAGCGAGCCGCATTCCGTTCGTTCGAGCGCGTTTTGTTATTGAGTTGTAACAGTAAAGCTCGAGTTATCTATACTTAGGGTTATAAATAATAATAATCTTTAGTGATAAAATAATTTAAAAGCATAAAAATCTTTAGCGTTTGTCACTACACTAGTGAGTGTATGTATAAAAAAAAATTAGTTTGTCGTAAAGATATGATAGAAATGAAACTTTTTGTATTACAAGGCAATATTTTAATTGTAAATCAATTACTTTTGATAGCTATGTGGTAGCGGCTTCGAATACTACCAACCCTTGCTTTGCTCGTGGATGTCGTAAAAGATGACTAAGAGCCTTATAAGCTAGGCCAACTTCATCTGATGCCGTTTTTTTTTTTTTTTTTTTTGTCAACAATTACATTCCCAAGGAGGGTTGATGTCTGGCAGGCAGCTAGTTATATAACTATTGCCAATAACTTCTACAATATGTACTATGAAAGAAAAATACATATGTTATCGACCCCAAGTAATTGGGATAAGATTGAAAAAAAATGAAAATGATCAATCACTTTTGAATAGCATAGATTATGTTTATCATTAATTTTATTTACATCAATTATTTAACAAGTATTGCCACACAAAAAAGGAAGCTATTAGTTCAGGAAGATCGGAAGTGGCCACTTTCCGATCCGGTGGATGCTTATTAAATTTGTTAGCTTTAAATTAATATATTGGTATAATATGATAATCATCATAAATTTAACGTTTAATAATAAGTGATCAAAAACAATATAATTGTTATATGTAATATTTTTTTTTTTTTTTTTTTTTTTTTTTTTTTTTTTTGTATTGGCAATGACTATGAATCGAAATGTGGGTTAAAATTTAATAAATAATACTGTAGCGGGTAGATGTAAATCTTTGTAATAACGATGACTTGTTGAAAGTGATACATATTTCTCTCATAATTATATAAACGCTATCAAGTGTTTGAAGCTGCAGCGAATTCAAAAACATAACGTATAAAAATCCGTAAGAATAATTATATAAATTTCAGAAATCATATAATTGGACAATTATTAGAATAATCTTAAGGTTCGCGAGATTCATTGTTCATCATCATTCTCCTACTTTTATCCCAATCACTTGGGGTCGATACAATATGTACCGACTCTTCTTTCATAGTACATATTGTAAAAGTTATTGGCAATAGTTTTATGACCGGCCGCCTGCCAGACGTCAACCCTACTTGGGAATGTAATTGTTGACCAAACGGCATCAGATGGAGTTGGCCCAAGTCGTTATAAAGCTCTTAGTCGTCTTTTACGACAAAGTAAGGGTTGGTAGTGTTCGTAGCTGCTACCACACAGCTAATTAATAAATCGCGAGATTTATGATTATTAGTAGAGAATTTATAATATGTCTATATATCTCTTTAACTTAACATACTAGAGTATCAGTATTTTTTTAACTTATAACATGAACTTTTAAATATATACCTTCCTACTTATTTTTCGGCATTAGAGTCCAAAATAAAAATGGCAAAATGGCTTAAAAATGGCGTATGAAACATTAAAATTAATACAGGATATATTACAGAATGACAAAAAGTATCTATGACAAATAACATAGTTACATATATAGACAAAATGAGGACATATTGTGTGGGTGGACTTGTATGTATAATGCGTGTAAATTTTTGTCAAATTGTCTTCTTTTTGTGTAAATTTTATTTAAGACAATTTGCTGTTAGACCATAATTGGAATGAAAATTTATATAACTGTTATAAATCTATTACTTAGGTTCTGTTATACAGTTTGTATCTTTGGAGGCCCTAGTATCTTATAACTACAAGGTTATTTCGATTTGAATTTTTTTCAAGATTTTTGGGTCAAATAGTCAGATTTTGATTCACAAAAATAATACACATACATATCTACATATATATCATCACGCCATATCCCTTGCAGGGTAGGCAGAGACAACAGAGTGCCAGAGAACTCTATCCTTGCATACTTCACTCCCTTCATCAACATTCATAATTCTCTTCATACATGCTCGCCGGTTTTGGAGACTCTTGACTTCACCTTCCTTCAGTACGTGACCAATCTGGTCTAGGTAGGTGAGTCTCGGTCTCCCCCGGTACCTACATTCTTCCACTTTCGCATTGTATATCTTCTTAATCAGACGTTCGTTCGGCAGAATAGACAGTTATACGATGGTGTGTACCAATAGATGAAATTAAAGATGGACTGTGAAATCGCTGAATTGAGATCATAACAGGCTGAGAATATATAAAGTTGCTAGAACCAGAGCGGCCTAACAACAAGAACCACGTTTTACCATAGGGAGTGAACTAAAATTAAATTAAATTCAATTTAATCGATATGATCATAAGCCAAAAATATACTTGTACTGCCATCTATTGCTAAAGCTTGAAAATAATTTTAAGCTGCTGTAGTTTTGTAGATTAACATTTTTAGATTACAAAATTGCAATTAGGTTAAAAGTTGCAAATATGCAGTTAGGCCACTCTGGTTCTAAGAGCCTCATATGTGATTGCTTCTTTCTCTCACAAGGGTGATTATGATCGACGACTAAGGCATGTAAGCAGAGAAATTTAAAACGAAAGAAAACTCACAATATATAAATGAGCTGAATTTGAAGTAGAAAATACAGCTAACATAGCTGATATATAAATATACGGTCATCATTAATATTTATACGTTTCGATATCCAATTACTTCGAAACTATTTTATTAATACCATTTCGAGCCAATGAGAAAACGGGCTATTGAATTTCTTCTTAATTAGTCCCAAATTATTATGTTAAGGAAAACCAGAAGCGACTGCATTTCAAGATACATCTCTGAATATTTATGTTCATTAGATTATTTTCAAGCATCGGTTTTATATTTTAAACAACAATATTTTATGTGAGATTGTGAAAGAAGAGTGCTGACATTTTATTAGGGATTTTATCAATTTATTTGTTAACAAATTGACTTCATTAATATTAATAGCTTTATTTTTTTTGTTATTGACGCTACTTCACCGTGTGGTGACGGAGTAAGAATACTATTCACCACCCCATATCTTACCCATGGGTAATCGTACGAGACGACTAAGGGATATAAAACGCATATAACATCTATGCGAGAGAAGGAAAACTCGAAACAAAACCCTATACCAACACATCTAACCAGCGCGGTATAGTAGGTTAATTTCCCTCCCGCTACGGAGGAGGCCCGAGCCCAACAGTGGGATATTTATGGGCTGTGATCATGATGATGATGATGATGATGACGATGATGATTGACGCTAGTCACCTCTGGTTGTTGATGGTAGCAGATACTCAAAGGGTAACCATCTTGGTGGGCCATTGAAGTTAAGGAATCTAGATCGTTGGCCCGTTCAATTGACGGTAAGGGATAATACGGCAATTTATAGGGCAATTAAGCCCGGTGGCCGTCATCCCGAATGGTTTGAACAAGGTTTGGTTATATTTGCAGACACCATGTACGAATTCATATAGCATCGACACCAATAATTGGGATAAGAGCAGAGGAATGATGGCTATTGAAAATATTTTACTAATAATATTTCTTTTTCACAGACGCAAATGGCGAGCCTGCAAAGCTGAAATGTCACCTACGCAAGCATAAACCAAATCGAAAACCGCGCACTCCATTCACCGCGCAACAGCTTCGGTCACTAGAAAGTATGTTTGCTAAGAAACAGTACTTGAGTATCGCTGAGAGAGCAGAATTCTCGTCATCATTAGGACTATCAGAAACACAGGTGAGATTCATTAATACATAAACTATATCGAAAGTAAGTACACAAATTGACAATGAGTAGACAACATGAATGGCATAGTGTAGTAAGAGAGAATGAGAATAATAATGATAATGATAATAATAATGTCTGAGCCAATTCCTTTTGCTTACTAGATTTAATTTTGTTTATTATAATTGTTAGTTTTTATTTTAAGTTCTGAAAAGACAATAAATTATTATTATTATTATTAGTACATTCGATTTCTACGCAAAACAATAGCCTAAGCGATCCATAAATCGTTGTTCCGAGTTCGAGTGTAATTTGTCCGTTAATTGTATGTTTATCAAATTTTATCCATAAATTGTCCGTGTGGTGACGGTGTAAGAATACAATTCACCATCCACTATCTTACCCGTGGATGATCGTAAGAAACGACTAAGGGATATAAAACGCATATAACATCTATGCAAGAGAAGGAAAACTCGAAACAAAACACTATACCAACAAGTCTGACCAGCGCGGTATCGTAGGTTAATTTCTCTCCCATTATGGACGAGGCAACAACCAACATTGGGACATATATGGGCTGTGAAGATGATGATGATGAAAATTTTATCCATCTATCCATCCATACAGGATTGTTTAAAAAAATACAATGGAAATCGCATATTATTATATGTTTGGTCAACAATTACATTCACAAGGAGGATTGACGACTGGCAGGCGGCCGGTCATAAAACTATTGCCAATAACTTTTACAATATGTACTATGAAAGAAGAGTATATATTCTATCGACCCCAAGTAATTGGGATAAGAGTAGGAGAATGATGAGTGACTTATTATTAATATTTAAATTGTGGTAATTATTATATTCAGAAAATTTGTTACTTTGAAAACCAATAGCAAGACACCAAAAATAATACGATCTTTTTAAATTCATTAATTCCTTATAAATAGCATAAGAAATGAATGCCATAACTAATTCATGTTTTTGTTGCACACAGGTTAAAATATGGTTCCAAAATCGAAGAGCGAAAGCAAAACGCGTACAAGAGGCGGAGTTCGAGAAAGTCAAAATGGCGCAGTTTTCCCGCCACCATCATTTGTACCCGCACCCGTTGCAGCCGTACTTCCACCCTCACCCTCTTATGGCCGGTGGGCGGCCTCTCCCTCCTATGGGAATTCCTACACATCTAGGAATGGTCCAACCACCTGTATCAAGCGGCTCCCCTTCGCCTAGTACACAAACTAGCCAACAGTGAAATAATTTAAGACGTTCCTACACGTGAACTTTCAAATTTCAACCGATGTTCCAAATTCGAAAAGTGAAACCATTAAAGATATTTTTTTTGTTGTCTCTGCCGCTAAAGAAGTGAATCGGTACTAAGTGAAAAACTTTTGTAAATTATTATGTAAATACATAGTTTAGTATAATGGGATAAAAATACTGTGTTCTAGATATATTGTGTAATTTAAATAATGATTTTGTCGTATGTAATCATTACACCAAAATTTTAATCGATCGGTTTTTAGTACAAATTGTGTTGAACAGCTATTTCAAAATACATTGTAAATATCCGTATTTTTTTTTTAATTTTGTAAATTGTTGTATCTATTTGTAGTTAAACTGAAATATATTTCTTTCATATTGAAATCATATTGTCTATTATTTTTTCTTAGAGGTATGTGGTACTTTTGTTATTAAAGAATCCAAGGGAGTAAGTACCTCATGCTAATAATATACTTTGAAAAAATTCTAATAGTACCTTAACAATAAATAAAGAGCAAAGCCCGTATGCAACATTTTTCCTTATAATTTTGAAAGGCCGTTTGATTTTTAATAATGAGTCATATATTTTAGTGTTCTAACATTATTATCATCAGCACATCAGCTCATATA
This sequence comes from Lymantria monacha, assembly GCA_905163515.2. Taxonomy (NCBI): domain Eukaryota; kingdom Metazoa; phylum Arthropoda; class Insecta; order Lepidoptera; family Erebidae; genus Lymantria; species Lymantria monacha. The sequence continues at coordinate 9,259,123 of LR991081.1, read as the reverse complement.
CGTCCCGACTCGAGTCTCCTGGACGTAAGGGAATGTAAAATAGCTAAAATATACATACATACATACATACCATCACGCCATGTCCCTTGCAGGGTAGGCAGAGAGAACAGAGTGCCAGAGAACTCTATCCTTGCATACTTCACTCGCTTCCTCAACATTCATAATTCTCTTCATACACGCTCGCCAGTTTCGGAGACTCTTGACTTCACCTTCCTTCAGTACATGACCGATCTGGTCTAGGTAGGTTAGTCTCGGTCTCCCCCGGTACCTACATCCTTTCACTTTCGCATTGTATATCTTCTTAACCAGTCGTTCGTTCGGCATTCTTTCCACATGTCCGAACCATCGGAGCATTCCCTTTCGCATCTTTACACCAATACTCTCTTTCATACCTACTCGCTTTCTTACGTCGTTGTTACGAATGAAATCGATCAGCCTAACTCCATAGATTTTCCGTAGAGATCGCATTTCGACCGCATTAATTTTACTTTCATACTCTTTTCTGCATACCCAACTCTGGCTTCTTTATTTTTTTAACTAAAATATACCTATAGGTATTATACTATATCTACCATGCCGGTTAGATGGGATGGTATTAGATTTTATTTCGAGTTTTCCTTCGCTTGCATAGATGTTATGTGCATATTCCATCCCTTAAATCTTATACTACATCCACGTGCAAGATTGTGAAGAATATGCAAGGAGGTGAATTGTATTTTTACTCCGTCACTAAATGGATGGTTCTGGCGTTTTACATTAAACACATTTATTACCATATTATGCAATGTAGTGAAGGTGTAAAAGTATGGTCTCTTAAAGCGAGTGGAAAATAACAGTGCTTTACAGGTGTTTTCATGCTCTTCTGAAAGCCCGTAGTATAGTTTCACTAAAGACACTATCGTTCTACTAAACGATAAAGAAGATGCGATGACTTACTGACAGATAAATACTTTGAAACTAAATATAAATTTAAATCGAGAAACAAATTCACTCGCCATTGACAATAAAGGTACGTTTACCAATTTAAAAAAAAAAACAATGCCGGCTCCACAGATATCGTAGTGATTAAAACACCGAACTGCCATGCCAGTGCTTTGGTTCCGATTCCCAGCAATCCACAAGTTGATGTTCTTGGTGTTGCTGAGTATGGTTGTAATTTGTGTTCGTTTAAAAAGTAGTGTAAAGTCCATCGCAATGCAAGGTTCATTGCCCTAGTGCCAGGTTTTGCTTTTAAAAAAATAACTAATAACGATAGAATCTGTTTCTTCCTTTCGGGTTTCGTAAAATATGAAAAAATACTCTCAAAATAAAACTATAATAACCTATTAGGCTTAATATAGTACCATCTATACCCACTTGACTCCATGCAGAGGTAGGTATGCTGTTTGAGTCGTCAGTGATACCAAAATTGCGGATAGAATGAAGTCACTGGAGTGGCAGAAAAACTTTAAATGACTCTATGTACTCTTTCACATGGAGTGCTCTGATAATTTATTACCACCGTCACCGTTCATCATTTCACTGAAAATTATATAGTTTTCAACTATACGTTTTCCGCAATCATTTCACTCATGCAAGATATGGAATGAACTGCCTTCTGTATTTCTCGAGTGTTGTGACATGTGACTACGAATAGCTGTCTTTAAACGAAGTTTTTAAAAGAGCACTTTCTTCAAGGTTGGTAGCGGCTTATCTGTGTTCACGGTATTATCAAGATCTGTGTAGCAGTATCACTTAACATCGGGTGTGCTGCTTACTCGTATAATAATATCGGCGATAAAAAAGGTAAACTTCCTAGCTGAAAATTTACCTAGCTAGTAATCATGTGAAGCTTTTAAGTAATAGATAGATAGCAGATATTGAGATTCTGTTTTCATTTTATGTAGTGTATTGTAAAAATATTGTCTAAGGATCGAGAATAAAATATGACAGTACTTTGTGTGTTCTCATTTTCTATTCAAATTGTGAGAGGGATTTCTAATTGAATAGCCAATGCATTGAAGCAATGACTCGATTTACTAATAAATGAAGATTTTCTAAGTGAAAATGAAGAAATAAACTCACTAGATACTAGAAACTATCAAAACCACAAAAGGGGAAGAAAATTGTGCGTACAAAGTACACATATTAGAAGTGAAACTTTGGCAAACTAATTTTTAAATCTCGTTTACATAGTCAACCAATAGCGTGTACTATCTCTCCCTCTCTCACTCCCCCCTCTCTCCCCCCCCCTCTCTCTTTCGTGCTGTGTTTCTCGTGTCGCGTTTCATCTGTAAAAATTTTACCCCCATGCGCGCAAAGAAGTTTCAGTTTAAAATAAATATGGCGCGTAACGAAATAATATGACTTAGAAATAAAGATGGCGCTTAACAGAAAAACGTTACAATTTTTTTTTTCACCCATGCGTCGATAAAGGAGTTGAACTTCAAAAAAAGAATTCACTATCCGTGAATAAAGTGATTAAAATTGATTTGAATGATTATTAAAATGAATACTTGTATATAATTAAATGTTTACATAAAATATAATTACGTACGTATTTTATATTCATAATCACATATAAAGATAAACATTTTGCAGACTGACCTGTTGATAAATAACTAACAGAAGTGATTATAATACAAATATAAAGTGCCATGTATAATCATAACAATTTCATTGATTAACTTCTAGAAACATATTATTAAATAGAATATCAACTTTAATATCATATTTTTAAAGTTAAAATTGTTTTATTTATATAATTACTGATGCTTATAGTAAATACCTAATAATATGTAATGATAATATGTTGTCAATTGACTGTGGAGCACTAATTTAAATATATCCATTAAAGTTAATTGTCTGATAGCTGACGGGGTCGGGTCATAGTGATATATATTGATAACAGATCCATATATCTACAGGGCGTTATTAAAATCTAATGTTTTTTTTTTTTGGGGTTGGGCTACGGTCGGCGCACTCCTCGCACCACTCCGTCCGGGGCGACAGAAGGGCGTAAGCACGCACACCCATAACCCACCCGCGAACCTCGCCGTAGTCGTTGGACCGGCCACCGGAGCTACGTGATCTTGTCGTCATTGGCCGGCCCGACGGAATACCCCCTGAGGGGTACCCTCTCCCTGAGCGACGTGCCTACCCCGGGGGAGGACGTCGGTTCTTCCTCGCGCGGTCAGCCTCTCGGCGGGTGACGAACTAATTCCCCGATCCAGTCACCTGCAGCCTCGTCTAGGGCACCATGAGGCGCAGGTAATCGCGCCTACACCACCCTAGTCGCTGGCGGCGGCTCGCGTCGTCGAGGAGACGCTCCTCGCGCACGCGCTCCACCGCCTCCTTCCGCGAGACTACTGCCTCGCAGAAGGCTGCGACCGCGTCCCAGTTCCTGATACTATCGAGTATCGCCCTGGCGATGGTCGGCAGCGTCAGGTCGGCACCGATGATTGCGACGAGTTCACGGCGCTGCTCTGCCCAGGCGGCTCAAGCCTCGAGCGTATGCTGCGCCGTATCCTCGTCGCAATCGCAGTGGTGGCAGGACGGTGTACTCTCCCTCCTGACGACCGTGTGCAGGTACTTGGCGAAGCAACCATGTCCCGTCAAAACCTGCACCAGTCGGAAAGAGAGCACCCCATGCCGCCGTTCCAACCACTGCATCAGCACCGGCCGGAAGGCCTCCACGGTCCGCATGCGTAATGCTTAACATTCAATCTTTCTTATAATCAAATAATATACACGAGTATTACAAATTTGAAATAAAACTATTTTTACGGATTGTATATGATTTTTACTGTCTGGCTATAGTCCTCCCTTAACCATAAACGCTGTAAAGTGTTCGGAAAGTCGAAAATAAAAAATCAAGTACAAACGCTATAGAATACGTAAAAATAATTTTATTGCAATTTAAATTGTCACAAAAATTTGGTAATAATACATTTTTATATAAGTGTTGAAGTAATCAACACTATAAAGTAGCACAAGCTAAGATCCTTTACTTTTAAATTATTTCTCCTCATGTCAGTTCATATATTATATATGTTTTACTGCAGGGATCGAGCGTCCTCCATACGAGGGAAATTTACCTACTGTACCGTGGTACAGTAAGTAGTAAGAGGGGTTGGTATATGGTTTCATATCATATTATAAATATATAAAACAAAATATAATAGATTATTTACAATAATGCGAGATAAAATCGGATATGTAACGAACTAAGGCCATTAGAGGAAAATATACGGCGATCGACGCCTTTTTTTTTTTTTGTTTTCGCAATGTGGGACCGTGGATGTGGTCGCGCCCCGGCAAATCGGCCCGGGGTGACGGAAGAGGCGGCGCGCAACCCCATGGACCCACCCTGCAAACACCTCTCTTCGCCGTGCGAGTGGGCCACCGGTACCCGATCTTTGTCTTCGGTGGCCACGGCGATCGACGCCTAAGTCATAATTTTGGGTATACATGTAAACACATTATATGCAGTGTTACTGTTTAGTTAAACTGTACTGTTTAGTTTAGTTTAAGTTACTGCTTCTATTTACAAGGTACCTTGTAGATTTTATCTATAAAAATAGGCTAATGGCGGCAAACGAGCAAGTAGCACACTTGATGGTGTCACTGCTGCCCATGGACCTTTGCTAGGCCGCTGCTTACTATGACAAATCTCAAACCCACCGAGTTGTCAGGCTGCCAGCTCTCTTGTTTACCGAACGAAGCGCAATAGCACATTGCCATTACTCAGACGTCGATCTATCAGTGTGGTAATACTAAGTGGTAATACCCCGGACGGACCAGCCCGCGGGAGAGTTTTGGCGCGAATGTGGAAATGTCATGTCACGCTCTTGTATTATATTCATTTCTTTTGTGTTTTGTGGTGTTATATTAAATAATTTTGCTGGTATTTTATGCAATATGGTACAGTTAAAGTGCTGAAGTGTAGTGAATATGGTATAATAGTGGTTTACGTGTATTTTCATATTTGCCCAAAATTCCCAAAGAAAATCATTGATTAGGTTATCAGCGCCCGATTAATGGTGACGACTTGACTTACTGATAGACAATGACTATTAAGGCTCCATAATATGAAGAAATGATGAACAATATATGAAAAATAATTAAATAAGACTTGGCTGTATGGGCTTTGATTCCTTTGCCTGTCGGAATGGACGAACAGAACCAAAAAAAAAAAACCGGCCCGCGGCTGTAGACAAAAACTGTCAATAGCGTAGTCCTACCACTATTAAACCCTTAGGTAGGTTAACCCTTCTTTCCCTGAAGAGTGAGTAGGAGACTACAGATTCCACGAGCCTGACATACCTCTCTTATTGTATTCCCACTCATCACTGTTTTCATAAAGATCCGTCATTTATGGGAATTTTAATTTAGACTTTAATTAAAAAGTCACTAATTTAAATCATCTAATGTTTTAATCCAACCATTTTCTTTATATATTTGCTTCATCAACATGTTTCCAGCCATTTCTTGAACATCTTTAAGCTACGTTCATCATCATTATCATCATCTCAGCTCATATACGTCCCACTGTTAGGCTCGAGCTTCCTCCATAATGGGAGGGAAATTAACCTACTATACCACGCTGGTCAGACGTGTGGGTATAGGGTTTTTATTCGAGTTTTCCTTCTCTTGCATAGATGTTATATGCATTTTATATCCCTTAGTCGTCTCGTAAGATCACCCACAGGTAAGATACGGGGTGGTGAATTGTATTCTTACTCCGTCATCATAAGGGAACTAAGCAACGTTAATATTTTTCAAAATTGTCCGTTATATTTTCAATAATTTCAGAAACTGTATTTTAAATGAGCAAAAGCTCTCATTATGATCTCAGCTTATGTATCGAGCTTCCTCCATGATAGATGTGCAATTGACCTAATATACCACGCTGGTCAAACAGATTGGCATAATGGCGTTGAGGGTATATTAATTTATCTAATGATTTAGAATAGATGACCAATCAAGCCAAACCTATGTCATTACATAGAATGACTTGATTGGTTGTCATCATGGCAGTTTCTCTTCGCAATCAAATTGAGAAGTGAGAAGGGAGTTCAGCATCATTATTTTGAACTCCCTTCTCGATCTCAAATGTTCATATTATTATATATTACTCAGTTTTACGGGCAAACTACTTAATATGCAACTAACTACTTAATTACGATGCTAAATTCTTAGTAAATAATGATGATTTGTTATTATAATATTAAAATAATCTATTATGATATTTGTTCAAGCAATTCTTTGAAGCCGTCCATTCGATTTCTATGAATATTAAAAAAATCGCCTATTTCCGTATTAAGTAAATTTCGTGATTATACGTGGTTATTATTTTCTTAAAATTTAAAATAAATATTAATATGATTATTTTTAAAGTTTTTTTTTTAGGCTATCGATTTTATTTTCGGCCACTGACGTCAAGTTCACGTTGCTCCGGTGGCCGGTCCAATGCTGCGTCATTGAGGTTGAGGCGAGGTTCACGGGTGGGTTACGGGTGTACGAGTTTACGGCCCCTCTGTCGCCCCGGACGGAGTGGTGCGAGGAGTGCGCCGACCGTAGACCACCCTCAAAAAAGGGCTATTGATTTTTAATCAACTTCATATATGGTTTCCCTTAAATTTGAACAAGATCTGATTACTAACTTATAATTTTTGACGTAATAACGTTTAAATAAAACCATGAATGCCGGCACGAGAAAGAGTCACATTTTTCCTGAGCGATCTGCGAGCGAAAGAGAGGCACGACCGAAATTTGACGGGAACTGCTTTGTCAACTGTTTATAAAATGAAGTTAAAAGTTAATGTGGTTTCCATAGTTTATGTATGTTCATTTCTTAAAAGTATGCAATTTTTCATCAATGTTTTCTTATGACATTATCACGTAAAATTATCGTTCATTAATAACTTTTATTACTAGTAACACCCTTTATAAATAGGTTTGACAAAACACTTGAGACTTGGTCGGAAAACAATTTTTATCATTAAAATTAATGGCAATGATTTACCTACAACGACGGTGGCCCATATACACAATTATGTTCAAAATAATAACATTACTATCGTTACGACACGTACGCAATGCGATGATGTAATTAAATTAGTTTATATTGACATTTGTGACACTTGTGACTAGGTGATTTTAGCGGTGTAGTCATGACTGACACATTGTGCTTGTGTGAAAGACAATCAGAAAATATGAAACCAGTTTTATATTAATTTAAAAATTTATTCAATCTTAAATATTATCTCTGAAGTGCGTTTTATTGAATTTATATTTTTTTTTAATTAATACTACATTATTGTTGTTATCCGATATTATTTTGCCGAAATTTTTAATATTATTTGGCCATAATTATATCTAATGTTTACGCGAGTATTACATATTTGAAATAAAACTACTTTTATGGATTCTATCGCGTTTGTATTTGATTTTTAATTTTCGGACGTTTCGAACACTTTTCAGTGATCATGTTCAAGGGAGGACGAGGCGGTCCACGATAGAATCAATAAAAGTAGTTTTATTAATTACCCATGTAATTACGAAAGTTAAGCTAATGTGTCAAAATCAAAAAGATAAGCGAACCCATTAAAATAATACAATACATTCTAACAGGTGATCTGGTGATACTCGTTTTTAACTATTGTCGGTGATTTTAAGTAAAAATAATATTCATTATTAATACTGAAATCTGTTGGCAAATCCTAATAAACCTTAAGATTATCACAAAAACTTATTTTGTAATTGTAAACAGAATGGCTATTTAAAGAAAAAGAAGAAACTTTATAATGATGTACATTCTCTATTTATTAACCAATACCCAGTATAGTGTCTAGGTATAATTCGCCATTCCTTAAATCTACCTTGAGATTTGTAAAATACAGCAATATAAGCAAATATTAATACTACGATAAAAAGAAAACTCGAAAAAATTAACTCTTTAAACTAGCGTAGGTATAGAGTTATTCAATTTTCTCTCTCGCCGTATGTTTTATATTCTATTTATTAGTTCTTGATAGTGTGCTTTAATAAACATTACATAACGCAGTCCTATGTCGAATCCAACGTTTTCCTGCAGCATTCTGATTTTTGTCATTGATTGTTAAAACATTTTTTTTTGATTCTATTTTGCAGTGAACTACCTAGATGGTGTTTGTAATGTAGTGTATTTACAAGACAGGGAATTGCTTTATTATATGGAGTCAGCTTTAAGTAATTGTTATAAATTTTACTCAAATATTTAATTATTTTCCTTTTTTTTTGTATAGAAGGGCTTTTGTTTTCTTTTTTAAATATTGTAAAAAAAAAAATTATATGTGGAGACTCATAAATGGCTTTATGTTGCTATTTAAGTAATTATTGTGATGTTTTTAGCTGTCAGTTTCCTTTAAAATAAATAAACAAATAAAATAAATAAATAAAAAAATCACTGCCTACTTTGTTTTACTAATCTAGTTTAGATTAGCCTGAATAATTTTTATGAATTAATGTGCTTAAATCAACCTAAATTAAAATTTATTTGGTTATGCATAGGCACCTTTCTGTCTCTATTTTTTTAAGAATTCGAGGGTTTAATTAATTAATTATAAATATAAAACTAATATAACTACTTCGAAGGTGATAAAAAGTTTTAAATCAATATTTTTTATTTAAAAATCTTCCATTAATGTGTCGTTGTAAAAATCACGAATCTTTAATCAAGTAGTAGATATGAATTAATCATCTTAGCACCTAAGACATTCGTTTTTATTACTTTATCAATAAAATCTAAGATTAATAAGTACTCACATCCTCAGTAACATACACTTTGGTATTACATAATTAATCCCGAAGCTTGCAATTACTCCGTAATTAAAAATAACTTATTCATTTAGCTTGAAGTGCCGGCGGTTTGTTAATTGTCGAAATGAATCACTTTAATGTTGCATGCTGGTTCATTTTCAGGCCACAATGTTGGCTTTGTTTCAGATCATTCGTGAAGTTGTACTGTTTGATCACTGTACAGATATAAAACAGAAAGTTAACTTTGTGTGTGACATATTAGGCTCTACGTTAACTCATTATCATCGTGGAGGACTTGACAATCTATGATATGCCAAATAAATATATATAAAAAAAACCTATTTTATTGTATGTGAGCCCCCTTAATTATTTATTTTTATTAATTATATTTAAAGAGAACATAAAACTAGATATTATGTGAATAGTTAAATCGTCTACCTGTCACTGTTATTAGTAAATATCGAGCAAGAAACGGTAAAAAAATCAAGTTTGTTGTATGGGTTTTAGTATATTGTACTGTTGTATATTATGCAGAGATAGAGTTCTCTGGCACTCTGTTCTCTCTGCCTACCCTGCAAGGGATATGGCGTGATGATATGTATGTATGTTTAAGGTAAAATTTTAAAATATATAATTGCCTCTACGGGTTTTATGTATAAAGGGTGGAAGTGGACCGCTCCGGAAAACAAAGACAGGTGACTCTACTAGTCCTACTTGTAATGATAGGCTAGGAAAAAATCGATTAGGATGAAAAAATATTTTTTTTTATAACATCTTTCAAGTTTTTTTTCACATTCCATCGTATTAGGACAGTGCCATGTAACGATAATTCCATAAAAAATACGTAACTTTACTCAGATGAGAAAATCTATCAGTCAATCAATATATTCAGTTCAACGACCTCGCGAGGTGAAAAAAATTTTTTTTGTCATCCGAATCGATTATACTTTCTAGCCTATCATTACAAGTAGGACTAATAGGGTTACCTTGTGTTTGTTTTCGGGAGCGATCCACTTTCACCCTGTATAAGTGATTTAATTTGAAGATGAACTGAATATAAAAAACTATACTACTGGAATTTACTTGTACATTAGTTAAAATTATCCTGCACGCTCATTAGGAGTCTATCGACCGTGTTGGTATCTCTTGTAAGTGATCGACCAATTTTCTCATACTTTTTGATTAATTCCCTTGTAGTAACAGCAACCAACTGTTATGTGGGCACGGTTATTACGAGTCAACCGACCGTAATAAGTAAGAATAACTCAATTAATTGTAACCAAGAGAGATCAAAGGATTGACGTGTTTGTAATCTGTTAGCTGATTTTAAATTGCATTGTTGGTTTATTAGTCTAATCTTTATATCGGGTAACTCTAGATAAAGTCATCATCATCAGTGTTATTATTCACCTGTTACAATTATTTGAGGTCAACGAAATTGATACATTACTGTAGCGGCCAGCAAAAGAGGTATTGATGGACGAACGTGTAAAGGTGGGCCGAGGCGTAGCCGAGGCACACATACGTAAGTCCATCAATTCCTAGTTGTGGCCAAGGCTTGTATAGTACTTTTCTTAAATAATGCGCAGAAATTAAAATTAAGTAGTATTAAGCAGAACTGTATATGACGAACAACGAACAACATTTTTCACGTGCTAAAGGGTTCATTTGATTTTTTTTTTCATTATCAAACATGTTTCTTTTTCAAGCCAGTTCGAAATTTAAATAAATCTCTGATAAGTTGCCTATTTGGTTGCAATATTTTGAACAGCAAATCGTTCCATTTTTAAAATACATGATAGATATGAATTTACATGTATATTTATTTGGCCGCTAAAACACGACAGATATGGATTTTCATACATTTTTTGCCGGCCGCTGCTCGCAAGTATTTGCTCAGTACAGCAATATCGATTTATTTTGAAGAAGGTTGTCAAAATAATGCTCAAATTTTCAAGCATGTTTCAGAAATATATATTTTATATCCATCACGCATATTGCCAAAGTTTTACGACCGGCCGCCTACCTGACACCTGCTTAATCTTCTATTTTTTTTTTCTTTTGCGGTAGACTATGGAGGTGGTCACGCCTCGCCAAATCGGTCCGCGACCCCATAGATCCACCCAACAAAGCGCCTCTCTTCGCCGTGCGAGCGGGCCGGAACCCGATCTTTGATCTTCAGTGGCCCTTCCGGCCCTGCTTAATCCTCCATAGGAATGTAATTGTTGACTAGACGGTATCAGATTGAATTTTCTTAGGTTAACATTAAGTTCTAACTTGTCTTTAGCCGGTCTTCAAAAATAACAAGCTGAATAAAATGGCCATATACATTTGTAGTTGCTGAAGTAAGAGGGAGAGGGATTAAAATTGTAAAAAATGGATTATGTAGTATAGCTACTTTCCCTTATACACATATTAATAAATATAGTCGTCTTTGCCGACACCCAAAGACAAGATAGGATGTGGTAGGTATATTAAATTCTTACGCCATTACCATACGGAAAAAATGGCAATAATCCCAGCAAAAAATGACCATACCATTTGTCAGTAATTTTAACACAGGCTATGAAGTCATACTGACCATTTAACAGACTATGGAAGAAGCTTACGTCTTCTTGACAGGCTAGGGAAGAAGCTTACGTCAAGCTCTGTGGTAGCGGCTACGAATACTTTTTTTTTTTTTTTTGTTTACGCTGTGGAAATGCTTTTGCGCACATCCCCCGCCAGTGACAGACGGAGGGGTGTGTGGGACTCGCCGGCCATGAGATTGACGGCCGGAATACCCACTAAAACCTAACAGCGGTCCCTTCCGCGCTTTTACGGGATGCCGGAGAGATCGTCTATTGACATTCTATCCCCGACACCCCTACGCTTAGCCATCTGGCCACGACCAGTCAGCCGTCAAGGCGGTGGGAGGAGGTGCGCGTAGCGGCGCCTCCCTCTCCCTGATCGCCGCCGGCGGAGCGAGTTCGCAGACGCGAGTGCTTCGCGTTCTCGCTCCGCGGCCTCCTTTGCAGAGATGACTTCCTCGCAAAAGGAGGCCATCGACGTCCAGTGCCTGTCGCTGTCAAGCATCTTGTTGATGACGGTTGACAACGACAGGTCCGCTCCAATGACCGCCGACAGGTCGCGGCGCTGAGGCCCCCAGGCGGGACATACCTCCAGGGTGTGACGCGCGTCATCTATTTGCGCGCCACACTCATGGCATCCAGGGGCCTCTTCACGTCCAATTCGGTGCAGGTACTTACCGAAGACCCCGTGTCCGGTAAGTACCTGCGTCAGCCTGAAGGACAGGTTGCCGTGCCTTCGTGTCGTCCAGCGGTGAAGGTGGGGCGCTACCGCCTCAACGGTCCCCCGTCCTGCTAAGCGGCTACGAATACTACCAACCCTTACTTTACTCCTGGATGTCGTAAAAAACGACTAATAGCCTTATAATGAACTGGGCCAACTCCATCTGATGTCATTTGGTCAACAATTACATTCTCAAGGAGAGTTGACGTCTGGCAGGCGGTCGGTCATAAAACTATTGAAATATTTTTTACAATATGTACTATCAAAAAGGGTACATATTTTATCGACCGTAATTAGGATAAGAGTAGGAGAATGATGATGGAAGAAGCTTACGTCTAGCATTAAACAGCGAAAGGCTAAGCGATAATGTAATGTTATATAAAAGTGTACATAATTCAAATCCATTATCTAACAATAACAACGACAGTATCCACTGAACGATTAGCTGTTATTACCACAGTAATTATAAGAGTATGAAATTAATGAGGTACTTATATGATCATTTAAGAACATGTCTGATTGATAACAAGTGTGGATTGGTATTTTATTGAATTAATTGGTTATTCTTTATTATTACTGAAGCGAATTATTAGGTTGGATTTCTAGGTTTGAATTCTCAGTAAAGGAAGAGAGTATTTCTATCTGGATTTGGATTCTGAATGATTTGGAGCTGTGCTTTATGACAACAGATTACATGAGTCGTAAAAAATAATGAAGTTATAAGAGAGTGAGCGTGTACAGTTAGTTGTTCCTTGTCTTATTCGTCATCATTATTTCAATCCACGCATTGCTATTCTCGAGCCTTTTTTTTTTTTTGCGGTGGTCTATGGCCGTCGCACCCCGCCAAATCGGTCCGGGGTGACGGAAGAGGCGGCGCCTAACCCCATTAACCCACCCTGCAAGCATCTCTTCTTCGCCGTGCGAGCGGACCACCGGTACCCGATCTTTGTATTCGGTGGTCCGCCCAGTGGTATGCCCTCTTGGGTTCCTCTCTCGTCGATGCCCCGACAGCTTTCGCCGTCGAGGCGTCGCCCTCACGCGGTGGCCTCACGTCGGGTGACTGGACAATTCCCCGGTCCGATCACCCGAAGCCTCGGTTAGGGCGGCATCAGGCGTAGGTTAGGTCACTTACCCTACTACTATGTAATGTAAAGAAAATTAAAGACTCAGCAGGAAACTATGATACAGCTCTACCAAAATCTGGTGAAGAAAAACGAGAGCAATCCTCTAAAACAGGAGGTAAGGAGGCTCCGTAAGCAGAGGGATACCCTCGAAGTGGAAGTGGAGGAGCTTCGGGCTTCGAGTATGAAGCTAAAATTGCGTCCCTCAAGAAGCAACTGCAGCAGGCTCAGGCCATTCCTGTAGTGCCACTCCCGGAAGCTGTTCCTGGTCCAAGACTGAACATGGAAGGCCTGAAGGCTGACCTGTTCAGGTCTATAGGGGACATGATGTCTGACCGGTTTGCGGCGTTGGAGGATCGTCTCCTCCCGCCACAGACTGACCGCCCACCATTGGCAGCTGATCGGAGAAAGGCTCGAGAGAGAGGTGACACGGTGGTGCCTGCATCGGCGACTGTTACTACCTCGGTTGACGGGACGACTGCTCAATCTGCTCTTACGGAGAGCTGGGCTACTGTCGTCAGGAAGGGAAAAAAGAGGACTGGTGCACGTGTTGGGGCTCCTCCTGCAGCTGAACCTGCCAGTCAGGTGTTAAATTGTACTGCACTTGTGGCTGTTACTGCCCCACAGACAGAGCAGAAGAAAAAGAGACCGGCGCTTGTTGGCCCCCCGCTCTCAGGCAGTAATACTAAAGCTGCTGCCTGAAGCCGTGAACAGTGGAGTGACGCGGATGCACTCGTCAAAGCTGAACGGGAAGTGAATTTGCCCAGTTTAGGGATCATCGAGGGCCTCAAAATCCGACGTGCAGGGACTGGGTCAAGGGTACTTCAGTTGCCGAAGACCCAGACGCCTGAAGTCGAGGATACACTGGCAGCCTCCTTGCGCACTGCGCTGGAAGGAAGGCGGATGTCCTCCGCCCAGTGAAATGTGCTGACGTGTGCATTACTGGGTGGGATGACGGTGCCACTGTGGACAGAGTCCAGGAAGCTGTGGTCAGCACATGCAGTTGCAGTGCCACGGAAGTTCAAGTTGGCGTGGTCCAGCGTGGGCTCCGCGGTATGGGTATAGCGAAGTTGCGGTGCCCAGTCTCTGCCGTCAAGACGCTCGCCGATGTGGAAAGCTACTGGTTGGCTGGAGCTCGGCTGGTGTAGAGGTGCTGGAGGCCCTCCCTTTGAGGTGCTTCCGGTGCCTAGAGTTGGGGCACATCGTAGCGCTGTGCTCATCCCCGGTTGATCGCTCGGAACTTTGTTTCGGATGCAGCGGCCGGGGACATAAGTCAGGCGCATGCGCAGCTGTACCACACTGCGTGGTGTGCGAGCCCGCTGGCTGCCCGGCAGGGCACACCATGGGGGGACGCCTGTGCAAGGCCCCCTCCAAGAAGGCCAAACGGGCGGACAGACCCTAGGCCATGTCCTGCAACTGAGAAAGCGTTGAGCGAATGCTCCGCTGGCGGTAACGTCGGACCGGAATGGAGGACGTGGCCTAACGGCCAGACGCGGAGGTCCCGGGGATAGCATGTCGAAAGACGATCTCTGCGGCCCCCTACTCTGCGTCGGACGCGGGTCCGCTGTGGTTTTAGTGGATATTTCGCCCAGACTAGCTGGCTGGGAGTCCCACACTCCCCCTCGTCTGTAACTGGCGGGGGATAGCGTGTAAATGCGTTTCCTCAGTGTTAAGAAAAAAAGGTGGTATTGGTGCAGGTCGATATAAAACTCTTTAGTTATCTTTTACGATATCCACAAGCAAAGTAAAATTTGGTTTTATTCGTAACCGCTATCACAGAGACATATTTTTTACTATTGCTGAAGATGGCAGACTAGCAAGCAGCACACTTGATGGTAAGTGTTACTGTCGCTAATAAATATTGGCTATACGAGAGATACCGCTTACTAATGAAAACTTCAAGCTCACCCTAAAAGTTGGGCAACAAGTGCAACAGCAATTACCATTGCTCAGACGTTGATATTCTGCGAAAGTGTGGTACTACCCCAGACAGAGCGGCCCGCGGCTGTAGACAGAAAGCTGTCAACAGTGTGGCGTATTTTTTTTTTGCGGTGGGCATTGTAGTTGTCACGCTCTGCCAAATCGGTCCGGGGCGACGGAAGAGGCGGCGTGAGACCCCATAGACCCACCCTGCAAAACGCCTGTCTTCGCCGTGCGAGCAGGCCACCGGTACCCGATTTTTGTCATCGGTGCCAAACAGTGTATCCCTACCACTTTATTTATTAGCTATATCACAATATTCTTTACAATCAAAAATAATTATAATGAATGATAGACATAATAATTTATTATCTGTATCAATAATAATTATATTGTAACAATTATTGTTAAGTGAAGTGCACATTAAGATATCATTATCTTATGTAAGTTATATTCCGTTCTTAAAAGTAAAAGTCATCAAGTATATAAAATTATTTATAACTGTACAGATGGCGCAACAGTCTAAAAAAGTGACTTCTTCTGGCGAGAGTAATGGGTTCCCACGAAGAAATTCTTTTTATTAAATTTATACATCGAGCCCGTTTGTTTGTTTGTAAAGGTGATACCGCAGCGCCGCTTGGTGGTATGTTACATCAATGGGGATAGCATATAAATCTTCTCCGTGAAAAAATACACCATCATCATCATTCTTCTACTCTTATCCTAATTACTTAGGGTCGATACAATATGTACTCTTCTTTCATAGTACATATCGTAAAAGGTATTGGCAATAGTTTTATGACCAGCCGCCTGCCAGACGTCAACCCTCTTTGGGAATGTAATTGTTGACCAATCGGCATCAGGTAGTGTTGGCCCAGGTCAATAAATTATTAGTCATCTTTTACGTCATCCACGAGCAAAGTAAGGGTTGATAGTATTTGTAGAATCATTCATTTATTTATTTATCTCAGCTCGTATATGTACCATTGTGGGGCTCGAGGCTTCTCCACACTAGAAGAGCAAACGGCCTACTACACCACGCTGGTCAGACGTGTTGGTATAGGGTTTTGTTTCGAGTTTTCCTTCTCTTGCATAGATGTTATATGCGTTTTCATCATCTCTTACGATCACCCACGGGTAAGATAGGGGGTGGTGAATTGTATTCTTACTCAGTCACTACACGGAAATGAAATGTAATAAGATATGTAAACTCATTTGTGGAATATTAAAGGTATGAAGGTATAATATCTCATCGAACCTGCAGAGAGCTGTCCGTTTATTGTCAGAAAAGCGAGCAAGAGAGGTATCCAAAAAAAATTCGCCGGGTTGGCTATTAAAGTTAATGAATATAGAATTCTATGCGGTATGGAATTGGTGGTTATTGCAGTGGTTAGCAAGCCATAACCCGCACTTACAAAATATTTCTTTTTCTTAACGACTATATTAAGAAATAAAGAATTGTATCACAAGGTACTCTATGCGTGGGGTGACGAACAAAGAATACAATGTCCCATTCTTTTCTTGCCCGTGACTGACGTAAAAGACGACTAAGGGCATATCATGCACATGGCATCTGTATAGAATATAAGAGAATAAAATCTTAAAAATAAAACATTTTTGATATAGTAAGTCAATCGCACTCCTGTTATAGAGGAGGATCAAGTGCAGCAGTAGAAAGTATTTAAGCTGAGGTGATAATGATAAATATATTTTCGGGTTGAGAGCCCTCAGCGCTCACCCACAGTCTGGTTAAGCTGTCACAGCCTTCTCGGCTAACAGCAATCGCAGTGGATACGTTTTAGTGGGTAACCTAGCCCTAGGCTAGGAGTCCCACACTTCCCATCCGGGGAGTAAGTGCGTAACGCATTTCGGACCACTGCGTTATAAAAAAAAAAAAGATAAATATACAAATTAACAGCCAAAAAATCTACTCAAACTCAGAAAAAATACCTATGAATCGCAAAAAGAATTATTCTACATGAGATTCGAACCCATGACACTCAACACAAAAGTTTGATAATTAGACCATTCTGTTATTAAAGCACTAAAAATTAAATATTTATCTACCTTTCATACATATACTATGAATCTTTTCTATAGCAAAGAATTGGCTAGTTGACATAAGCAATGAGTGATAGAATCGTTGTTGCTGAGTTCTTTATGACTTCCTCCGCAGATAGACAAGACAAGTGGACAGATAAACGAGCTATTTTAAACCACAACCAATGAATGAACGGACTGCAATGAATGATCACTTTATCTTTACACATACTAATTAAATTAATGTCATCTTGTTCTTCTTATATTTTGTATTATATTGCTTATTTATAAAAACAGTAGACATAGGGGTAATATGGCATCAAAATCATCATCATTTCAACTCATTTACGTTTCAATTCTGGGCTCGAGGCACACCACGCTGGTCAGACATGTTGATATATCAATTTTATTATGAGTTCTACTCCTCTTGCATAGATGATGTGATGTATACATAATAATATATCTCTACTTAAGGGGTGGTATATTGTTATATTAGTCCGTCGCCACACGGATAAGTGTAATATAATCAGTTTTTATCGAGAATTTTTGAGTACTATCAAAAAATGAGCAGATAATTATAATCAAGCAGATTACAGATTTACATTTTCAAATTTTCTGCCAAAGTAAAATTAAAGTATGGTGACGCCATAAGAATATAATTGTCGCCAAAATAGCAGAGTAAGGAGAAGAAAGATTAGCAGCACTCCCTTCAGAAACATATAGCTCTTCACTGCCTTCGCCAATCCACCTACCAAGCACGGTGTTATTCATTAATTTGTGGTAGAGGCCTACGCTTAACAGAAGATGATGAAAGGGTGGATCAATGTAAAGAAATGCTCTTAAAAACGTCAATAAATCTCGACTCAGAATTACCAATCAGTAGGAAGATCAGGTAATATTTTGTCTTTTAATCTTAAGCCTAATCCTTGGTTGTTAATTTTAGGATAAACTGTACCTAATCACGAACTCCACTAGTTCAGAACATTAGCGGTGTAGAATCGAGCTTTCACCTACTAAATGCTACTGCCGGGTATCCTCCCAATCATTGGTACTACGTCTACGTCTTCGGTGGGTCTCTACTTTTATATATTATCTTATAAAATTAACTTTCGATAAGATTTTAAACAGTAAAAACTATGTTTTATGGACAATATAATAATAAGGCTGATGGCGAATTAAAAAGAAAATGATTACATATTTATACAGTTTCAATCTGTATAATAATAATAAAAATCATTCGCTCTCTCTAAAAGAAGAAATAGAAGGGCATCATAACTATTAAATAAACGCAATATACTTTAAAAACGATAAGTTTAAACGTTTTTTTTTTAATGTCCAATACTAACCGTTATATTAACAATATGTTTATATTTATCCTATTAAATAAAACATTTGGCCTATTAACCATTTATAGGTTATTTGAAGTCGCAACACGTCTAACACGTTGATTGTCGGCGTCTTTGTGCAACCGTGAATGACGGTCGTTGAGACCGTATTGGGTTTGGTAACAGTGATGGCGAGGGTTAAAAGAATTATCCATAAACTAAAACTGTTTCAACGGATTTTATTGCGTTTTAGTATATTGATATTTCTAGTGCTTTTCAGTATTTATTGTTAAGAGAGAATTATGATATTTGTCGTTTAATAAGCCATTGCCATCACAGAGGTTTCGACTACCTATTATAGTATCATCTCAACTCATATATGTCCCACTGTTTGGCTCGAGCCTCCTCCATAATGGTAGGGCAATTGACCTACTATACCACACTGGTCAGACGTGCTGGTATAGGGTTTTATTTCGAGTTTTCCTTCTCACGCATAGACGTTTTATGCGTTTTATATACCTTAGTCGTCAATTACGATCACCTACAGGTAAGATAGGGGGTGGTGAATTATATTCTTACTCTGTCACCACACGAATAATTATTATAGTATATTAGTTATTAATTTTGATGTAAATGAACAATATTTTTGATACAAACTAATTGCCTATAGAAATAGGACAAGGTATAGAAAATTATATTGAATTAATTGCTTATTTAACAAAACTAGCGCATTTAATATAATATGAAAGTATATAATTTTTTTCCTGAAATTATTCATATACCTATGACCCACACTGGTCAAACATGGCATAAAGTGTTACGTAGAGCTTTTCTCCCCCCCATCGATGATATTTGTACATCATTTCGTTTAGTCATCTATAAGAAAATACGGACAAGAGTAAGGTAATGGATAGTATTCTTACTCCTTCACCACACGAACCTGGTACAAATATAATATGTTATCATTGGTTGAGAACGCGGTTGCAACTGAGAAGATTCAGCAAGAAACTCGGATTACTACATCAGAAACTATATTCACTTTATTCATGTTAATAAAGATTTTGTATACTAATAAGTACAAATATATGATTTTTTTTTATATATATCTTATGGTGGCAAACGAGCAAGCAGCACACCTGTTGGTAAGTGTCCATGGACCTTTGCAATACCAAGGGTATAGCTAATCCGCTGCCTATCATTACAAACCCCAAAACCACCCAGTTAGGCTGCCAGCACTCTCGCTCATCGAATGAAGCTCAATAGCACATTGCCATTACTCAGACGTCGATTTTCTGTGAGAGTGTGGTACTAACCCGGACGGACCAGCTCCTGGCTGTAGACAGAGAACTGTCAACAGCGTGGTCCTACCACTAACTCCACTACATATAATATATGTATATATAACGAGTAAAGATTATTTGATTACCTCGTCTACTTCTGAAGGTAATATAAAAAAATATAAATCGCCGTTACTAACACCATACAATGATTCGTCAATACAATATAGTTTGGAGGGTTAAACCGATATTGGGCCACAAACAAACATAAAAATCGACACTAAATTTTTTACGAGCTTTATTTTGTGGTCTCAGTGACCTATGACTTTTGAAGGGTTAACTTTTATTTTATTTTTTTCAAATATTTTGATTTTATGAATAGTTTATTACGTTTTAATAATTATGAACAGTAAAAATGTTTTTTAAAATAATATAAGGTAAAAATTTTTTTTCTAAATTATTATCCTCGTCGTCCTGCTCTTATCCCAATTCGGTACTTGGAGTCGATGCAATGTGTACTCCTCTTCCATCGTACATATTTCAAAAGTCTTTGGCAATAGTTTTATGATCAGCTAGCCTACCTGACGTCAACCCTCCTTAGAAATATTGTTGTTGACCAAACGGCATGAGTTGGCCCAGATTAATATAAAGCTCTTTATAAAGCTCGTCTTTAATATTATCCACGAGCAAAGTAGTTCTTATATTACTGGTCCTGGTATTATATGTAGTAGCTACTACACAGAACTTTTCTTTAAATTACATGTGAAGATTCCTTTTTTAAAATTATATGTGAAGGTTCTTTTTTAAAATTATATGTGAAGGTTCCTTTTTAAAATTATATAATATGAAGATTCGTTTTTAAAATTATATGTGAAGGTTCTTTTTTAAAATTATATGTGAAGGTTCCTTTTTAAAATTATATAATATGAAGATTCGTTTTTAAAATTATATGTGAAGGTTCTTTTTTAAAATTATATGTGAAGGTTCTTTTTTAAAATTATATAATATGAAGATTCTTTTATAAAATTATATGTGAAGGTTCTTTTTTAAAATTATATAATATGAAGATTCTTTTTTAAAATTATATGTGAAGGTTCTTTTTTAAGATTATATGTGAAGGTTCTTTTTTAAAATTATATGTGAAGGTTCTTTTTTAAAATTATATGTGAAGGTTCCTTTTTAAAATTATATAATATGAAGATTCGTTTTTAAAATTATATGTGAAGGTTCGTTTTTAAAATTATATGTGAAGGTTCTTTTTTAAAATTATATAATATGAAGATTCGTTTTTAAAATTATATGTGAAGGTTCTTTTTTAAAATTATATGTGAAGGTTCTTTTTTAAAATTATATAATATGAAGATTCTTTTTTAAAATTATATGTGAAGGTTCTTTTTTAAAATTATATAATATGAAGATTCTTTTTTAAAATTATATGTGAAGGTTCTTTTTTAAAATCATATAATATGAAGGTTCTTTTTTAAAATTATATAATATGAAGATTCTTTTTTAAAATTATATGTGAAGGTTCTTTTTTAAAATTATATAATATGAAGATTCGTTTTTAAAATTATATGTGAAGATTCTTTTTTAAAATTATATGTGACGGTTCTTTTTTAAAATTATATAATATGAAGATTCGTTTTTAAAATTATATGTGAAGGTTCTCTTTTAAAATTATATGTGAAGGTTCTTTTTTAAAATTATATGTGAAGATTCTTTTTTAAAATTATATGTGAAGGTTCTTTTTTAAAATTATATGTGAAGGTTCTTTTTTAAAATTATATGTGAAGATTCTTTTTTAAAATTATATGTGAAGGTTCTTTTTTAAAATTATATAATATGAAGATTCGTTTTTAAAATTATATGTGAAGATTCTTTTTTAAAATTATATGTGAAGGTTCTTTTTTAAAATTATATAATATGAAGATTCGTTTTTAAAATTATATGTGAAGATTCTTTTTTAAAATTATATGTGAAGATTCTTTTTTAAAATTATATGTGAAGGTTCCTTTTTAAAATTATATAATATGAAGATTCGTTTTTAAAATTATATGTGAAGATTCTTTTTTAAAATTATATGTGAAGGTTCTTTTTTAAAATTATATAATATGAAGATTCGTTTTTAAAATTATATGTGAAGATTCTTTTTTAAAATTATATGTGAAGGTTCTTTTTTAAAATTATATAATATGAAGATTCGTTTTTAAAATTATATGTGAAGATTCTTTTTTAAAATTATATGTGAAGGTTGTTTTTTAAAATTATATAATATGAAGATTCGTTTTTAAAATTATATGTGAAGATTCTTTTTTAAAATTATATGTGAAGGTTCTTTTTTAAAATTATATAATATGAAGATTCGTTTTTAAAATTATATGTGAAGATTATTTTTTAAAATTATATGTGAAGGTTCTTTTTTAAAATTATATAATATGAAGATTCGTTTTTAAAATTATATGTGAAGATTCTTTTTTAAAATTATATGCGAAGGTTCTTTTTTAAAATTATATAATATGAAGATTCGTTTTTAAAATTATATGTGAAGGTTCTTTTTTAAAATTATATGTGAAGGTTCTTTATTAAAATTATATAATATGAAGATTCGTTTTTAAAATTATATGTGAAGGTTCTTTTTTAAAATTATATGTGAAGGTTCTTTTTTAAAATTATATAATATGAAGATTCTTTTATGAAATTATATGTGAAGGTTCTTTTTTAAAATGATATAATATGAAGATTCTTTTTTAAAATTATATGTGAAGGTTCTTTTTTAAAATTATATGTGAAGGTTCTTTTTTAAAATTATACCTATGTGAAGGTTCTTTTTTAAAATTATATAATATGAAGATTCTTTTTTAAAATTATATGTGAAGGTTCTTTTTTAAAATTATATAATATGAAGATTCTTTTTTAAAATTATATGTGAAGATTCTTTTTTAAAATTATATGTGAAGATTCTTTTTTAAAATTATATGTGAAGATTCTTTTTTAAAATTATATGTGTAAATTCTTTCTTTAAATTATATGTGAAGATTCGTCTTTTACTGTCACCCACGGGTAAGATACGGGGTGGTAAATTGTATTCTTACTCTGTCACCACACGTCTATATGTATTCAATTTATCATCATTTTGCCCTTTTAGTTCCTACTAGCTATCTATGCCCATAATTACAGCAGTCTTCATGTAGATTTTAGCAATCTATTAATTATTATTTGGTAACAGTACTTTTACAGTACCCCTAACAAAATGTAGGTATGTAGCCTACCTATGCGAAATTTCAAGATGGTCGTATAAGTAGATATTTTGCAAAAGCATAAAAAACAACCTCACACTCCCATTTCTAATACTACTTAGTTGAATTATATTAGAATTGGCTTAGAACTATAAACAGTTTTGCCAAAAAAATCACTCTTACCGTGGAATGCCAGTTACTCAGTCCAATGGTAAGCAAACTCTTAAGTAAAGGGATATTCTAAGACTTAGACAAATATTAGCGTAAATATAATATATAAATAATTTATTTGTGTTCTATTTCACTTCTTAATTGCTACTGTTTTACATAACTAATCTATAAGTTAATACGCTTTGTAATATTATACATCCATTAATTTATTTATGTCTGTTGGATATAGGCTACTGGACATAAAAGAGAAAATAATAACGTTATAATCGCCAAGTTCAACAAGTAACAAGGCAATTCGTATTATAAATAACCAAGGAACTTTCATAGTGTTCGCTGCTGGCAACGTTCATAGTGTTTCCCTTAGACGGTTTTTACAATTGCCACGAGAAATTAAAGGGAATTATCTAAATCATTTTATTTCTATTATTTGTACATTATGTACTACAAAACAAACTTATTTTCTTCTTCATTCAATATTTTTTCAATTATTAGATATAAGCCTCTCATAGAGTAAGAAGAAATTGATAGGTATAAATCAAGCTAACTAAATCAGTGGACATAGCGGTTGCTTTCTAGTTCTTTTCTTTTTATAAACATATTTTCCACATACGTTTCGTACTTTACGGCAACCGTGAGAAGAGAAAGGTTGATAATAGATTATGATAGTCACCCAATGGAGTGAATAAACTACATCTTTGTCTTAGAACCATTTCATTATTAAGCTACCACTGCGTATATGACAGGGGGAAACAAAACCATAATCAATATAAAAAAGGCAGCCACCCCCAGTCGTGAGCAAATTGTTTAAAACTTATTTCTTTATTTCTCAGAATTTAATAATTTAAAACAATCCTCAAGTGTGGTAAGCGAATGAGTGGACTTTTACCCGCTGGGGGGTCACAATATTTTTCATAATTATGACGTGAATGACTAACCATAAAATCAAATTACTATAATTATGTTTTTATTACGGTTTAATAAGGTTTTTCACATTCAAATTATAGCTAAACTCAGTGGGTAGGAAGAAGGCTAGCGTGAAATAATCCAATACTATACTTGAGCTGTCATAATATTTTGATACTAGCTGTACCGGCAGCTTCGCTTGCTTGTATTATTTATATTTTATACTAAATTTTGTATTTTTACCATTATGTCATGCTGTTGACAGTTTTCTGTCTATAGGCCGCCTAAGTGTATCCCTAGTATCTTTAAGCTCCGTGAGCAATAGTAATACTTACTATTAGGAATGCCGCTTGTGTTCCACCATAAGCAATAAAACATTTATTAGCCAGTGAAAAATGTTTCCCATACGTGGAAATTCAACCCACATCTGTTGGAAATACGTAACTAGCATCTCTTTGGGAATTAAATGCCTTTTTTTGTGGTAGGCTTTCGTCTGGACGTAATCCGCCTGTTCCATCCACAGCAATGAAAGGGCGGCGTACGGCCGCATAACCCACCATATTCCTTCTTTATCACCATTAGACTAGCCCTTTGCCCCGAACCCTTGACCTCAGTGGCGGAAAATAAATGCCTGTGTATATTTTTTACCTTAACCGGTGATGACTAGCTTAAATATAAACAATCTTATCTAAAGAAATATGTTACCACTTTTTATTTCCATAGCAGACGTAAAAATAACTTGAGAGATCGCCAAAACAAATGAACTGAAGCACTATTTTTGATAAAATGGCGCTTATGATCATATCCTTCTTTGGAGATACCTACTTCGAACAATGGCAATCTATAGTTTATCGAATAGATATCAGTAAGATGAAGATATATTACTTTACGTTTCTGAATTATTTAAATCACTTAATTTCAATTCATAAGTATTCAAAGTTATATTCAAACTGTCCAATTAAAACCAGTACAACTAATCAGTGCATTTTCACTACTATCAATTCGAAATAATTACTTAAAAACCATTGCCACATATTATAAAGTACCGGTATATTTATCGTAAGTATAACGCATGCATGTGGGGTGCCCACCCAAATTAAAGGCTTCTAGGAGAGCAACGGGCTCGTTAGGGTTATCAGTTATACTGTTTTAACTTGTAATAAGAAATTTTATTAAGTTTCACTTATAACTACGACAATTTTTTAAAGAAATCATTCTGTACTTTGTCATTTCATCTTCCCCACGGTAAGAATACAAGGTGAAATTTATTTACTAATCCTTCTTTTGCATATGTTCGTCTAATTGTAAGAGACGACTAAGAGGCGCATGTAGATCACTGCAAGAGACGGAAAATTTGAGATAAAACTATGTACTAAATTTATATAGGTTTAGGCTAATCAGATTGATTAGCGTGGTATAGGAGGTCAATTGCCCTCCTATTACGGGGAGGCTCAAACCCGGCTCTGAAACATATTTGCGCTGAGATGATTATGAAATTGATTATTCTATACTTTGGTATAAATTCTTGTTTTACTGAAGCGTCTACAAAAATATAATCATCATTTAAGCCCATGGCCGTCCACTGCTGGATGTAGGCCTCCCTCATGGTACGCCACAGAGTGCGGTCCTTTGCCGTCTGCATCCATCGACGCCCAGCAATTTTCACTAGATCGTCTGTCCACCTAGTTGCATCCAACACTGCGTCGTCCGATACGTGGTCGCCACTCTAGAACCTATTTTTTTTTTTTATATAATATTCGAATAAAAATAGAACTAATCGTTTGTGAATTATATAAAGAATTATCTTATGTGAGAATTGATTGAAGGTCACGATATAGATCACTGTACCATCAAAAGAATTAGTCACTCTTTCTACTGAAAACAAAACAAAATATCATATTTGAAATTTATGTTAATTAATTTATGGTTAGTCCTATTAATTTTATTTTTACGGTATTGTTGTTAGTTGTAATATAATTAATTTTATTAAGGTTGGTAATATAATTTTGTAATTTGCTGAATAAAGTAGAATAATTTAGTTTTATTTTATATTCTAGTAAATCCAGCCCGTTGGTTTGTTTGTAGAAGTCGATATAGTGCAGCGCCGCCTGGTGATGAGCTACATCGATAGGAATATATATTATAAACCTCCGTGAAAAAAATACATATACATACTAATTTTCATAATAATCAGTGAAATAGTTTCTGAGTTTAGCGATGTTATATATACAAACATCCTCTATTATATATATATATATATATATATATATATATATATATATATATATATATATATATATATATATAAATTTGATAAGATCGTAAGGGATATACAACGTATATAATATCTATGCAAGAGAAAGAAAACTAAACGAAAAAAAAAATCCTTTACCAACACGTCTGACCAGCGTGGTATAATAAGTCAATTTCCCTCCCATTATGGAGGAGGCTCGAGCCCAACAGTGGGACATATATGAGCTGAGATGATAATGAGATGATTTTCATCAAATATTTACATGAATTTCGTTTAAATAAGAATATAATCATATAAAAGTTTTGCGTGTTAAATTAATAATTAATTTAAGCATTGTAGTAAATATTAAAAACACTTTATATTTTTATATCTTGTACTTTAGATAATTTATTTGACAAATAAAAGTGGCAACCCTAAATTCGTTATACCAATTAACTGAGAAATATACCCAAAAACGCCTTATCTACAACTGTTGTTAAGGGATAGACGAAGCAGGCCAACATTAAAGAAATAATAATATCTATTTTGAACTAGAACTTAAAGATTTTTGACAAAGATCATTTAGTGTATCATATAAATATACAGTGCGAAAGTGGAAGGATGTAGGTACCGGGGGCGACTAAGACTAACCTACCTAGACCAGATTGGTCAAGTGATGGAAAGTGGAGTCAAGAGTCTCCGCAACCGGCGAGCGTGTAAGAAGGGAATTATGAATGTCGAGGAAGCGAGTGAAGTATGCAAGGATAGAGTTCTCTGGCACTTTGTTCTCTCTGCCTACCCTGCAAGGGATATGGCGTGATGATATTTATGTATGTATGTATCATTTATTGTAAAACCAAGACTAACATAAGAGTTTTTTTTTAAGAGAAGACATGAAGAAACTGCAAGTACCTATATAAAAAATCTTTGAAAATAAACTGACAGGTAAGAGATGGAATTATTTTCAAACGCAATTGCAAACAAAACCTAGGCTACAATGGACAATCTTTAATCAGTGGCAATGCAATTTTTCCTACAGAAAACTTTATAAAATTAGCACAGTTCTAAACTGATGATGGTATTTTCTGAAGATGGAATGCGTCTAACAAGGGATGATAAAGAGTTGATCTATAGATTAAATTATAATAATATGATAGCAAATAATTTATTGAAAAATTGAGATTATTTTATTTAAATATTTGAACAATACCTTATTTTGGGGAGAGACTGTAGTCCATTTGTCCGGGGCGACGGAATGTAGGTGGGCTAGGAAGGACCAGGTGCTGGGTCCTTGCCATCGGTGGCCCATCCTCCCGCTTAGATAACTGTTTACACTGATTAGAAAATACTTATATTGCGAGGAACTTGACAAACATACAATAAACTGACAAAAAATACTCTCAGACGTGGAACAAACAATTGTGGATTGCACAAAATTTTACTTGGTGGGTCCACTCAGGATCAACCTCATGATACTCAGAACAGGTTAGTCATACTTAAATTACGTTACCATCTATCCAGTCGAATTTGTTTTTGGTATGCAATATTATCATCATTAGTCTAATATCTATGTCACAGTAGGACCCATGTCCCATGACCTATGTCCAAAGTGTCCACACACTTCAATGTAAAACTAGGCAAAAGGACGGTGAGCTGAAAGTGGATCAACATGGATTTAGACAGAGAAACCGAAGGGACCAAAAACTGGCCGACTTTTTGGAGAAAGGCGTCTTTATTATGAATTTCTTCTTTAAGAAGCGGCCGTAATGGAAGTGGACCAGGATTAACCCGATGTTTTAACTAAAAATGAAATTGACTTTATCTGGAGAAACAACAAATATTCATATGTCTCCTTGATCAGCAGGATTAAAACCGGGTGTGATTGTCTTGTCGAACTAACAACCGTTGTGGGAAAAAGGTTCTCGAGTGCCGATCACGAAACAGATGACGCAGCATAGGACGACCCCCCACTAGATGGACCGACGATATCATGAAAGTTGCAGGAAGGTGTTGGATTTAGATGGCATAACACAGTTCTGTGTGCTATTCCCGCGAGGATAGCTATGTCCAACAATAGACATCTATAGACTGATAGACGCATAAGAGTTATGTTTTTAAAATTGCCTACGAAACAAGCTTTAGTTCTTTGGAGCAGTATGATTTTGTTTAAAAAAAAATTAAAACAAGAATCAAGTATTATTTTAAAAGATAATAAGTGTTCATACATATATTTCATCACGCCATATCCCTTGCAAGGTAGGCAGAGAAAATAGAGTGCCAGAGAACTCTATCCTTTCATACTTCACTCGCTTCCTCAACATTCATAATTCTCTACATACACGCTCGCCGGTTTCGAAGACTCTTGACCCAACCTTCCTTCAGTACGTGACCAATCCAGTCTAGGCAGGTTAGTCTCGGTGTCCCGGGGGACAACAAAAGGATGTAGGTACCGGGGTACCTACATCCTTCCACTTTCGCATTGTTTATCTTATTAACCAGACGTTCGTTTTGCATTCTTTCCACATGTCCGAACCATCGGAACATTTCCATTCCATCTTTACACCAATACTCTCTTTTATACCTACTCGCTCTATAAGTATTCAAAGAATAAATTTACATATTACCAAATATATATATTAGCGAAAATTCACATTATCTATAGCTTCTGTTATTTTTTTTTTCATGAAATTTTATGATAAAAATATTCATTTTGTGATTCACGGACTCACGGATTCACAATTCACATTCTTATACTTTTTTATTTTATGTTTTTATCTGTCTGTTTGTATGTCCTTCTATAATTAAGAATAGCTGAACCGATTTCGTAAGTATTATATTAAATTCATAGAAATAAT
This sequence comes from Lymantria monacha, assembly GCA_905163515.2. Taxonomy (NCBI): domain Eukaryota; kingdom Metazoa; phylum Arthropoda; class Insecta; order Lepidoptera; family Erebidae; genus Lymantria; species Lymantria monacha. The sequence continues at coordinate 9,229,970 of LR991081.1, read as the reverse complement.
AAACAACTTATTAAATCAATGATCTATATAGGTAAATATAACTATGACGAAATCGGATAAACAAAAATAAAGAATAAACAAAAAATAAACATATTCAGAATCTAATATAATTAATTACCTTTAATTTGATTTTTGAAGTTAAAAAAGCTAAGAGGCATAACAAACCTGACAATAAGATACTATCTCTATTTTTGGAAGGCCTTATGTCCGATAGTCGAGAATCTAATATGTGATTGATATAAAACTAGTTTTACTAATTCTATCGCGTTTTGTATTTGATGTTTAATATCCCGACGTTAATAGTCTACAGCGTTCATGGACACGGGAAGACTAAGGTCACGTCACGTCTTGTATGTCCACCATACCGTAGTGGTTAAATATAAATCTCTATAATCCATCCATCCATCAGCCCGTAAACGTCCATTGTTGGACATAGGCCTCCCCACGAGAATGCCATCTATAACGGTCTTGTGCCACCTGCATCCAACGGTTTCCTGCGACCTTGATGAGGTCATCAGTCCACCGAGTGGAGGTCCGTCCTACGCTGCATCGTCCGATTCGTGGTCGCCACTCGAGAACCTTTTTTCCCCAACGGTTGTCCGTTCGTCGAGCGATGTGGCCTGCCCATTGCCACTTCAATCTCTGTAATAATGATGACTTATTGGACTTGTGACACCTTAGTCCTCCCGTGATCATGAACGCTGTGAAGTGTTCGAAAGGTCGGGGGATTTAAAATGAAATCCAAACGCGATAGAATCCGTAAAACTAGTTTTATTTCAAATGTAATACTCGCGTAAACATTAGAAATCATTAAACTAATGGATAAATTAATATTAATATAGCAAAAGTTTATATATTAGCTAAACGTTATTAAAACTATTGACAGAAATTCTAAACATCCCTATCACAAAGAAAAAGTACTCAAAGTTCACTAAAATTGAATGTAATTAGCATTTTAAATATTAATTAATTGATACAATTGCATTACTCTGTTTTAATAACTTTAATATGACGGTGAGTACGTATAATATAATGGTAATGTAATAACATTTTTATATCTTATATCTTTAAACGAGCAATTCTTGTATATATATATATATATATATATATATATATATATATATATATATATATATATATATATATATATATATATATATATAATCTGAATCTCGGAAACGGCTCCAACGATTTTCTTCAAATTTAGCATACAAGGGTTGCCGGGGGCCGTTAATCGATCTAGCTAGGTTTCATTTATAGAAAATATTATTTTGTCAGTTTTTTCGGCAACAAAAAATATAATTTTTCGTTGTATTGAAACTATTAGAATATGGAGGTTTTCAAATTTTGACGCTGTCATTAAGAATTGACATTTAGCTCAGTTGGAAAATTGAGCTCGGTTCGGATCCTTACCTTCTCTTATTTACTTTTTGGCCCTTTTTATTATTTTATTAATTATTAAATTATCATTTGCCTGCATCTTTATCTGCGTAGAAGTCGAAAATGGTTCTAATAGGATTTTTGTTTGTTTTTTACGTTATTAATTGTATTATAATTTATAAATTATTATGTATGTTTGTATAGGTACTTATATAGCACAATAATCTTATCCATGTGGTGATGGAGTAAAAATATAATTCACCACCCCCTATCTTACCCGTGGGTGATCGTAAGAGATGACTATGAGATTTTATATGCATATAACATCTATGCAAGAGAAGGCATACTCGAAACAAAACCCTATACCAACACGTCTAACCAGCGCGGTATAGTGGGTTAACTTCCCTCCCATTATGGAGGAGACCTGAGCCCAACAGTGAGACATATATGGGCTGTGATGATGATGATGCTAACAATCTTTGTTATAGTGTAGGGAAGGTTTAATAAACATGAAAATAACATGAAATTTTGTTATATATTATAGATGGGTGGCTTTTTTCTTAGCAGGCTATGTTTTGAACATACCGCGCCCATTACGACCGAAGCGACGGAAGTGTAGTATGCAGCCGCATAACCCACCGTCTTTTCTATCGAAATTAGGCCGACCACTGGTACCACTTCTTTGACATCCACCCGCGATACTACACCTATTACAGTATTTCTTTGTAAACAATTTCTTTTATTTTTCTTTCGGATGCTAGAATTACCAGGCTACTCTGTAAGCTTACTCTGAAGCATGTCAAATACAACTGCCTATAGGAGAAGCAGCTTTCTCTCAAGTCTACTCCCGCTACCTTAAGAATTTGACCACGAGCTTTGTTTATGGTCATTGCGAAGCAGACTTTGATGGCAAACTGCACTCTCTGAAATTCGAAGTAGTAATTTGATGGTATTTGAAGAATCCTAGAAATAATTAGAGACTCTGTTCGAGAACCACCAGTCAGTATAGTTGACCCGATTGCATTGCAATGCAATGTTTATTCTTGCAAACTGGTGGCGCGCCAGCTCTTTTATTTTAAGATGTGAGTTGGGAGACCGGGAGCCTGCAGAGTATTCAGGAACTCAACCGGTTGTTGGACTCAGGGTTTGTCACTTATTCGAAAGATTTATTTTGATATTCGACCCCTTCAAATGATTTAAAGTATTTGCAAGTAATTGGTATAAAGAAAACGAAACGACCGTAGTAGCGCACATAGGTAGGTCATGGCGTCTTGGGACCAATCTGATCAGCATTAACATCCTGTTTCCCTTTTGTATCTTACTAATTGTTCCTAATATAACTCGACTTTTCCATCTCAATTTTTACAAATATGTTGATTAAACGCTGGCCAAACAGCGAACCAAAACATAGCAAATGACTATCTCTTTTTCCTAATCATTATGCGGTAAAAATACCCTCTCCAGAGTATAATAAAAACAGGTAATACATCTTATGAGCGATGGATTTCAGTTATTCGGTGCAATGTGTTATCAAGGCTCTCAATTACATTATTCGACTTAGAAAATTGCTGTCCAAGAATTTAAAATTTCAAACTCAACGTTCCTATGACGCCGTGTCCTAAAAGTGACCTCTTTATAATTTAGAATCTTTCAAATGCCGCATTAATACAGTATTGTTGTATTGTATTGCGAAACACTCTAATTTTAAAGAGTATTTCTATTGTACCAAGTTTTATGTGAGTTCAAACTTTTCAGGGTTCCGTACCCAAAGCGTAAAACGGGACCTTATAACTAAGACTTCGCTGTTCATCCTTCCGTCCATCTGTCTATCACCAGGATGTATCTCATGAACCATGATAGTTAAACAGTCAGACAGAAATTTTCACAGATGATGTATTTCTGTTGCCGCTAAACCGACAAATACTAAACAAAATAAAATAAATATTTAAGGGGTGCTCTTATTCAACAAACGCGACTCTGGTTCCTTTTTGCTCGATATATTTTTTTAGTTTCTAATTTTACTTTTGACTTTTTAATTTTTGTTTTCATTATTTTTATTATATTTAAATATATCTTCCAAAACACACTAACAAGAAAATACCGAGCAAGGCTCGGTCATCCAGATATTCGTTATATAATAGAACAACGAATAAATATAATTATTATATTTGGAAACTATAAGCAAAAAATGTATATTTTATATTTAGATCAATAAATTAGTGACGGTATGAATAATATGTGTGATTATCACTTTCTTTTTGGTTAGATTAAAAATTGCTGAGGGTCACCAGTAAAATTGGTAGATGTATTCACGTCTGAGAAGGCCTGTGCGCAAAAGTAGTATATATGGACGTTAAAAACAAAAGAAAAGTTTTTTTTTATATTCTTTATATACAATCACACTTTAATTTTAGAGATAATTATTGTGTTGCCGCGGTTTCTTTCCGTATTAGTTATGTCCGTAGCCAGCTAGTAAACATACAAAAAAAAACATACGGTAGCCTCCTCGTGATTGAATGTGATGTGTCATATCACGGCGTTTATAAGAATTAAAAGAGATAGAAATATTGGAATGTCTTCATTTACTAGATATTTACATGTAAATTTGCAATAATATAATTAATATGTAAATAATACGATATTATATTAAGCTTATATACTTATTATGTAATAACTATGATAATTGTAAAATACATTATTAGTTAGAATCATCATCTTAACCAAAGGCATCGACTGTCGTGACGCTTAATTCAATATAAAAACGTTTATCGTCCAATCTACATATATATTTATTTTTATGTCTCTATTCGGCTTTTTTCCGGTAGCTGTTAATAGTTTAAGGCCATTAATGTTAATTATAAATTCACTATTTTATCTCACATTAGTTTTATGAACTATAAACTCAAGTTGAGCACAATTTGTAAGCGAAATAAGAGAGCTTAATTTATGTGTATTTATGTGAAGGACCGATCTGGTTTTTGTATCTAAGATGGTTTTTGGAAATGAAGTTGTTCGAACCCTTCTGTATTATAATAGTAATTAAAATAATTATATTTAGATGACGTTTTTAAGCTGTTTTGGATTAGGATCAGGTTTAACTCGAATGATTAGGTTTTTTTTTTTCTGTTAAAGATACTCATATTTTTTGGGTTTGAATAAGGGAATGATTTTGTTATTAAAATTCTTTTAACACAATAAGAAGTTCAATTTTTTATTCTAAACATTAGTGATATGTGTAGCTTCCTTTTTTAACTTCATTTAAATGTATTTTTTTTTCTTATTGCTTACGGTGGCAAATGATTAAGCAGCACACCCGATGGTAAGTGTTTCTGCTGCCCATGGACCTTTGCTATACCAAGGGTATTAGCGAGGCCGCAGTCTACCATTACAATCCCTAAACCCACCCAGTTGGGCTGCCGGCTCTCTCGCTCACCGAACGAAGCGCAATAGCATATTGCCATTACTCAGACGTCGATCTTCTGCGAGAATGTGGTACTACCCCGGACGGACCGGTCCGCGGCTGTAGACAGAGAACTATCAACAGCGCACTATACATACATATTACGTAATATTTTTATGTAGGTACTTTAATTTCAGAAATAATAAAATTCTTCCTCAATTTTTTATTCGAGACTAAAGACTTTTTAATATAATTGTAATTAAAGAGTAACTAAGCACTTTCCGTGTGGTGACGCAGTAAGAATACACTTCACCACTCCCCTATCTTACACGTGGGTGATCGTAAGAGACGACTAAGGGATAAAAAATGCATATAATATCTATGTAAGAGAAGGAAAACTTGCAAAAATCCTTTATACCAATACGTCTGACCTGTGTAGGGTTATAGTAGGGCAACTTCCCTCCCATTACGGAGGAGACTTAAGCCCAGCAGTGGAACGTATGTGAGCGTGACTTGGTTTAAGTGACCTTAATATTTTTGTAATGTTTCTTCGTTTTTTATCTACTTTTTTCACTAATTACACAAATGTGTGGCCATTTGTCAAACTATCATTTTTTATTTTTCCTCGAGGTAAACATTGCGAGATTTATAATTACATACATACATACATATCATCACGCCATATCCCCTGCAGGGTAGGCAGAGAAAACAGAGTGCCAGAGAACTCTATCTCTGCATACTTCACTCGCTTCCTCAACATTCATAATTCTCTTCATACACGCTCGCCGGTTTTGGAGACTCTTGACTCCACCTTCCTTCAGTACATGACCGATCTGGTCTAGGTAGGTTAGTCTTGGTCTCCCTCGGTACCTACATCCTTCCACTTTCGCATTGTATATCTTCTTAACTAGACGTTCGTTCGGCATTCTTTCCACATGTCCGAACCATCGGAGCATTCCCTTTCGCATCTTTACACCAATACTCTCTTTCATACCTACTCGCTCTCTTACGTCGTCGTTACAATTTGTTACGTTACGATTTATAATTACTTTGTTGTTTTGTTTTTTGTTAATCGATAGAGTTGTGAGAAAAATGTTTGATAAATTCATATTTTATGATTATAATTGTAACGTAGGTAGTTGCTGTTTATAGGTAAATTCTATTATCAATTTTGTTCATAATATGCTTTTTAAAATTAACAGCCCATATTAAGGCATAAATTCTTCTGACGTGATGGATTTTAAAATCATTCAATGAACTGACGCAAATATCCTGACTCAGAACAATCAATTGATCATAAAGAACTGTTCTTCGTGGGGACATTCTTTTAAAACTGGTAAAAAAGTTCAGAGTACGACTGCACAGATAATGAAGTGTTTTAAATAATAGATTTTCATATCAACGCGGTACCCGGCGTATCCATAATTCAAATAATTATTTTTAATGTAGGTAAAATTTATCCCTGTTATTTAATTTATTCTTTGCTTATTGTGATAAAAAATAATTTAAAATATTGAAAAAAATTTACCAAGTCTTGGAGGATGAAGAAATACTTTATAGATTCAAACTCTTGAAATTCAGAAAGTAATAATAATCAAGGTAATCAATTAACTTATTAAGCATTTCATGCAATTGAATCTCATGTAATCAAAGTAATTACTTAGATTGCTAAGCACTTTAACTCGTTTAATCAGTCAAAATAATTTGATTAGCATTGCTGATTTTGTCAAATCAATTTATGATAACTATATACAAAATCAGCGATGAAGCACTTTGTAATTTTTTTCACATCCCGTATTTCGTTGCACTAGATAATACGTGCAATTACGTTATAAGTAATTAGTTGGCAATTACTATTAGTGGCTACTTGGTAATACATATTTCCTGTAAATGTTGTGCTAACCTGATTTGTTTGCTATTAAGGTTAAGGCCAGTGGGAAATAATTTTGCCGCAGATTTAAGTGGACGCAATATCATGAAAGTAAAAATAAACATTCTTTAGATATTTTCCAAGAACTGTTTTATGTACGATAGGTAAAGCTCCTCTCTCTCTCTATGGTAAGTATTCACCATCACATCGGATTACAAGAATAGAATAATAATTTGGAAAATCCAAAAGTGCACAAGTTAGTTTTTTAGTGTTTTGTAGTGTTATATTGAATAATATTGCTGGTATTTTATGGATTATGATACAGTTAAAGTGCTGAAGTGTAGTGAATATGGTATAATAATGGTTTTAGTGTATTTTCGTGTTCACCCAAAATTCTCAACGTAACTGTGAATTTGGTTATCAGCGCCAAATTGATAGTAACGACTTGACTTACTGACGGACAGTGACTATCAAGGACTAATTACAATTTGAAGAAGTGGTAAACAATAATACGGAAGACAAGGCACGAAATGTCTAAACTAAAAAAAAAAACTATATGAAGACTTGGCTTAAAGGTCTAAGTAACCAAGCCATAAACTCCAAAAAAAAAAACTATTCTTTTTTCGATATGTTTTTATTATATTTTTATCACATTTAAATCTTTTTAGTCGGATTTTTGGTGGGAATGTAAAAATGTCATGTGGTGGTCTTGTAGCTTACTATATTCAATATCTTACTGTTTTAACGTATTATATTAGATAATTTTGATGATATTATGTAATGTCATGCGACGGAAGTACAGGCACTAATGTTGCATAAATGCAAAACCGAGATTGCAGCAAGAGTTTCTCTGTGCTCCCTTAGACAGCATTTTACGACTCCTTTGGCAAAGGAAGGGTTGCCAATACTTTGTATTCTTAATACCAGTACACGGAGAAATAATTTGATGTTATTTTAAACAGTCTCATAATATATAGGTTTGATTATAGCCACTCTCTCGTAAGTGCTATGTTCTTAAATATAGATAGTTGTACAGTTAGCGGCGCTAGATGAATGGAATTTCATTAAATTAGTTGGATTTTTCAATTCTATGGCATGTGCTCAAAACAAATAACTCTATGTTATTCTAACAGCGAGAGCTACAACACTTACGACACTCTTGCTGCAAGTCTTGGTCTTGCATTTAGGGAACACTAGCTGGTACTGATGCCAGTTTAGTGGATAGATAACAGCATTTTACATATTTTCGTTTTCTACGATAACTGTCCAGATATCTTTAAAAGTGTGGCCATGGCACTGCTCGCAATTTTCATCACAAATTATCAATTTTCTTGGTTGACTTGGCTGTATGGGAATAGGCAAAGGTAACAGGCCTATTCTATACTCAATATCACAAATTTAATTATTGGATCACTCGGACTTTTTGGCGGGAATCTAAAACGTCATGTAGTGCTCTTGTATTATATTCGATATCTTAGTGTCTTAACGTGTTATATTAGATAATTTTGATGGCATTTTATGTAATGTGATGTGATAGAACAGCTGGGATGTAGTGAATATCATATAAAAGTGCGTTACAACGTTTTCGTTTCCATCAAAATTCCTACAACAAACCATTAACAGTGTTGCCATAGCACTGTTGTTGGCGACAATTCGACTGACTGACTGACAATGACTAACCTGAAGAGATTAAGAACGTGAACGTGATAATTATAACTCGAAACTGGCAACAATGGCTCGTATAAGTAGCTGATTGCCATTACATAAAAACAAGAAGAAGAATTGGATCTCTCACTACTTTTATTCTCTTTTTTTTTGCACTGAGAAATGAACCATTTGGTCGTCTGACAACTTAGGTTGACAGGAATGGTTACTTCACATTCAAGGTGGTTGAAGAAGCTGATATTACTCAATTTATTGGTAAAGTAGCAGCAGCTTATGTCGTTAGCTTCCAAACTATACGACAATGCATTGCATCAAATTGGCAAGGAAAAAAAGATTGGTAAATTAGTGCCCCACAAGCTTCAAAATCGGCAGGGTTAAGACTAGCCTTGTGGTCTCTCGGTGGTGGCTCAACAGACATAGAAACGAAATAATTTTGAAACGCATTATTTGTAAGAACGGATGACCGCATTTTATATAGGTACATTTTCTATGATTAAATCTTAAAACAGATTATTTTTAATGTTTCAATCTAAAAAGTAAACTAAAATTTGATTTATATGTACCATTAATAGTGTAATAATATGTATTAATGGACATGGGAACTAAAAGAGGTCCGGAAGGTGGCAATGGTCACCACATTTACAATTATGACATATATAGCAGTTATAATCTAATCATAAAAAAAAGATAGGTCAATACTGGGGGTATAGAATCCTAAATTATCGTTTAAGATATTTATTTTCAAGAAAAAATTACATGTTTCCACACACATACACTCGCATACGCACACACGTGCACACGCTCATACACACGCACACACACAATACAATAGATTCACGGGGATGACTGAAAATCAGCGCTATACTTGTGACAGCAGAAGCTGAGCCTATTCCTATTGCCTTCTAGTTTTAATTTTGTTTTATTATAATTGTTTATTTTTAGTTTAACTTCTAAAAAGGTAATAAATTATTATTCATCATAATTTATTACCTTTTTAGAAGTTAAACACACAAAAATATTACTGTTGGGCTCGGGCCTCCTCCGTAATGGGAGGGAAATTAACTTACTATACCGCGTTGGTCAGACGTGCTGGTATAGGTTTCTGTTTCGAGTTTTCCTTCTCTCGCATAGATGTTATATGCGTTTTATATCCCTTAGTCGTCTTGTACGATCACCCACGGGTAAGATATGGGGTGGTGAATAGTATTCTTACTCCGTCACCACACGGAAAGCACACCACACAAAAATAAATTATTATTATATATATGTATATATATATATATATATATATATATATATATATATATATATATATATATATATATATATATATATATATATATATATACATATATAACAAAAAAGAAAAAGAAACTACAAACACAATCTATTTAAAACAGTCGGGTAAAAAAGTAAAAATAGTGTAGCACCGGCAGCTGGTGTAGGGATCAAACTACCGGTGGTTAGGGATCCAGAAAGAGGAACCTCCTCACAATGCGTGCCGTGTCGAGGAAAACTGCTTTCTACATTATTATTATTATTATTATCCTGCTCTTACCCTATTTGCTTGGTATTAACGCAATATGCACTTCTTTTCTATCGTACATATTGGAAAAGTTATCAGCAGTAGTTTTTTGACCGGCTGCCTGACGTCAACCCACCTTAGTACTGCAATTGTCGACTAGACTGCTTCAAGTAGAGTTGACTTAATTCGATTTAATGTCCTTTGTTATATTTTATGACATCTACGAGTAAAATTAGTGTTAGTAGTATTCGTAGCCGCTACTACGGAGCAAGTTTGATATTTTTCCAAAAATATGTATGTATTTAATTGTAGAATGTTACTTAGTAAATTGTGTTTTAAGTACGTAAGTATGTCATTACGTCGAATTATGTTAGTGAGAGAACTGAGAGTAAATCTAGATAATATACTTGTTCACGTGTCTATAGTCTCGCACAATTGGCTGGTGTTCGTTCGATATTAACTGCTGTAGCCGAAATGATAGTACGATAATCATCATTTTAAAGTTAGTATATAATTATGAAATGAAAAATATAATAATTCAACATACCTACAGCTTAAATAAATTGTACAAGAGATTTAAAAATAACGTGAAATTAGCTTATAACTTACATGTATATTTGATATTTTAGATTATCTTTTGGAATAGTTAAATAATTTACTGGTATTCAAATTACTGAAATTTAGCATTTAATATGTTTGATTATTTATAAAAACCCGATTACGAGCGAAAAATGATTGCCACAAGTATTAATTTGAATAACAGGGTTGTGTCATCGTTTAATACAATTCTAACTGCAAAGTTTGAAGCATTAAGCCTGTACAATGTGTAAACATTGTCGGGTAGATGGCACACGTCTCTTTGAAGACGAAAATATAATACCATGCGAGAATTGAATGTCCCATAATAGTTCACGGTGGTGTAAGTCGCAGCACGATTAGAACGGATTTCCAATAGGTGTAAGTTTGAATTCCACTCGTGACAATAATTTTTCGCTAGTAATCGGGTTTTTATAAATAATTTACTGGTAATTATCTAATTTAATACAACAATAGTCTTAGATCGTTATTATTTTATCAGAAAACCACCTTATTTATAAAAAATAGTAACTGTATCTTTATTAAGAAAAGAAAGAGGAAAACAAAGAAAAAGAAGGTACTAACTTGGCCATTACGGTCTGCCATAAATAGCAAACTCTTACCTAACCCAAACCACACCTATTATATCTAATGCAAAAACTAAGATTGAAAATACTGAAATTTTAACATTTAATATGCTTAATTATTTATAAATACCCGATTACGAAACGAAAAATGATGTCACAAGCGGGGTTCGAATCGGCACCTATTGGGGTTCACGGTGGTGTAAGTGGCAGCACGATTGGGCCGGACTGCCAATAGGTGCGGGTTCGAACCCCGCTTGTGACATCATTTTTCGTTTCGTAATCGGGTATTTATAAACAAGATTGAAAATATTTATTACACGAATATTTATTTCATTTGTATATGACAGGGCCTTAATAAGTAATGAGATTCTATTATGTCGCGTTGCTATAATTATATACATGTTGCTAATGTAATAATCTAATTACATTAATTTTGATTGGCTTTAAACATTGATAAGATGGAGCACTACCAATATACGAATATTAAGTTCGAATTTTAATCTAATGTTTGATCTAAAAACCAATGTGTGCTCCGCTTTTAGTATATAATCATGAAGTAAAAGGTATAGACACATGCACACACAAACACTCAGACACATTTTATAAATTAACTGTCTTATTGCAGTGAAGCATTATATAGAATTAAGTTGATATAAGTGAATTGTGAAGTGAAGATACTGGTCCCCGAAATATAGCATAACTATGTTAGTTTAGGGCTTTAGAGATTTTGTCTATCTCATATATATTTCTTTCTGTAAATAAATTATTATTATCTTTATTAAAACTTATATCTAAGTAATACAATTTTAATTATAACAAGTATAACCAATAATATAATTAAAAAATATAAAAATCGTATTGACTCACCTGCAGCGAATACAGAGACCAAGCCGTTAGGGCTCCAAAGAGAGGAACTTTCTCACTATGCGTGTCCTGTCGAGTAATACCGTCTTTTGCATCAGACCCCCAATCAATTTTAATCAAATCCATTTATTATATAAACACTACAAGAGCCTTCACATACTGCCAATTATAAATATTTTACCTTAATTAATCCAATTGCCAGCTGTGTGGTAGCGGCTACGAATACTACCAATCCTTACTTTACTCATGGATGTCGTAAAAGACGACTAAGAGCCTTATTATGACCTGGGCTAACACCACATAATGCCGTTTTCTCAACAATTACATTCCCAAGGAGGGTTGACGTCAGTCAGGCGTCCGATCATAAAATGATTGCCAATAACTTTTATAACATGTAAGAAGAGAAGTACATATTGCGTCGACCTTAAGTAATTGGGATAAGAGCAGGAAAATGATGACCCTAATTAATCCAATAATAAGCAGCACCCAACTGACACTGTGAAGAACAAGGTGGTAAACGAGCAAGCAGCACACCTGACAGTAAGTGTCACTGCCGCCCGTGGACCTTTGCAATACCAAGGGTAGGCCTTTGCAATACTAGGCCGCTGCCTACCAATATAAACCCCAGCCCTACTCAATTGGGCTTCCGGCTCTCTCTCTCTCTCCATTTGTCTATTTCTTCATTTTTTTTACAAAATTCTTTTATATAAAATTGTATACAATATGTTATATTAAATATTAGCCCTTTGAACCATGATGTAATATAATTCTCAAGTAAACAAAAAAATAAAAAATCTCAAACAAATAAAAATATGGTTGGATCAGACTACGTATATAAATGACAAACGGTAGGTAAATCTATATATATATATATAAGAGATTTTCACTTATGTATTGACTCATCACGATATCTCTGGAACCATAAGTCCTACAAACTTTAAATTTGGTAGGAATACTCCTTTCGCCGAGTAAAGGTCAGCTAAGAACGGATTTTACGAAATTCCACCCGCAAGGATGGTTGCTGGGGTGTAAAAATCACATTTTAAATATAGCTCCTACAGACCGCTACCGCTTTATGCATACCAATTGCAAAATTAAAGCAAACATTTTTTTAAAATGGTGCATTCCGGTGATTTCATTTGAAGTCCATTACTGTAATTTGATTTAAACGTTCATTATTTATTGTATATAACCTTAATGTTTATTTAATAAACGCATTGGTGCGAGAAAATAGTTAATAATTGATTACAAATAAACAGAGTTTGAATTTTCACGGCAACTATTATATAATATCTAACCGAAAATTATTAATTTAACTACTTTATTCTTTTTTATAACGTAACCTCAGAATTGTGTTATCTATGATTCTGGAGTTTTGGCGCGAACATGGAAATGTACAATGTGAAAGTGGAAGGATGTAGGTACTAGGGGAGACCGAGACTAACCTACCTAGACCAGATTGGTTAAGTACTGAAGGAAGGTGGAGTCAAGAGTCTCCGAAACGGGCGAGCGTGTGTGAAGAGAATTATGAATGTTGAATGATATGTATCTATGTATGTAGATATAAAAACTTTTATTAAAGTATATATAAAAAACATAGACAAATATATAGGTATAAATAATAATTATTATTTAATTTAAAATAATAATCATTAGGTTACAGTCATAGACGCAATTATTTTTATTTTAAGTTATATATTTCTTGGCGGAGTATATTAGTTTTAAAATAACTCTATGTTAGTCCCGAATAGAAAAAATGTATGGTTCAACCAGATCATGTATCTGGACCCGATCAGGATAGAATAAGGCATGCTGGATCCGGCAAACCCTATCAGGACCAGGTCTGGTCCTGATCAGGATAGCCTGATGTGAAATAACATCAAGTATGGTAAGGCATACCGGATCAGGACCAGATCAGGACCAAATAAGGATAGCCTGATGTGAAATATCATTAAGTATGGTAAGGCATACCGGATCAGGACCAGATCAGGACCAAATAAGGATAGCCTGATGTGAAATATCATCAAGTATGGTAAGCCATACTGGATCAGGACCAGATTAGGACCAAATAAGGATAGCCTGATGTGAAATATCATCAAGTATGCTAAGGCATACCGGATCAGGACCAGGTCAGGACCATATAAGGATAGCCTGATGTGTAATATTATCAAGTATGGTAAGGCATACCGGATCAGGACCCGATCAGTATAGGATGATGCATGTCGGATCCGGCAAACCCTATCAGAACCAGGTCTGGTCCTGATCAGGATAGCCTGATGTCAATATCACAAGTATGGTAAGGCATTCCGGATCAGGACCAGGTCTATACCAAATAAGGACAACCTGACGTAAAATATAATCAAGGATATGGTAAGGCATGTAGTATATCAGGACCAGAAACAATTTTCGTAACACAAAAAAAATATCAATCAAAATTCAAAAAAGTATCATATCATGATTGCCACATTTATGCCACGGTGTAAATTGTATTTGCATCAGAGGAGATTAATCTGAAATCTTTAATTAATCATATGTATTTAATAATAATAATAATGTTTAATTAATAATATAAAAATAATTTATATTTAAAGTAAAAACAAAAATGAATAATTGGTACATTTGAAAACATAGATGGAAATAAATATAATAATATTGTAACAACCATTCTAACATTTAATGTTTTGAGTCATAATTATAGCAAAAGTCATAAATTGATGTCGCTAGTAAAATGACGTCATTATCTGAATCGCAGTGTTAAGATTCGCCGAAGCGTAATGACATCGCCTAATATTAAATTAGTTATTATCGAATCAGATCAAAACAGATCGATCAGGTCATGAATGAGAAATTCAGGCGACAATTGAAGTCGTTAGCATCTGGTGGTTGTGGTTGCGCCCTAATTGGAACGGCTCACTGGGACTTTCTATGATAATAATATAGCACTGCATTCGCTGCCTACGTCAGTACGTCATATATTAATTTATATTTTTATCTATTAAACATGTTCTTTAAGATATTCATGTTTTTTAAAAGGACCGGAGTGGGCATAGTCATTTTGGATCAGGCAAGATATATAACGCAGATGATTGATTTGGTTCCGATCAGTCAAATTTCATCCGGACCCGATCAGGATTGCCTGATCTGGACCCGATCAGGAATGCCTGATCTGGACCCGATCAGGAATGCCTGATCTGGACCCGATAAGGTTTTCCTGATCGGGTCCAGATATATCTTCTGTGTTGCATATCTTATCTGGTCTAGATCGGGCATGACCAGTCCGGTCCTGCTAAAGAAGACGAAAAAATTTCTAGTCGGGGTAAAATTAGGAGCTATCACAAGATTTATTGATATGGGTGTTGGTAATCAGAACAGGGTATATTTTTTTATTGCTCTTGGTGACAAACGAGCAAGTAGTACATCTGATGGTAAGTGTTACTATCGCCCATAGACCTTTGCAATACAGCTAGGCCGCTGCCTATCAATAAAAATCCCAAACCCACTCAGAATATTGGGCTTTCGGCTCTCTCGTTCACCGAATAAAGCACAGCACATTGTCACTGCTCAGTCGTTGGTTTTCTGCGAAAGTGTGATACTACCCGTGATAGACGTACCGGCTCTGGTCCCTGACGGTCTGGTCCTACCACTAATTTTTGGACATTTTCGTTTGAACTGGGGACCAAGGTACGAAAGTTTTGAAAACAGGTATGTCTCATCAAAAACGAGACGTATGGCCGCATTATATATAACTACAAAGTTATTAAAATCATTGTTTCCTATTTTATCTAAAAGGAAATACTAAATCTTCATTGAAATTACAACAAATTAACTGTTATATGTACGTCCCTAAGAGTGTGCAGTTAATGTGATTATAATGTGCAATAAATAATATTACTATCAGTGCTTTGATTCTTGGTATCGTCTTCTACGAGCCTTGAGGGAATGGTTCGTTCATATAGACCTATGTAGATACTAGATATGGCAAAAATAAAGTAACTACCTATATTAATAAAGTTAATTTATTGAATTAAGCGATGCATAGCAGAAATGGAGATTCAGCACTTGCCCACTGTTAATTAATAAACTATACTTTGAAGTACAATTCATACTTCTTTTTTTTTTAACACCACCCCGCACCAAGGAAATAATCCTTGTATCGCGGGGGTTGTATCGTCGGCTTTATAAACATGCAATATATACACCATGATAGGAATAAAAATTTACATAACTAACATTTCTAAAAAAGATGTTACGATAACCCGTGAATTGTGGCAGTGTCCTGGAGTTCTATGACTAATATAAATCCATTATCTTCATATATCCTAATGCCTGGTCTAATATTTTTAGAGTATATAGTAGTTAATTAGAGTTTTGACGATCTGATGATGGAAACTAGAGTTCTAATGAAACAGATTGCATTAGGAAGCCAATCCCGGTAAAGACTTCATGTCTATATCTAATATTAATTAAAGCATGTCAACTCTATTGTTTACTAATGCTACTTAAACCAAAGGTTATCAATGCACTATAACAATTATTATGCTCAGAAGAAATGGTCGAGTTTATATTTTGTACCATATCAGTATGATAACTGGGTCGACGGTTTTAACCCCCCCCCCCCCCCCCCGGTTGAATACTTTTTATTTATTCTCCTGTTGGAAGCTATGTGTATGTATTATTCTGTCACTACCCTTCTGTTTTTATCTGAATTTATAATGCACAGCATGTATTATTTTAATATAGGTTGAAGTTTATGATAATCTTCCTTTTTCTAAGGAAAAGCATATCATAACTACATTGAAATTAATGGGATTGACACACGTCGGTTGTAAAATGCCCAATTAATTTTTTCGACAATTTTTATGACTCTCACTTGAAATGCGGTATTATTAGGCGAACTAGTAGTTTTTGCTTATTTATATTTATTTATTTCATCACCATCTCACCCCATATAAGTCCCACTGTTGGGCTCGGATCTCCTCCACGTTGTGAGGCAAACTGGGTTCGATTTCAACGCGGAAAAGTGCAAGTTGTTATCTATAAAAAAGTACTTTTTCCCTTCTTGTTCTTTGTTCTTATACATTTTACTACTGGTTTCAAATCTCAGCCCAGTAGTAAAATGTATAAGAACAAAATTCGTAGAAAATTTACCTTGGTCAAAATAGTTAGCGCTAATCAGAATTTATATTTTGATCAAACTTACAGGAAAAATAATGTTAATATCATTTTACCAATAAAATTATTAATAAACATTAAGAAAATAATGAATAACTTAGTTAATTTTTGAGTTCTTATATAAAAAAGAACAGTAAATAAGAAATACTTAAATTTTTACTTAATTTTTTTTTTATTGTTGGCAAACGACCAATCAGCACACGCGATAGTAAGTGTCACTGCCGCACATGGATGTTTGCTATAACCAAGGATATTACCAAGCCGCTGCCTACCATTACAATCAACCTAAACTGCCGGCTCTCTCGCTCGCCGAACGAAGCGCAATAGCATATTGCCATTACTCAGACTTCGATCTTCTGTGAGAGTTTGGTACTACCCCGGACGGACCGGCCCGCGGCTGTAGACAGAGAACTGTCAAGAGCGTGGTCCACTAACTTAATCAACCTTCTTGAAATTTTTGCATATACGCTGTTAGGAATATAATTGCTGCATTGCCGAGGGACATAGACAAATCGCTTAACAATACAAAATATACAAGAGAAGCTTCAGGTATAACTAGTTTAATATACATATATCTTAATGCTGAACTTAATTTTTTAAAAGACCTTACATTAATTAATTATTCCTTATAATTCGGGGGTGGTTTGCAAATATATAAGTAACGAATATAAATTAAATCCATCATTCTCCTACTCTTATCCCAATTACCTACTTGGGTTCGACACAATATGTACTCTTCTTTCATAGTACATATTATAAAAGTTATTGGCAATAGTTTTATGACCGGCTGCCTGCCAGAAGTCAACCCTACTTGGGAATGTAATTGTTGACCAAACCGCATCAGATAAAGTAGGTTTAGGTCGTTATAAAGGCTCTTAGTCGTCTTTTACGACATCCACGAGCAAAGTAAAGGTTGGTAGTATTCCTAGCCGCTACCACACAGCATTACAATATAAATTACATCCATATTCAGAATACCAATTTGTGATCGCACAAATTATTGTCCTGCGTGGGAATCAAACACGTGACACTTGGCATAGTGGGTCTTCTTTTTTCATCTTAACATTTAAGCTATCTGTGCATTCAAGTGTTGAAACCTGTGATGAGCCATTATATTTTTTTTCAACAGATTAATTAATAAAAATACTGTTTAATACGTTTAACTAACAAGCTTTCTTATTAATTATAGCGTGATTACATGCATTCATCTGT
The DNA here is from genome assembly GCA_905163515.2 of Lymantria monacha. NCBI lineage: Eukaryota > Metazoa > Arthropoda > Insecta > Lepidoptera > Erebidae > Lymantria > Lymantria monacha. Next base: position 9,211,719 of record LR991081.1, on the reverse strand, counting down.
TACAATGTATCATGATAACCCTTACAAACCATGGTCGTTTCGACCCAACAAGGCAGGGTTTTATTGCTAATTAACCATATCACGGAAGCCGGAGCGTTGTGCCAATCGCCTTCAACTTGTCAACGAGTTGACGTAACATTATAATGCGGGCATGGGACCTTTAGTACCCGTGGCAGTTTATTTTAAATTAATGTTTTATTTTTTATTACACTGCCAATACTACGCAGAATTAACTTACCCATTCGGCATTACGAATTACTAATGTAGTCAATGATTAATTTGATATAACCGAAGCTTTACATGTACGCCGTAATACTCGTCGTAATAATTAGTAACTTTCCAAGCCGAATGTCATGGGTTTTTCCCTATGCAGAACAAATCTTTGTTCAATCTATGAACGTCTGGTCCAAGATTAAATACATATTGTTTAGAAAATTACTATTACAATTTTTAATTGATAGAAAATTACAATTTAGTTCGCCAATTTTACGCTTGTATTTATATTAATACATACTACTTATTAGAGAATTGAGAGTGTAAATAAGAAATGAAATAGGATAACTATTAGAACTACATAGTCTGACATTAGGACATTCTATTCAAATAGTATAGGAATTTGAGTATACCTATATTTTATTTCCTCATCATCATCATCATCACAGCCCATAAATGTCCCACTGCTGGGCTCGGGCCTCCTCCGTAATGGGAGGGAAATTAACCTACTATACTGCGCTGGTCAGATGTGTTGGTATAGGGTTTTGTTTCGAGTTTTCCTTCTCTTGCATAGATGTTATATGCGCTTTATATCCCTTAGTCGTCTCGTACGATCACCCACGGTTATTCTTAACCGTGGGTGATCGTACGAGACGATACTATTCACCACCCCATATCTATGGGGTGGTGAATAGTATTCTTACTCCGTCACGACACGGAATTTGAGTATACCTATATTTTATTGAGATTTGTTATATTCAATTCGCAGCTGCACACCGAAAAATGGCTGTCTATACTTTAATATATAAAGTAGGTGTCTAGGTGATGAAATAATAACTACAACTTTATATATTATGATATTATTTAGACAGTTTAAAGAATTTATAAACCAGTTTTTTTTTAACGTTTAATTTGTTTAGTATGCATAAACGAAGCAGATGTTACGCTCTCATAAAACTAAAAAAAAACATATATTACCCTCCATACTAATGTCTTTACATACGTAATGCTAAATTACCTTCGCATTTATAAATAATTAAACAAATTATTGAAATACTCCATTTAACAGTCGATAAAATGAACAGTTATACAAAATGTTTTTTTAATCAAACATAAACGTTCATTATAGGGTTAAAAGCATTGCCTTAACGAGCTAACGCTACTGTGTGAGTACGCAAACTGGTATGAACAACTTTTTATTTCGTAGCCGTGTCATCCACTATCTCTTTCACACGCTTAAATAATTTATACTCTCATCTTTCTCGCACAGTGCAATTAACACTCTCTGTATACGGTAGCGATGGAAGAAATTAGTTAAGAGACTCTCGGCCCCATTTCTGTGGTTTTGTGTCAACAAGCCTCATGGAGTGGAGGACTTTTTTTTCTTTCTTTTTGAATTTTAAATAATTTTTACTGTGAACGCTTTTTGTTTTTGCTCACTAAAAGTCATTAGTGTTCACGTTAGTATTTGAAGGGTTGTATTAATGTTTGATTTATTACTCTATTGAAAACATTCTGATGACTCGTTCGCCTTCAGTCAAATCAAGGTTATCAATAGTTATATTAAAGTTGATATTTTGTTTTTTTATTATATATGCCCCGTTGCCTGTCCATTAATCGTGAATTTATTGTGAAGGATATGATTTTCCGTGTGGTTAAGGAATAAGAATACAATTTACCACCCCCTATCTTACCGTGGATGATCGTAAAAGACGACTAAGGGATAATAAACGCATATAACTTCTATTCAAGCGAAGGAAAACTCGGCAATAAAACCACATGCCAGCGTGTCTGACCAGCGCGGTATCGTAGGTCAATTTCCTTACAATTATGAAGGAGGCTTCAGTACAACAGTGGGACGACGTATATGAGCTAAGATGATGATTATTGTGAAGGAATAAATCCTTATTTATTGCTTTAGTAATTTAAGAAATGAAAAGAAGGAAAAACTATACAGGTTGTTTCGTAAATACGGGATACAAATGAAATATTAATATTACAGGGCAACATTTTAATTAATCATCACTCACATTTTTAATAACATAAGTATGACACAATTATCTACAAAAGAGGATGTTTGTATATATGACATCGCTACACTCAGAAACTATTTGATTGATAATTATGAAAATTGCTATGTAAATGTATTTTTCCACGAAGAAGGTTTATATGCTATCACCATTGCTGTAACTCGTCACCAGGTGGCGCTGCGGTATATCGACTTCAACAAAAAACCAACGGGCTGGGTTTGCTAGTACTCTAACTGTTTAAAAGTCATGCTATACAGCAGTGGCTAAAGCTATTTTTTCAGTAGCAGTCGATCATACAAAAAGATGTGTATCGACATTCGATACATTGCCATAAAGAGAAAAAAATCTACTTTTTACCCAATTTATGGTTAAATTCAAAATTCATTTATTCAGTTTCATGAAAATAACAAAATTCATTTATTCAGTTTCATTTCAAAATAATATAATTTTTACCCAATTTATGGTTATATTCAAATTTCATTTATTCAGTTTGATTTCAAAAGAATCTACTTTTTACCCAATTTATGGTTATATTCAAATTCAAAATTCATTTATTCAGTTTCATTCAGTTTCCCATTTTATGTATGTATTTATATTCAAATTCAAAATTCATTTATTAAGTATAAACCGTGCCAGGGAACTTACATATTGTAAGTTTTAACATTTTAAATTAATACAATAAACTACCACCGAATCGGAACGATATTGAGAAGATCCGGTAAGAATTATAATTATTATTTCTTTACTGACTTTTTATATAAAAAATAGCTAGTACAACATGATCAGTAATATTTGCCTTTCGTACCCTGATATAATGTAAAATTCAGTGTTTTTTTTTTGGAGTTTATGGCTTGGTTACTTAGACCTATAAGCCAAGTCTTCATAGTTTAGACACTTCGTCAATACTTCTTCATATTCTTTAGTCTTAATAGTCATTGTCCGTCAGTAAGTCATGTCGTTACTATCAATTTGGCGCTGATAACTAAATTCATAGTTTCGTTGGGAATTTTGGGTGAACACGAAAATACACGAAAACCACTATTATACCATATTCACTACACTTCAGCACTTTAACTGTATCATATTCCATAAAATACCAGCAAAATTATTCAATATAACACTACAAAACACTAAAGGAATGAATATAATACAAGAGCGTGACATGACATTTCCATATTCGCGCCAAAAGTCATGTAAAATTCAAATACAGTGTAAAAGATTATGGGTGGACCAGACCCACAAGTAATAGGTATCATATAGGTAAGTTACGTATTTAGTAGTGGTAGAACGTATGGTTCTACAGTTGACAGTTTTCTGTCTACAGCCTCAGGCCATTTCATCCGCCCCAGAGAGTCATGGCGGTCAGAGCCATTCGCGGGTACCGCACGGTATCGACCGAGGCGGCATGCCTACTGGCCGGGACACCCCCGTGGGACCTAGAGGCGGAGATGCTCTCCGACCTCTACTGGCGGGTGACCTCACTGCGCGACGAAGGTGGCTCCCCATCGCTGAGCGAGATAGCCACCTGGCGCGAGGACGCCCGCCGAGACGTCATCGCCCGTTGGGCTACGCGGCTGGAGAGGCCTAGACACGGTGTCGTCACCGTCGAGGCTCTCCGGCCCGTATTGATGGAGTGGATGGAGCGGCGGCACGGAGTCCTCTCCTTTCGACTGGTGCAGGTGTTGTCGGGGCACGGATGCTTCGGCTTTTACCTGCACACGGTCGCGCAAAGGGAGTGGACTTCGTTCTGCCACCATTGCAGCAGTGACGAGGACACGGCGCAACACACGCTGGAGGCGTGTCCGGGCTTTGACCGGCAGCGCCGTGACCTCGTCGCTGTTATCGGTGCCGACCTGGCGCTGCCGGCTGTCGCGAGAGCGATGGTCGACAGCGTCAGGAACTGGGACGCGGTCGCCGCCTTCTGCGAGGCTGTCATCTCGCAGAAGGAGGCGGCGGAACGAGTCCGGGAGGAGTCCCGCGACCCGGGCCGCCGTCAGCGGCCGGGGCGGCGCAGGCGCGAATACCTGCGCCTGATGCCGCCCTAACCGAGGCCTCGGGTGATCGGACCGGGGAATTGTCCGATCACCCGACGTGAGGCCACCGCGTGAGGGCGACGCCCCGACGGCGAAATCTGTCGGGGCGTCGACGAGAGGAACCCGCGAGGGTAAACCGCCGGGCGGGCCACCGAAGTTAAAATCGAGTACCGGTGGTCCGCTCGCACGGCGAAGAGAGAAGGTTTTACGGTGGGTCTATGGGGTCACGCGCCGCCTTTCCGTCACCCCGGACCGATTCTGCGGGGCGAGACGCACCCATAGCCCACCAATAAAAAAAAAAAAAAAAAAAAAAAAAGGCCATTTCATCCGGGGTAGTACCACACTCTGGCAGTAAAATTTGTATAAGTAATTCCGTGTGGTGACGGAGTAAGAATACTATTCACCATCCCATATCTTACCCATAGGTGATCGTACTAGATGACTATGGGATGTAAAACGCATATAATATCTATGCGAGAGAAGGAAAACGCGAAACTAAACCCTATACCAATATGTCTGACCAGCGCGGTATAGTAGGTTAATTTCCCTTCCATTACGGAGGAGGCCCGAGCCCAACAGTGAGACATATGTGGGCTGTGATGATGATAATAATGATGATGATGACTGGCAGTAAATCATCACCGTTTGAGCAATGGCAAAGTGCTGTGATAAGTCTTTCGGTGAGTGAGACAGTCGGAAGCTCGAATTTTTGGATGGGTATTTGGCAATCCAATAGGCAATGGCCTAGCTGCCACCGAAGTCAAAAATCGGGTACCGGTGGTCCGCTCGCACGGCGAAGAGAGAAAAGTTTTATGGTGGGTCTATGGGGTCACGCGCCGCCCTTCCGTCACCCCGGACCGATTAGGCGGGGCGAGACGCATCCATAGTACACCAAAAAAAAAAGGCAGGCCTAGCTGTACTGATGGTAGATATCCATAAGCAGTTGTAACAGTTAACATCAACATGTGCTTGTAATTTGCCATTAATTAAAAAGCTAAAACTTGGTCAGATTGGTCAAGTACTGAAGGAAGGTGGAGTCAAAAGTCACCGAAACCGGCGAGCGTGTATGAAGAGAATTATGAATGTTGAGGAAGCGAGTGAAGTATGCAAGGATAGAGTTCTTTAACACTCTGCCTACCCTGCAAGTGATATGGTGTGATGATATGTATGTATGTATGTAAAAAGCTAAAACTCAATCGTTTGTTATTAACGATAATTCTGTAAATAAAATCCTTTGAGAAGTTTTGCATGACTAAATATTAAATCAACAAAGAATCACGATTCGGCTGCAATTATAGCTAAGTATATACCCAAGTATTAAAGTGTTATTTATTGCATTATTATCGTAGTTTATTGCATTATTCCTGTTGCTAAACGATACTCAATTAATGTAAACGAACGTTTAAAAAAAAACAGTTATCAATTAACGCTATTCTACACGCTAAAATAATAACGTACTTACATAATATGTTGAAGTTGTACAAAAAATGTAATGTATTATGTTGGTTTATCAGTGTGGTGACGGAGTAAGAATACAATTCACCATCCCCTATCTTACCCGTGGGTGATCATAAGAGACGGCTAAGGGATATAAAACGCATATAACATCTATGCAAGAGAAGGAAAACTCGAATCAAAACCCTATACCAACGCTGTATAGTAGGTTAACTTCCCTCCCATTACGGAGGAGGCCTGAGCCCATTAGTGGGACATATGTGGGCTGTGATGATGATTATGTTGGTTTTTCAAAGGTATGTTTGTCTCGTTGGTTTGTTAAATGCTGTACAGTAGTTGCTACGAATATTAGCAGCCCTTACATTGCTTACATATGTTGTAATAGAGAAGAGCTTAAAATTGTATTACATCAACTCAGTATGATGTCGTTTAATCAACAGTTAAATTTACAAAAAGTTTCGATATTAAGTAAACGACTGATCATGAAACTGTGGTCAAAAATTTACAATATTCAATGATAGAGGCTTAGAGTATTCCTTAGTGGGAGTAATAACTAATAATAACTAAAAATAAAATACGTTTATGATCTAAGAGTAATATTTTATATGTTTTAAATCAGCAAAATCTCTCCACAAATGAAATTCTCATAGGCATTTCAGTTTTTTTTTCTATCTTATGTTGTTTACCCCTTTTTGTAAGGCTATGTTCTGGAAATAGCCCAGCCGTTCTGTTTGGAGGCGATGAATGGGCTTCGTGTAGCCTTATAATCCTTTGTGTTCCCTCCCCTTCGTCATTGGGCTGTCGACTGATACCTATTTCTTGACATCCATTGCTGGACGAAACGAATTAACTCTAGGTACACTGAATCTTAGTGATAATTCGCCTATCTAATAAGTAGTCCCTCTGTAGCGTTTGATCAGGCCAGACCTAAGCCTGTCACGAAAAGGTATAAAGAGAATATGATCTATGCAGACAAAGCCACAGTACAAATTACGTGCCAACTAACATAAATAATGAAGACTAATATAAAATCATAAATAACAGCTAATTACATTGCACTAGTATAATGTTATTGCGTGCGAGTTAGAAAAAAAAACACCACAATTATTGATTAATTTGCAATTTAATAATTATAATGAGCCTCTTTAGGGATAGAAGGGTGAATTTAAAAACGTTAACCCGTATATTTTTACTTTATCTATAAAATAAGCACTTTTTTCACCTGTAGAATGTACCCTTGACCTTTTTAAATGGTACTTATTCCACTATATTCCCACCACTGTATAACTCCTGTAATTCAGGATCCACAATAGTCTTAATACATGACACAGAGGTTTTGCTCTCAAGCATTCACGGGAAATGCTTTTAATTGTCTTACAACACGTAACAGATTTCAATAGAAAAGGAAACGAGAGGAGAATGCAACGAAATTGACTAATAAATCCATAAATACAAGGATATATCTACGGTTACGAGAAGTGCAGTAAAGCACCATAGATGTACCCCCAGACCAACTTGATCCTCTGCACCTCAGACTATTTGACATTATCATGCAATACTTCTTATTTTTCTAATCTTAATCGAAGTTGATAAAATTTATTATCTTCTTTTCCACACTATTAAATTTAATTAATTCCTTTTCTATTCACCATCATGCTTTCACACAATCCATCTATTTTCTCTTTGATCTACAATTATCCTTAAAGTCTTCAATATTTATACTTATGTAAGTTTTCATTAACAACGTTACCTACGTTCTGTCTTATCAAATCCATGTATTCGTAGTACTTATGCTCACTCTTTAACTTTTCCTTTACCGTCAAGCGACTTTCCCCACAGAGTACCCTTAGGTAAAATCGCTCATCATCACAGCCCATCATTGTCCCACTTTTGGGCTCGGGCCTCCTCCGTAATAGAAGGGAAATTAACCTACTATAAGTACCACGCTGGTCAGACGTATTGGTATAGGGTTTTGTTTCGAGCTTTCCTTCTCTGCCATAGATTTTATATGCGTTTTATATCCCTTAGTCGTCTCGTACGATCACCCACAGGTGAGATATGGGGTAGAGGACCACACGGAAAATGATGATGATGATGACTCCGTGGGGTATAAATCTTGGCTTGATATTCATTGACATAATTTTCAAACTTTCTCTAACATGATTATTCTATATGCCTCGCATCCATCACAGCACTCGTAAGCCACATACAGTCACGCATACTATCGTTTTTTTCTTAAATTGATAGTGAAGAAAACTTTAAATAGGTTACCAAAGATCTATGAAGCACATATTAGGCCAGCGTGGGTCATTATTTGAATCCATTTTGAAATAATGATACAGTAAAAAATAAATGAACTGTAGCTCATATACAATTGTTGATACTGTTTTAAAAACAACCTTGGCATGATCAATTTGCAGGTGCGTGATCGTTTTAATAGTTATTCTAATAACCACTATTATACTTATAGATTTAGAGCTGTTGGTTCTACGCCTACAGGCCTTAGCAATTACAATTAGTGTGACTTGATTTTGAGCTGTACAGTTTCCGTATCTTGCCGTATCTTTTGTTTTAAGATTATCATGATATTCAGTAAAATAATTGCGATATTAGATGATTATATGACTGTCTAAGAATAGAACATGTCAGCTTTCGGCGTTAAAGTCAACGCAATTATCAGCAACATTCTTCTAGGTAACACCAGCTGCAATCATCATACTAGTTAGTTTAAAGTAGTGACATTCCTCTAAAATCTAAAAAATATTCAAATAATCAATTTTTTTTTGATATTTTTAAATACTATTTTAACAACACTGATTGCACAGATGGCGTAATAGTTAAAATATCAACTTTTCATGACCGTCGTGGGTTCGATTCCTACGCAGAACAATATTTTGTACGATACAAAATTTGTGGTTCTGGCCCTGGGTGTAATTTGTCTGAGTTAATTGTATGTTTGTAAAGTCCCTCGGAATACAAGGATTATCATCAGGCAGTGTAGTGCGTTTAAATAAAAAGAAAATAGAAACATTTACAACTTCGAAAGTGTCATAAGAACTATGTGTTTAAATGTACACCATCTCAGCTCATATATATCCCACTGTTAGGCTCCAGCCTCCTCTATAGCGGGAGGGAAATTGATCTACTATACCACGCTGGTCAGACGTGTTGGTATAGGATTTTGTTTAGAGTTTTCCATCTCTTGCATAGATGTTATATGCGTTTCATATCCCTTAGTCGTCTCTTACGATCACCCACGGGTAAGGTAGGGAGTGGTGAATTGTATTCTTACGTTGTCACTACACTGACAAACGAACAACGGTCTAAATGTACAACGATTTTATTAAGAATGCGTAGAAATAATACCATAGTATAAATATCCAGACTTCAACTTGGTAGTAAAAAAATTACAAAAAATCTAGGCAGTAACAAAAGTAAAAACTGTAAAAGATAATAAAAATTATTTATGAATCTGTCACAGATATATACACAAACAAAATAAATAGTTTCTCTATTGGATGTTAATCTTACATAGAAAAACTTTTAAGCCAATAAACTAAAAAGGATTAACACACCTTGTGGCAAACATACATAAGTCCACTTTCGATCTATTGTTAATTTAATGGGCTTAAAGTTAAGGCAGCGGGAGTGATCGTCTCACAATTGACGTTTTGTGAACTCAATAGGACGTAATAATTTGTTTGTATTAAATAATAGATACTTTTATATTATTTGTCTATTGAAATATGATATGTGGGGGGTTAGGGGTTCTTGGAAGAACGGATACGGTTTTTTTTTTCTTTCAAATATAGGCGTAATTTTAAATTAATTTAATAAAACAATATGTGAGCAATACTTTAAAATTTCAACAGACGGTTTTTTTCTGGGTAGGGTATAGTCTAGACACACGCTATCCATTTCGTCCGGGGCGTTGGAAGGGCGCGTGGCCCCATAAGCGACCGTATTCCCTCCCTATCGCCATTGAACCGGCCACAGATACCGAATTCTCAACATCTGTGACCAGCCCGGCGGGTTACTTTTTCGGGTACCATCCCCTGTCGACGCCCAGGCCTACTGTCAGGGCGTCGCCCTCACGCGGTCAGCCTTTCTGCGGGTGACAAACTATTCCCTGATTACGTCTCGGCTAGAGTGGCATCAGGCGCAGGTACTCGCGTCTGCACTGCCTCAAACGCTGGCAGCGGAGTGAGTCATCGAAGAGGATTTCCTCTCGGGTCTGCCCCGCTCCCTTCTTCCATGAGACGATTGCCTCATAGAAGGCGGCACCGCGTTCCAGTTGCTAACACTATCAAGCATGGCCTTAGCGATGGTCGGCATGGTTAGATCGGCACTGATGTTTGCGACGAGTTCACAGCGATGCTTTGCCCAGGCCACACAGACCTCGAGCAGTGTCCTCTTGGCAATCGTAGTGGTGGCAGAATGGTGTCCTCTCCACAGGCAACAAGTGCCTAATATACTAAAAATATTTACGATTAAGAACACGACAGGACATGGACCCAGGTCTATTAGAAAACCATTCTTGCTGCTTTACCAATAACGCTAGAATAGTGTCTATCTTTAGTAACAATTTTTCTGTTAACATTCTTCATCTTTATACGTTCACGTCATCTTTATATGTTAATTCCATTTAGAAATTTAACTTTTCAATTAAAATGTGTACTAAATGATGACACGTTTCCAAATTTGCTCGCTTCATAAATGTGTAATAAAAAAAGCCTATATTGAGTCAGCTATAATCTAGGTCAGACAGAAGATGTAGGGTAAGATGCCACGCCTTCTTAACTCTGTTAACAAGTGACTCTGCCTTCACCTATTGAGCAGGCCACTGGTGGCGCTGCCTTAACTTCAGTAGCTTACATTCTTCTGCCATTACCGATTGATTGACCCCACGCATTTAGCTTTTTAATACTAAATCAAAAAGTAGGTAATTAATATTTTTATGCCTATTATTAATAACCCCATACGCTTCGCCATAACAAACTTAATTTAAACAGTTTTTAATAATGCAATCCACAATAACTAATACAGACAAAACTTGCTATCGTATCGCAAAAAAAATGGTTACACGTTTATTAATCTGAATTACGAATATATTTAAAAGGAAAAATAATAAACAGCAGTTCAGAAGATTCAAACAAAGATCAATATTCTAAAGATTAGGTATTAGAGTCTATTCCCATATTATATCACGCATATATAGCATTTGCAATAATTCATTTCTCCCACAATCCATCAGAAGTATAAAGAAAACTTGACAAGTATCACTCGCAATCCTTCTTAAACAACACCTGCTCAGCTTAAAGCTCAAACCACGCCACTTTTTTATAATAAATCCATCATTTTTGAGATTAAAATTTGTCTGTCATTCAAGGAAGTGTATTGTAGTCAAGCCATAATGTTAAAATGATTGACTTGTCATTGTTCGATCTGAGTGCATCGTACCAAACAAAATCCAATTTTATTGGGTAATTTTAGTGAGTGTGTAGGCGTTTGATACATCATATAGAAGTAGGATAAGTATAAAATAATGATTTTATGTTTAAAATAAAAGAATTTTTACGTATTCTATCGCGTTTGTGTTCGATTTTTAAATGCCCGACATTTCGAACACTTTACAGTGTTACTGGCAATGAATTTGTATTAAAAATGTGGGTTATTTTTTTTTATTGCTTATGGTGGCAAACTAGCAGTCAACAAGCCTAATAGTAAGTGTCACTGCCACCCATGGATCTTTGCAACACCAAGAGTATAGCTAGGCCGCTGCCTACTAATACAAACCCCAAAACCCACCCCAGTTGGGCTGCCGGCTCTCTCGCTCGCCGAACGAAGCGCAATAATACATTGCCATTACTCAGACGTCGATCTTCAGTGAGAATGTGGTACTACACCGGACGGACTGGCCCACGGCTATAGGCAGAAAACTGTCCACACCAAGCTATTTCGCCAAATAACGCATTCCGTATTGTGGATTACTACCTTAAGCTTAAATATGAAGATAATATACTCATAAAAAACACTTTAATTAGAACTAGCGACCCGCCCTCGCTTCGCTTCAGTAACGTGAGTTCAGTTGTGTAGTTTACTTTCGCTATATAGAATTCCTTTCGAAGAAGGAATTTCTTAATATCCTACTTCATCTGACCTTTACAGGGCAGAAAGAAACTCCACACCACATTCCATGTTTACGCAATCTGTAGGACTTTTATTTAAAAAATGAGAATTTGTTTAGGATAACATCTCTGTATTTCCCTTTGGAAACGGAATTTTGTAAAATCTGTAATCATCTGACCTCTACAGGGCAGAAAAAATGTTAATACCAAATTTTAAGTCTGTAGCAGCTATTTTTAAACATTGTGATTTTTACACCACAGCAACCGCCTTGCAGGTGTAATCTCGTAAAATCCGTTCTTAACTGACCTCGATTAGCCGAAAGGAATATTCCTACCAAATTTGAAGTCTGTAGGCCTTATGGTGCTAGAGATATCGTGATGAGTCAGTACATAGGAAATCTGTTATATACTCGTATATATATATATAAATATATATATATATATATATATATATATAAAAACCTAAAAGCAATGACTTTAAACTTTATCATTGTGAATTACTAAAATACGAAGTTCTTTATATTTTAATATCTAATAAATTGAATAATACACTTATATCCCCTTTTCCACTCATGTCTCATGACAAAAGCGTCACATAGTTATTGTTTACAAGTAAACCCATGTTTGTTTGAGTGACAGCTCGCACCTCACCGGGTGGGCACAATACACCAATCATTGCCACAGCAATCATGAACAACCAACATTGACAACCAATCTCGCTATACCAAATGTGAAACTGAAATATTTATAAAAATAATGTTTAATTAAATTGCAATTTGTAATTTAAATTGTTGTCATTTATTTATTTAAAGACCAAAGTAACGCGAATGGGTTAACCGTCTTTTTTTTTTGCTCAAAATCGTACTCTATCATGCGAGGCGAGCAGTATAAGACTCCATAAGCAGACTTGAGTGAATCATTGTAGGTATGCTCTAATAGCCACTAGGTGGACAGACGACCTAGTGAAGGTTGCTGGGCGTCGTTGGATACAGGCGGCACAGGACCGCACTCTGTGGCGTAAAATGAGGGAGGCCTACGTTCAGCAGTGGACGGCAATAGGCTGAAATGATGATGATGATGATGCTCTAATATCAATAATCTCCATTTTTTTTTAAATTGTTAAAGTAAGCCCTAGCATAGTAAACTAATTTGCCTTATTCATAAGGTTTATCTATATACCTATGTATGTAGGCTGTAGAGAAACGCTTAGAGTTGTTATTTTCATCGGAAGACTGCACTTAACTATATATTATACTAGTTAGATGGATTGGTAGGTATCGAATTTGATCACCACCTTGGTCATCATCATCATTCTCCTGCTCATATCTCAATTACGCAATATGTACTCTGCTTCTATCGTACTTATTGCAAAAGTTACTGGTAATTAGTTTTTGACCGGTCGCCTGTCTGTCGTCAACCCTCCTTGGGAATGTAATTGTTGACCTGACAGCATCAGGTGGGGTGGGCCCAGGTCGATAAAGCTGTTAGTCATCTTTTACGACATCCACAAGCGAAGTAACGGTTGGTAGTATTCGTTGCCGCTACCACACAACAAATTGATCACCACCTTGACACCTCCTGGCTTCATCATGAGACTATCTCCTTTATTAATAATTAGAATTGATGGATTATAATTATCAATACATTTTTGCTTATAAATTGCTGATTTTTCTAATACCACTCTCGTATAAAAAGTATCTTCACAAAATTTAATCCATAACACCTTTCATATATGTTCAATACATGTTCACGAATGAGTGAGTACAGAAGTAAAAAAAAGGTCATTCAATTATATATTAAACACGTAAAAAAACACCTCATTATAAACTGTATACTTATTTACAGAGCTTACAAAATTGCGAGAGAGTCATTATATTCTTTTTAACATTGTAAAATGTTAATCAATATCATATAAAGTAATGCCATAAAAGTTACAATAAAAAATAAATTATTAATAATACAATTTATTGTGATAATGAGAAACGTGGGCAATCATTAAAATTTTTTTCCATTCATCAATCTTTTCGACATTCACAGTTCCAAATGTGATAATATCCTTATCATCACAGCTCATATACGTCCCACTACTGGTCTCGAACTTCTTCCAAAATAGGAGGGAAATTAAACTACTGTAACATACTAGTCCAGACGTGTATATATAAGGTTTAATTTCGAGTTGTTTCCCTTCTCTTGCATAGATGTTATAGGCATATCATATCTCTTAGTCTTCCTTTATGATAACCACGGGCAGAATAAGAGCTAGTGAATTAAATTGTTACTCCAGCACCAAATGAAAATAGACCGTAGTTAGATATAGGCCCATATACGACTACACAAGGTAGTCAGTCAAGTTACCTTATATCCTATTCTACATTGATTTTATTTCTTATTTCTTCCTTTCTTGAGAAAAGAATCCCTCACAATAAAGTATAGAAAACTATGAGAAATAATGTCTAGAGAATAGTTTTTGGAAAACTATATCGAGAATATCAACTTGGATTCTAATTTTATATGATATATTGTGAATTATTATACTATAAATTAAGGCACTAAATAACCAATGCTACCATTATCTTAATTTTTATTAATTTTCTTGTAATTCAGCAGGTTGATTTTATTTTTTTATGACTTTTATGACTTAGTTACAAGGACTTAAGTCTTTCTAAGTAATTATCTGTCATTACGTTAAATTAGCGGCTTTAATTGTGTCATGGGCCATTGATGATATTTTCTGGCAATTTTTGTGGAGCATAAATATATGTAAAGCACTGTTATATCAAATTCAGTATAGTTTAGCAATTTATCTGCATAACATTACATCAAAATTATTGAATATATATTATAATACTAATATATAATAAATTATATAAGATCGCCACATGATACTAACATTCCCGCCAAAACGCCGACAAAAGATTGATGTTAATCAGGCAAGTAGGTAAAGAATAGCACTAAAACTAATAAGTGTTTTTGTAAAATTTATCCGGATCGTACAATATTAAATTTACATGAAGGAATAAAAAAATGACTAAAACACTTGATTTTATAAAAAAATAATATAATCATCTTTGCAAGTGGTAGGACCACGTTGTTGATAGTTTTCTGTCCACAGCCGCGGGCGAGTCCATCCAGGGTAGTACCACACTCTCGCAGAAGATCAACGTCTCAGTAATTGCAATGCGCTATTGCACTTCGTTCGGTAAGCGAGAGAGCCGGAAATCCAACTGGGTGGGTTTAGGGTATGTATTGGTAGGCAGCGGCATAGTTATACACTTGGTATTGCAAGGGTCCTTGGACGGCAGTGACACTTACCGTCAGGTGTGCTGTTTACTCTTCTGCCATCATTTTATTTATAGTCAAATAAAGCTAAGATTTTTTTATTCATATGAGTTAATTTTAAGATTAACAGTAAAAAGTAGTAAGATGCAGGACTTTCATTACTGAAATATTGATTTTAATCCTTCAACAAATTTGAGATCTTGATTTTGAAATCAGGCTACAAAAGTATAAAGCTCAAGTTTGAATTTAATGCGCTGGGCGGGCCACCGAAGACAAAGGTCGTGTACTGGTGGTCCACTCGCACGGCGGAGAGAGGCGCTTTGCAGGGTGGGTCTATGGGCTCGTTCGTGGCCTCTTCCGTTGCCCCGGACCGATTTGGCGGAGCGTGGCCACTCCATAGCCCACCGTAAAAAAAAATGTATGCATTCATCTCAGCTCATATATATTCCACTATTGGGTTCGAGCGGCATATTAATACGCTGATCAGATTGTTAGGCGATATATGGTTTTGTTTCGAGCTTTCCTCCTCTTACATAGATGTTATATGTGTTTTATATCTCTTAGTCGTCTCTTACGATCACCCACGGGTAAGATAGGGAGTGGTAAATTGTATTCTTACTCCATCTCCACACGGAAATGTTAGAATAATATCATCATTCTCCTACTCTTATCCCAATTACTTGGGGTCGATACAATATGTACTCTTCTTACAGAGTACATATTGTAAAAGTTATTGGCAGAAGTTTTATGATCGGCCGCCTGCCAGACGTCAACCCTCCTTGGAAATGTAATTGCTGACCAAACGGCATCAGATGGAGTTGGCCCAGGTCGTTACAACGCTCTAAGTCGTCTTATACGACATCCACGAGCAAAGTAAGGGTTGGTAGTATTCGTAGCCACTACCACATAGCATAAATGTTAGAATAATATGTGGATAAAAAAAAATTACTGTTAGTCGTTTTGATGGTGACAGAAAACATTGTGAAGATCTATGCATATTAATTAATGCTCTATGTATTTAGCATTTAGATTAATTAATCTTTTTGATTTTAAATGAAGTTATTGCATGTAATACCTAATGTGTATATTAATCACCATATAACCAAAATGTCTTGTGGTATTTATTTTGCATTAGGTGGTACCTAAACTTTAAAGACCGTTAGATAAACCAACATTAGTTTCTTCTTGTTTTGGTTCTTTCTACAATCTATATAAGTATATCAAACTACATTAAGAGAGAAATCAATCTCACATACTTCATCATTCTCCTACCCTTCTACCAATTGCTTGGGGTCGATACAATATGTAAAGAAGATTTCTTTCATAGCACGTATTGTAAAAGTGCTTTCATACCATATATTGTAAAAGTTCTCCATGTGGTGACGGAGTAAGAATACTATTCACCACCCCATATCTTACCCGTGGGTGATCGTACGAGACGACTGAGGGATATAGAACGCATATAACATCTATGCGTGAAGGAAAACTCGAAACAAAACTCTATACCAACACGTCTGACCAGCGCGGTATAGTAGGTTAATTTCCCTCCCATTACGGAGGAGGCCTGAGTCCGACAGTGGGACATATATGGGCTGTGATGATGATGATTATAAAAGTAATTGGCAATAGTTTTATGACCGGCCGCCTGCCAGACGTCAACCCTCCTCGGGAATGTAATCGTTGACCAAACGGCATCAGATGAAGTTGGCTCAGGTCGTTATAAGGCTCTTAGTCGTCTTTTACTACATCCACGAGCAAAGTAAGGGTTGGTAGTATTCGTAGCTGCTACCACACAGCTAGTCTGTATTCTCACGTACCTCACATTTGTAATTTTATTTACGTTATTAATAATGCCAGCTTGATGATAATAATATTAACTACACACATACATATCATCACGCCATATCCCTTGCAGGGTAGGCAGAGAGAACAGAGTGCCAGAAAACTCTATCCTTGCATACTTCACTCACTTCCTCAACATTCATAATTCTCTTCATACACGCTAGCCGGTTTCGGGGACTCTTGACTCCATCTTCCTTGTACATGACGAAATCTGGTAGGTAGGTCTAGTAGATCTAGGTAAGTTAGTCTCGGTCTCCCCGGTACCTACATCCTTCCACTGTAGCTGTCCACTATAGATAATATTAACTATAGCATAAATATCCGAGACAATAATCAGGATAAGCGAAATACCAAGTTGTAATCAATTACCGTTAAAGAACGACCATTAAAGAAGTCATAGGAAGTAAAAGTACTTCGGGAATCGACCATAGATTGAGTTACATAGCAAGATGAAGACCAACCAACCTAATATATGATAATAACCAAAAAAAAACTAGTATATCTGCTTAATTAATATATCTTAAATCTCCAGATTTACGATACAATCTATAGATATATCAACATAACATGTTTTTGACGTGATAACGTCTTTGAACAACGGCTGCATGCATGAAAACAGTGTCACGTTTCGCCTAAGCCGAACGTGCAAGCGAGAGTACGGCACAAGTAATAGAGAGCCACGATCGGCCTAAGCGTTCGGCTTGTGATGCATCTATTTCTCTTCCACTCCATCGATCGATGCGTCCGAGTAGAAGATATACAGCGTCAGCACACAACATACACGTGAACTGTTTATAAATTGAAATGAAAAGTTAATGTGGTTACCATTGTTTAAGTTTGTTTAATTCATAAAAGTATACAATTTTTCGTCAATGTCTTCTTATAACGTTATTACGTAAAATAATCATCCGTAAGTCAACTTTACAGACAACCAACCGGCATTTTTATACATTCATACATACATATCATCACGCCATATTTCTTGCAGGGTAGGCAGAGAGAACAGACATTTTTATCATACCAAAATATTTTTTTAATTTGATGCAAAAGGATATATTGCGTTGATCCCAAGTAATTGGAATAAGAGCATGGTAATGATGATGACGATGATTCTCATTTTCTATAAGGATGTTAACTATTGTCTCCAAATGAAGTAGATTAGCATTCGGGTGACAATAGGGTCACACTGTTCACAGTTATCTGTCTACAGTCGCGGGCCAGTCTGTTCGAGGTAGCACCACACTCTCGCAGAAACACGACGACTAAGCGATGGTAGTCTGTTGTTGCGCTTCGTTTGGTGTCCATGGGCGGCAGTAGCACTTACCATTAGATGTGCTGTTTGCTCGTTTGCTAACATAAGCAAAAAAAGGAGAGAAATTGACCTACTTATACCAGCATTGGATTTTGTTTCGAGTTTTCTTTCTCTTGCATGCATATATTATAATATATCTTAATCATCATTATGATATCCACGGACAAGATAGGGGATACTGAAGGTGAAGGAATATAGTCCACATATTTATTTTAACATTCAGCAGGAGTCTAACAATAATCTGGCTCGAAGGACCAAGCTCGAAATGAAAATATTTCTTCCTGTTGAGCACTATTGACAGCGGAGATGCCTCATTTCCAATGCTTGCAGATATTGAATTACATTAGTGGTGATCGATTTTATTGTTCATCTTCATCATTATCATCATCACAGCCCATAAAAGTTTCACTCCGTAATGGGAGGGAAGTTAACCTACTATACCGCGCTGGTCATACGTGTTGGTATAGGGTTTTGTTTCGAGTTTTCCTTCTCTCGCATAGATGTTATATGCGTTTTATATCCTTTAGTCGACTTGTGCGATCACCTACGGGTAGGATATGGGGTGGTGAATAGTATTCTTTCTCCGTTACCACACGGATAGATTTTATTGTTAGTAATAATTAATTCCCAATGTGGTAATTATAAAAACCTCTTGAGGGATCATAAAGGAAGCCACCGAAGACAAAGATCGGCTACCGGTGGCCCGCTCGCACGACGAAGAGAGGTGTTTGCAGGGTGGGTCCATGGGTTTGCGCGCCGCCTCTTCTGTCGTCCTGGGCCGATTTGCAGGGGCGCGACTACATTCATGGTCCACCTTGCAAAGGAAAAAAAAAGGGATCATAAAGGAAATAAGTAGCACTACTGTTCTAGGAAATTTTAACACCATTATTAACTACGTTTGTAGAGCCCTATGTCTAATATCGGACGTTATTTAGCTGATGGAAGAAGTTACTAATGTTTACTCAGACATATGTTTTACCAATACTTTATGTCTCGCATTTTCTACATATAGTTACAATGTAACTTACAATTATAATGAATGCCTTGTTAATTGTTATAAAGGAATGCAATTCTTTCCAACAACAGGGACCACCCGTTGAGTTAATTGTAGTTTTCTATTGTATTTTAACTACATTATGTCAAGAAAGACCATTATATATGTATGTGTTGTAATTATATAACTTAATTAATAAGCATAACATACCCCTTGGTATATCAGTCGATCATATTTTGGGTCTTTTTTCTTTATAGATATATTTTTTAATTTAGATGTTTCAATTTATAAGGTACTAGCTGACCCGTGCCCACTTCGTTGGGCATAATGTTAATAATCCTTTTTTAGTACAGAGTGTTATATTTTAATTTCTAACTGCCATAAGGAGGGTTATACGTAGGTATAGTTTGTATTTGCATGCTAATACAAAATTCGAAAGTAACTCTGTCCGAAAGCAAAAACATTTTTTGCGAGATTTGCGATAAACGAATTCAATGAGGACCAAGTCGCGGGCAAAGTTAGTTTGGTTATGGTAATTTTAATTGTTCAAAACTTTTCTTTAAGCTATATTGGATGTAATGTTATCATTTGGTAGCAAAATATATTGTCTATCAGGAGTTCCGACCCGAGATAAGCCAACATATAACTGCCCATGGGAAAAACACGGCTTTCTCAGGTCAATGCCCACCAGAGAGAATGTTTGACCTTGGGACTTGTTAATAGTGAGGGCAAAAGAGATGTTCACTGGAAACTGTAGTCTTTTAAACGGTATGGGTAAATCAGTGGGAATCATGGGTATCCGCGGAATATAAGCCAGTTGTCCCACTGTTGGCCCTGTGAGAATGGTCGCCACGATTATATTGTCCCATAACTCTTTTGTAAGCAGCCTTGTCCCATTACACATGTTGGGGGGGGGTCAAGTTTCTTAATAGCATGATAGGAATGCCAACTTTTAACACAAGGTCGTGAGGAGGTAAGCCAGAAGGGTTCAAAGAATTTAAAAATTCTTGGGGATAGTGCATTGTATCCTCAATATTACACATCGTATCAATAGACTTATAGTGTTTGACCTGACCGGGAATTTTCTCTAAAATGAGCTTATTTATTTCATTCACTGTATCGTTTCTGGGTGACACTATTGCCCTAGAACAAAGCCAATGATAATCTCTCTCCAATAAATTTTCAAGACCGGGATATATTGCGTCAATAAGATGTTCCAACCTGTGCAATATGTGTCCTAATGTCTCGTCAAGTTTAATGTCATTGCTGTTGGTGTTAGTAGAGACAAATTTTTCCTTCGCCAAGATTGAGTAGTTGACGCGGCAAGTCGTCATCGTCGTTGTCGCTCAAATGGGCTCTCATGTTTGTTCGTAAATTGAGAGATGCAACCGAACTCCATAAGTGAGATGATTTTAAGCATGCTCTGATGACATCGGCGCGTGTTCCTTTTGCTACTACAGGCAGTGTTTGCCGAAAATCGCCCGCGAAAACAAAAGTAATGCCACCCATTACAGCATCAGAGTTTTTGAGGTCTTTGAGCGTTCGGTTTACTGCTTCAACATGAGCTCTATGACTCATGGTACATTCGTCCCATATAATTAATGATGTTTCTTGTAAAAGTTTCCCGAGTGGCCCATTTTTACGTATGGAACAAACTGACTGTTGCTCTAGTGAGACTGTCAGAGGTAGCTTAAAGGTGGAGTGTGCTATTTTCCCATCATTTAACAGAGTAGCGGAAATCCCCGAAGAGGCAACGGCTAGTCCATTTCTCCCGAATTGTCTTACTTTTGCCAATACCAAAATTGCAAGAAACGTTTTGCCAGTGCCTCCCGGGGCGTCAAGAAAGAAAATTAAACCTCTGTTATTTAGCACACTGTCAATTATTGCATCAAAAGCTTGTCTCTGGTCTCTGACTAATTTCGGTATATTTTCATTAATAAAAACTGACAACTCATATCGTATGAACGTATCAGTATTATGTCCGATGCATTGTTATGTGGCCGAATTGGAGAAGGTAAACCAAAATCATTTAAGGTTTTCTCATTTAGTTCTAAAAGTCTATTTTCTATTTGTAATAGACCTTCATTGTACATGTGATCATTATAGGGTAAAGTGAAATCCTGATTCTGCTGTCGTATTCTATGTCTTATATCGTCACATAAATCGTCATTGAAGTTTTCCCACAAACTGAGTGGTTCAGATGGGTAACAAAATAACAATATCACCACAAACAACTCCCTCAACTTCCAGGGACATTGAGAAATTGAGGCTTCTCGTAGAGTGTTTTCCCACTGGTTATCGTCTTCTAACAAACCTCTCTCACGGCAAGCAGCTTGGTTTCTTTGACAACTCCGTTCACTTCCGCCCCCTTCTCCCGAAGCGAGCACAAACGCGAACCGAATTAAACCCGAAGCCATCGCGCGCCGTCCGCTGCTTTGGCCTTCACACTTAAGACGATGAGTTTACTTATTTTCATAAAGATTCATAATTTTTGATAATATGACTAATAAATATGACCTAACGATTTAAATTATTTTATTAATATTAAAAATTAAATTATCTATACTAATATTAAAAAAACTACTTTTTGTAACTTAAATATAAAAGTTAGACATATGCTGTTGTTGATTTTTTTGTAGACATTTTCAAGCTCCACATCTTTTCTCTAGAACTCAAAAATATATCTTTTATAATTAAGGCAGCATTCGTAAGAAACGCTTTCATTCGACCATTTTTTCTCCGATTCACTTTGCAAAACGGACTACCACGTAAAAGCCTTTTTATTTTTCGGTTTTTTATATAACCTATGGCACTCAGCAATAATGTGGCTTTCTATTGGTGAAAGAATTTTTAAAATCGGTTCAGTATATCCCGAGATTACCCCTTACAATTTAACAAATATACAAACACACAAACTTTACTTCTTTATAATATTAGTATAGATTTAAAATAAATTCCATCACTAAAAATTAAATTTTTTGACTTCATTGATAGAAGAGTGGTTTATATGCCGAGCACTTTTTAAAATGTTTTCTTATAAAAAAAAATAAACTATAACTCCTACTCTTTTGTTTACAAGTTGTTTTTTTTTTGTATACAAGTGTATCTCACTTCAGACACCAGCTCCTTACATGCCATCAAGTAATTCTTTAAAAAAAAAATTATATAATTTAAATTACTGAAATTTAGCATTTAATATGCTTAATTTTTTTTTTTTTTTGGTAGCACGATTGGGCCGGAATCGCAATAGGCGCGGGTTCGAATCCCGCTTGTGACATCATTTTTCATTTCGTAATCGGGTTTTATAAAAAAAAAATTATATAATTTCATGTTCTATGTAAAAGTTGATTTGTAAGGACTAATAAGTAAATATTATTATTATTATATTATTAATGTACCAAGCTCGATTTTCCAGGCAGGCAATATTTGGTACGACAATTTATTTTACCGAGTCTGGGTGTAATTTTTATCCATCAATTGTATGTTTGCAAAGTGCTGTGTGGTAGCCACGAATACTACCAACCCTTATTTTGCTCGTGAATGTCGTAAAAGACGACTAAGAGCCTTATAATAACCTGGGCCAACTCCATCTGATGCCGTTTGGTCAACAATTACATTCCCAAGGAGGGTTGACGTCTGACAGGCGGCCGGTCATAAAACTATTGCCAATTACTTTTACAATATGTACTATGAAAGAAGAGTGCATATTGTATCGACCCCAAGTAATTGTGATAAGAGTAGGAGAATGATGATGAATGATGAATTGTATGTTTGCAAAGTCTTTCGCAATCGAAGGATTATAATGAGTTTTTTAACTTTACCTGTATACAAAGAATCTGCATGTAATGTGTTAAATCAATCTCAACGATACAACATCTTTTTCCTATGATAATGTCATTTTAAAACATATACTTAATTTACTATCTATTCAATCCTATATTCAAAGGAAGCTCATATCATGGCTCTTTCAAAATTAATAAGCACACAAATCAGCATCGACAATAAAACGTGAAATCATAACTAATAGAAAGAAAGTAAACCATTTATAAATATTTCGAAAGTACAGACCGCCGGGATCAACTCATTTGTATACTAAATAGTAAATACATTTAACGAGTGATGTGCAACGCGATCGGGTTTTATTATCGATAAAAATCCGGATCAAATGAAGTATTCAGCTCGGTGTAAAGTGCCAGCCGGTGTTGACACAGACGCAATCAATAAATCACTCGGCGTAACAAAGAAATATTCAATGTGTGTTGATTGTGCCTCTTGAAAGTACTTTTGAGAATGATAGTGATGTATTTACATCATTATCGATAAGTATAAAGCAAAAGTTAAGTCTAGTTTGAACTATTTAGATCATTAATGAAATGTGTAAATTATTTTAACATAATTAACATTATAATTTATTACATTCATACATACATACCATCACGCTATATCCCTTGCAAGGTAGGCAGAGAGAACAGAGTGGCAGAGAACTCTATCCTTGCATACTTCACTCGCTTCCTCAACATTCATAATTCTCTTCAAACACGCCCGACGGTTTCAGAGACTCTTGACTCCACCTTCCTTCAGAACGTGACCAATCTGGTCTAGGTAGGTTAGTCTCGGTCTCCCCCGGTACCTACATCCTTCCACTTTCGCATTGTATATCTTCTTAACCAGACGTTCGTTCGGCATTCTTTCCACATGTCCGAACCATCGGAGCATTCCCTTTCGCATCTTTACACCAATACTCTCTTTCATACCTACTCGCTCTATAATTTATTAGAATATAGATAATATTCCTGTATGGTAGCAAATACTAATATTACTAACAATTAAAATGCTCATTAGTATAGTAAAAGACAACTAAGAGCTTTAAATCGAACTGGACTAACTCCGTTTGATGGTGTCTGGTCAACAATAATATTCTCTAGGAGGGTTGATGTCAGGCAGGTCCCCGGTCATAAACTTTTGCAAAATGTACGATGCATAAACTATATGTACGACCCGATTACGAGCGAAAAATAATTGTCACAAGTGGGATTCAAACCCACACCTATTGGAAATCCGTACCAGTTGTGCTGCCACTTACACCACCGTGAACTATGTAGGACATTCAGTTCTCGCATCGTTTTATATTTTTGTCTCTAAGGAGACGTGTGCCATCTACCCCATTGTTTACACATTGTGCAGGCTTAATATTCAAACTTTGCAGTAATACTTACTCAAACAAATGTCGGCTAGATGGCACACGTTTCCTTAAAGATGAAAATATAATACGATGCGAGAATTGAATGTCCTACAATAGTTCACAGTGGTGTAAGTGGCAGAAAGATTGGAACGGAGTGGGTTCGCATCCCACTTGTGACAATCATTTTTCGCTCCTAATCGGGTTTCTATAAATAATCAAGCATATTAAATGCTAAATTTCAGTAATTTATATATGTACGATGTATATATCGTGCCGACCCTCAGTAATTGGGATAAGAACAGGATGATAATAATTTAGGGTGTAATCAAAATTATAACTAATTAGTGAAACGTTAATTTAATATTATAATTCATAGTAATGTAATCAAAATTAGTTATCAGTTTAAATAATTAGATAATTTTATCAGAATTGTGTATATTAAGATTTTTACCGTGAATATTATCCGACCATGCCATATAATATTTGAATAAAAACCAAATTTCAAACACGATTTGGGACGCCCGTGCTCAGTTATTTTTTGCTTCAAATAGAGTAACTATCTTTGTACAAGTAAATAAAATATATGTACCTATTTATGTATTACATTTTAAAGAAGCCGATTTATTTAGATTTATTTATTTATATCGTTTATTATTCTACTGCCAATAAACTTAAATTCAAATCACCACCATTCTCTCCTACTCTTATCCCAATTACTTGGAGTCGGTACAGTATGTACTCTTCTTTTATAGTATATATTGTAAAAGATATTGGCAATAGTTTTATGACCAGCCGCCTGCCAGACGTGAATCCTCCTTGGGAATGTAATTGTTGACCAAGCGGCATTAGATGTAGTTGGCCCAGGTCGTTATAAGGCTCTTAGTCGTCTTTTACGACATCCACAAACAATGTAAGGGTTGGTTGTAGTCGTAGCCGCTACCATACAGCAACTTAAATTCAAATGTGGGCCTAAATTTAACTACTAATATTATACGATGAAAAATTATATAATAACAACGGCTTGTTAGACGTGAAGGACCTTGGCCATTGAAGACAGGACTGGGTACTGCTGGCTCGTTCACATATCGGTTGATAGGTAGGGCGGATGTATGGAGTCACGCGCCGTTCTTTCCGTCGTCCCGAATGTATTTAACATAAAACACCATAGCCCGCCGCCAAAATAAAAAAAAGACATGAAACACCTTAGTTTTCTTATGACAATGAACGCTGAAAATTATTCGAAATGTCGCAAGAGTAATCAAATAAAAAGGCTATACAATATATAAAAGTAGTTTTATTTCAAAAGCTTAAAATTGTTGCCTTATCAACTACAGATGTCAAGGAAGTAGTATAAGTGGTTTGTTCAATGACGATGGAACACGGTGGCTTATAGGGCAGCACGCCGCTCTTCTGCCGCCCCGAATGTCGCAGGCGGGCCTTGTCCAGACCATAGCCAGCGAAAAAACAAATGTTCGATTTCGCCACTAACCAGCTTCTATTTGGCAGTAGTTTAGGCTTTCATAAATCTAAATATAGCGTATGACGAAATCTATCGATAGTCTAGCGTAAACTCTAATAGATCACGACTTACTTTGGTGGTCCGGCATCTCTTTGATAAAATCTGCCGAATCACGGCACGCGATTCAAATATAACGATGATATGACTGTTATATCGACATATAAAACTATAAATCATTACAACACTAACTCACTTTTAGCTAGATTACAATAGAGTTGTAAATCGCGTAAATTTTCATAAACAAGACGTATTCTATATTGGTTTTCCGAGAAGATGAATTGGTGTCTATTAAAGTGTTATTATCCGCATTGATGAGAGGTTAATAAAATATTGTTTGGTTGGCCATAACGTTCAAGTGTGCAATTTTGTTGGTAAGGCACTTACGTCACAATTTAACGCAAGAATGTCATATAATTAAAGCTACTATTATGCTTGTATAAATACAATAAAATAGTATTTTTTTTTTAATTTGATGCAGTTACTATAGTACAAATACTAAGAACAAGAATATTGCTGTCTGGTAGTATTGCCCAAATGCAAAACCAAGACTAACAGCAAGAGTCTCGCATTGCTCCCGTAGACAGCATTTTACAATTCCTTTGGCAAAGGAATCGGTTATTAACATTTTTTATTCTTAATCTTTTAAACAAACAATAACCTCATCAAAATCGGTCCATTTGTTTAGCAGCTACGGTGCCTCAGACAGATATAATGACACGTCAAATTTATAATACTTTTTAATTTTTATACCACGGTGCTCAGGCAGTTTATTACGGGGTTACATTTCGAGTTTTCCTTCTCTTGGATTGATGCTTTTTGTATCACTTAATCGACTTTTACCACATCCGCGGCAAGAAAAGACGTGATGAATTGTATTCTTATCTGTCAACATAGGGAAAAGTAATGAAGGTGAAAGTAACGATGGCAAAAGTAATGATGTCAATTTTTAAAGTCTGCACTGAGAAATTGTAGTATCGCAGGGGATTTTACAATTAGCAGATACAAATAACACCTTTTTTTTTCTTTTCTTTTTTTATTTTTATTGGTGGGCTATGGGTGCGTCTCGCCCCGCCAAATCGGTCCGGGGTGACGGCGAAGGCGGCGCGTGACCCCATAGACCCACCGTAAAATCCTCTCTCTTCGCCGTGCGAGCGGACCACCGGTACCCGATATTTGTCTTCGGTGGTCAGATACAAATAACACCTAGATTAAAACCAATCATTTGTAAATTTTACAAAAAACTATCGTTCGTGGACTAAAGTACTCATAATGATTAGCATGATAGGCCACCAAGCAGATTATATTAACATTTATATAGTCATTTTATTTAGTTAAAACATCTAAGAGAATAATTATCCCTGTGGTGACGGAGTAAGAATACAATTCACTATCCCCTATCTTACCCGTGGCTGATCGTAAAAGATGACTACGGGATATAAAACACATATAACATCTATACAAGAGACGGAACACTCGAAACAAAATTATATACCAACACGTCTGACCAGCGCGGTATATTAGGTTAATTTCCCTCCCATTACGGAGGAGGCCCAAGCCTAATAGTGGGACATATGTGAGCTGTGGTGATGATGATGATGATGATGAAGAAAATAATCCTTATATTACTGGGTACTTTACAAACACATAATTAACTGACTAACAGAGTATTGGTGTAAAGATGCGAAAGGGAATGCTCCGATGGTTCGGACATGTGGAAAGAATGTCTGGTTAAGAAGATATACAATGCGAAAGTGGAAGGATGTAGGTACCGAGGGAGACCGAGACTAATCTACCTAGACCAGATCGGTCAGGTACTGAAGGAAGGTGGAGTCAAGAGTCTCCGAAACCGGCGAGCGTGTATGAAGAGAATTATGAATGTTGAGGAAGCGAGTGAAGTATGCAGAGATAGAGTTCTCTGGCACTCTGTTCTCTCTGCCTACCCTGCAAGGGATACGGCGTGATGATATGTATGTATGTAATTAACTGACACAAATTACATTCAGACTTATAACAAAAATTTGTGGTTGGTACAAAATGTTGTTTTGCATCAAAATACCCACGGTACCTGGCATGGTATATCTTTATCTTAAACATTACGCCTAATGTACAATCAAATTCAAGTCGAATCAGAATTCTTTTAGTGGTAGACCACGCTGTTAAGGGTTCTCTGTCTACAGCCGCGGGCAATAAGCAATAAAAAAAAACTCAACCATCAAAAAATTATTAAAAAATAACACATATTAATATAAAGTAAATTCAGAAGCATATAGTCGTAATGCGTTTCTAGCTAATAGCGTAATAGTGGGCGCCCAGAAACGGCGGGACTCCATCACAACGCAATTGGACCCCTGCCGAACGAATCACTAACACATTAACTTTATCGCGTCCTTATTGACCTACGCAATTTGCACACATTTGAACATCAATATTGCTTTCATATTATGTATTTTTAATATTATTATTATGAATGTCCTTTTTTCACGGGATCTTCCATAGGGAAGATGCCCGGTCCTTTGGGAGGCTTACATGGTGATATGGATCCAATACGCAGAGTCCTTTGGAGAAATTTAATCTAAATATTGGGATGGGACATCTACCGATGACATTCCACGTCTGCACATAACATACGTGGACTGCCAGCGGTAAGTGTTAAACTATTGTGTGATTATGGTAGCTAATTTCTGATTATGGGAGTGGGTGCTTAGTGGACTGGTTCATCTTAAATCTATGAATTTTTAACTGTCATCTGCCTTCAAACCCATATTGAGAGATGAACGGTGGCAGACGGTGACTCGCCAACTCACTGAATGGGCCCCCTAAACAGTCGCCACAGGCACACAAGCCATTCGGGCAACAGGGGGCAACATTGGTGCAAGTGGCTAAGGGTGTCGAGCGGTGCGGCGCTGGTTTCACCATTGAGTCTGTGATAAACAGAGCCATGGTTACCCCGTAGTTATGCCCTTGAAAATGACACTTCCACCCCCGAGCATTATTATGAATATTATTATATTATATTAAATAAAATATATTTACTTTGAATAGTTAAAGATTGATGTAACAATTTTACTAAAAATATAGGTATGATTGACTGTCTGCTGTGTGGTAGGGGCTACGTATACTACCAACCATTAATTTGCTCCTGGATGTCGTAAAATACGACTGATAGCCTTATAACGACCTGGATCAACTCCATCTGATGCCGTTTGGTCAACGGTTACATTACCAAGGAGCGTTTATGTCTAGCAGGCGTCCATGTCATAAAACTATTGCCAATAACTTCTACAATATGTACTATGAAAGAAGAGTACTAATTGTATCGAACCCAAGTAATTAGGATATGAGTAGGAGAATGAATGAGGTATGATTGACTATAATTGTGTATCTTTATAATTTACTAGCAAACCCAGCCAGTTGGTTCGTTTGTGAAAGTCGATGCGCCACCTGGTGGCGTGTTTCATCAATAGGGATAACATATAAACCTTCTCCGTACAAAAGACGTATGCACACCAATTTTCATAACGATCGGTCAAATAGTTTCTGAGTTTAGCGATGTCATATATAAAAAGACCCTCTTTTATAGATATTAATTAAAAACTTTTATAATTTTTATATTGAATAAAAGTCATCATTCTCCTACTCTTATCCCAATTATTTGGGGTCGATAAAATATGTAATCTTCTTCCACAGTACATATTGTAAAAGTTATTGGCAATAGTTTCATGAACGGTCGCCTGCCAGACGTCAACCCTCCTTGAGAATGTAATTGTTGACCAAACGACATCAGATGGAATTGCCCCGGTCGTTATAAGGCTCTTAGTCGTCTTTTACGACATCCATGAGCAAAGATCGTTCAATAATTTAAAAATACTATAAATATATTCCATGAAATAAAAACAAATATAGCCAATGAAACTTATTGGTTTCTCTTTAATATTTTTGCTAACAGCAAAACAATTGACAATATAAAATACTTTTTGCTCATACTATGAAGTCAAATCGTAAAAATTCTCCACATTCTCACTTACGAGGCACTTGGAATCAATATGTGAAAAAGAATAAATCAATTGTAGGAGCAAATGAAGCTGTAACAATGGTCATAGCTTACATTTTATATAAGGAAACATACGTTGATAACAACAAACCAATATCATTCTTATGTATTAAATATTAAGATTTAAATTAACGTATAAATTTTCATCATACAAGAACGCAGCTTTTTAGTAGTCAATTTGCATATTTACCTGCCTTTTATTCTTATAATATGATTTGAATCGTATTAAACTGGGCGGACTTGTAGGTATTTAGAATTAGTATGTGAATTATATCATAAATAATTTAATAATACTTGGTAGTATTGGCAACTGACCTTGAATTTATAATGAAGATTGAGTACTAAGTAAGTAACGGATTACAAGCATATAAAGGTTTAATTATTTGAAGTATATTATTATGATATTGTTTCATCAAACTTATATGTGAGTTCTTGAATTTTTGAAAGAGTCCAGAGGCTTTGATTTTTGTTCATTTTATAGTACAGCTTATAATTGAAAGAAGTTCATATTTAGTTGTGGAGTTACGTTTGCTACAATCAATATATTTCAAAGCTAAGAAATTAAAGAACAATAAACTCATAATGACATGTTTGGTTAAAATAAAGAAATAAATAATGAACTGTCAACGTAGAAATTATAAAAAAAATACAAAGCAGTCATGTAGACTGCCGATAGAAGTGAAAACTTAAACCTATGAAAAAAAAATACAAAAAAATAAAAAGTATGTTTGGGAGTGACCATACCATATCCAGCCGTCAAAAAATAACTAGGTACTTACTAAACGCTATTGAATAATTGATAATAGTTAAAAATAACAATTATTATATATACATTGAATATATGTAGTAAACATAGCGACACAGCAGTGAAGCAAAACAGCTGACTGTATCTTTCCAGCTCGGGTACACTCGGTGGTCCCGAGTTCACCCGATCGAACCTTTCACCTCAGAGCGTGACCACGGAGCAAATACAAAGAGGAGCTGTTGTAATGAATATTTTCTATGAAACAATGCGTGTCATTTACAGGGGGTAAGGGGGGACGCTGCTAATGGAGAAAGTGAGACAAGTAATAGTACTTGTCTCACTCCCTCCTTTATGTCCATCTACCGGCTATTAGCACAACTACTAATTTCGTATATTGTATGCAGTTGAGCTATCTTGCATTAGATGTCAGTAAGTGTATGGTGTAACAGGGACGTACTCAGAATTTACCTATATCAAGGAGTGCTAATTTTTTTTTATTTCAAAGATACAAACAAATTTTATTAGCTGTTTGCTCTATTCAAATACAAATGTTTATAATCAAATAATTCTGCATAGCGAATAGCTGTATGACTACTGTTTTTAACCGAAAATTTCTTTATAAAGCTTGTCAGCATTGTTCATAATGTTAATATTTTATGAAAAATCCATCTTTTCTTTACTGTCATTCTGATAAACTCAGAAGTTTAGAAACC
Organism: Lymantria monacha; assembly: GCA_905163515.2. Lineage (NCBI taxonomy): Eukaryota > Metazoa > Arthropoda > Insecta > Lepidoptera > Erebidae > Lymantria > Lymantria monacha. The sequence goes on along the minus strand of LR991081.1, from coordinate 9,180,223 downwards.
TTTTTTCTTCATATTTGTGTCCTTTCCAGACGACCAAATAATACAATTATTTGTTTGGGTTTCTAACAAATTATCGAATGAAAGTAGTTGGACTTTTAGTAAATATGTTAGTTACACGGTATTATTTCCTTCCTTTTTGTCTTTTCCATATAAAAAAAGAATCAAACCACTCTATTAAAATAAGGATTTATACAATTGATAATGCAACAATGGTGTCAATGAACAAGAAATGTAAAAGAGTATTTCAAGCGAGCAGACCAGACCCCCCTGGTAGCAACCGTTTGATTGACGCACGGGCCATCTAAAACTTAGCCATGCCAAAGGTAACTTGAAGACCCGGTCTTCGACGCCACCACCATTTTGAGTATTTTTGTGACGTGCTCAACCTCGTTAATCTTATCAAGAAATTGCATCGAGTGCAATTACATTATTAATAAATAAAGGAGAAAGGGTGACATTGGTTCCAATAATAAAAATGAAATACTCTTTTGCATCATATATTTCTTGAGCTATACCTAGTCTTGCCCTAAATACTGTAACAAAGAAAAACCTTTTTCTATTGCAAAAAATATTTATGACTTTTACAGTGTTAGTTTAATACATAAATATAAAACAATTTAAAATATAAAAAGCTTGTTCGAAGTGGTTTCTATTGGTTGCAATACAGTCCTTTAAATCTTCATTGTTAAAATGAGAAGAACAAATCTTTGTATATTTCGTAGGAGTCCAGTTTTTCTATTAATTTTTGAAATCCATTGCTTCTAACATCGTCATTGGACGGTATTCTAAAACATACAAAATTTACAGTTTAATTATAATAGGTTCATTTAAAGTAGTGTAAAAAATATTTTTCTTTGATGAAAAATCCGAATGTTATAATTATATTCTAATTACGACCCTGGATTTTTGACACTTTTATAGTTCTTCATAGTTAACGACAGCTGGCGTGTTGCTTACAAAATAATTATTAACTACATATAAAACTCATATTTTTGTTGAGGTAAAAGGCTTTGGGTATAAATTTTAATACTCATGGTTATTAGTTATTACAATAATCTTAAATGTTTGAACTGTATGTGCTTTTGTTGTTCTAGGTCCTATTACGCAAAGTGGTGCCATCTAACGTTGAGTAAAATTATTTCTGAACATGATACCGTCAAAAGAACTTTCTAGAAATTATTTTGATAAATTATGAATAAATATACTTACAAATGGAATGTGATTCTTTCCATAGCATCTGTACGTTTATTGGAGTAGTTTTTACATGATAAAACACAACACTTCATGGTTTTCTTCGTAATAACATAAAAATACACCAAAAATATAATTTTATGCACCGTACGAACACCGTCAACGACGACAGAAGACTAATAGGCCACGCCTACTATTGATGTTAACGTGATGACGTCAGGGCCTACTTGAGAATCACAGTGCACAGTTACTTAGGCCGTCTCCTCTTTGTATTTGCTCCGTGAGCGTGACTGATCAGCCTCGCTTATAGCTCATAAAACAGTCTATGTGCGGTGCACCAAAGAAGTTTTCACTTCAAAAAATCAATTAAATAATTTCTTATCAAAATAATAAAAAGCACGTAATAAAAGTGTAAAAGCTTCGCGCTTAAGACATATAAGACAGTTTGTAATGGTAGGCCCAAACTGTGTCAGTTTTCTAGCTACAGCCGCGGGTTCATCCGTCCGGGGTAGTACCACACTCTCGCAAAAAATCGACGTCTGAAAAGGGACAATGCTTTTGCGCTTCATTTGATGAGCGAGAGAGCCGGATGCCCAACTTTTTGGGTGGTTTTTGGAGTTTTCATTAGTAGGCAGCGACATAGCTATAGCCTGTTATTGCAAAGTTCTATGGGCGGCAGTAACACTTACCATCAGGGGTGCTGCTTGCTCGTTTGCCACCAAGAGCAATAAAAAAAAAGAAAAGTTACAAAGGATTCCCAAAAGATCACAGATTAAAAATCATATTCCACTTATATTAATTTCTCTTTCTATTTACAGTTTGGCCTTATTAAATATATGAGAACTACAAATTTACCATAAGTTTTTTTTTAAATAATGAAATAACAGCGAAGTGTGACTTAGGGTCATTAAGAGAAAACAAAAAATGTACCAATACTAATTGCGAAGTATTTAATTACTTAAATAAAATTATACAAGGCTTAACTACCCATATTACGACTCAATGGTGTCCCACAGGGAAGTATACTAGACCCTCACTGTTTGATTTATAAATGTACTTTTTTTAATAAAGAGTATGTAGGCTCCACTTATCGATCACAATATTTAGAACTGGCAGCTTTATATGTGGCCCAAATACCCAATTAACGGCAACGTGTGACTAGCGATCATTAATTAAAAAAACAATACCAATAGCTCAGGCAACTAATTGCTAAGTGTTTTACTTAATATATTAAATTATATAAAGCTTCACTATTACACAGCGATGGACTCCCACAGGGCAGAATGTGGGTCTAAACTACTTAATAGGGCGATAATTGTCGGGCTATTACCGTCCCCTACTCACACTACTTGATAGAGCAGGGCGGGGTCTGTGTTTATTTAGAGATACTTTCCTAAGTACAACATAGCTTTATAGTATGTACTGTAAAGCTTAAGCATTATACGAATTTTGTTGATTTATATTTATTCATATACGCTACCAGAAATGAATAAACTTTAACATTGATTTGGTGATTATTATTGACAGACTAGTACACGGTAGTTGCTATTTGTGAAATTCAGTTCACACTGTTATAAGGAAAGGATTGTAGGGAATGGAAAAAGGATAGAAAGTGAGTGGAGATGGTTTGAGGCTGCGACTTTCTAGCTAATTGTAAGGGTCGGTAGTATTCGTAGCCACAAAGCAAAATTAAATTAAATAACAAAAAAAACCTTTTTCTATATTGGTGTCATTTTTTTTAAATTATATTAAGATATGTACATTTATTTTATAACCAGTGTGTGTGTGTTACCAGCGATGACTTACGGAACTGAAACGTGGTCTCTAAATATTGGCCTCATCAAAAGACTCAAAGTTGCTCAGCGTGCTATGGAAAGAGCTATGCTCGGTATTTCTCTACGTGATAGAATCCGGCATACGGAAATCCGTAGAAGAACGGTTGTAACTGACATAGGCCGAAGAATTAGCACGTTGAAGTGGCAATGGGCAGGCCACATCGCTCGATGAACCGACAACCGTTGGGGAAGCAAGGTTCTCGAGTGGAGACTACGAATCGGACGGCGCCGCGCAGGACAACCCTCCACTAGGTGGACTGACGACATTATCAAGGTCGCAGGAAACCGCTGGAGGTGGCGATGGCGTGGTGGGATTGCAGGTGGCGCGGGACCGTGTTGAATGGCATTCTCGTGGGGAGACCTATGTCCAACAGTGTTTACGGGCTGATGGATGGATGGATGGATGGATGTACATTTAACACTAAGTTTTATAATTAAAATATTTACAGCATAGAGAGATTAATTAAATTATCTATATTGCAATGAACTAAATTATCAAGCATTAAGCAGAACAAACTATAGCAATCGAAAAAATATATTAACTTTATTAATAATATTACATACATACCATCACGCCATGTCCCTTGCAGGGTAGGCAGAGAGAACAGAGTGCCAGAGAACTCTATCCTTGCATACTTCACTCGCTTCCTCAACATTCATAAATCTCTTCATACACACTCGCCGGTTTCGGAGGCTCTTGACTCCACCTTCCTTCAGTACATGACCAATCTGGTCTAGGTAGGTTAGTTTCGATCTCCTCCGGTACCTACATCCTTCCACTATCGCATCTTTATATTATTTTAAACATGTCATACTTAAATTTAATAAAATACCAGCGATCATTTAAATTTTTATGCTGAAAAATTCGGAGGCTCCGCATACTAATATTGGGCAGATTAAGTAAACAGGATGGGTCAGCTTGTTTTATTCCTAATTACTCGGACGGTTAGTGATCACTTTTAAGATATAAATATAGTTATATTTTCTTGTGATGTTAAAATGAGATCACAATTAATCACCATCATTTATCTTGCCCATGGATATAATAAGAGACATTTTTTCTTTTCTTTTTTGTGGGGTGGGCTACGGTCGTCGCGCTCCTCGCACCACTCCGTCCGGGGCGACAGAGGGGCGTAAGCACGCTCACCCATAACCCACCCGTGAACCTCGCCTTCGTTGTTGGACCGGCCTAATAAGAGACACTTAAAGGATTCGAAATAGAAGACAAAATTGAGACAATATGCTACATTGCATGACCATCATCGTATAGATCACTATTACATTTACTGTAGAAAAACCTTGTACTGCATCTGTATAGTTTATATTAACCATAAAGATAGAAGGAAAAATATAACATCCGGTAGTTTGTTTCAGTTATAATACTATTTATATAGTGCAAAAGATATCCCCAAATGGCTGCACATACTGAAGGCTGATGGCATAGTGGTTAAGATGACGACCTCCTGTATCAGATGTCTTTCTTCTCTTTCTTGATGGTAAGTGTCACTGCCGCCCATGGACCTTTGCAATACCAAGATTATAGCTAGGCAGTGGCCTACCAATACAGACACCAAACTCACCTAGTTGGGATGCCAGCTCTCTCGCTCACCGAACGAAGCGCAATATATAGCACATAGCCATTACTCAGACGACGATTTTCTACAAGAGTGTGATACTACCCCGAACGTAACGGCCCGCGGCTGTAGACAGAGAACTGTCAATAGCATGGTCCTACCACTAACAGTCGTAGATTCGATTCCTATGTAGTAGAATATAGAAAATAATCTTCACTACTAAATAATTAAGCATATTAAATGCTAAATTTCAGTAATTTAAATAACAAGGCTGTGTCATCGTTTAATACAATTCTAACTGTAAAGTTTGAAGTATTAAGCCTATAACAATATGTAAACATTGTCGGGTAGATAGCATACCGTCACCTTAAGACGTAAATGTGATACGAAGTGAAATTTGCATGTCCTACAATTAGTCACGGTGGTGTAGTGGCAGCATGATTGGGCCGGAATCCTAATAGGCGCGGGTTCGAATCCCGCTTGTGACATCATTTTTCGCTTCGTAATCGGGTTTTATAAATAATCTTCACTACTAATTTGATATCCCCATGTACAATTGTCGCCACCCCTCATTTACTCACGGAGTTGTATAAATTTAGTAAGGGTTTCACCAAGAAAGTGGGTGCATAACACCTCACCGCGATCGCCTACCAGCACACCAAGTATTTTGGTTACGGTACTCATTCATGGGAGAGCATACACTCAGCAGTTAACAGCGAAATGCTGAATGATAATATAGATGATGGCCAACTTGATATTACATACATTTTATCTTGTATTTTTTTATGTTGTAATTACTTAAAATTGGTGGTTATCAGTATCTGGGGGTCTAACGATTTGTTCAACCCTTTTAAATTAATTAATTAATCTAATTGATTTCTAATACCAGCGTTTTCTTATGCGAATTAGACTAAAGTCATCATTCTCCTACTCTTATCCCAGTTACTTGGGGTCGATACAATATGTAATCTTCTTTCATAGTTACATATTGTAAAAGTTATTGGCAATAGTTTTATGACCAGCCGCCTGCCAGACGTCAACCCTCCTTGGAAATGTAATTGTTGACCAAACAGCAACAGATGGAGCTGGCCCAAGTCGTTATAATGCTCTTAGTCGTCTTTTACGACACCCACGAGCAAAGTAAGGGTTGGTAGTATTCGTAGCCGCTACCACACAGCTTTAAAGTATAAGTATTATGTTACATTAAGTTTGTATGAACGGTTAAAATTAAATTAATGAACAAAATAACAAAATAATTTTACCACAAATTGTAACAAAATTAAACTTTGATCGCAAGACGGGAATTTCAGCAACAATGTTACAAAATATCATCAAGCGGTTTACGATCCAACATCGGCCTTTATTGTGAAAATTCATTACCAACTTTAGATGGGGGATTGCTTAATTTTCTTTAATATAAACTTGTACGGACCCCTTTTTAATTAATATCGACAAAATAGTCAACGCGACCGCAAGTTGTGAGCGCCTGATAAAAGTTTATAGTGACGTTTCCAATTTTATCGATAAAAATATTTGCAAATATTATATTATCTATATAATACAATTTTGATTTTATTCTAATTTATAGTTGCGGGTAAGATTAACATGTAATACGTTCGAGAATGAATAAGATATATATATATCACATAAAATTAATAACTATTATTAAATAATTATCAAAAGATACGATTTTGGTACAAGCCATTTCCTTTACACATCATAAATTATTGGAAATATCTAATATTAATAAAGAATTCTTGATAATAAAAGGAATATCGACATCATCGCTAGACATCACTTTATGATATTAATTTCAAAATTGGTTTAAATAGGTATTACGTCGCTTGTTAGCCCCGGTCCAAAATGAACTCATTAAAACTATAAAAGCGGCGGTAATTAAGGCCCTGCTCCCCCCTCCTACCAGCTGCAACCATTCCCCTTTCCGGACCCAAAGGGGGTTGGGCTTAGACTCCACAACCACCCTATTTACAATGAATTGTATAGATGTTTTATAAATGGAAAGTGCAAAAAATAAATTATTAGTTATTATATATCTACCTTTTTTTTGGCGGTGGGCTATGGTTCGCGAAACCCCGCTAATCCGTCTGGGGCGACAAGAAAAGCGGCGTAAGACCCCGTAGACCCGCCCTACAACATACCTCACGACGCCGTACGAGTGGATCACTGGGACGCGTTCTTTTCTTCATTGACCATTAGTAGGTATATATACCTTTTTTTTCTTTCTTTTTTATTCCGCAGGGTGGACCATGGATGTGGTCGCGCCCCGACAAATCCATCCGGGGCAACAAAAGAGGCGGCGCGCAAACCCTTAGACCCACCCTGCAAACACCTCTTTTCGCCGTGCGAGCGGGCCACCGGTACCCGATCTTTGTCTTCGGTGGCCAGGTATATATATCTAAAGAAAAGTCTTTATGGTGACAATTTAAGAAATTAATATTTCTCCACTATTTGCTTTACTTGTGGTGACGTGGTAAGAATACAATTCACCACCCCCTATCTTACCCGTGGGTGATCGTAAGAGACGACTAAGGGATATAAAACGCATCTATGCAAGAGAAGGAAAACTCGAAACAAAACCCTATACCCACACGTCTGACCAGCGCGGTATAGTACCATAAATTAATTTCCCTCTCATTACGAAGGAGGCCCGAGCCCAACAGTGGTTCATTTATGGGCTGTGATGATGATCATGAATACTTTACTATGATATCTATTAATAAAAATCAGCTGAGAAATCGCCAGAGAATGGGCAACTGTAGTCTCCTGGGAATATTATAGCACAGACAGCAATCGCCACTGCACGTCCTTAATGTTCGAAAACGAACGTTGATAGGGTTATGAATGGATGAATGGTGGAGATTTAAAATTTAATTTGAGCTAATAGAATGATTAATAAATTCTGTAAGTAAATTTTAAGAGTAAATAATATTAAAATCGACCCATTAACTGACTTCTCATGACATTTGTGTTAGCCAATGCTGATGAATTCTCTAACAACAGCTAATGGCCTATTAAGTGTCAATTGTTTTCTAGTCGCTAACTGTTTTCAATATCGTTATTTTTTATATTCTCTATAATTCTTTTATTCGTGTTTTTTATTTTTTATAATACTCTCTTAAACCTTGACCACAAAGCTAAACTGCAATAGTTATTTTAAGTAGTAATTAACGGATATTTTTTTTAAAAATGTAATTAATTGATGTAAATTTTACTCAGAATTGTTAGACCATTATGTTATTTTTGAATAAATTGTTGCTTTCGAAATTGTATTCTATGTAAGTTATGCTACATTATAAATAATAAGAGTGGTACATTAGGTAAATTATTCTGTCATTGCAGAACAGGCTCGAGGGCGGTAATGACAAGCATATGAGCTAAGACAATGATAATGATTGATCTGTGAAGAAAATTGTTTCCCTATTATAAATTTCATGGAGATTGAGAATTGATTATGCTTAACACCAAGAATATATACGTTCTGTTGCTTGTACCCATTTTACAAGTAGATACTTAAGACTGATATTATTCAATTAAATAATAAATATGTATGTAATTTTAAAACTTTATTTTACAATAATATGTACATTTAACGCTAAGTTTCAAATTAAAATATTTACAGAAAAATAGAAGAAAATAGAATAAGGAATAAAAAAAAAACAAAAGACGTAATCAGGCATCGATAAATTCCTCCGCATCACTGTCCATCAGTAATGTGCCCAAAAGGCTGGCAGTATTACCACATTACATGGCAATGCTAACCTTTTGTGCAAAATATAGGCCAGCCCTCTTGATTACGTGAAGCAACGTTTAATTTTTTTGCGTTTTCTTTAAATAAAATGTGAGCATTCAGACCCCAAGGCCCAAGCGTTTCGACCCCAAACGGCTGGAAAATATAATTTCCAACAAGATTATTATACTTTCGCCGCTTGAAGTTCCCTGCAGATGAGGCAGCAGCGCTAGCGCAATAATATGTAATTAGGTATATATTATATTGGATAAAATAAAAAACACAGCATTCCGGTATTTTTTGGACCTATTTAAAATTACTTGCCGCCTATTGACCTCGAATTTTATTTCGGGTTTTCCTTCTCAGTGTTTTTCTTCCTTTCTTTTAATTTCTTCGCCTTCTACTTATAATTTCTGACTGCCCCTTTTCATTCTCTTGACTTAGTTTCCTTCTCTTCGGTATTAGATATTGGCAGACTGTATTCGTAATCTGTAATAATATATAATCATTATTATATTTCATCTTCATCAATCTCAGCTCATATACGTCCCACCGTTGGGCTCGAGCCGCTTCCATAATAGGAGGGAAATTGATTTATTATACCACGCTGGTCGGACGTGTTGGTTTAGGGTTTTGTTTCGAGTTTTTCTTCTCTTGCATAGATATTATATGCGTTTTATATCCCTTAGTCGTCTCTAACGATCACCCACGGGTAAGATACGGGGTGGTGAATTGTATTCTTAATCCATCCACACATCATATAAATAATTATGATTAATTATAATTTCATATCTAGTAAGAACTACACATCTGTGGAGGTACTCGGTCGTCGGTAAGCTTTATTGCTGGCGACATTACAGGGAGGACGCGCGGTAATTTTCAACTAATAACCTGTTCCATTTTCACTGCCTTTTTCTCACTTTACTGCCTTCTGCCTCATTCAATTGTATGATACCTATATTGTATTAAATGTTGTTGAATTTTAAATTTGTTTTTACGATTCAGCAATATAACAATATTTTTTTTAACCAATTGACTTTATTTATTAATTTAAATATTTATAATATACTATAATGTGGACAAAGCTGTATGGTAGCCGCTTCGAATACTATAATACTACCAACCCTTACTTTGCTCGTGTATGTCGTAAAAGACGACTAAGAGCGTTATAACGACCTGGGCCAACTCCATCTGATTAACGGGTTGAGAGCCCTCAGTGCTCACCCACAGTCCGGGTAAAGTTGTCATAGCCATCTGAGGCTAACAACTAAGACACACAAAAAAAACCATCTGATGATAAGAGTAGGAGAATGATGAATGTGGACAATTAGAAATACAAAAAATATGAAACCTTAACATATAATAGAAGTATTCAACCTATTTAGATGTTATAATCGTACGTGATTACATATAAAATTACAACACCCTGTTCTTATCTTAATTTCTTGAGTTCGATGCAATATGTACCCCATCTTCCGTACATATTGAAAATAGTTATTGGCAATAGTTTTGTGTCCGGCGCTGCCTAATGTCAAATCGGGAAATATAATTCTTGACGTGATGGCATCAAATGAAATTGGGCCAAGTCGGCTCTAATCGATGTACAGTCCGATTACGCTGTCATAGCCCCTAGGCTAACAGCAATCGCAGTGGATACGTTTTAGTGGGTAACCTAGGAGTCCCACACTTCCCACCCGGGGAGTAAGTGCGTAACGCATTTCGGACCACTGCGTTATCAAAAAAAAAAAAAAAATCTAGTCGATGTGATATGCAGATAATATTTATATAAGAGAAGAGAAGCTCGATATAAAATCTTTACCCGTTTGACCAGCGTGATATTTAGTGGTAGGACCACGCTGTTGAAGCCCGTCGGGTAGAACGGTTGGAGAGGCTTCGATTCGGTTCTCGGATCGTGGAAGCCCTCCGACCAGTGCTGATAGAATGGATGGAACGACGGCACGGAGCCCTCTCTTTTCGACTGGTGCAGATTTTGTCGGGGCAGGGATGCTTCGGCATATACCTGTACTCAGTCGCAAGGATGGAAACATATCCATCTTGCCAACAGTGCAGTTGTAGAGAGGATATGGCGCAACATACGCTCGAGGTCTGCGTGACCTGGGCATAGCAGCGTCATGAACTTGTTGCAACCATCGGTGCCTACTTGGCGCTGCCGACTATCGTGAAATCGATGGTCGACAGGGTCAGGAACTGAAACGCGGTCGCCGCCTTCTGAAAGAGCGCCAGGACGTGTCTGTCAGGAACTTCTCTACGGCGATACGCCCACCGCTGGCGCCTTGGGCGGCGCAGTCGTGAATGCGCCTGATGCCGTCCTAGCCGAGGCATCAGGTGACTGGATCGGAGATTAGTCCGGTCGCCCGGAGTGGGGCCACTATGTGAAGACGATGCCCCGACGGTGAACTATCGAAGGCAAGACCGGGTTCCGCTCGGCGAAGAGGGGTATATTGCATGCTATGGGGTCGCGTGCAACTTTTTCTGTCGCTCCGGATGGATTTAGTGTAGCGGGCTGTGACAATTCCATAGCACATCGCAAGAAAAAGTACCACGCTGTTGACAGTTTTCTGAAGCTACTTGTTTAATATTATGAATAGGGATTTTGATTGAGGTTCGGATAAATTAATATTTGGAATGATCACATTTTATGATGTACTCGTAAATAAAATATTTGTATGATTATAGATTGGTACCTCAATATTATATTAGTATAAGTGCCAACGAATTAATAAATATCTAAATTAATATGTGCCTAATTGAAATAATATCTTTATAAATTGAATCTAATATTTTTGTTAAAATAAATATTATTATTATCATAAATATATAAAATACTTAAAAAAAATATCTAATTACCCTCATATAATATGATGATGCTAGAGATTCGAACCCAAAAATAGGACCTATATAATTTGAAAAGAGAGAAAGAAAAAACTAGATGGGTTAATAACATATAGCCAAATGTAGATATGGGGGTAATTAATATACAAAATTTATTAAAACGACACAACTAGTTTGAAAATGATTTAGCGACGTGAGTGATGATAAAGACATAAAATCTAATGGATCCGTCTGATGATGTATTAGAAATACAATGATCAGGATTTCCTTTACTGCTATTTATTAAGAAACGGCTAAATTATAGAAAAAAACGTTTATTTTGTTTTTTTTTTTTTTGGGTTTGGTGGCATACGAGATACGAACAAGCAGCACACCTGATGGTAAGTGTTACTGTCGCCCACGGATCTTTACTATACCAGGAGTATAGCTAGGCCGCTGCCTACTAATATAAACCCCAAACCCACCTAGTTGGGCTTCCGGCTCTCTCATCTACGCAGCGCAACAGTAGGTATATTGCCATTGCTCAGACGTAGATCTTCTGCGAGAGTGTGGTACTACCCCGGACGGAACGGCCAACGGCTGCAGACAGAGAACTGTCAACAGCCTGGTCCTGCCACTATTAAACATGTAACATCAATACAAGAGAAGAAAACATTCGAATAAAATCCATTGAAAAACCTTTAGTCAGCTTGCTATAGATATGGTATAAATATGTGATGAGGAGGAATGAAAATCATATGATAAAGAGAGATCAATATAAATAAAAGTAAAATGGACCTAAAAATATATTGATGTATTGTGTGAATGAGAATATGGGTATGAAAGAAATGAATGCAGATATGACGGATAAGAGTCTATGAATGGTAAGGATATATTATGTTTGGATGAGAGCTTACAAATGAGGATGATACATAGACTGACTCCTCCGTGTGGTGACGGAGTAAGAATACAATTCAACATTCCCTATCTTACCTGTGGGGGATCATAAGAGACGACTAAGGGATGTAAAAACGCATATAACATCTATGAAAGAGAAGGAAAACTTGAAACAAAACCCTATACCAACACGTCTGACCAGCCGCGGTATAGTAGGTTAATTTCCCTCCAATTACGGAGGAGGCCCGAGCCCAACAGTTGGACATATATGGGCTGTGATGATGATGATATCATCATCATCACCATACCTTACCTACCCGAAGATATGTAAGAACTCAGTTTATGTACATCCCACTCTTGAGCCTCAAGTCTTCTCCACAATAGGAAAGAAATTAACCTACTATACCACGCTGTTCAAATATGTTGGTATATGCTTTTATTTTTGATTTTCCTTCCTCTTGCATAGATGTTATCTACATATTATAACCCTTAATCGCCTCTTACGGCACCTACGGCCAAGATAAGGGGAGTGAATTGTATTTTTGCGCCGCCATTAATATTACACTTAATACCATTGAATTCAAATTAGAAAACTTTTGCAATTCTTATTTCTACTAGCAAAGTAATATATTTAAAATACATATAAGAACATAAGAAACAACAAACATAACAATACATAAAAAAAAAGAAAAAAGTATTTAGCGCTTTCAATGTAATCATTGCAAGAGTTATTCTAGTTTGACATAAAAGAGTTTTGAAACTTTTGAAATTGTTTAGGGATTTTTTTTAAAATTATATCATAAAAAACTGCCTGAAGGGTCACAAAGAGAAGGAATAGCATCACTATTCTAGGAAGCTCATTTTTATTTATACTCACATTCATTCACACTCATGAAACAATAATAATGGAACTCGTACTGATGGCATCCTGGCAATTATACGTAAAAAAGAAACATTTCGCCCAGGGTGGTGGAACTATTTTGCAATGGCAGTGCATCTCGATTACTTATTTCAAATGGGGTAGATGAAGGTAGTCATATATTTAGGTTAAACTAAGCCTATGGTTATATTGCGGTATCATGTATCACCCTATGGCCTGATGAAAGAGTGGCCGCACTCTTTACACAGTAAATCTCTAATATTAACTTCATTTAGTTGAATATTTATTATATTTATATGCTCACACACTAACTAAATGTATGTAAATAAATATAGATATGATTGTATCGGAAGTAAATTATTATTATAACAACAATTTTAATGTCTAACTCGCTTGCTAAGCATTACATTGTCCCATCTTTTAACAGTATACGTTGATAGAATAGTAAATATATTGATAATAGAATCCATGGACATACCATATACATGTATAATATAAGTAATATACCACGATTACTGATTTAAAAAAAAAATCCAAGTCTCAGTTGAACATTTTGCTAGATTATCCTCTCAATAACATTAATCGGCAAATAATTCAGATCAATAAAAGAAACCTTCATTTATCGTCGCACAACAAACAATTTGTGTAATGTGAAAAAAAAGGAAAGGCAAAAGTGGAAAATAATCAGCTCGCTCTAATACGATAATCAGCGCATTACTGGACCAATCGACGGCGGTGATTCAATATCGATAAACTTAATGAACACACTGACAATAAGTTTATCAAACAAAAATATTACGTATTTGTTTTCATCATCATCATCATCATCATCACAGCCCATAAATGTCCCACTGTTGGGCTTGGGCCTCCTCCGTAATGGGAGGAAAATTAACCTACTATACCGCGCTGGTCAGACGTGTTGGTATAGGCTTTTGTTTCGAGTTTTCCTTCTCTCGCATAGATGTTATATGCGTTTTATATCCCTTAGTCGTCTCGTACGATTACCCACGGGTAAGATATGGGGTGGTGAATAGTATTCTTACTCCGTCACCACACGGAAATACATTTGTTTTCAAATTACATAAATATTTCGCTAACTCCCCGCATCGCTTAGTAATTATAAAAATGTTTATATAATAATTCATCATCATCATCATCATCCTCACAGCCCATATATGTCCCACTGCTGGGTCCGGGCCTCCTCCGTAATAGGATGGAAATTAACCTACTATACTGTGCTGGTCAGACGTGTTGGTATAGGGTTTTGTTTCGAGTTTTTCTTCTCTTGCATAAATGTTATGTGCATTTTATATCCCTTACTCGTCTCTTACGATCACCCACGGGTAAGATAGGGGGTGGTGAATTGTATTCTTACTCCGCCACCACACGTGTTATATAATAATTATAATATGTATTTTTATTATTAATATGTATAACAAATATAATTATATCTGAGAATTAAGCCAGATACATTTGAATAAAACTATTTTTATGGATTCTGTCGCGTTTGTATATAATTTTTAATTTTCCGACGTTTTGAACACATTACTGCGTTCATAGTCACGAGAGGACACCCGTGACCATAAACGCTATAAAGTGTCCGACTTTTAAACCAAATTAAAAAATAAATATAATTTGTAATTATTATATTTAACCATGTAAATTAGCCTAAATGAAGGTAATTAAAATCAGTAGATACTTCTCAACCATCATACGTGTTAGACGTTGGTCAAACGGCTTGATTTCATTTCGAGCTTTTCCTCCCTTGTCTTAATGGTATCTGCTTACATTTCATAGTCGTCTTTTAAGATACATTTGGGAAAGAAAAAGTGGTGATTTATATTTTTACTCCGTCATCATCCAAAAATAATGAGTTATTATTTATATTTACTAAAGTTTATATAGTCTGTTAATCAGCAGTAGACATAACGAGATTGATAGGAAATGGATGGAAAAGTTACTTGTATATCTTACATAAGTAAACACAGTGTTATCATTTAGGCCGCGGGTGACTGGATCGGGGCATTAGTCCGTCACCCGCCGAGAGGCCGACCGCGTGAGGAAAGACCGACATCCTACCCGAGGGGGGGATGTCGGTCGAGGAGAGGGTACTCCTCAGCGGTATTCCGTCGGGCCGACCACTGACGTCAAGTCACTCTGCTCCGGTGATCGGCCCAATGACGAAGGCGACGTCACGGGTGGGCTACGGGTGTGCGCGCTTACGCCCCTCTGTCACCCCGGATGGAGTGGTGCGAGAAGTGCGCCGACCTTAGCCCATCCCCCAAAAAAAAAAATGTGTTATCATTTAGACATCTTAAAAAAACGTAAGATAAAGGAACTCACAGTTAAAAAAATATAAACTCTTTTTATTAGATATGTAAAGATAATAACATGCTAATCAGACAAATTGGCATCTTACAGGAACTTATCGGAAGCTTGACTTGCCTAACAAAGTATCCGTGTGTCATGAACGTAAATCACTTTATCGTGAGGGTTATTCGGAGGCGATTTCCGAAAATCAATCGGTGGGCAGATCTGATAACGTGATGTATGGCCTCATCAGATGCCGAGAGTATCCGCCGCTACTATGCTATTATATAAATGTATTTTTAATTTGGTCCGCTTGGTATTGCTATTGATTAAATAAGATTGGTTTAAGTTCATTAATTTAAATGGTTTGTACTAATTATTTTAAAGGAAATCAAAATTTTGTTCATCATCATCATCATCATCATATACATATATCAGCTCATATATGTGTCACTGTTGGTATCAAGTCTACTCCATAATGAGAGGCAGAAATTATCCTACTATACCACCCCGGTCAGAAGTATTTCGAGTTTGCCTTATCTTACATAGATGTTATATGCGCTTTATATATTTTTTTGGTATAATGGTTTCTGATGTTTACGCGAGTAATACACATTTCAAATAAAACTACTTTTACAGATTCTATCGCGTTTGTATTTGATTTTCAATTTCCCGATGTTTCGAACACTTTACAGTGATCATGGTCACGGGAGGACTAAGGTGTCTTACGTCCAAAGAGACATCGTTATGCCAGAAATGTATATCCACACACTACAGTATCAGTTACTAAAAGTCTGACCCACATTTGAATACGAATTCATTGCCAGTACAAAAAGAAAATGATTCTAGATATATGTTAAAGTTTTTATATTGTTTATGATCAGTTATATTAAACATTTAGTTTTTGATAATTATTATATTGTAGCAATTTACTAGTTTAAAAATCTAACATAAGCTATTAAGCTAGCACCAGATTGGAACGCGGCCACTCTGAGAAAGATCTGGCAAGAAGACTCAGAAAACATAATACTATTATAATTTTATTATTAATTTTTAGAGGCGGCTTACTTTATGTTAGTAAAATTGATTAATTTATATTTAACTATTATTGTGGCTCAAATTTATACAATAATTGCTCACAGTGTCTTGCAGTCTTGTGGTGGTTTTCTTAGTGTTATTTTTAATTAAGTGAATAACCAGATCCCAACTTGATGATAATACCCAGCAATCCTCCCTATTGAAATGTTTCTGTTTCATAATTTCAATAGCCTCGCAAACCATTCTAGGCAGGTATCGGTGGTCTTTTGCGAAGATTTGCTGTTTATCAAACCTTACATAATGGCTAGCGTGGTCCTGACTGTGCTCACAGACTGCAGACTTATTGTGACGGCGGTGTTTCACATCAGCTATATGTTCCTTGATCCGATTTCTTACAGATCTCTTTGTTTGGCCTATATAAGAGAGACCACAATCACAGTCTAATTTATAAACTCCTGCATCCTGTAGAGGGATCTGGCACTTGACAGATGGTAAGAACTGACTAATCTTCTTCAGTAGCTTAAAATAAGTTTTTATATAAGCACGTTTCAGGATGTAGCTAATCTTTTCAGTGACTCCTTTCATATAAGGTGCTGCAGGGAGACGTTCGACTGTTAGTGGTTTCACACGGTCTCCGTGACGGAGGCGAAGAACTAGCAACCTGTTTGCATGTAGAACTTGCTTGACATGCTGCAGCTCCCCAGCTAGGTATTCATCGTCACAAATTCCTCGTGTTCTCTGTAATAAAGATTTAGAAACTGTAGGTAATGGTGAAGGCGGGTGGTGAGAATCACCATTCAAGTATCTGCCTGTATGGGTTGCTTTGCGTTTTTTTGTTTTGCTTTGACTTAAGGTGTTGTTAGGTTTACGAATAACCAAAATATCTAAGAAAGCTAAGGACTTATTTGACTCCAGTTCCATAGTGAATTGAATTTTTGGTTTGATGAAGTTAGTTAAAGAATATGGTTACTTTGTTTGATGGTAATATTGTGAATGTATCATCTACGTACCGTTTATAGAACCTGGGTGACAGGCGAGGTTCTTAGAGCAGTCTCCTCGAAGTCCTCCATGAATATGTCAGCAACAACGGTTGAGACTGGCGAACCCATAGCCACGTCATCTACTTGCTTGTAGAATTCATCATTCCACATTAAATAGCCAGTTGTTAGGCATTGACGTAACAGTTCAGCAAATTCCAAGGGCACATTATTGTCAGATAGCTTCTTAATTACAGTTTTGATGCAATCCTCAACAGGTAAGCAAGTGAAAAGTGATGTGACATCAAAACTGACCATAGATTCATTATCAGCGAGACGTAGATCTTTAATTTCGCAAACAAAATGGTAAGATTATTTCACAAATGCATTAGTGTGTCCTTGGAATTGTGAGAGGACTTTCGCAACCATTTGAGCTAATTTATAAGTCTGTGTGTCGATCTGGCTCAATATTGGTCGCAGTGGAGCATTTGGTTTGTGTATCTTCGGCAATTAGGGATTGATTAATAACATTCCCTGACAGTTTGGGCGGTTTTAGGGAATATTAGTTTATTCATTAATATCCCTCTGCTCAGTACTTAATAGTTTTCTGTTAACTTGATTGTAGGTCGAACATAATAAAGTACGACTAG
Organism: Lymantria monacha; assembly: GCA_905163515.2. Classification (NCBI taxonomy): domain Eukaryota; kingdom Metazoa; phylum Arthropoda; class Insecta; order Lepidoptera; family Erebidae; genus Lymantria; species Lymantria monacha. The sequence continues at coordinate 9,162,291 of LR991081.1, read as the reverse complement.
GAATAAATCGATCTCAAAAACACTTTTTTTACCAATTTTAATAGGTTTGTATTTGATTTTAATAGCCCAACGTTTGGAACAATTATAGCTTTCTTGGCCATAGAAGGACTTCTCCCCTGACTATATAATTCGTAAAAATAGTTAGATTTCCAATATGTAATACTCATGAAAATATCGAAAATCCTTTCTAAATTTTGGCATTTATAGGTACATATAATACATAAAATATGGCAAATTGAGAATTAGAAATGGTTCTCCGTTTTTATTATGGATTCATTCCATTATAAGTGCAAACAAAGCAAAAACTCTTTAAACTCTTGTACATCTTTCTGCACAGAACTAAATAGGTGGTTTCTTTAGCCCTTACCAGATTAATAAACTGACTCGTCCTGATACCCGACCTGAAGCCTGAACTATACAACAAAGCACTGTATTATTATTTACTATTACAACGAATTTTTAAGCACTAGATTTTCATCATCATTATCATCATTCATACTATCGCCTTCCACTAATAAACGAAGGCATCCCTCATGTTATGCCACGAAGTGCGGGCCTGTGTCGCTTGCATCCAGCGTCGCCCAGCAACCTTCACCACGTCGTCTGTCCACCTAGAGGGGGCCTCCCCACTAGGTGGGACGCCTGTTCTACATTGCGTCGTCCAGTACGTGGTCGCTACTCTAGAACCTTTCTTCCCCATCGGTTGTCGGTTCTTCGAGCGATATGACATGCTCATTGTCAATTCAGCGTGCTAATTCTTCGCGCTATGTTGGTTACTAGATTTTATAAACATAAAAATAATTAATTGAAATAGGATTATATTTATTGATCATAAAATACAATATATGAATTAAAAATAACAAGCTGTACTTGTCACAAAATAATTAATTTATTTAACATATATATTTAGTAAAATTATAATTTATTTAATTATTTATTTTTATCAGATTAAACAAAAAAAAAAATCAGTCCTTAATCGTAAGAAGTATTACCGTAATAGATTAAAATTCAAATAAGTAATCGGGCATCAATGTCATCGATAAATCATTTACAGTCAATTTACAACCCTTCGACAAAGCGTCCTTTGGACTAATCTCAGATAACAAAACACGTGTACTTGTCCTACCTTATTACTCTACGCACATATTAAAACACCCTAAAAACTTACCTGTATACATTTAAAAATCAACTCAAATGTTTTATATGTAAGGTTGATTTCTATTTTATACGATTTGGAGATAAAATGTTTTGTTTGCGCGAGTTTAGAACTGTAGTTTTAATACATAATCTATGTATTAACATCACAAAACGTTCATTCATCAGGCACATCAAGCGAATTGATTGGAGGCTTGATAAATGTAGATTTTATAGAGATGTTTATACCACCATCTCAGCTCAAATATGTTTCTCTGCTAGGCTGAATCTTACTAATATTTTACTGGTCCAACAGGTTTTCATAGGATTTGTTTCGAGTTTGTCTTTTCTGCCTTAACAACTATGATGTTATTTGCATATTATATTCCTTAGTCATCCTTCACAACACCCACAGGCAAGGTAAAGAGTGGTGAATCTTATTCTTACTCAAAGCACAGTAAAATTCATACTATGGTGTGTAAATTCTAGCAAAAAGGACGGTTTGCGTAGTTTTTCTAACAAGTAATAATTTTTAAGATTTTAAGACAGTTTTTTTTTTTAATTTAGTTCTGTTGCAGCGATTAACACTTTGGGTTTTCTAACAGATGGCGTTAGTAGTATAATAACAATCTATCCAATGAATACAAAAATGTTAGTGTTCCTGTTGGTTATAAATGGTTATAAAATTATATATTTTTTAACAGATAACACATTTAATTATGAAGCTAAATTACTATGTTAAAGCACAAATCTAAAGACGTGATAGTTTTTCAGTAAATTGTACCACAAAAATTCCCGTATTGTGGGAAATTGTTAGAGCTCGTTTCGCTCACCCTCATTATTTATCATATCTTTCATATTTGATACTTGTGCGCTAACGAGATTTTGGTTAATTAGTATATGAATACGAATAATACACTTTAAGTATATAATACATTTTAAGTATGCATAATTTTAATATTATTATATAATCATATGGTTATTTAAAAAAAAAATGTTAAATGATATCATTTAAGATAAAACGGTATTAAAAGACCGAGGAGGAGTATACGACTCCTAAAATAAGAGAGTTATTCTCTGCTCTAATATTAAAATTTATTAGTAATCATGTATCTCACAATATTTTTAAATCGTTTTATAAGTAATCAACAATAAAATATAATTATTTATTTACCCAAAAAGTATCTTCCTTACAGTAGTTAGTTATTGCTTTTTGATTACTTCTTCATCGTTAAACTTTAAAATTTATTTACCTATTAACTTAAATTACTGCTTGCTAATATTTCGAGCAAGCAAGCAATAATATTTCGAGTATAATTCTGGATCTCACAACAACTCTTTACAATACCTATTGCAAATATCCCGATCGAGATTACAAACAAACTAATTATAGTGAACTGAGCTCCCTTCAGCCACCCTTGATGTGACGTATGGAAATAACAATGCGAACAACATCACCACACTGAAAACAATTCAAAAGTTTTATTCTAACTCTTATTCATGTACAGTAACGTAGAATATTCAATAGCATTTCATTTGATTTCAACTAAATTAAGTTGGCCTTTCAAAACATAGTTTTCAATCAAAAAAGTCCGAGGACAGATTCCAGCCAAAGATATACTCCCGCTTATTTATGAATAAAACAAATTTTCGATCCTATTCGAGATTAAAATTAATTGGATTTACTTTTTATAGTCGATTTGACGATAATTTCTTTATTTATAGTTGTAATAACTGACATAATGCTGACTACCGCTCTTGAACAAATTTCCGGCGATACGTAGCTCTTGAATAAATGAAAAGTAAATTAATTAAGCCTCCACTTATACGTGTTTATGTAAAAAAATAGTCGTAAATAAGAAGTAGAGAGGCTATATATTATCAAAGGTGTAATATAACGAGAAACTGGTATTCGCGGCCGGTGACCACGAACAGTCTGAAGTGTTAATTTGAAAGCCAATATGGCGTATAAGTGAAATTCTGGACAGATTTCTCTCAATAGAGAGATCGTTATGTTTACATTTGAAAACACAAAAGATAAAATTAATAAACTTTTTTAAACGATTGTATTACTCGAGTTATTTTCATGAGTTACGTAATAAGCCTACAATATAAGTACATCGCCATCAAACTAGAGAAATAACAGAGTTCTTTAGTATTTATTATAATATGAAATACTTATAGAAAATCAAAATTGATTAGAAATTTATAAGGTTATTGAGAGCAAAATATTATAACTTAGCTACCTTGAAAGTTAAAAGATAAACGACATGATTTTCTTTTAAATTTGATCTGATTGCTCGAGAATTATCCTTGTTCGCTTATATAAAAAAGTGTAACGTATAAATTAAATAAGTCTGTATTTTTCCTGGGTGTTAACAAAAATGATAAAATAATGCAAATTGCCTGCATTTTCTAGGACTTTCTCAAGCAATTCTCTATATCATAACTTAATTTTATAATGATGTCAAGGCACAGCAATAGTTTTGGGATTTATACTATATAATTTGACCTTGTATATTCTTATTTTGTCCCCAGATGGCGACGATATAAGAATATACTTATCGCCGCCTTTGGTACGAGTCGTAAAAATCGGCTATGGATCCAACAAGGGAACGGGCAGCAGCTCTTTCGTGGGAAGCGTATAACATCTCACTGTGATGATGATCCTGCCAAGAATGACGATTACAGCTCTAGTCCTCCATATGTGGTCTAGGCTCCCGTTTTTTGGTGTACTATGACGAAGGTTTACGTCTAGCGGAGGCCAGTAAAAACCTGAATGAAGATGATGATTGTGATGATGAATTCAATGATAAAGAAGAATATAAATAATAAAAAAATTGTGGTCAAGACATATTCATCGTACTAAAATTTAAACAAGGACTACAGTAAACGAAAAGAAAAATATAAGAACCAAAGTGCATCTAACAATACTTCAATGCAATGTTTCTTAGCATAGTTAGAACAGTACAGCCATCTGCTTATAAAAGGTTCGGATTACTTTACGGGTTGATTATATTGATAACATAAAATACGTAGCATGTACTTCCGTCAAATATCTAATTCATTCAATTAGATTTAAACAGTGATAACCATAATCTTAAAAGTATTAAACTATTTAGGTGATTACTTATTTCTTACAATTTCTTACAAAATTATTACATAAATATGTACATATAATCACGTCATATCCCTTTCAGGGTAGGCAGAGAGAACAGTAGTGCCAGAGAACTCTATCCTTGCATACTTCACTCGCTTCCTCAACATTCATAATTCTCTTCATACACGCTCGCCGGTTTCGGAGACTCTTGACTCCATTTTCCTTTAATACGTGACCAATCTGGTCTAGGTAGGTTAGTCTCGGTCTCCCCCGGTACCTACATCCTTCCACTTTCGCATTGTATATCTTCTTAACCAGACGTTCGGTCAGTATTCTTTCAATATGTCCAAACCATCGCAGCATTCCCTTTCGCATCTTTACACCAATACTCTCTTTCATACCTATTCGCTCTCTTACGTCGTCGTTACGAATGCGATCGGTCAGCCTACAAAATCAATAACTTCGAAAAAGTTCATTATGTTCAAAAATATAGTGCATTTAATTAACCGCACAGATGTCATTGTGATTGAAGTAATAACTTCTCTTGCTGAGTGTTGCAAGTTCAACCCCACATAGAACAGTTTTTTATATTCCGTAAATGATTGCTGAGTATCTGGATTTATTTTTACCTGTTAATTCCTCACGACAAAGATTTGGTGCGGCACATTGTCTCCCTTTTTAAAAACCATTAGTCCTTATTCACTTGCAGATTATTATCAGATTATCTTTCAGTCATTATCATCTAGTTCCTATCCCAATTACTTGGGTGGACCGTGGTAGTGCTCAGAGTCAGTCAGTGCAGTGCACTCTTCTAGCATCATATATATTGCAAAAAAATTCATCATCTTCATCTCAGCTTATAATATGTCCCACTGTTGGGCTCGAGTCTTTTCCGTAATGGAAGGGAAGTTAACCTAATATACCACGCTGATCAGACGTATTAGTATATAGTTTTGTTTCGAGTTTTCCTTCTCTCAAAAACTTTAGCTATACTTTTATAACTGGCCGCTTCCTGACGTCAACTCTCCATAGGAATGTAACTATTGACCAGATGGTTTCGATTAAATTGGCCCAGACCGATGTTAATATTGAATCAGAGCTTAAGCTCTTAATCGTCTTTTACCACACTCACGATTAATGTGAGGTTTGATAGTTAGCCCTCTATCTGAGATTTTTTTTACAACATTGTTCCGATTTAATACTCTAAATTTTAGATTAGGTTAGTTCGACCCAAAAGTGTTCTGGTGTCATCACTTTAAGACTGACCGGTAAAAACTAGATCAGTTTATATTGTTTATACTTATTATTCATCTACTTAGTCATATTAATTTCAATTGGCAATTATGCAGGTCAGCAATGCGCTATTGAAATGAAGGATTTAATAAATCGTCAACCTACCAAGCAGGAATTTATGGGTTTATATTTCTTTGGGAAGACTTATATCAAACACTGTTGTTGATATATCTTTATATTTTTTTGAAGATAACTATTAAATTATAATCATTATTATCTCAGTCTGTCTCGCTGTCGTCGAACCTCCTCCACAATAGGAGAGTAATTGTCCTATACCACGCTGGATACACAGGTTGACAAAAAAATCAATTTGACTTTTAGGAACACTACAATTTCATCCCACGTGCGGTTAACGTTGCTATGTGGTAGCGAATACTACTAACCCTTATTTTGCTCGCGGATGTCGTAAAAAACGACAAAGAGCCTTATAAGTACCTGGGTCAACTCCATCCGATGCTGTTTGATCAACAATTACATTCCCAATGAGGGTGGACGTCTGGCAGGCGGCCTGTCATAAAACTATTGGCAATAACTTTTATAATATGTAGATACTATGAAAGAAGAGTACATATTGTATCAACCCCATTAATTGAGATAAGAATAGGAGAATGATGTGCAGTTAACGTTAGACGGGCAGCCGTTCATAAAATTATTGGCAATAACTTTTACAATATGTACGAAGAGGTACATATTGACCCCAAGTAATTGGGATAAAAGCCAGAGAATGATGATGACGACGCATAGATGTTACTTGTATATTTATATCTCTTAGTCATCTATTACGACATCCGCCATCAAGATGATGATTATTTACTTCATGGCTTCTTATAATAAGTTATATTCAAAATATCCGCTATTTTAGTGACAAAACTTTCACCAAAGAACATCAACATATAATTCGGTAAATCATCATTCAGTTTCAAGCACCATTGTCTCCCACACTGTCTGTAACACAAAAATGCAGCAGTACACCAAGAAATGAGCAGTATTTATTGTCAGGAGCCTGGCTTGGGTTTGCATATTAACATTCCGGGCGAAACTCCGCTGCGCCCGCGCCGCCTGCTCGAGATATCTCAATCCTGATACAGAGCAATGATATGCAGCCTTTTATTTAATGTTTATTGTGACTTATAAATGATAATTGGAAGTTTAGTAAAACATTAAAATAGTTATTACCAGGTTGTATTTTTACGTGGATCGATTCGTATTAATATTGTTATCGGGCATATTGTGAAAAATATATAATGATAATAAAGAATTTTCACAGATGAGCAAGTAGACTGATAGTAAGTAATAACTGCCGCTCGTGTACTTTGCCACAGGATAGAAGTTTAATCCTCCAATCCTCTCTTACTCAGCGAACGAAGAATAGTAACAGTTAAATTGTAGAACGAATATTATCAACCTTAATAATATTATGAGGTTTTTTAAAGGCTGTTTGATAGTTATACGGACATGGATGCATTCCACTTAGTTCGTTCGTTCAACATTCATTCATCTGCCCAGAAGAAATGCTTGATTTCTATTAGTAGAAACTGAAAACTGCAAAATGTAGTGCTTTTTTATATCTGAACTAGTTTTTTTTTTATATGGCAGGCATTGGTGCAGCTACAACCCGATATCAAGAGCGGCGGTAAGGATGGCGCACGACCCCATAGCCTGTCATGCACATATCTTTCCGGTGTCATGTTCTATATCTGCACCTAAAAGAAAATATTTTGCTAAAATCTATTAAAGATTGTGGGATGGTTAAAGGCTTAAAGCTGGCTATTTAGAATTCCTGAACGCAAATTTAAAAAAAAGTGTAGGGGTATCTTTTGTCAATCCAACATATCACAGATTCTCTCAACTCGATTCAAAATTTTCTATTTAAGCAACGCAATAATTAAGATTTATTTTATTATTTAGATCGTATTCTGTCGAACTGTTTGGCAAAGGCAGTAATCAATCTACTGTATCACATCGTATTTAAATATTTCTCTTGCGGTGATGTTATTTGACACGGGAAAAGCAGGAATGATGAATTTGTATTCATAATAAATTTGGTAGCGCCTACAAATACTACCAATATTTACTTTGCTCGTGGATGTTGTAAAAGACCACTAGAAGCTTTGAGTCGACCTGAATCAACTCACATGATGCCTTCTAGTCAACAATTACCTACATTCCTTTTTTTTTGGGAGGGGCTACGGTCGTCGCACTCCTCGCACCACTCCGTCCGCGGCGACAGAGGGGCGTAAGCACGCACACCCGTAACTCACCCATGAACCTCGCCTTCGTCGTTGGACCGGCCACCGGAGCAGAGTGAAATTGTCGTCAGTGGCCGGCCCGACGGAATGGGGGGGGTACCCTGAGGGTACCCTCTCCTTGACCGACGTCCCCCAAGGAAGACATCGGTCCTTCCTCGCAACAATTACATTCCTAAGAAGTGTTGACGTCAGGCAGGCGGCCAGTCATAAAACTATTGCCAATAACTTTTGCAATATATGCGATGAAAGAGGAGTACATATTGCGTCAAACTCAAGGTATTGGAACATAATGATGTTGACTGAGGATACCAAGAAGAAAATTCAATAAATAAATTTCTAGAAAAATAAAATATTTCTCTATGGCTCTCCAATACCCTGTGCATAGAGGTCGGTACACAAAATCCTTGATTTTTCAACGTATTTTATTTGCACAACGTCGTCGCGCCCGCCATGACAATACTCCACTATATTATCCTTCTCTCGAGAATATTCAAATTTATGACATACGCTTCGCCCAGCCGCCATTTTTGCCATCTCGATGTGTTCCCTGTTACACGATTAATAGTTTCGTGTTATTGTTTTATGTGTCTTCATATTTTGTAACGTTGACGGTTTTAAAACAGACGACGGCGTGTGAGAGTCTGGAAGGTATCATAAGGAAGGAAACTGAGATTATATTCTCTTTTACTTTAAAGATTTAAAAATAAAGATTGATTTATATTTTATTAGCTTCTGCTCGCAGCTTCACCCGTATTATCTCACGGGCATTCCAGGAAATGATCTACGTATGTGCCAATTTTACATCCAAATCTATTCAACGGTTTACGCGTGATTGAATAACAAACATCCAAATATCTTTAGAAACTTTTACATTTATAATATTAGTAATTTCAAGAAAACGGGCAGGAGAGCACTTGATCTCCTAGGTAAATTATAATATCACCGAAGACAAAAATCGGGTACCGGTGGTCCGCTCGCACGGCGAAGAGAGAGGAGTTTTACGGTGGGTCTATGGGGTCACGCGACGCCTTTCCGTCACCCCGGACCGATTTGACGGGGCGAGACGCATCCATAGACCACCAAAAAAAAAAGGTAAATTATAATATGAAATGCAATCCAAACGTTGTGCAACCAGTTACATATTAGCTCGAGTCTTTTCGACAATAAAAGGGAAATTGAACTACTACCTATACCACTTTGGTTAGATGGGTTGGTATAGGGTTTTATTTAAAGTCTGCCTTCTCTTCTATAAATGTTATCAGCATATCATGTCCTTTAATCGTCTTTTATGATACCCACGGGCGAGTAAAGATGGCGAATTGCATTCTTACTCCGTCGCCACAAGAAATAGGTGACTGTAGCATTATTCCATTTTAATCTATCTATTAATTGTGCTTCAAAAAGTAATTTATTAACTACTAAAGTATAATTAAAGGACCAAAAATTCATTGTCCATGTATTTTTTGGTACTTTTAAATCTCCGTTTTACCAAAACGACAAAATATATGTAAATTTTTTTCTCCTACGTTTTTATCTCGGCAGCGGAAATAATATAGGTGTAAAACTTTTTTAATGATGGGACTTCAGTCTATGTCTTGCTCTTAAGAATTCTCATCACTTTTCTTATTCGCAACCTCATAATTGATAGTAAATAATACTGCTGATTCAATGTATAACTAATACAGCTTAATTTTGCAATAAATAACTTTTGCTTTGATAATATCCATCCAGGCAATCTGCTAATAGACATAAACAATATACCGACGGCATTGAAATTTTGAGTTACCTCTCAAAAATTATTTGATTTTTATATATCCCACAGCAATAGGAAAGAAATTATAACACCACAGACGGGTTGGCATAAGTTTTTATTTCGATGTATTAAGTATACATATTGCATAGATTTTATATACATATTATAAACCTTAGACATATTTTACGACATTCACTTACACAATTATATTTTTACTCTTTAACTATTTTTAGATCTTGACTTTACTTTAATAACCGTTATGAACCGCAACAGGTATATACATAAAAAAATATATCGAGAGGTTATTTTTTTACTAATTGTTTTATAATACATTAATAAATAATAAATTAAAGTCCATTTATTCCATAACCATAAAAAAACGTAAGTGTAAGTTAACCTTTTTTTTTTTTTTTTTTGGAGGACTATGGATGCGTCTCGCCCCGCCAAATCAGTTCGGGGTGACGGAGAAGGCGGCGCGTGACCCCATAGACCCACCGTAAAAACTCCTCTCTCTTCGCCGTGCGAGCGGGTCACCGGGACCCGATTTTAACTTCGGTGGCCCAAGTGTAAGTTAACCTAAGGAGTACTTGTATTAACAATATAACACTTTTTCATACAAAACTATATATATTATATTCTTATCTAATTATTGGTATTGTCAAGTAAAGCCCTCTTCCAATTCTAGCCATTTGTCTCAATTTCTACTATTTCGTTTCAATTTTTAATAACACTTTATATAAATAATATTTTTGTACCAAAAACACCTTAAATCACGACTCTTAAAACCCCAACAACACACAAAAAAAAAATCTACAACACAATCACAGATTTAAACCATTACGGAATCGTAGTTGGCAATAAATCGTTCGCAATCTAAAATCTCATTACTCAGGCGTGCAACGGCCAGTGGAATCAGAGAATTAGCAACTTAAACTATTTTAATCTACCTCCAAGCAACAACAAAACGTATCAATTAAGACAATAATGTGGTCGGACGGAGATAAAATCTGTGGCGCAATTATGGGTTGGTATTACAGGTGGCGACATTAATATGTAAGGTCCCAATGGTTATATCTATAGCTAACAACTTTATAAGTATATATTGTAAAAAAAAGTGTGGATTCAATAGGGGATGGATACTAAACCTCGTGCCAAATTTCATGAGTTTGAATACCACGCAAGATAATTATTTGTGCGATCAAATGTTGTTCTGTGTCTGGATGGAATTTTAGTTCGTTAAATGTATTTTCTTTTCTTTTTTTTTATTGTTTATGATGGTAAATGAGCAAGTAGCAGACCTAATGGTAGTTATTATTGCCCTTTATTGACCTTTGCAATACCAATGAAAACCCCAAAACCTACCTAGCAATTGGGCTTCTAGCTCTTTCGCTCATCGAACAAAGCAACAGCATATGTTTATAAGATCCCAGCGATACAAGAAATTATTGCTTATATCTTCAAAAAAAAAAACCTAGGCTATTATATCTAGGCAGTTATGTAGCCTACTATGGGCATCATTGTAAAAGAAATAACACGCCTTTTTTTTTTTTTTTTTTTTTTTTTTTGGGGGTGGGTTACGTTCGGCACACTCCTCGCACCACTCCGTCCGGGGTGACAGAGGGGCGTAAGCATGCACACCCGTAACCCACCCGTGACGTCGCCTTCGTCGTTGGGCCAACCACCGGAGCAGAGTGACTTGACGTCAGTGGTTGGCCCGACGGAATACCCCTGAGGAGTACCTTCTCCTCGACCGACGTCCCCCCCTCGGGTAGGATGTCGGTCTTTCCTCACGCGGTCGGCCTCTCGGCGGGTGACGGATTAAATCCCCGATCCAGTCACCCGCGGCCTCGGCTAGGGCGGCATCAGGCGCAGGTAATCGCGCCTGCGCCGCCCCAGTCGCCGGCGGCGGCTCGCTTCGTCGAGGAGACGCTCCTCGCGCACGCGCTCCGCCGCCTCCTTCCGCGAGACTACTGCCTCGCAGAAGGATGCGACCGCGTCCCAGTTCCTGACGCTGTCGAGCATCGCCCTGGCGATGGTCGGCAGCGTCAGGTCAGCACCGATGATTGTGACGAGTTCACGACGCTGCCCTGCCCAAGCGGCACAAACCTCGAGCGTATGCTGCGCCGTGTCCTCGTCGCAATCGCAGTGGTGGCAGGACGGTGTACTCTCCCTCCTTACGACCGTGTGCAGGTATTTGGCGAAGCATCCATGCCCCGTCAAAACCTGCACCAGTCGGAAGGAGAGCACCCCGTGCCGTCGATTTAGCCACTGCATCAGCACCGGCCGGAAGGCCTCCACGGTCCGCACACCGAACCGAGGCCTCTCCAGCCGGACTGCCCAACGGGCAATGATGTCGCGGCGGGCGTCGACGCGCCAGGCGGTGTGCTCCCTCAACGAGACCACACCGCCCTCCGCTCGCACCCCCAACATCCGCCGATACAAACCGGCGAGCATTTCCGCTTCCAGGTCCCATGGAGGGGTCCCGGCTAATAGACACGCTGCCTCCGTCGACACCGTGCGGTACCCGCGTATGGCCCTGACCGCCATGGCCCTCTGTGGTCGCCACAGAAGAGCCCTGAGTCGGACGGTCAGGGATCCCGCCCACACCGGTGCGCCGTACAGGGCCATCGACCTGATGACCCCTGCGTACAGCTGTCGGCAGGTAGCGCTCGGTCCGCCCACATTCGGCATAAGCCATGATAGGGCGGACGCCGCGCCGACGAGCCGTGGAGCGAGTCTGCGGAAATGCTCCCGGAACCACCATCGCCCGTCGAGCACCAGGCCCAAATACCTCATATGGGCCCGGATGCTGATATCAACCGAATTGACGGTGATCGAGACGCCGATGGGAGGACTCATGCGGGGCCCATGGAACAAGAGAGCCTCCGTCTTGTCCAGGGCCACCCTCAACCCCAGCGCCCCGATCCGCCTGACGATCTCCTCGGTGCCGAGAGTCGCCAGGCTTGCCGCCTCCTCCAGCGTCCCACCACGGGCTGTGACGAGCGTGTCGTCGGCGTAACATATCACGCCCAGCCCGGGCGGGAGGCTCCCCCTCAACGCCCAGTCGTAGCCGATGTTCCACAGGGTGGGTCCGAGGACCGACCCCTGCGGAACACCGCACGTCATGGGCGTTCGCACAACGTCCCCTACTCGGTTGGTGTAGAGGACGCTGCGCCCCTCCAAATAGTCCGCCACTAGCCGCCTCAGGTAAACTGGCACTCCGTGATATCGGAGCGCCTCCCTGACGCAGCTAAATGGCAGACTATTGAATGCGTTGGCGATGTCCAGGGACACCACCAACAGCACTCCCCCGCCAGTGACGGCCTCAGTCGCCACGGCCCTCAGGCGCAACAGAGCCGCGATCGTCGAACGACCCCTCCTAAACCCAAACTGGGCATCCGACAGATCGGGCCCCGTGTCGACGAGGTGCCGCTCGATGCGGGCAGCCAGCACCCTCTCCAATAGCTTGCCCGCATCGTCGAGCAGCACGATGGGCCTGTAGGCCGAGGCCGACTCTGGAGACCGTCCCGGCTTCGGCAGGAGCACCAGCCTCCCCTCCTTCCAACACCCAGGGAACCGCCCCGACGCTAAGCACGCGTCAAACAGCCCCCTGAGGCGTAGACCCAGGTGGTCGAGGACCAGGGCCAGCACGCGGTTGGGAACACCGTCGGGCCCAGGGGCGGTGGATTTTCCGCGCATGCGCGCCACCGCCGCCCGCATCTCAGGTTCCGTGATGGGCGGAACACTGTCATCATCGGCCTCCCGGTCGGTGTCTGGCGGAGCCATGACCGGGGGCGTGTGTTCCGCCCGTCGCGGGAACAGATCCTCGACGACCCTGGTGAGGAGGCCAGGCTGGAGAGTCTCGGTGAGGGGAGGGCCCCGCGCGCGGAGCTTACTCAGCGCTGCGCGATAGGGGCGACCCCAGGGGTCACGATCGAGACCATCCAACATCTCCTGCCGACTGACGTCCTTGGCGGTACGGACGGCCAGCCTGAAGGCCGACCGCGCATTGCGGTAGCCCTCGTAAAGCCGGCTCTCCCGCTCCTCGTCGCGATGGTGCCGCCGGCTGCGGGTGTAGGCCCTTCGGGCGCGTATACACGCGACCCGAAGATCCGCCAGCTCCCGGGACCACCAGTGGACAGCCCTCTTCGGGGGCAGACACCGCACACGGGGCATGGCCGCATCGCAAATCTGCGTCAAAGCATTGCGGATGCGGCCAGCCTCGGCGTCCACCCCGTCCAACTGGTGGGCAGAGGACAGCCACGAGTGAACGATGGCTGCCTCCGCCAGCAGGTCCCGGTCCAAACGACCCACAGCCCATCGCGGGAACGCGGAACGTCCGTCCGCCCCGTGACCCCTGCTGGGCGTCGGGAGGGTCTGGGAGACCTCAATCCGGATATATCGGTGGTCCGATAGGGTCTCAACCTCCTCAGCGACGCGCCAGCTCCTCACGCGTGCGGCGACAATGGGGCTAGCGAACGACAAGTCCACTATCGACCCGCCCCGCTGACGCACGCACGTTTGCACCGAGCCCCTGTTCAACAAAGAGAGGCCCAATGCCGCCGCCCACAATTCGACCGCCCGTCCTCGGTCGTCCGTCGCGGGGGACCCCCACGCCATGGACTTGGCGTTGAAGTCCCCCAGAACGAACGAAGACTTGGCGCGGTGCCAGTCGCAAGAAATAACACGCCTAACAATAGAATCTTCATGTCCAATATTCCGTAATGTCTGAAAACAAATTTCTATGACCAGTATGTGTTACTATCGTCGAATTTTGGCACTAAAACATGGTTTCCAAATTTTGGCCTCAGAACTATTCGTTAATTCGCTCTAACTGTTATGGGAGGAAGTGCTACGTGATAAAATTTGGTATTCGAAAATTTGTAAAAGAATACCCATTCTTTTACAAATTTTCGAATACCAAATTGGTGTACCCACACCTATTGAAGTATGTACACTGCGATAAACAGAAGAGCTAACACCCTGAATTAGTAAGCATGGTAATCTAGGTAGTGAATTGCAACGCTTAATGTTATAGCTGTGATTCTCGAGTAGTAAAATTATTTTTCTTAGTGTCATTCGCTCTTTGAGTGGAATTTAGTATAGGTATTACTTTAACTAATGGTTTAAAGATAATATAATTTAATTTATACGTACACATACGACAGAGTAAGAATACAATTCACCACCCCATATCTTACCGTGGGTGATCGTACGAGACGACTAAGGGATATAAAACGCATATAACATCTACGCAAGAGAAAGAAAACTCGAAACAACACCTTATACCAACACGTCTGACCAGCGCGATATAGTAGATCAATTTTCCCGTCCATTACGGAGAAGGCTCGAACCCAATAGTACGTTATACGAGCTGAGATGATGATGAATGTAATTTATTATCACCATCTATTCAATTTATCAATTTAGTATATTTTTTAACATTAGAAACTAGTTCAGATGTTATTATAAAAAATAGTCATTCGCTCAGCTTATACATAACTGCTGCGCTGGAACCTCTACTACAAAAAGAGGAAAATTGACCTACATATATACCATGCTGGTCAGACGGATTGATTTTATTTCGAATTTGCCTTCTCTAACACAAATGCTACATCCATATTACATCTCTTAGTCGTAATTTACGACATTCACGGACAAGATGTTGAAATGTCGCCACGTATTATCACACGGACATGAAAAAATAACGCCTAAAAGGTTGTAAAGGGGGGATGAAAAGTTGTAAGGAAGTATCGTCATTTTTAAAGCCAGAAGCTTGAAACTTACTTTTAGGCTATTGATTAGATGTAATTATGTGTATATTGATGTGTGTAAAAAATTTACCCTTAAGGGGTAAAATAAAAATAGAAGATAAAAATCTTTAGGAAAGTAACGTTTTACGCGGGCGAAGCCGCAAGCAGAAGTTAGTAATATATATAATATCAAAGGCGTCATCATACGTACAATATCAAAGGCGATTATAAGATACCTCACAATTCTACCAACCCAGATTTCACTTCAATTCAACATGTTCAATTCATGTCGTGATAACTGTATTAGTTAGTTAATTACTCCTTGATTCATTACATGGGCTGACCCGATTACAATGCTTTAAATGATTAATAACCTAAGTAAATTCTGCGTTTATTTGAAATTAAACTTAATTGCTTTATTGCAATTAATATATCTGTTACATAATTATCGATTCTTATCAATTTTTCATTGTAATAAAATTTTTGTTCAATACCTGTTTGAAATAGTGGTATAAATATCCGATAATTAAGCTGGATGACGAAGCCTGCATTAGGTAAGTATTCTCGATAAAAAAATCCACCAACAAACTATAAGAATATATACTTTAACTATCAAAACTAGAGTTTCTCTAGCCCATATCATAAGTTAACTAGTGCTGATCAATTTATCAATATTTATTTTCCGTGTGGTGACGGAATAACAATACAATTCACCACCCCCTATCTTACCTTTTTTTTTTTTGGACTAATCTCACCACATATTCCCACCACTGTAACTCCTGTAAGCCAGGATCCACAATGGTCTCCATAAAAGACACTGAGGTTTGACCCTCAGGAAGTCCCGGGAAATGCTTTTAATTGTCTTAGAACCCGCAACAAATTTAATTAGAAAAGAAAAACAGGAGGAGTTGAAGAATTTCCACTTCCCTCCTATGCAAATAATAAAGCAAAGCGGGAGCCATGAAGCAAAATTGGCTAATAGGCCAATAGATAGAAGAATGTACTGACACGTGAAGCGTAGCAGTACAGCACCACGGATATGACAGAGCTTAAGGGGCCTATATTACCTACTCCCTATCTTACCTGTGAGTGATCGTACGAGACGACTAAGGGATATAAAACTCATATAATATCAATATGAGAGAAGGAAAACTCGAAATAAAACCCTATACCAACACGTCTGACCAGCGTGGTAGGTCAATTACCCTCCCATTGTGGAAGAGGCTCGAGACCAACATTGGGACATATATAAGCTGAGATGATGATGAGATGAGATGATGTGCCATTTATCATAGACAGAAGTAGGCATTAATGTCCACGTTGGAAACTGTTATCCACATGAGTAAAGAGAAGTTGAAATTTCTAATTTCTTAGGAGAGTGCTACTATCCATTCTTTAGTTGAGCCCTCAGCCATGGATTACGAATGTTGTGATTTGTTTCATAATAATTATGTAAGTATTAGATTTTTTATTGTTTTTTTTCTCTTACGTCGTCGTTACGACGCGAGCACACGAGCGATTAGGTATGAAAGAGTGTATCGGTGTAAAGATGCGAAAGGGAATGCTCCGATGGTTCAGACATGTGGAAAGAATGCCGAACGAACGTCTGGTTAAGAAGATATACAATGCGAAAGTGGAAGGATATAGGTACCGGGGGAGACCGAGACTAACCTACCTAAACCAGATCGGTCATGTACTGAAGGAAGGTGGAGTCAAGAGTCTCCGAAACCGGCGAGCGTGTATGAAGAGAATTATAAATGTTGAGGAAGCGAGTGAAGTATGCAAGAATAGAGTTCTCTGGCACTCTATTCTCTTTGCCTACCCTGCAAGGGATATGGCGTGATGATATGTATGTATGTATGTAGATTTTTAAGTGGAAATTCAATAAGGAATTATGTAGTTAGTACAATGTGATTAATTAATAAATTTTAAAGTTACACACATACCTTATAAAATAATATGTCGATATTTTATTAAATAATGTAGTAATTTATTATTAAAAATAAAAACAAAATTGTGGAATTTAAGCACGACAATTTAAAAACGATAGTTGATCGGCCGGGCGCGCCAGTTATGAGCTTGGTCCAAACGAAACAATTACTTAATGTCAACGAAAAAGATAATTTAATAATTGTTGGCGATGATATATGATGGGTCTACGCCCACCTGGGGCCGGTATTAAAATAACCGATACTTCACTGAGGTTTATTTATGCAGCCGCTACAGACTTACATCTTATTCTGTACACGTGTACACCATCGTGCATTTGTTAAAAGAACACGGTAATAGTTGCTCTGAGATTTCTAATGTCTCAATTCTAAACTTACTTTAATACAATTCAAATCTTATGTACACTATATTGAGTCTCATTTCAATAGTAGCTTAAACCATTCAGGTCACTAACGCCAATTCACAAACGTTGTATCTTAAACAATGGTTTACAGACGAAATTGAGACCTGTAACTTTGTTTTGAAACACTAAATTGTCTGTTGCTAAAGGACACGTTTAAATTATGTCTTGTTTAATGAGTTGAAGTGTACTTCAAATACAAATGTCTTAAGTTAATACATCTATAGTAGGAATAACAACTTTATTAGTAATATTTTAGATATATTTTGGATTGAATTTGGATTGTCGTTTACTTTTAAAGTTTAATTGAAGAGTTTGCGAGATGTTTTCACTGAGAACACAGTCATGTAACTAATGCAGGGAATCTACATATCATTAAGAGATGTAGGGTCGTTTATACGTTTGTACCGCTTTGTTTCTTATATTTACGGTTCGATATATAAGTATTTATGACATTGGTGAGCATGCCTTTGTGGTGCTTGCTATGAAACATGCGCGCAAACGCCTATTGCTTCATAAAAGCAATATTTATAACGCCTTGACGTATAGATATTACAGATAGGTTTAAAGTTATTATTAAAATTTTATGTGTGTTATACATATTATATTTTTATTTTGAAGAATTTATTTGAGAATATGAAAGAATGCCGAACGAACGTCTGGTTAAGAAGATATACAATGCGAAAGTGGAAGGATGTAGGTACCGAGGGAGACCGAGACTAAACTGACCTAGACCAGATCGGTCATATACTGAAGGAAGGTGGAGTCAAGAATCTCCGAAACCGGCGAGCGTGTATGAAGAGAATTATGAATGTTGAGGAAGCGAGTGAAGTATGCAGAGATAGAGTTCTCTGGCACTCTGTTCTCTCTGCCTACCCTGCAAGGGATATGGCGTGATGATATGTATGTATGTATGTATTTGAGAATTATGCTAAAAAATAGTTAAATTAATCATCATCATCATCACAGCCCATAAATGTCCCACTGTTGGGCTTGGGCCTCCTCCGTAATGGGAGGGAAATTAACCTACTATACCACGCTGGTCAGATGTGTTGGTATAGGGTTTTGTTTCGATTTTTCCTTCTCTCGCATAGATGTTATATGCGTTTTATATCCCTTAGTCGTCTCGTACGATCACCCACGGGTAAGATATGGGGTGGTGAATTGTATTCTTACTCCGTCACCACACGGAAAAATTAATATTGGAGGCAAACAGAAAAGCATTCATCTGCTTGGAAGGGCAACGGCTGGCCCCATAACCCACCATATTCCCTCCCCATCGCCATTAGGCCGGCTACAGAAACTACTATACTTGTAAAACTATTTCATAATTATAATAAAGGTGGTAAATAATGAGTTTATAACATTATGATCTCGGTTTCCAAATCTTCCGCTGCTAAGCTCGAACCGTTTCCACAATAGAAGGAAAGTTAAGCTGCTACACCACGCTAGTCAGGCGGGTTGGTATAGGAATCTATTTCGAGTTAATAGATGTTATCTATTAAAAAAAGGTTATCTGTGTAGGTTATCTGTTATCCTATTATATTTCTTTTTTTTTTATATTCATGTATTATTATTATTAATATTCATTAAATTCAAATTAAGTCTAAATTAAGTAATTATGAATATAAAAGGCTAATTAAATGTTTACTAAAGAGAAAATATATATATATATATATATATATATATTTCTTATTATATATATATATATATATATATATATATATATATATATATATATATATATATATATTTCTATATATATTTCTTAGTCTTAGAAGTGCTAACAAATATAGTAAATAGAAAATTACAGGCAATTAAAGTATATAATAGTAAAAAGAAGGTTACCCGGCATATTTATCAATGGACTAATATTAATACCAAACGAAAAATAATAAATGAGCTGTGTGGCAGCGGCTACGGATACTAACAACCCTTACTTTGCTCGTGGATGTCGTAAAAGACGATTAAGAGCCTTATAACGACCTGGGCTAACTTCATCTGATGCCGTTTGGTCAACAATTACATTCCCAAGGAGGGTTGACGTCTGGCAGGAGGCCGATCATAAAACTATTGCCAATAACTTTTACAATATATACTATGAAAGAAGAGTACATACTTTATCGACCCTAAGTAATTGGCATAAGAGTAGTAGAATGATGATGACGAAAAATACTAAATGCAGAAAATTAAAAGAATGGTAATTAAAATTGTATGGAGTGTCATGGTGTATTTCTGTATACTTAGGAAGTAGGCAATTCACCATTACTTATCTTGCCTCTAGGTGTTGTAATAGCTTACTAAGAGATACAATATGTATATAATATTTATACAAAGGAGGTAATGCGAAATAAACTCCTATACCAAACCGTCTGATTGGCATGATATAGTAGGTCAATTGCCCTCCTATTGTCTCCCTCCCTCTCCCTATGTGAAATAGTGGATCAATGGACTGATACTCGCAATATAAAGCAATCTTCTTTTGAGCTTTTTCTTTTCATATAGGTAACAGACCTTTTTTCGTATTAGGAGATAATATATTGTATCTTACTGGCAAAAAAGCTATTTGTAATAAGATTTTAAAGCGCTCATGGTCACGGGAGGATTTATCCTCCTTGACCATGAGCGCTCTAAAGTTATACAAGATTAACTTAGGTTAATCCTGTAAAGTGATCAAAACGACCTAAAAGAGCCGGCAATCCAACCGAGTGGCTTCGTATTGCCAAGGTCCATGGGCGGCAGACACTTACCATCAGGTGTGCTACATACTCGTCTGCCACCATAAGCAATAAAATACGACGAGCATTTAATAATCAAATAATTTAAAAATTTATTTAAAAATCCATACAGATAGTTTTATTAAAATGCGTAAACATGAGAAATCTTTGCGTCATTTATAGCTGTATTTTTTTAGAAAAATACATACAATGAAACATAGAACCTCCTCCTTTTTGAAGTCGGTTAAAAACAACGTCCCATCCTATGAAAACAGTTCTTAGATCGTGACTTTACAAACATACAATGGACTTAAATTAAACACAGACTCTTACTTAACCTGATCTAAAACATTAATCATTGTATCGTGACTTCATAAACACAATTAATGGCCACAAATTAAACAATTATTCAGAACAAATATTTCCGCAATGCAGAACAGATTTTTCTGTATGGAAATCGAGTAATCTGACCTAAAGCTGATAGCTAGTTGATTCAGTTATTATTCGAGATATTAAACTGTCACAGTCTTAATAAGTTTCAGCATAATATTCATAATAGGGTTATATTATATAGCTTTAATAATATACTTAACCTTATAATTAATATATATTATTTGCTTTAATGAAGTTGTGTGGTAGCGGCTTCGAATACTACCAACCCTTACTTTGCTCGTGGATGTCGTAAAAGACGTCTGATCCTTATAACGACCTAAGTCGACTGCATCTGATGCTAAGGAGGGTTGAAGTCTGGCAGGCGGCCGGTCATAAAACTATTGCCAATAGCTTGTTTTTCCGCGTGGTGACGGAGTAAGAATACTATTCACCACCTCATATCTTACCCGTGGGTGATCGTACGAGACGACTAAGGGATACAAAACGCATATAACATCTATGCAAGAGAAGGAAAACTCGAAACAAAATCCTATACCAACACGTCTGACCAGCGTGGTATACTAGGTTAATTTCCCTCCCATTACGGAGGAGGCCAGAGCCAAACAGTAGGACATTTATGGGCTGTGATAATGATGATAATGATGATGAATAACTTTTACAATATGTACTATGAAACAAGAGTAGATACATATTATATCGACCTCAAGTAATTAGGATAAGAGTAGGAGAATAATGATGAAATGATGATTATTTGCTTTAATATGTAATAAATAAATTTAATCAATATTTCAAGCTATTCTTTTTATCTCATATATATTTCCATTACTATTCAATTATATTATGTTAAAATAAAATAAAAATAAGCAAAAATTTCATTTTTACAATGAGAAGTGAATTGGCCTACGGCTCGGACAGTTAGCGCGCTATAATAGGCCAATTTAATATGAAGCCGTCTTTCTATCTCGTGCAAGGAGATTCTAAGTGTTATATGTTATGATAATCACATCTATTAGTCTATTATCATACCGATACAATAGATTTATTTCAATTTTGATGTCAGATTTGATGAAATTAAAAAAAATATCGTAAGCCTTACTTCATACGTAATCAAAGATATGGTTTACGTATGTATAGATATACATACATACATACATAGATCCGGGTTGAGAGCCCTCAGCACTCACCCATAGTCCGGGTTAAGCTGTGACAGCCCTCTGCGGCTAACAGCTAAAAGACAAATAAAAAAAAATAAAAAGAAACATACATAGATATTATCACGCCACATCCCTTGCAGGGTAGGCAGAGAGAACAGAGTGCCAGAGAACTCTATCTTTCCATACTTCACTCGCTTCCTCAACATTCATAATTCTCTTCATACACGCTCGCCGGTTTCGGAGACTCTTGACTCCACCTTCCTTCAGTACGTGACCAATCTAGTCTAGGTAGGTTAGTCTCGGTCTCCCCCGGTACATCCTTCCACGAATAACTAAACTCACGAATTATTACATCTCTAAGCTAATAATAGCTAATAACCTCACGTCAATATGTATTATTAGCTCAATGATATATTATGCTCAAATATGATAAACATTAGCCGCAATTTTAATATTAAACCACAAAACCGCAAACCATTTAGTATATATTTATTTTGTTAAAGTATTTCTTAGAATAAAATTAAACAGCAATAATTATAACTTGATTCTTTGAATTGTTATTAGTCTATATATTATTAAATTCAAATTCAAATTCATTTATTTACTAGAAGTGTGGTTACATGTTGTTGGTCAATAAAATTGTACAGTGCCGTTACACTCTACCATAACAATGGTGTGTAAATATTAACCTTATAACTAAGTTGATTCTAAATTTAAATGTCTACGGGTTAATCAATTAATGTCAAAAAAAATATAATAATAAATAGAAACGAAATTAAATAAACTGAAATAATTATTATAATAAATGTCAGGGTAAAAATATTTTGAACGGTCAATAATAAAAATCTGTCAGTGTCATTGATTGGTTTTTTTTTTTTAACATTATTCAATTATAGAAATTATTCATTAGTTCATTATTGCCGTATGTGTCATATATTCATTTAAGGATTAAGATTCTTCTTCTTCTTCTTTTTATGTATTGGCAATCAGCTACTTATACGAGCCATTTTTGCCAGTGTCGAGTTATAATTATCTTCACGTTCTTAATCTCTTCAGGTTAGTCATTGTCTGTCAGTCAGTCAAATTGTCGCCATCAACAGTGCTATGGTGACACTGTTAATGGTATGTTGTTTTTTTTTTTTTTTTTTTTTTTTTTTTTTTCGCTGAGGAAACGCATTTGCGCGCTATCCCCCGCCGGTGACAGACGAGGGGGAGTGTGGGACTCGCCGGCTATAGATGTTAGCGGCCGGAATACCCACTAAAACCACAGCGGCCCCTTCCGCGCTTTTACGGGGAGCCGGAGAGATCGTCTACTGACATTCGATCCCCGGCACCCCCACGCTTGGCTTTCTGGCAACGTCCTATCATCCCTCAAGGCGGTGGGAGGAGGTGCGCATAACGGCGCCTCCTCCTTCCCGGTCGCTGGCGGCGAAGCGAGTCAGCTGACGCAAGCGCCTCGCGTTCTCGCTCCGCGGCCTCCTTCCTTTTCATGATGACCTCGCAAAAGGAGGCCATTGACGACCAGCACCTGTCGCTGTCAAGCATCTTCGAGATGATAGTCGACAACGACAGGTCTCTCCCAACGACCGCCGATAGGACGTGGCGCTGGGGCCCCCAGGCAGGGCATACCTCCAGAGTGTGACGCGCATCATCTACTGGCGCACCACACTCGTGACATCCTGGGGCCCCTTCTCTTCCAATTCTGTGCAGGTACTTACCAAAGACCCCATGCCCGGTAAGCACCTGCACCATCCTAAAGCTTAGGCTGCCGTGCCTTCTACTAATCCAGCGGTGGAGATGTGTCGCAACCGCCTCCACAGTCCCCCGCCCTGCTACGGGGGACTCCAGATCTTCTCTCCACCGCTGAGTGACTCCCCTTCGGGCCACTTCCAGTACTCTGCCCAGTCTCCTTACGGAGACCTGCTCGTCGTTGGCCCGCGCCGCGACACGGAGCCGGTAGACCTCAGCCAGGGCCTTGGCCACAAGTGGCCAAGGTGGGTCGCCCGCCAGCAACGTCGCTGCGGTCCATGACACCGTACGATAGCCCCTGACAGCCCTCACCGCCATGGCCCTCTGAGGGCGTCGCAGAAGGGCCCTGTTGCGGACGGTGAGAGAGTCCGCCCAAACAGGGGCACCATACAGCGCCATGGACCGCACCACTCCGGCGTATAAACGCCGACAGGACGACCCAGGACTGCCTGTGTTTGGCAGAAGCCTACCTAACGCCGCGGCTGTCTTGATGAGCCTCGGAACGAGCTGGGCAAAGTGCGGCCCGAAACTCCACCTAGAATCAAGGTGCAGACCCAGATATTTCATCTGGGCCCGCACCGGCACAGCAACCCCAGACACGCTGATGTGTGCTCCTCGGGGGGGACCTCGACCCGGGCCATGAAATAGGAGGGCCTCGGTTTTCTCCACCGCGACCCTCAGGCCCAACATGCTGATCCGGCCCACGACGAGCGCAACCCCCTCTTCTGCCAATCGAGCAGCCCCCAGGAAGTCAGGCCTCCTCACCGTGATGAGGGTATCATCAGCATAGCAGATGACCCCCATCCCGGAAAGAAGCCGACCCCGTAGGAGCCAGTCGAATCCGACGTTCCACAGGATCGGGCCAAGGACCGATCCCTGTGGAACGCCGCACTCCACCCGATGACGATGAATGCGCCCGTCGCCCCCCTCCCAGAGCACGTGCCTTCCCTCGAGGTACGCTTCCAACAGCCTCCAGAGGTAAGGAGGCACTTCATGATACTGGAGTGCCTCCATTAGCGTCTCATGCGGGAGGCTGATGAAGGCGTTCTTTATGTCCAGCGAAACTGCCAGGAGTTAATGGTATGTTGTAGGAATTTTGATGGAAAACGAAAACGTTGTAAAGCACTTTTATATGATATTCACTACATCCCAGCTGTTCTGTCACATCATATTACATAAAATACCATAAAAATTATCTAATATAACACGTTAAAACACTAAGATATCGAATATAATACAAGAGCACCACATGACGTTTTAGATTCCCGCCAAAAGTCCGATTAAGATTCTTTAGGTCCTTTTTTTTTTTTAGTAAACTTCGTGTAACAGCCCTAAGGCTGTGCGATATTAGGTCTACAAAGCGGCCTTGACTTCAGTGGCTCGATCGGTGAGTAACGCTTACTCTATATTGATGCACTGCTGATATGTGAGGACCTACGAGATCGACCTCATGCCGGATGGTGAAATATTCCCCAGTTTGACCATTCGCATTTTTATCAATCACTTATTAATGTTATATTTTTTTTTTATTTCTCTTGGTGGCAAACGAGCAAGCAGCACACCTGATGTTGCACGACATAAAACTGTCAACAGAGTGGTCCTACCACTAAAGAAATTCATTAAAGGTATAGGTGTCATTTTAAGATTTCCTTCATTTGTATAAATTGTATCTACATATGCGAGTGAAGTATGCAAAGATAGAGATCTCTGGCACTCTGTTCTCTCTGCCTACCCTGCAAGGGATATGGCGTGATGATATGTATGTATGTATCTACATATAATACTTTAGTCATCTTTTAGAACTCCCAAAGACAAAAAGCAAGTAGTGAATTGTATTGATAACGAAGTAAGTCCAAAATCAAAATCTTTCTCTTATCATGATGTTATCAAGCAAGTAATACAATTCGCCACCTTGTCCGTGTGTGCCCCCAACTAAGGTATATAACCTATGTAAAAGAAGTATAATTAAATAAGAGCGGGTGACAAAAGTATTTTTACTAAATCACTCTCCGAGACCGGCGAGCGTGTATGAAGAGAATTATGAATGTTGAGGAAGCGTGTGAAGTATGCAGAGATAGAGTTCTCTGGCACTCTATTCTCTCTACCTACCCTGCAAAGGATATGGTGTGATGATATGTATGTATGTATGTACTATTCCAAAATCAAATAAAGTGAGACAAAATGCGAAAGTATCTTACGCAGGTTTAGCCCTTTTTTTTGATAGGCCATAGGCGACGCAGACACGAGTACCTGTGCCTGATGCGATCTTAGCCGAGGCATCGTGTGACCGGACCGGGGATTAGTCCGTTTGCCCGGTGTGAGGTCACCGCGTGAGGACGATGTCTCGACGCGAAAGCTGCCGTGGCACTGACTCGAGAGGAACCCGCGAGGGTAAGCCGCGCGGCGAGCCACCGAAGACAAAGACCAGGTGCCGGTGGTCCACTCGTTCGGAGAAGATAGGTGCTTTGCGGGGTGGGTCAATGAAGTCGCGCGCCGCTTCTTCTTTCGCCCTGGACGGATTTAGCGCGGTGTGACCAGACCATAGCCGGCCGCAAAAATGAAAACCAAATAGCCGACCAAATAATTTTGACACTATTCTATTTACACTTATGTCTTACATAGGATGACTATGAGTTAATGGGTGGATGAATAGTGTACTTCTGGGTCTATCCGGAACGACAGAATATCGACAGGGATAACATAATCAGTCGTGCTACCGGTCTTTAGCAAGAAGTGATAAGACTGTATGTATTTCTTTTAGATAGATATTCAGGTTAGTTATCTCTTACTGTTTATTGTACAAAAATGATAGACCTGAATGAGGTCGAAGATAAAAATATCAAAATTTTCTACTTCTTAGGCAATATTATAATATAATTTTGGGCTCGTCCCTCTTCCACAATGAGAAGAAAACTCAACTTTTTGACCGTGGCAGGACCACGCTGTTGACAGTCTCTGTCTGCCACCGCCAGCCGGTCCATCCGGGGTAGTACCACACTCTCGCAGAAGATCGACGTCTAGTAATGGCAATCTGCTATTGCGCTTCGTTCGGTGAGCGAGAGAGTCGGAAGTTCAACTGGGGTGGGTTCGAGGTTTAGTTGAGTTTAGTTATTCGTAGGCAGCGGCCTAGTTATACCCTTGGTACTGTTAAGGTCGATGGGCGGCAGTGACACTTAAGATCAGGTATTATGCTTGCTTTCAAATCGTCTTTCTCTTGCATGGATGTAATCTGCATATCGTTTCCATTTGTTTTTTAAGATATCCACTACCAAGAAATAGTGAACTATGTTATAACTCAACATATATAATTGAAAAACGATATTATAAAGACCTGGGTTAACTCCATCTGATACCGTTTGGTCAACAATTGCATTCTCAAGAAGGGTTGACGTTTGACAAGCGGCTGGTCATAAAACTATTGCCAATAACTTTTACAATATGTACTATGAAAGAAGAGTACATATTGTATCGACCCCAATTAAATTGGGATAAGAGTAAGAGAATGATGACGTAATTGAAAACAAGATGACATTGCAAACTTGGAATACCCAAACGCCAGAGACGTTTGCTTGTAATGTTATACCAACGATACAATCCTTAGCCTAGTTATTCATGTATGTACAAGTACATAATTTTTTATTTTTTTTTATTTTATTTTACGGACTTTGTCGCATAGCGACCACATCTTCCTATAAGAATAACAATTTAATAATACATATATGAAGCAACTAACATTATCTTAAGCCTAACTCTACTCACTTAACTAATACTTTCATCTTTTCAGATGCAGGATCTGATAATAAATTATTAAGAAGGCCAATATCACTGGATCTAATCATTTTGATACATGTCTTCCTATAACTTTAATTTCGAATAGGTACATAGATAAAGCACGTGTTGCACCTCCACCTTCACCAAACCTCCACCAAAGGGGTACCTTTAAAGTTAAAATCCAAAACTGAATTTAGTTTATCACTAAATCCTTACTAATATTATGAATGCGAAGGTAAGTCTGTCTGTCGTTCTGTTTGTCGCTCTTTCACGCCAAAACTACAGAACCGATCTAAATGAAATTTGGTACACAGATAGTCTAGAGCCTGATAAAGTACATAGGATACTTTTTAATGCAAAAAAAGGTTGCAAAGAGGGATGAAAAATTGTAAGGAAGTATCGTTATTTTTGAAGCCAGAAGCTTGAAACTTATTTTTAGGCTATATATAACATAAAAATTTTGTAAAAAAAAATAACCTTAAAGGGTAAAACAAAAATAGGGGATAAAAAAAAATTAGGAAAGTAACCTTTTACGTGGGCGAAGCCGCGTGCAGCAGCTAGTCTTCAATAAAACTAAAATTATTTTATTAACTAAAGTTAGTCACAACCACAGGCCGTGCTTTTACCCCAAAATTACAGGTGATGGTTGCGTGTGGTCTGTGGTGTTTGCTTATAGTGTTAGTATATGCCGTAATAGAGTGGTAGGTACTACAGTGATGGTATTCTCCACGTAATGGGCACGGTAAACATTTTAAACGGGCTATAACGTGTGAATTTGTTATCAACGGAATTACCTTCCGTAAATATATTATTGTACTACTCGATTGGTCCAACTTCACATCGTAGCTCTTGCTATTTCATTAGCGCATATGATTTATACTATCTTCGACATTTCGAATACTTTTCAGGAATCAGGAAGACTGAAAAAAGGAGAACCATCTCCTACCGACAATAAAAGAGCATTGTGAAATTAAAAATCAAATACAAAATACGTTTAAATTTGTATAAAGAGTTTTATTTCATGTGTAATACTCGTCAAAACATTAAGAATTGTTGAGAGACTATTTTTTTTATTGCTTATGGTGTCAAGCGAGCGGACAGCACACCTGATGGTAAATATCACTGCCGCCCATGGACCTTCACTGATGGTATTGATAGGCCGCTGCCTACCAATACAAACCTCGAACCCACTCTAGATGGGCTTCCGGCTCTTTCGCGTACCGAACGAAGCGCAATAGCATATTGCCATTACTCAGACGTTGATCTTCTGCGGGAGTGTGGTACTACCCCGGACTGACCGGCCTGCGGCTGTAGACAGAGAATTGTCCATAGTGTAGTCCTACCACTATTAAAATTTAATATATCTACGAGTGTTAAATAAAAATAGTTTTGAGTAACTAGCTGAAATTTATTTGGGGGTTTATAAAAATGTATTAATCTACATTAAGCTAGGATTATAGACAATATTTAATTCATCAAAAGCAATACATCTATAAAAACGCATAAACACCTGTTTTCAAACTGGGTGGTCGAACAAATTTGTGTACCGAATTAGTCGTTCAAATGATGGTCCAAGTTGAGCCTCTTTACACAACAAATATGGTTAAAATTGGGATATTGTACACTTAACTTTAAACTTAATGTGTAAACTAAGTGTTTAACTTGTTTGACCAGTGAATGATATAAGAAAGGAGGCTGTACATATTTATTTAAACTTCTACAAGTCATAGAACTTGAGTTCAAATTGGAGACCGATTCTTGTTTGTATAATTGTATATACTATTTTCTCAATTGCGCTATTGCTGCTTGTTTTCAACTTTTTAAATTGAAATAGATATTTACGAATACCTGTTAGTGATACTTAGTACATTCTTTTTTGTTTTTTTTTTTGGTCTCAGTGGCTAAAAATGCATTTTTCGCATACCCGCCCGTACGGGGTATGTGGGACTCGCAGGCCCTGAAGGGGACACTGAATACCCACTAAAAAGACCAACTGCGATAGCTGTTACCCGCAGATGGCTTTTACAGCTTTACGAGGACAATGGGTGAGCCCAAGGGCTCTCAACCCTAATTACTTAGTACAAGTTCGACATTAAAATTTATACAAAACTATAAGCTATTTCTATTGTGAGATGCTAATACGAAACTCATCATTACCATTTTTTTTTTGATCCCAATTACTTAGGGTCGCCGCAATATGTCTTCTTATACACATATCAGCTCTGCATCTGAAGGGAAAAACCTTTTCTACTCATTTTACATACGCATTCCATCATTTTTTCCTCGGTGTTCTTTTGTTTTTACATATGGCGGCAAACGAGCAAGCAGCTCACTTGATGGTAAGTGTTACTGCTGCCCATAGACCTTTGCAATACCAAGGGTATAGCTAGGCCGCTGTCTACCAATACAAACCCCAAACCCACCCAGTTGGACTTCCAGCTCTCTCGCTCAACGAACGAAGCGCAAAGCACATTGCCATTGCTCAGACGTCGATCTTCTGCGAGAGTGTGGTACTTCTCCGGGTGGACCGGCTCGCGGCTGTAGACAAAAAAACTATCAACAGCGTGGTCCTACCACTAACAATCGTTATTTTACCTCAAAACACATCAATATTCAGATTTAAACATTTCCTCACATTTATTACTTTCATTCCATCCCATTGAATTTCCATACCACGTCTTCTATAACTTTTTCATCAGTAGCGCAACTTTTAAACTTTGCTCTCAAAATACAAATACGAACTAATGAAAACCTATATTATCTCATTTAGCCAGTGTGATGTAACCTAATTGCCCTCATCTGAAAGAAGGATCGCAGCTAACATTTGGCTGTATACAAGCTGAAGACAGGAAGAATATAGAAATGACTACGCTTGGCAAGCAAGTTGACTATCACGATTAATACTAAAAGTCTTCAAGGAGCTTGATGCCGTACGTCCGCTTGGTGATCCTTCAGCCAGGTCTTCCACAGGCAGAGGATGATAATTAATGATGGGTGAGGACTATAATCAACATCGCTATATGTGAGCGAGAACTCACAGGAAAATATATTCTGTGCCGACGCGTCCTAGCCACCGAAGACAGACGCTTGGCGTAGAGAGGTGACATCTAGGGCGGGTCTATGGGGTCGCGCGCCATTTCATCTGTCGCCCCGAACGGATTTAGCGGGGTGTAACCAATCCAAAGCTCGCCGCCAAAAAAAAAAAAAATGCCGACGCGTCTTATCAGCATTGTATATGCTAATTTCTGTGCTATTATATGTAACACTAGTGTCTATTAATACGGTATATATAGACTGAAAAGAAGAAAAGAATACAGATCTTCATAAGTATTGTAATTATTCCAAATAGAATAAAAAAAAATATATTATCACAGCAAAAACTAACCGCAAGATTATTTCTATATGAACCATATAAAATTAAATAGCGTCAAATCGTTTTCAACTAAATATATTCAACAGTGAGATAAAACTAATTTTACGGTATTTATTGCGTTTAATTAATTTCCACGACGAACTCAATAAAGTATCCGTAACGTTGGTATAATAAAAATCGAATTAAATGTGATAAAATGCATAAAATTAGTTTCAATAATACGTGTTATATTTGCTTAAAAATCACAATGTTACAAGGTTAACAAACTTGAATATAATTTAGCCTCTAAATAATCCTTTTTTTAACCCTTATCTAAGCAATTTTGAATAAAATCATTTTCAATGGAAGGCCTGCCATATATTCTCTTCAAAACATATCAAATAAATAGCGATATTCTAAAATTAGACCAATATTTTAAATTAAACGATAAGAAATAAACTTGCCGTCGCTGTGTGGTTGCGGCTACGAATACTAACCTAACTTTACTGGTGGATGTCGTAAAAAATGACTAAGAGACCTGGGCCAACTCCATCTGATGCCATTTGGTCAACAATTACATTCCCAAGAAGGGTTGACACCTGGCAGGCGGCCGGTCATAGAACTATTGCCAATAACTTTTACAATATGTACTATGAAACAAGAGTACATATTGTATTGACCCCAAGTAATTGGGATAAGAGTAGAGGAATTGATAATGAAATAAACTTTGGCGACTTTAAAAAAATGCAATTAATTCACACAAGCTACACCTAGACTCAGAACAGCAATTTGAGGATCGTAGAAAGTATTTTTCTGAATGGAAATCAAACTCGTGATACTAGGCGCGGTATCTTAACTATTAAGCCATCTGTGCAGTCAAATAATCATATTTAAATAGCAGTAAATACCGTCAAATAGTTAATAGTGAAACTTAAATGTCGAGGTGTACTGGACTCACTTTATAGACTTCGAAGATGCTTATACCAGCTAATTCTGACTGCTTGGAGATGGTACCCGAAAGTGAAGCCCGTCGGGCAGGCTACTAAAGGCAAAGACTAGGCATCCATGGTCAAATGGCAATAGAGGGGTATAATAAGGTACAGAATTTCACGCCGTTCCAGGTACCGATGGCCTGTCCACATAGCAAAAGAGAGGTACGTGTACGACAATTTATAAGGTCCGTTCTTTTCATCGCCTCGAACAAATCGGACGGGATGTGATAATAACATTGCCTGTTCCCAAAAGAAAAGGTTGCATGCCGTCCTTTTCGCAATCTCAACTCACTTTTGAGCACATGCCGCCACCAAAATAGAAATTGACCTACTATATCACGCTGGTAAGACGGATTGGTTTAGTTATTTAATTTTTTCTGTCTCTTGCAAAAATATGTAATCTGCGTATTGTATCTCAATTGAAATTGACTTTTACAACAACTACGTGCGAGGATAGTGAATTGTATTCTTTGTCAACTTTTTTTTTTTTTTGCTATGGACGTTGCACCCCGCCAAATCGGTCCGGGGTGACGGAAGAGGCTTCGGTGGTCCGCCCGGCGGTATGCCCTCTCGGGTTCCTCTCTCGTCGACGCCCCGACAGCTTTCGCCGTCGAGGCGTCGCCCTCACGCGGTGGCCTCACGTCGGGTGACTGGACAATCCATTCTTTGTCACCATAGGGAAGATTTGCAATTTCATGCATATATAAATCTGAAAACCAGGGTTAGAACCCGAGACCTGCCTATAACATTCTATTGCTCTCCCAATTTTAATTTACATGGCGTAATAAATGCCTAGATTATCGATTCCCTTGCTAAATTATAAAAGTATTTATTTCATCTAATTTTAAATAAACGTTAAACAGATGAATTTACTACTATTTTCTGGTTTAATCCATAGTCACGGGTGAGGTCTCTGTAATTCAATTTAAACGCTTGATATACCGTAAAATTTGTTGTATTTTATTGTTTAATACATTGCTTTGATTGAGATTACAAATATTTGCAAAACAAATAACTAATTTTAATCAGTTTTTTTTTGTTGATATTTCATAAGAAATCATTGCAAAGTGATCTCTTTTTTCGACACAAATTTTAGTTCAGTTTTTATTCTTTTAATACTAAAATTCCACTTTTTGCGTGTATAATTTCGCATTGAAATGTCTTTAATTGTATTTGTACAAAAATGGAAAACTCAAAATCAACCCTATCCCATCTGAACAGCTTGGTATGGTAGTATAATTTCCCCCTCATTACGAATAAGACTCAAGCCCAGCAATGAAACGTATAGGAGCTGATGTGGAATCTTTTAGTCAATAAAATGATTAATTATTGGACTTATAAGGGCACTTATATATTATAAACTAGCTTCTGCCCGCGGCTTTGCCCGCGTAAAAGGTTACTTTTCTAAAGTTTTTCATCCCCTATTTTTATTTTACTCCTGAAGGGTAATTTTTTTTCAAAATTTTAACGTTATATTTATTTATATCTAATCAATAGCCTAAAAATAAGTTTTAAGCTTCTGGCTTCAAAACTGACGATACTTCCTTCGGTACATCTTTTCATCCCCCTTTACAACCCCTTTTTTGCATTAAAAAGTAGCCTATGTATTTTATCTATACTAACTGTGTACCAAATTTCATTTAGATCGGTTCAGTAGTTTCCGCGTGAAAGAGCGACAGACAGACAGACAGAGTTACTTTCGCATTTATAATATTAGTAAGTAAGTAAGGATTTTACAGTTTATTTGAAATTAACGTAACAATTTACTAGCGGATCAGAACGAGAAGATTCGACAAGAAATTCAAGAGGCTCACATTTTTAAGTCATTTTCTTTAAATAAAAATTGCATATAACATATTTGATAAATATTAGCTCTAGTATTTTCAATCTAGGATACATATTTTTTTACTAAATATAATACAAAAAAGTATGGTTAGACCAGATTCCATAAGTAGCAGGCGATCATGAGTTAACTATAAGAGAGCAATTATAAAAGTCTGTTGTTATCCATATATAACTTTATGGGGTATTTGTTGGGAATGGAATAATGAATGCTTAGAGTATCACATGTGGTTGATGATGAGGAAAAAAAATAACATTTAATAACGCATATAATGCTAGTTGATTAACAAAAAATAAAATAAAAAGTGATATGATAAAATTTTCACCTTAATCAGACATCAGGAAGTCTCAAATTTAAAGTGCAAGATTTGATTACAGATATTGAGACGGGTAAAAATAAATAAAATCTTGTAATATATGTAGTTGTAATATAAAACTATCACTATTTAAATTTGTTGCGGGTCCTCAGACAATTAAAATTATCTCCCGGGACTGTCTGAGAGTCATTTCTTGGTGTCATTTGTCGAGACCATCGTGGATCCTGGCTTACAGGTGCTATAATGGTGGAAATGTGTGGTGGAATTAGTCCTAATTAAAAATTATATAAAACTATAGCATTGATTGCACAAATGGCGCAGTTTTTAAGGCTGTGAGACCAAGCTGTCATGCCAAGTGTCACAGATTCGATTCCCACGCAGGATAATACTTTGTGTGTCCATTGATTATTTGTTTTTAAAGTTCCTCATAATGCAAGGATTAGTTCAAAAAAAATCTCGTCATTCTCCTACTATTATCCCTTTGCTAATTGCTTGGGGTCGTTACAATATGTACTCTTTTTTCATAGCATTTTGTAAATGTTATTGGCAATAGTGTTATGACCGGCCGCCTGCCAGACGTCAACCCTCCTTGGAAATGTAATTGTTGACCGAACGGCATCTGATGGTGTTAGCCCAGGTCATTATAAGGGTCTTAGTCGTCTTTTACGACATCCACAAGCATAGTAAGGGTTGGTAGTATTCGTAGCCACTACCACATAGCTTTAAAAAAATCTATTGTAGAAATAATCATTTACAGTTTCTCTCACAATTACTATATTATAATTTAAAATATAAGTAACACCAACAGCCAATATAAATAGCTATTGATTGCTACCGCCATATTTAAATTTTGCCAATACTTTTATTTATAAAACCATTAAGATTATGGCAACCCATCAATCCGTCATTACCCACATTAGCGTCAAGCGGCGACGCAGCGAGCGGCACTGATAACAGCTAATACGCGTATGTGCGTATATGCGCATATAATATGCGCATATATGTATATGTCACATTCGCGCATTAATAACATTGACGCGGAAAAATCACCAAGTGTAGTTATCGAGATTCGATTCCATTGTCAGACACGACACGACACGTTTACTAACTACTAAAAATCACATAAAAACATGTTTACGAGCGAAAAATGATCGTTACAAGTAGGACTCGAACTCACACCTATAGGAAATTTGTTCTAATGGTCCTACCACTTGGACAAGTATGAGCTGTTGTATGACAATCAAATTATAACTCGTATTATAATGTCGTCTTTATGGGAGATGTGACGTATCGCTCGTAAACAAGTTTTTTATAAATAACTTAGCATCTTAAATTTTAAATATCAGTAATTTGAATGTATCACCTTGGGCCTTTCTCCGTATATTAACGGAATAAGAATACAAGGTATCACCACCCTTTTCTTTCACATAGATGCTCATAAAAGATAACTAGGAAATGCGAGCAGATAAAATAACTACAAGTGAAGGAATTTTCGAGATAAAACACAATACCAATCCGACTGTGGCGTGGCGTGGTATAGTAGGTTTTCTTTTATATTTCGGAGGATTTGGATTTGGAATTGGACTTTAATTCAATCTACCCTGCATCAAGTATTTCTTTTCCACTTCTAGGCACGAGTTTCCTTGACATTAGGAAGGAAAATGGTTTACAATATCATGTTGTACAAACGAACTAACATAAAGTTTAGAAAATTTCTTATATTTATAATAAAGAAAAAAATATTATTAATTAGACTTTTTAGCTAAATGTATTAGATTACTAAGGCCCTTTTTTTCACATTTCTAATAAACTTTCAAAAATCATTTGCTTTTTAAATAGTTCAACGGATTGTGATCTAACCGGTATCAACTAACAAGGACTTACCAAATAACTGCTGACATGCTACTCGCTCTTCATCTTTTGAAAAAAACACTGGTGTCATGTATATTTAATTCGTATTGCTAACGCATAGAATTCATCACCATACTAGCCGAAACTCTAAACATAATCCTTTTAATATCGTGAGACAATGAAAACGCTCATCTTTTGACAATATTTTACTCGTGCCTGATGTCTCGAACTCTTGGCACGTATATAATAAATGATTATTACCTGCCTATGCCCATCAACTTAGCGTAATGATACGTTACACATAGATCACGAACAATAACATAATGTACGGGAAACTTAGATAGGACTTTGTTCATTAAGTATTTGAGACAATTTATTAAAGACATTTGATTTTGATCTATCAAAGAATAGAAGAATAATAAATCAATAATAAATAATATAATTATTATAACAATTAGCTGTGTGGTAGCGGCTACGAATACTACCAACCCTTACTTTGCTCGTGGATGTCGTAAAAGACGACTAAGAGCATTATAACGATTTGGACCAACTCCATCTGATGCCGCTTGGTCAACAATTACATTTCCAAGGAGGGTTGACAGTTGGCAGGTGGCCGGTCATAAAACTATTGCCAATAACTTTTACAATATGTACTATTAAGAGGAGTAACATACTCTATCGACTCCAAGTAATTGGGATAAGAGGAGGAGAATGATGATGCTGAATTATTATTTCCATATAATATGTGATGCTTTGTGTTTGGTGATGGAGAATACAATTCACCATCTACTATCTTATCGGTAGGTGTGGTAGAAGATGATTAAGGGATATAATATTTGACTGCATAGATGGCGTAGTGGTTAAGGTTAAGATACCAACCTTCGGTGCCAGTGCCGTGGGTTTCATTCATATGCGGGACAATACTTTGCGAACCACAATCTATTGTTCTGAAAAGAGGGTAAATTGTCTGCGTTAATTATAAGTTTGTAAAGTACCCCGCTTGCAATATGATGATAGAGTAAGAATACAATTCACCACCCCCTATCTTACCCGTGGGTATCGTAAAAGGTGACTAGGGGATATAATATGCATATGGCATCTGTGCAAGAGAAGGAAATCTCGAAAAAATACCCTATACCAACACGTGTGACCAGCGTGGTATAGTAGGTCAATTTCCCTCCCATTGTAAAGTAGGCTCGAGCCCAACAGTGGAACGTATGTAGGCTGAGATGATGGTGATGATGAAAGTACCCCGCAATACAAGGATTAAATTCTTAGTACCGGGTGGTGCTTAAAAAAAATTAATATAATATCTATGCAAGAAAAGGAAACTTGGAAATACAATAAAAAAGTATTTTTATGTGTGGTGACGGAGTAAGAATACAATTCACCTACTATCTTGCTCGTGGATGTCGTAAATGAAAATTAAGCTATTTCAATACATACTTCTAATATTTATGCATGCTATGTCAATCTGTCTGACCAGTCTGGGATAGCACATCCATTTCCCTCCTATTACAAATTATTTTTTGAAGTTAACGTGTAAAAATAAACGTCAGCCTTAGTTTTTATTAACGTTTCTATATCCTCAACTTATCTCTCTCAATTCCAACTATAATAAATTCATTAGAAATAAAATCCCCTTTGAATCCCTCGGGATTACATATGAAGAAAATCCCAAACCCAAACTATTACTATTGACATTTCACACAAGGGATTATTAGCTTACCACATTACATCACTATTAAGCTATAACCAACCCCCTATATTATTATATTGACACACATACAAACGTTTTTACTTATACAATATCTAAATGGCCAAAAGCTTACCTCGGTCTTTTCTCTTTAGTGTCTTTTGGAAAATATCTTTAGATAATAAAAAAACAAATGAAGAAAATTATAAAAATTAAAAAAAAAAATAGAAAACCAAGGACCGAGCCAGGGTCGTCTGAATTACATACATACATATCATCACGCCATATCTCTTGCAGGGTAGGCAGAGAGAACAGAGCGCCAAAGAACTCTATCCTTGCATACTTCACTAGCTTCCTCAACATTCATAATTCTCTTCATACACGCCCGCCGGTTTTGGAGACTCTTGACTCCGCTTTCCTTCAGTACGTGACCAATCTGGTCTGGGTAGGTTAGTCTCAGTCTCCCCCGGTACCTACATACTTCCACTTTCGCATTGTATATCTTCTTAACCAGACGTTCGTTCGGCATTCTTTCCACATGTCCGAATCATCGGAGCATTCCCTTTCGCAACTTTACACCAATACTCTCTTTCATATCTACTCGCTCTCTTACGTCGTCGTTACGAATGCGGTCGGTCAGCCTAACTGCACAGATTTTCCGTAGAGATTGCATTTTGACCGCATTAATTTTACTTTCATGCTCTTTTCTGCATACCCAACTCTCGCTTCCATATAGTAATGTTGGGACAAGCACTGTGTTATGTATTGCTACACGTGGCTTCTGACTGAGGTGGTGGCTACCGAGAACTTGTCCTAACGCTCCGTTCACTCTATTTCCCGCATTCACTCTTCGCTCTATATAAATGGTGTACCTTCCATCTCGGCTAAATCCACATCCAAGATATACAAATTCATCCATTTGCCTACCCTGCAAGGGATATGGCGTGATGATATGTATGTATGTATGTATCCATTAATAATAAATAATATAATAATAATAATAATCCATTCTGAATTAGACAGCTGAAATGCCCAACTGAGCTACTTTTATTCTTGTTGACAACGGCTAATCTTTTTTTTATTGCTTATGGTGGCAAACGTGCTAAATACACACCTGATGGTAAGAGTTACTACCGCCCATGGACCTTTGCTATACCAAGGGTATAGCTAGGCCACTGCCTACCATCACAATCACCAAACCCACCCAGTCGGGCCTCTGAAATTTACCATATCAATCTAATTAGTTTTTTATTGGTTAAAACACTGACAAAATGACATTTCCTATAGATGAAAGAAGAAGTTCCGTCGATTATTTGCTT
Source organism: Lymantria monacha (assembly GCA_905163515.2). Lineage (NCBI taxonomy): Eukaryota > Metazoa > Arthropoda > Insecta > Lepidoptera > Erebidae > Lymantria > Lymantria monacha. Next base: position 9,123,506 of record LR991081.1, on the reverse strand, counting down.
CCAAAACTTACTGTATACTAAATTTCATTTTATTCACTAGAGTCGTTGCCAAGGTTCTGAAAATATAGGAATATTCCTATATTTTCAGAACCTTGGCAACGACTCTAGTGTATATACAAAAATTACTCGTTGAAAGATAGTACATACACACATACATGTCATCACGCCATATCCCTTGCAGGGTAGGCAGAGAGAACAGAGTGCCAGAGAACTCTATCTTTGCATACTTCACTCGCTTCCTCAACATTCATAACTCTCTTCATACACGCTCGCTGATTTCGGAGACTCTTGACTCCACCTTCCTTCAATACATGACCAATCGTCTAATCCAAATAAAGTCCAAATGAGTTGAAAGATAGAATATACAAAAATTATTTTAATATTTTTCAATTTTTGTGCATTCCTATATTTTTTTTAGAGAGCACATACTCGTAAAACTGCCCGATGCCATGACTGAACTTACGAAAGTCGGGTGGGAGACTAGTAGTTAGACCTAGTGGTCTAACTACTGATCTCCCATTTGAGCCTATCATCCTCTGCGCAGTCGGCTTATAAGTTATCTAAGCTATCCATAAATCTAAAGACACCTATTGTTGAATATAGGTAAGGTTCACTATAAGTAGAGAATAATGCTAAAAACGGAATGCTAGCAGACAGAGTTACAGTTTCATGTTAAATATGCGTTTCCTTGGTGATTTTGCTCATTTTGCTGGAGCTCCCTTAGGGGAGTTCTATAATTTACCAAATAAATGGGTTATAAAAAAAAAAAATATAAAGTTATTTGTTTATTTTCATTCAGTATGCACTAGTTTTTCAGAGAGGAACAAAAAGAAATATATATTTAACACATCTTACTATAAGTAAGCTTACACTTCTCACACACACTAACAAAATTTATGAACGTATTTTTATTGTGAGAACATTAAACAATCCGAATCCGCGGCTTACGCTTGTAATCCTACATTTGAATTTTTTATTAATAATGGCCGTTTAAAGCCGAATGGATAATGTTAATAATGAACGGTAGACGGTATAATGGCTTTTATTGTTAATATTATTAATTTATTTATGATTAATTCAATGCGAGGGTGATCATATACCCGTAATAGTGTGATTAATTTATTAGATTTTGTGGTATTTTTATTATTATTTTTTTTCTCATCGATTCCGTTAGTAACTGGTTTGATGGTAATTTTATTAAAGATTATTTAATAGGTGTAGTGTATTCGATTAGTGGAATCGTTTATAATATGTGACCGGCATGACTGATTGGTTTAAAATATATTATTAAATATCTATAATTATTAGAAATGGCGTTAAATTGTCGATCGTTATATTAGAAAGTTTTTTTTTTTTTTTTTTTACGATAACAAGTTTAATGACACACATAATAATCTATCATTTTTAAGTTATTGTAGTTGAGGTAGAGTATTTTTGATGTAATGTGTATTTATAAAAATTAGATTGTGATTGCTTTTTTTTTTTTTTTGTATACCTATATAAAAAGTTAAGGAAAAATAATGGTGTATGTTAGCGGCTATGAATATTACCAACTCTTACTTTGCTCGAGGATGTCGTAAAAGACGACTAAGATCTTTATAACTTTTTTTTTTTTTTTTTTCTTGTAGGGGTGGGTTATGGTCGGCGCTCTTCTCGCACCACTCCATCCGGGGCGACCAAGGGGCGTACGCACGCATACCCGTAACCCACCCATGAACCTCGCCTACGTCGTTGGACCGACCACTGGAGCAGCGTGAACTTGTCGTCAGTGGCCGGAAGATCTTTATACCTGGGTCAACTTCGCCATTTGGTCAACAATTACATTCCTAAGGAGAGTTGACGTCAGGCTAGGTGACGGTCGTGAAACTATTGCCAATTACTTTTGCAATATGTATGAGTACATATTGTGCCGAACCTTTTTTTTTTTTATTTCTTCGCAAATCGGCCCGGGGCGACGGAAGAGGCGGCACGCAACCCCATGGACCCATCCTGCAAACACCTCTTTTCGCCGTGCGAGCGGGCCACCGGTACCCGATCTTTGTCTTCGGTGGCCATATTGTGCCGACCCTCAAATAATTGGGATAAGAGGATGAGAATGATGAAAAAGTTAAAAAAAAAAAATATTTTCTCTTACATTTTGAAATGAATTGAAAAGATGTGCCATCCAGATAATTACACCTGCAAGGTTCTAATATTATATATATTGCAATTAGTTTATCCTTTATCCTGTGGCGTACTTATAATAATATATTTTTACAATCTAAGGAAACTAACTCGAAATTTTCCGTGTGATGACGGAGTAAAAACACAATTCACCTCCCTCTATCTTACTCGTGGGTCGATCACCCACCCTAAAAGACGAAGTGATAAAACATGCATATAACATCTATGTAAGAGAAGAATAACTCGAAATAAAACCCTATACCAACACGTCTGACCAGTGTAGTAGGTCAATTTCTCTCCTAGTATGGAAAAGGCTTGAGCCTAGCTATGCGCCATATATGAACTGAGATGAATAAAAACTCGAAATAAACCCCATACGATGGGTGGGTAATCCCTATGATGTTTTAATACCATTTGACCAGCATAATATAGTAGTTCGAAATTGACCTTTTTTGCGGCAGACTATGGATGCGTCTCGCCCCGCCAAATCGTTCTGGGGTGACGGAAGAGACGACGCGTGACCCCATACACCCACCATGCAAACTCCTCTCTTCGCTGTGCGAGCGGGCCCCCGGTACCCGATCTTTGTCAACGGTGGCCAGTTCGAAATTGACCAAAGGATCTTTCTTTCTATTGTCTTAATTTTTAGACATTTATTTCTTTATATTTCATCATTATCATCATCATCACAGCCCATAAATGTCCCACTGTTGGGCTCGGGCCTCCTCCGTAATGGGAGAAAAATTAACCTACTATACCGAGCTGGTCAGACGTGTAGGTGTAGGGTTTTGTTTCGAGTTTTCCTCCTCTCACATAGATGTTATATGCGTCTTATATCCCTTAGTCGTCTCGTATGATCACCCACGGGTAAGATATGGAGTGGTGAAAAATATTTTTACTCCGTCACCACACGGAAGACACTTAGATAATATTTACTCTACGTCAATTTCGTACGAAATATATATGAGCCATGATAATGAAATAAAGAAACGAAAATGATCTTTAGAAGATACAAATACTAAGTAACCTTACAAACTCCAAAAACAACACAAGCAATTTAGTTTCACATATTTTAAGGGCACGTCACACGGTGACGGATCGCTTTATCCGCTAAAAGTTAATTTCCTCTCTTTACACCAACAAATTCAATCCCTCTGGTACACAATGAAGCATATTTGCTTATCTTTAATTGATTCACTTTAACCCCTCGCTGTGATAAGGATTAGCTCTATTCACGCTGACTTTTACAAGGGTAGTGCACCCTTAACGAGGGTAGGACGTAGACTTTTAAACGCGTAGACTGGACACGCTGTATTTAAAGACTTTGCCTAAAAGCATATTAATATCTTGCGGTCTAGATTAGTTTTTTTTTTTATTGTTTTTGATATCAAACGAGCAAGCACTACACTTGATGGTAAGTGTTACTGCCGTCCATGAACCTTTAGGGCCGCTGCCTATCAACACAAACCCCAAACCCACCCCAGTCGCGCTTCCGGCTCTCTCGCTCACCGAACGAGGCACAATAGCACATTGCCACTACTCAGACGTCGATCTTCTGCGAGAGTGTGGTACTAACCCGGACAGACCGGCCCGCGGCTGTAGACAGAAACCTGTCAACAGCGTGGTCCTACCACAAACATTTTATTTAAAAAAAATATTTAAATTAAAAATTAGTATTACTGTCAAATATTATGTTTATATTAGTTTAATACATTAATTTGATGTCTATAAATTCCATTAGTATGGAGCGAGTAGCAAAATAAATTGTTAGACATTCTTGTATAAAAATTATTTACATAATGTTTTACATAACATAAATCGTGTTGAGTACATGACTTATATTATTACAAATACTACATAATTATTATATTAAAAACATTGGTGTGTTTATTTGTTAATATAATAATATACACATTCATCATCATCATCATCTCGGCTCGTATATGTCCCACTGTTGGGCTCGAGCCTCCTCCATAATAGGAGCGAAATTGACCTACTATACAACGCTGGTCAGGCGTGTTGATATACAGTTTTGTTTCGAGTTTTCCTTCTCTTACATAGATATTATATACGTTTTATATCCCTTAGTCGTCTCTTACGATCACCCACAGGTAAGAAAGGGGGTGGTGATTTGTATTCTTACTCCGTCATCACACAGATAATATATATATTATATTACATCAATAATTTTATATACACATCCATGCTGTGATATTATTACTTTATGAATTTCAAGTTTAAAAATATAAAACTAATAATAAAATATGCAATATCCCTTAGTGTTTGAAAGTACGTATCCTATGTGTAGTGCATATTTTCTTGACGATTGGTGGAGAGTTATGACATCACGGTGTAGTCTCTAAGCTTTATAATTAGGTTTGAAGTCGCTAAAAGTCCAATAGTAAGATGTACACTTGGTATTTTTCTGTGAGATAGAATCCAAAATTCAGAATTCCGTAGAAGAATGATTATACCCGATACAGCTCATAGGACATGCTGGTAATGAGCAGGATACATTGTTCAGAAATCGATAAACGCTGGGGAAGAATGATTCTCGAGTGGCGACCACCTATCGAGTAATACAGTAAGGGCGGACCGCCGACTAGGTGGACTACCGAAAGTCTCATGGAGTCATTGGTTGCGGGCCGCACAGAACCGCGTCTGACGGCGTTCTATGGAGGAGATTTACGTCCTCAGATTGTACACTCTCAGATTTAATTATAATTTAAAATAACAGGTTAAGTACAATTAAAAGCAAACAAACAAAATATGTTACTATGTTATAAGCAAGTGTGTAGGTAGAAAAAGTACTGTGTGACTTATCTATACTAATCCACACTAACTATTCATAAATATTACATCGGATTTCATAATCGGCGCGTGTCACGCATTATCGGGCGACGTCGTATGACGTGTATAGCGTCGTCGGCAAACGTCGGGTGAGTTCGTAATGCGATACTCGGGAAATACAACTGTTTATCGCGGTAAGGGCGAGATGTTTGCACAGTAATGGGGGAAGTGTAATGGTTTTATGGGATTTGTGAAATTGTATGTGACTTTTTGGGTGATCGTTTTAATTAAAAATATTTGTAATCTGTGAGAATATTGTTGCCATTTTAATAGGCTTATAAGTAATAGGTTATTTTTTGTTATATTTTTATATTTCTGTCATTCGTTTGTATAATCTTGCTGTTGTTTTTAAGATTCATGCCTATTTTAGCCACGACTCCTACATTTTAAGAACTTATAAATGAATCATAACATGAGGTTAATATAATTTTTTATGCCTTTTTGATGTCGAATTTTTGGATTAATTTTCTGGCATCTATCTAGATTTTGATAAAGTCTTTCCTTGCTATTTTGTTACATAAAGTAGCTGAATGTTGATCAAATCTAGAATCCGTATAAGTTTTGCATTTACGTTGGTGTTGCCATATTCAATTCCAATCGTCAATTTTATCACATATTGTGAAGTTTCTATATCTGAACTCTGCCTATATCCAATATTACAAATAGAAAAAAGAAGAAAGCTAACATGCTTATAACAGTAAAAAATTTACATTCAATAATATCAAAATCACTTTAAAAGCCGGCACGCAACCAAATATTTTTATTTTTAAATTCATCAAATGTCACAAATGTGCAGATATTTAAAATAAGAACCGTCATTCAAAATATAAAAAGCGCGCGATTCAGTGTAGTGGACACGTGATATACTTACATATGGAAATTGAAAAAAAAACCATATAATTCCGCCCTACCTGAACAACCTAGCAATTTTTAAACTCGATTTCAAACTTTTATATACATTTCTACTATTTAATAAGTTTTTATTATATAATATTTTATATTTTATAAAATGGGAATTGAAGAAAATAAACTCTGAGTGATTTGAAACGTTTGAATGCAACCAAATGTTTATGCTTTAGTTTTAATGAAGATAAGCACAAGCATATAAAACAGAAAGTTTTCTCAAGAAAATATATTCTTTTCTAAAGGAAAAGTAGAAAACTTCTTTTCTAAATGTGAAATCCTACAAGCATCATGTGTCTTTTTTAGTTTTAGTCTCCCGTGAAACCAGGCCAATAAGTCTTCGTATAGATGTAATTGAAATGTACCACATTTCTATCTAATTTATATCAGCAAATACCTATAATTTTATGAAAAAAGATAATTTACGCTTAACCTTTAACTTACTTAACCGGTAAATAATTTAATATCAAGTAAACTATAAAATAAATTCACACGTTATCTATAACATGAAGTAAGCGAAACCCTCCATGGACAGGAATGCAGGAAATTGAATTTTTTTATCGCTCGCCATACAAAAAGATGCAATAGGCCCGTCGTGGCGCGCTCGACTGACAATTTTCGACGACATTTTTAACGATAAAGCTCGTGTAAAAATGTTATTTCAATTGAAATTTTAAAACCTATCCGCCATTATATTCGTCGTTTATTTTTGTGTTTCTTTTCATCTTTTAGGTGCTTAATATCTATTTCATTAACATTTATTGTACTATTATTTCATAATTCTTTGTGAAATGTAAACAGCTTTATGAAAACAATGATAGAATTATTTCGTATAATTATGTTTTTAATTGTGTGTGATAAAATCTTAGTCTCGCGAATGATATTACAAATGTTATTTATTTAAGAGACATAAATTACTCTCACAGAAAGCAATTTATGGAGTCGTAAAAAGAGTCGAGTAAGAATCAAATTTTTGACAGTTTTTATAGAATACATAGACCACTGTAGAAACTGATTAATTCAATTATGAATAGTAAAATAAACAACATCATGCTTTTATTCATAAACTAATTAGAATGATTACATATAGTCCACTCAATAGTTGCTCGATAAAAAAAAATTAAAACGCTGAATCGATTCGCTTTTAATTAAAATTTCGAACAACTGTCGTTCAAACGCTCTTCTACTGATGATTAACATTATCATCATGTAAAACAAAGAACAAACTAGAACTTTCTTGTTAATTAATTGATAGTTTGTAGCACCTTGACTCAAGTGATGTCAAAGGAAGAATGTTTTTAAACATCACCTTTTTTTTATTTTTTTTATTGGTGGCCTATGGGTGCGTCTCGCCCCGCCAAATCGGTCCGGGGTGACGGAGAAGGCGGCGCGTGACCCCATAGACCCACCGTAAAATCCTCTCTCTTCGCCGTGCGAGCGGACCACCGGTACCCGATCTTTGTCTTCGGTGGTCCGCTCGGCTTTTAAACATCACCCTGCACTAAGGATCCTTGTATTGCAGGGGACTTTACAAACATACAATTAACATAGACAATAACCAGAATCCAGAATCAGGACAACACTATGTGGATCGCACAAAGTATTGTCCTGCGTGGGAATCAAACTCACAGAAGTGGCACGGAATGTCGGTATCTTAACGACTACACCATCTGTACGACTCCCTGAATCTGAATCGACTGATTGATTTAGTTGTGTGACATTTAAGAGAAAAACTAAATTCGAACAGTTTAGTTGATTCATAAATTTCATGTAGGTGCTGGGCTTTCCACAGCTACTTAGTGGTTCTAGAATTCAGCTTTCAACTTTCAATGCGAAAGTGGAAGGATGTAGCTACCAGGAGAGACCGAGACTAACCTTCCTAGACCAGATCGGTCATGTACTGAAGGAAGGTGGAGTCAAGAGTCTCCAAAACCGGCGAGCGTGTATGAAGAGAATTATGAATGTTGAGGAAGCGAGTGAAGTATGCAAGGATAGAGTTCTCTGGCACTCTGTTCTCTCTGCCTACACTGCAAGGGATATGGCGTGATGATATGTATGTATGTATGTATGTAACTTACGGGCTCTAAAATTAAAATTCTCTTAGTAAAAGTTTGGCTTTACGTGTTGTGATATTCTAAGAATATATAATATACCTAATGTTTATCCACAGATAGATCTAGCGAATGTAACGAAAGGACGGGCTTTAAATAAGTCTTCTTGTCTTCTGTGCGTTAATTTACCAAACACAGTAGAATAATTTTATCCTATCCAAGTGGAAGGAGTCCACGTATGGACTTTAGATATGAGGTATCATGTAAGGGCAGCTGCCATATTTCCTTATTTCCTTTGTTGCAAAACTTTTTCAACAGAATAAAGCACTAGATATGTGCTACATTTAATTTCGCATTTTCCTTCGCTTTCTATAGAATATATCTCGATTGGAATTTCTTATCTTAATGATCTAAAATTAGTAGTAATAATATCCTTACTCGCTATTAAATTGAGTACTAAAACGATGGATATAATTATTATGATATTAAAATGACATTTAGTAAAGACTGACTCCTTTATATGCAATTTATTTACTTAACTTACAAAGATAATTGACTTTAACGACATTTTCACGCGGATATGCTGTAAACCTAAATACTTTAACATTATTATGACCATATATATTATCATAATTGCGGTATAGAACCGTTACTAATTAAAATACCACTGACATAAAAGACCTGTAATAACTAAAAGACTATGCAGATTTTACTAAAACATTTTTTACGGATTCTATCGCGTTTGTATTTGATTTTTAATTGCCCGACGTTTCGAACACTTTACAGTGATCATGGTCACGGGAGGACTGTAGTAGTTAGTAGTTTTATTTCAAACTAGCGGACTCGGCACACTTCGTTCCGCCTAACAGTTAATGAATGAGATGAGCAGATTTCGATTAATGCAAAATTATTAATTTTTTTTTTTTTATGACAATTAATATGAATAATATATAAATTCAAAAAATGTAATATTTTAATAATATGCCAGCAAGACAAAGAAGTACCTTGTGTTATACGAAATTTTTCTTCATGTGCGTTAAAAATAATCTAATTGTTGATCGCTGAGATTTGCTCGACGATTTTGCATTGCCAACGGCACGGGCTGCCTCGCTTTGCTCTTGTGATTAAGAAGCACGGAGTTGGGCAATATTAACACGGCAGACTTCCCGTGCAATAAATTGTTCTTCTGCCGTGGTTACCTTCGTGATGTTTCGAATTCTAATTGCGTTACGGCTTTGTCGGGAAAGATTTGATCTTCTTGGTCGCAGCATTGTTGATGACAATATAGACACAATATGATTTATTATAACAATATTCGTAAAAAAATAAAAAACCACCTTTAAAAAAACCGACTTCAAAAACTGAAAAGTAGAAAATAACTTACAATACTATCATTTGTATGTGCTATCTATTGATAGATTTGAAATTGGTGTCAAGCCCTAAACAAAATTATAAACAGCTTACAGTAAGTACTACTGTAATGAAATTCCTACACTAAAGATACCGATACCGGCACCAACTTCAAACCTATCAATAGATAGCACATAAAAGTGATAGTATTTTAAGTTATTTTGTACTTTTCAGTTTTTGAAGTCGGTTTTTTTAAACGTAGTTTTTTTTTATTTTTTACTTTTTGGTGTTACAGACACACATAGGTTCTTCTATTAGTAGCGGGGCTTGAGCTACTCGTACATTTGTCGCACTCGTTCTTAATGCTAATTTTGACTTATATGATTTTCTCATGGATTCTATTGTCAGAACTGGGCTAAATTGAAATGGGATCACACGGGAAGCACCAGCTTTCAAAAAAAAAAAGAATCATTAAAATCGCTTCGCCCAGTCGAAAGTTATGAGGTAACAAACATAAAAAAAAAATACAGACGAATTGAGAACCTCCTCTTTTTTGAAGTCGGTTAAAAATTAGTAACACTCGCACAAAACGAACTTTGACCGGTCTAATTTAATTTCAACTTTTCACTATATTTTCCAAACAAACCATTAGACCACGTAATGACGTGAGCTGTCAGTTGCCATTGGTTACATCATCAACAAATGAACGTTTAGAATTGATGTCTTTTTAATATTATTTTTTTTGTTTATTATTATCATATTTTAATATCCTATTCCCGACAACAACAAACTCAAAAACATAAAAATCATAAAAATTGGTGCAGCCGCTCTCGAGTTATAAGTGTTGTAACTAACAAAACTTTCTTTTATATATATAGATGTGTAGCACTCGCGTAAAGAAATTAAAATTTTTATTTTTATCCGTGTGGTAACAGAGTAAGAATACAATCCACCACCACCTTACCCGTGGGTGATCGAGACGATTAATGGATATAAAACGCATATAACATCTATGCAATAGAAGAAAACTCGAAACAAACCCCTATACTAACACGTCTGACCAGCGCGGTATAGTAGGTTAACTTCCCTCCCATTACGGAGGAGGCCCGAGCCCAACGGTGGTAGGTACATATATGGCCAGTGATGATGCAGATTTTCTTGAAATATAAACAAGGATCATCAAGTCACTTGATCATTATTTTGCTCTTATCGCAATTAATTTGGACCTATGCAATGTGTACTTTTATCTCATCGTACCTATTGCAAAAGTTTTGGCAATAATTATATAACCGACCACCCGCCTGATATTCACCTCCCTCCCCTAAGGGCTGGCAATTGGAGCTAGTATTATGAATTACCCAGGAGAATATTGCAGCTCATTCTCGGGTGATCATTTCGATTTATACGGAGCAATAAATTGTATATCGGACATAATATTATCCTGTGTGGGAATTGATGCCGTGACTCTTGACAATGTAGGTCGGTATCTTAATCACTACTCCATATATACAATCAAGGCAGTTCACGTATTGTATTCTTTAACTGTCAATTGTAACCACAAATAAATTATTTTATTCCTTTTTTTATTGTATATGGTGGCAAACGAGCTAACAGCACACCTGATGGTAAGCGTTATAACCATGGATCTTTGCAATACCAAGGTTATAGCTAGGCCACTGACTACGAATGAAGAGCGTAGGTTACTACCTACACTGGGTACTCCCAGTACTCAGTAGGACTTCCGGCTCTCACTCACAAAACGAACCGCCATATCACATGGCCACTGCTCAGACGTTGATTTTCTGCGACTACTACACTGAATACTACTCCAGTTGGACCAGCACGCGAGGCTCTAGATAGAAAGCTGACAACAATGTGGTGCTACCAATACTAAATATTCGTCCGGACTCGTCGCACCTAACGTCATCATAATTCAGACTAGAGACTCGGTGCAAAAGTTACATAACAGCATGCAACACGCCGTGGTCGCCATCTCCAGGCATACCAGATCCTGCACTTACTACACAGACACCCGTGAAAATGCCATCTGAAAACTCATGAGGAAGTCCATAAATCAGGATTCTGGTACTATACTGGAATACATCAAGAAGATGGCGGTAAAACATAGAGACGAAAGGGTAATGAATGAGCTTGGTCTACTACCCCAATAAACTAAAGTCAACACAAGCATGGAGTCAATTACCATCAAACTAGACATAGACTTCCAAATTAAACACATCATAAAATCAAACGTCACAGACATCATTATCATCATCACTACATCACAGAGGACAGAAACATCTACAAGTAGAAGGGTTTCACCAACAACAAGACCACCAGCGCCAAGAAGAAACCCCAAAAGACATGTTGTCGCTCAACATCTATGACACATGAATTGCGCTCTTCAAGCTTTATCCAAATGTAATAAAGCCACTTCAAGAACATTAATTTTATAAACAAACCACCATAACAATTAAATTAAACATAAAAAGAGCACGGACAAAAAGTCTGTGGAACAACATACTCATATTAAAAAAAAAATACTAAATATTCAGTCATTCGCCGTCCATTGTCCGAGGCAAACTACTCCTACAAATGAATTGATAGTGTAATAATGTTTCAGGCTAATTGTACATTACACATTTGAAAATGGCTACCTTCTATTGGTGAGACCGTTAGCCGATTTTTACAACTTCCACTAACTCCCACTGGCAAGTAAGGAATGGCGAATTGTATTCTTATTTCATCACCACACGTGTAATATGATATTTAAATATAGGCTTGGTTGTTGGAGCATACATTCTATGTATTGAAGAATTTTACTTATTACCCGCGCTGTTAAATTTTTTTGTAAAATTACAATTACATTACAAAACAAATAAGAGCAGAATTCCAAATCAACGTTTACTAATACAAAACATAATACAATTCGAGTAAAATTACAAGACATGTGAAGGAATGAAAGAAACTTACTATAGTGAGTTGTAATTTTAGAATCTTTTTGTTATAAGCCTTACACGTATTGTATAGTAAATTTACAAAATGAAATTATAGTATTACTTTCATGATGTGCGTAAAAACTTACAACGTTTTTTGTAAAAATATTGCAGAAATATTTAAAAGTACGGAGTATGATATACCTGTAGTTTCAAATACAAAATTATATTAATATTTATATATTATATTATATACGAAAAACGTTTAAATCCATTATTGTAAATGAGATTAAAGGAAACTAAATTATTATAGACCAATGTGAATACACTTAAATTTATCAATAAAAAATACAATATAATACAATAAATTTTATTCGAAGAATGACATTGTTTCTCAAAGATCATTAATACATATGTAACTACAGCTAATGATAAAGAAAATTAATATTATTAATGTGAAAATTTGTAAAGATTTTTGTATGTTTATCATCTTATCATGCGTAAACCGTTGGACAAATTTGGATGATAATTGGCACATAGATAGATTTGCCGTGTAGTGATGGAGTAAGAATACACCACCCCCCTGTTATATTTTATAGGTGATCGTAAGAGACGGCTTAGGGATATAAAAATGCATATAACATCTAAGCAAGAGAAGGAAACCACGAAACTAAACCCTATAGCAACATGTTTGACCAGCATTATATAGTAAGTAAATTTTCCTTCCATTATGGAGGAAATTCAAGCCACATAGTGGGATATTATGAGCTGAGATGGTGATGATGGCATAGATAGAATATTTTCTGGATTAAAACTTTTTATATATTGCTTTAATTTAACTTTGGGAAAGTTACTCTTTTCGTAGGAGAAGGCAAGGACCGAATACAGTGAAAAATAAAAATGTAAGTAAACTGAAAGTTACATCAAAACAAACAACGATTAACGAATCATCTATAATCAGAAATATGTTGTCATCGTTATCAGTACAGAACTAACAGGCGATTGGAATGTCCACCCGTGACCATAACTCAGGACGTGGGCGTGGTCACCCCAGAGTAAGGAATTATCATGTCAGCGGGTGGCGGAAAGAAACATAGTGGAATGTTACTATGTATGACGAGTACGTAATTAATTAAACAAAAGATTTTATAAGGACCAAAAAAATATGGTACAGATACCCTATACTAAAATGCAAAATGGAATGCTAAAGGGAAGGTTCCGATGGTTCGGACATGTGGAAAAAATGCCGAACGAACGTCTGGTTAAAAAGATATACAATGCGAAAGTGGAAGGATGTAGGTACCGAGGGAGACCGAGACTAACCTTTATTTTATTTATTTTTTGTCGCTGTGGAAACGCTTTTACGCGCTAACCCCTTCCCGCCGATTTCGAGACGGGAGGGAGTGTGGGACTCGCCAGCCGGCTAGTCCGACCGGAATACCCACTAAAACCACAGCGGCCCCCTTCCGCGCTTTTACGGTGCGCCGGAGAGATCGTCTACTGACATTCGATCCCCGACGCCCTAACGCTTGGCCTTCTGGCCACGTCCTGTCGGTCCTCAAGGCAGTGGGAGGAGGTGCGCATAACGACGCCTCCTCCTCCTTCTCGGTCGCCGGCGGCGGAGACCGAGACTAACCTACCTAGACCAGATTGGTTACGTACTGAAGGAAGATGGAGTCAAGAGTCTCCGAAACCGGGTGGTGATATGGCTGGCAGTAACACTTACCATCAGGTGTGCTGCTTACTCATTTGCCGCCATATGCAATAAAAAAATTGGAAAGACTTCACTATCTCAAATTTGCCAAACGTCGATGCTGAGGTAAAATGACAGTTGTTTTTTTTTTTTTGGAGAAATTACAATATGTCGAAAGAATTTAAATTAAAGCTGACTACAATATGATTGATGTTGGAACAATAAAAATTATGAAAATGAAATAAATAATATTGTAAAGATAATGTTACTTAAAATATAATATACCTACTAGTTGACCCGCGTAACTTTGTCTGCTATACGTAATAAAGAGAGAAGGAATGGATTAGAGAGAGTTCATCGTAGGCAGCTATAACATTACAACGGAAGCTCTGAAAAGAAATAAATCTTCACCATTTTTTTGCAATATTTGCCATTGATGCTTCACTCCTATTAGTCGAAGCGGGAAATTATATAAGCTATAAACCTTCCTGGACAAATGGCCTATCCAAGATTAGAAACATTTTTCAATTCGAACCAGTAGTTCCCGAGATTAGCGCGTACAACCAAACAAAATATTTAGCTTTATAATATTAGTATATAGTAGCAAACGCAGCCCGTTGGTTTGTTCGTAGAAGTTGATATATTGCAGCGCTGCCTGATTGAAGAGTTACATCAATGAGGATGGCATATAAACCTTCTCCGTGAAAAAAGATATAGGTATATATACCAATCCAATTATGTCCATGTGGTAACGAAGTAAGAATATAATTCACCATGCCCTATCTTACCCGTGGGTGATCATAAGAGACGACTTAGGGATATAAAACGCATGTAACATCTATGCGAAAGAAGGAAAACTTGATTCAAAACCTTATACCAACACGTCTGACCAGCGTGGTATAGTAGGTCAATTTCCCTCCCCTTGTGGTGGAAACTCGATCCCGACAGTGGGACATATATGAGTTGAGATGATGATGATGATGACATACCAATTTTAATAATGATCGTTCAAACAATTTCTGAGTTTAGCGATGTCATATATACAAAAATTCTTTTTTATAAATATAGTTAAGTAATGACTAAGGGACCCTTAATTAACTTATATAACACCCTTATTAAAGAACGACGTATTTTTTTTTTTGTATTCTTGTGAAAAAAAAAATCAAATTATTGCCCAATCTACATCAAAACATTGTGTAACAACGCTTAACTATAATTTACTGTCAGTATTATGACAGAATTACTCGTCGAAAGATGCCAACGTATAGTGACACAAAACAAACACATATTTCTCGTATACTTTGAAGAAGAATGTCAATAATTCTTACTTAGGGTGGGTCCTGTCGTCTCCCTTACATCATAATGTATAGAAAGGTGCAGGGGTGCATGTTATCTTTGCTCTCTACCCCATAAACTTCAATGTGACATTTATTTAAACTCTCATAAATACCTATGGCTTAGATAACTATCGTTTCGTAGTTGTAAATACTCTTAATTTTGGACGAGTTATTAAACTTAAAGATGTTAATGACATTATAATTATTATTATAGATAAGCAGAATATTCATTCCGTATGGTGACAGAATAAGAATATAATTTGGAAAATTCAAAAGTGCACGCCTCATAATTTTTATATTATTTATCATTTACTATTAGTCAATGCCATAAACAAAAATGAAAGAAAAAGAAATACTTTTGAAATTTGGTACTTTTGAATTTTCTCGACGTAGTGCTAAACATAGCTGTTCATTTACAATAGGCTGTGTCGGATTTGTTCCCTTTGCCTGTCCGAATGGACGACCAAAAAAATGTAAACGCACCCAATTTTCATAAGGTATACATACACTAATGACTAAGCAGTTTAGTTTTTTATTAATTGCAATTAAACGACAAATAATTACCAAGCCATTTTCGAAAGGAAACAGCGCGTTGCGATTATGAAGCTATTAAAAAAATTTTTTTTTGATACATTAATTTTTACGGTCGTGATCGTGCCAGATCTAAAATAATTTATCCGACGTCCTCGAATATTATTTTTAATCAACTATTTTCTTACTTTAAACAAAATAATTGCTTTTTAAAAATATCAAAAACGAATGTTTTTCTTGACATATGTATGATAATATTATAGATACTATAAGTGCAATGTGAGAAAAATACAATAATTTTTAGGTTTGAAAAGTGCTTGATTTTCATATATCGAGAGTAGAGCAAGACCTCAACGTTTCGCTTATGAGGCATGCAATAATTAACCACTCCCTCTCTTCTTCGTGGATATCATAATAGATGACTAAAAGATGATTTGATGTGTAGGTACTGAAAAATTAGATTTGCTGTCGAATAATGGATCCCGACTGTTCAGTTGTCATGTTCTATTATTAAAATATATTTTATTTTCTGTAATAGTATTTATTCAATAATATACTATGGAATTCTAGACCACTAGACATCTAACATCTAAGTTCTCATCTTTTTATTATGTACGTAGTTTTGGTTACTTTTTACGCAGTCGGCTATTTTGATTTGTTTTAATTATTTTTTTTTATTTATAGATTCTATCGCGTTAGTATTTGATTTTTAATTACCCAATTTTCACGTATTAACGCAGACTTGTTGGACGTGAGACACCTTAATCCTCCAATGACCATCAATGCTGTAAAGTGTTGAAAGGTCGGATAATTAACAATCAAACAGAAACACAATAGAATCTGTAACAATAGATTTATTTATCTTGCAGTGCTTTTCTTTGCTTACTATCGTTTGTTAAAACACCTACATGTAAGCAAGGGATTATTTTTTTAAAGCTTTACCATATAACTTATCTATATAAGTTAAAAAAGGAACAGTTAACGGTGGCAATAAGCCGTAATACAAGCAAATTTAGTAAGTCAATTATAATAATTACAGGCCGGCAACGTATCTGTGACAAGTAAGATAAGAGGAATAATTTTAATTATTTTTTTGGGACAAGAGAAATGCCGAATTCGAAATACATTTGCTATAACAGTTAAAAATACAATTTTAGAACGAAACCGTTGTAAAAAGTGATCCATTCATCCTTCCATTATTCTAGATTCTAGAAATAAACATTTTCATGTGGAATTTTCTAACAGTACCTATATTGTCCGACCCAAAGTCTGAGTAAGCTATTGTTTTGTACAATTTAGAGATATTTGACCTTGATTTTGTCAATTATAATTCTGTTGTGTTATTTTTTTTATTTTTATAGTATTTTACAAGGGGATGTGGAAACTAAAGCCTTTAAATCTTATAAAAAAAAACTCCATTCTATGTGTTGCATATTGACTTCAACTATTAGACATAGACCTAAGAAATGGGATAACGTCATAATCACTTTTTTTTTGCAGTGGACTATGGAGGTGGTCACGCCCCGCCAAATCGGTCCGAGGCAACGGAAGAGGCGGCGCGCGACCCCGTAGGCCCACCTTGCAATGTGCCGCTCTTCGCTGTGCGAGCGGGCCACCGGTACGTGATCTTTATCTTCGGTGGCCCGCCCAGCGGTTTACCCTCGCGGATTCCTCTCAAGTCGATGCCCCCATTCTGAAATCCACTTGAACACACAGAAAAAAATTCTAGAAAATCCATCCAGCCGTTTAGGAGTTCAGTGACATTCACACATACATAAGAATTATATATGTATATATAAAAATATAATTGTTTTTTAAAGCAATCATAATAAATAATTATCAAAAGGAACCGCACAAATATTTTATCTATCCTATGTACATAAAAATAACATTTATCCTTGATCGCACGTAACAATAATGACATCATTTCGACGAGTGTTTTAATGTCCAACATATAGTGACAAAGGAGCCGCAATGTTCATTCATTAAGTGTAATTAAATATAATCCATGTTTTTAACTGTTCAAAGGGACTTGCTATTATTCAAACTAAACTATCTATGTACATACATTAAGCCTGCATTTTTTATAAGCTTTTATTTAGTTATTATTTATTATCCGTGAGGTGATGGTATAGTAAGTCATTTTCTCTACCATTATGGAGGAGGCGCGAGCCCAACAGTGGGACATATAGGAGCTGAGATGGTGATGATGATTTAGTTTTTGTCTGACTTTCTTTCTGTATAATGACTTCTAATGTTTACGCGAGTACATAAATTTATTTATATCTACTCTATTAGATATAAAATTTTGACCCACATTTTAATACAAAATTAATACAAATTTATTGCCAGTACAAAAAGAGAATGATTCTATATATAAAATTTATGTTGTTTATGATTTGCTATTATCTATTAAAGTACATATTTAATTTATTATAATTATCATTGTGGCAATTTTTACAATTTTACAAAGCTAACAAAACTTTCTTTCTAATTAAATCTCACATAATATATTAAAATAGTTTGCTTTAAAAGCCTCCTTTCCCTATATTTTGAGCAAACCAAGTGTATATTTACCCGCAGAGTCCCAACCGGCGTGTTAAATTTTCGTTTACCTAATACAATGTACTACGAGATGTGCGCGTTTTAAGTTAGGTCTCTGACGCAGTTTATATGCCGACGGGCTAAATGGCCATATTAAAATAGGACTTAATATTTCATAATATCTTCAGCTATTTTGTAATAGTTCTGAAGATAATTCCTGAACAATGCAACAATGTTATTTAATGTACATAATAATTATATAACTTGATTTATTACAAGACATAATGTATCCCAAATAATATTACACCGTCATAAGCAATAACATTTTAAATTACACCATCAAAAATCAAAGGCAAACGTTGTCGGCGCCAATTCCAACTGCAAAGTCTATCTATTCCGCGTACCCCCGCCCCCTTTGTAACGGCAACAAAGTTAACAGTTAGCGGTACAAAGAAACGCTGTTCGTGGCTGTACCGGGTAGCTCGTAAACCGGGACTTCAGTCGCCGGCGTCTGCGAACAGATTTAACTATCTGCTGAGGAGCTTTCAGCAACTACAAAGAGCGAACGAGGGATGAACAGTCAAATAGACAAGTGTATTGATTTATATTGTTTATATAGATACTATACTTCCGTGTATATATGACTGAAATCCTCCTAAACAGCTGGATAAATTTTCATGACCATTTTTGTGTTATTTTGAGTAGATCTTTAAATGTGTTATACTTATAATAGATTCCACAGATGGCGCTTCAGTCAAATACAAAGATTTTTTTAGTATTATATGTATAATATTTAATTATATAATAATAATAATAATGAAAATTCGAAAAAAAGCTACTGACTGACCAAACTAGATTGTTTGCCGTGAGACAGTATGACTTTATCTGTCCATAACGAAGGAAGCCCAATAATAAAACGTATGTTTATGAGCTGAAACAGAATAATTATCATTAAATTTAATATGTCAAAGAAAAGCAATTTTAAATGAAACGTGAATTTCATCATAGCAAATTCGGGCCTAGAAGAATATTATTTTCTTCGTAAGAGGACGTCCATTAATCACGTGATCTTTTTTTTAGCCCTTGGTGATACGCGGTGAGGTTTAAGACTATGAAGGTTTAGGAATTCGTGATTTTTATGACTTCGTGATTGTCAAACCCCTCACCCCCTTTCTAACCTCACGTGATTACTGGACGGCCCCTAAGTTTATTATTTGTAAAACATTTCTGATAGCAATATAATTTCTCAGCGTAAAATATGCTTTAATTAAAAAAACGCACTCAAATTATTCTTAATAATTTATAAAAAAAAAACCACGAATAAGAAAAATAAATTTATTTATTTATTAACACTTATATTATTGTCTGTACATGGGCGTGGCGTCGCTGTGGCTCGTTTTACAGCATTTCACGGTAAGACATTAATTGAGCGAAATAAAATGAAACATGGACGTTAATGATACATATCTCGTACTTCTTTATGTTTCACTTACACGTGCTTTACACACACATATATATATATATATTTAGTATTATATACTGCTTGTAATTACAAACACAGTATTCTGATGACCTTTTTTGATATTCATATATTTTTTCTAAATTACTTCTCATTTTACTGTATCTATACTATCTATGCTATAGGATATTACAGCATTTCGGATTATCTAAATGATAATACGGAATGGTTATGAGCAGCTCCTCTCTCAGCAATTGCCCTTTTAATGTTTATCACTTACTCTTGTATTATTTGTATTATCTTAATTGTACAGTGTAGCGTGTTTTGCCTAACGAGTTGTGTATTTAATTATCCAAGCTATCTGTTTCAAATTTATAGATTATGGTGTAGCCATGCTCACTGAAAAGGTCTCTGCTTGCGGTAGCTACGTGGAGCGGGTCTCTCCCTTCCCTCCAATGTGGTTGAGGGGCGTGATGGCTGCTCTAATAGTTAACTCGTGATCGGGTGCCGCTTGTGGGATCTGGTCCAGCCATTTTTCTTTCTTTTTTGTTTTATAAATATTCTTAGTTTAATTTTGTATTATATACAAAATTTTAAAAATGAATCTTTACTCGAAGGGCATATCACTGGAGCTAACATAAATTAAACATGTAACCAAACTCTTTTGTGAAAAAATATAATAAAAAAAAATGACGAGCCCACTGAGTTTCTTGCCGGATCTTCTCAGTATGTGGCTGCTTTCCGATCCGGTGGTAGATTAATTAAATTTAATTAAAAAAAAAACAATGTAAAATTGACAATATGTAAATGCCCCTATGGGGCTTATGCAAAATGAATGATTTGATTTGATTTGATTTGATATGAATGAGTATTCATCATCATCATCATTGCAGCTCATATATGATCCACTGTTGGGCTCAAACCACTTCCATAATGACAGGGCAATTGGCCTACTATAACCACGCTGGTGTTGCTATAGGATTTTGTTTCGAGTTGATCTCTTGGATAGATGTTATATGAGTTTTATATCTCTTAGTCAGAGACGTAGTAGTAAGAGACTTACGATCACCCACAGGTAAGATAGAGGGAAGTAAATTGTATTTTTGTTCTGTCACCACACGGATCGATCCATACTCATTATACCACACGTGTATGAATAGTGGTAGGACAACGCCGTGGGCAGTTCTCTGTGTATATCCGCGATTTGGTCCGTCCGGGGTTACTACCCCGGTTCTTGATGATCAACGTCTGAGTAATGTGAGTGGCAATGTGTTATTGCGCTTCGTTCAGTAAGCGAGAGAGCCGGAAGCCCAACTGGGGTGGGTTTGAGGTCCATGGGCGGCAGTGACACTTACCATCAGGTGTGCTGCTTGCTCGTTTGCCACCATAAGCAATAAAAAAAAATATCAACAAAATGGACTTAGACGTGTGGTGACGGGATAATAATTGTAATGCCATACTTACCCATCCGACCGACAGTCGTAAAAATCAGCTAAGAGTTTCAGCAGGAGAGTGAGCAAGTTTCCTGCTATGAAACGTGTAACACATTCTACTCCCCCATTCGTGGTGGAGGCCAGAGCTAACAATAGACGGCAAGTCTCAATGAATGATTGATTCAAGACGTTATTGAATATTAAAAGACACATATATGTCGCAGAGTGTAATATTTAAAGGACAATATTAATGGAATGTCAAGCAATCAGTTTAATTATTTTAAGTTATCCTTTAGTTTATTAATTTTGATTATTGCTTGAGTGTGTTTAGTTGTGATACGATTAAATACGATAGAGGGTAGTTAAAAATAAACAACCGTTTACTTGTGAAGTGAGACGTGCCCACAAATCATTAATCTGTGAGCGTTAGTAGCGATCGGTTGTATCAAGTCACAACTAACCTCACTGTATTCCGTGTTATAATTTTATATGGTGTTGTTGATAATATTGTAAGCCTCCAAATTATCTTGTGATTAAAGTTAGTTGGACGAACTAGAAAATGAAGATCTGACGCTCCCGCTGACATATATGACCTGCTTTTAAGCTCTTCCTTAAAATATTTGTAACCGTGCAGTATAAATTTGTCAAAGTACTAAACAATTGTGGTTTCTGGCGTTAATGAAGTTATAAATATCCACAATGTTGCATACGAGCTTTGAGTGGTGTGCAGAATTAATATCGTCATTATGACGCTTAAAACTGTCTTTAACGAGATATTTTATTGTGAAATGTATGACTTTTATTTTTAATTATTTATTAAACCACTTAAGTTCTGCGTCTTCTTCTTTATTGTAATTATTAATTTTAATAAAAATATCTGTTTTTTTATTTTAATAATACAAACATAGTACTTAGGAAATAATCTTTCTTTTTGACTTTAGAAACATTCTATTTAACTTGTGGATTGAATTTGTAGATTGCACAATCTATTGTTCTACATAGGAATCGAACTAACGACACTAGCATGGTAGTTCGGCTACCACTAAGACATCTATGTAGTATTATAACGATAGTATTTACCGTTATTACAAAAGCAAAAATATATAATAATAATTTATTTGCTTGTAGTGCTCATATGTTTATCTCTAAAGGGATAAGCAGAGAGATACCCATGTATACCTATACTCATCATCATCTCATCATCTTAGCTCATATATATCCCACTGTTGGGCTCGAGCCTCCAGGGGCAGCCCTCCATGATAGAAGGGTAATTGATCTACTATACCACGCTGTTCAGACGTGTTGGTGTTGGGTTTTGTTTCGAGTTTTCCTTCTCTTGTATAAATGTTATATGCGTTTTCATTTCATTTCATTTATTTATTTATTCGACCAACTAGGATCATTATAAACATAAAATTCATACAAATATATAAATATTATTATAAAACAAATTAAAATAAAATACAATGCTTTAAAATAAAAATTTTACATTAGTCCGTACATGAACCATGCCACAGTGGTTCAAGTACTGACAGTCATACCGTTCTGCGAATGCGCTCAGTATGCTGTTGCGGCTGGCTCGCACCCTGCGCATCAGGGATGTGCACCGCTTGCGTATGGTTGCGTTGAAACAATCCACACGCGCTTCGGCGAACATCCCCGACGCACTACAGAACCGAGGCAGCCCCAAAAGCACTCTAAACGCATTGTTGTACTGTATACGCAGTGCACTGTACTGTTCCCGCGAATAATTCACCCACAAACTGCAAGTATAGAAGGACGTACAAAAGGCTCTAAACAAAGTCATTTTGACGTAACTCGAACAACGTGCAAATCTGCGAGCTATCATATTAGCACGAACAGACAATGCCCTACGCTCCCTCTCTATATCGGCATTGTCCTTCAGATCCGAAGTAAGTAGGTGACCTAGATATTTAAATGTTTCCACTCTATTTAGAGGACACCCTTTAAGTCTAATAGGTGGTGTATTACCTAGACACTTACCACGGGGCCGAAAAACCATGCTCACACTTTTCTTAACATTATAAGTTAACCCGTGACCATTCACATACATTTCACAAATGCCAAGAAGCCTCGATAATCCATCTACAGAAGCGCTCAGAAGCACCATATCATCAGCATAATTTATATTATCAAGGCATACGCCGCCAATATGACAACCAATATGTGTGCTGCTGAGGTCCTCTATCAAAGCATTTATATAGAAATTAAATAACTTTGGTGAGGTCAAACCACCCTGTCTCACCCCGCACTCCAATGTGTACGGAGTTGAATAAGTCCTAGACCATCGAACAACGTTCACTTGGTTCTCATACCAGTATTTTAAAACACGTATGAATCCATCAGGCAATAATGTCTTTCGTAGTTTCTGCCAAAGTATGTCGTAACGAACCAAGTCAAATGCCCTGGTTAGGTCAAGGAAACAGGCAAAGACAGGCGTATTCCTGTCTATATAATACTTGACAGTTTGCTTTAAACACAATATAGCTGTTTCTGTAGATAGACCTGGTTTAAAACCGAATTGATTGTCGTGTATGTGCAAGTACTTATCAAGCTGAGTATTAAGCAAACTGTCAAATACCGTCGCGATTATGGTGGCCAACGAGATAGGCCTATAGTTGTTTTTGTCACTTATATCGCCAGTTTTGTTTTTTAAAATGGGAACTACCACAGTCTTCATCATCAATGCAGGCAAATACGAATGCCTGACACACAACGAAAATAACCTTGCCAGCATTATGGGCAGACAAGGACCCGCGTATTTGAGGTGTTCTATGCTCAAGTCGTCATGCCCAGGAGACTTTCCACGCGACATAGAAGCAATTGCCTCCGTGACATCCTCTGTCGTGAATTGGTCACCGGTCTCCCGAACACCGCAATCATCATCCTTAATGGACTGTGAAGATATCAAGGGTGATGTCACTCTAAAGTGTTCCCTAAACATCTCAGCCATGCCCGTCGGGTCACTAATACCATTCATGCTCGTAGGCAGACCAGGCTTACTGTTCAGTTTGTTAGTGGACTTCCAGAAACTTCGAAAATCATGTTTGGAATGATGTGATGCCAAAATGTCCATCTTAATTTGGTCTTTGTTATTTTGACACCATCGCAAACGTGCTTTAAATATTTTGCGACTCAATCGCATATCACTCCAGACACGACCCTCGCGCGGCCTGCCATACCATACCCACATCTTAAACTTTTGCTTGGCCTCCTCATAAGCACCCCTCACATGCCTGTTCCACCCTGTAACAGGCTTCCTAATCCCGAAAAATGTTCGATTACGGGACTCCGAAGCTGCTTGGCATAACACATCAGTTATTTCCTTATATAATTTATCTATAATATTTGCATGTGTCAAATTATTACAGCCATAGTCACAGGTACTAAACTCAATAGGTATATCAATTAAATTTAATTTATTATTACAAATTTGTGTGTACATATGAACCTCTGCAGGCCGTCTCTCTCCCCAGCGTACGTTACTACATAAATTTTATATCCCTTAGTCGTCTCTTACGATCACCCACGGGTAAGATAGGGGGTGGTGAATTGTATTCTTACTCCGTCACCACACGGACGACCTATACCTATACTAACATACAATGTTTTCGGTCATAATATAACCGCTAATTGTCTCTGTATTTAGATTTTTTTGGACTGCATAGATGGTGGTCTTTAGAGCCACCGATGATAAAGATCGGGTACCGGTGGCCCGCTCGCACAGCAAAGAGAGGAGAGTTGCATGGTGGGTCTATGGGGTCACGCGCCGCCTCTTCTGTCACCCTAGACCAACTTGGCGGGGCGAGACCACGTCCGTAGTCCACAGCAACAAAAAATAAGCGTAGTCTTTAGAAAAAAAAGAAGATTCCTTTAGTGACATCTTAGTTATAGTGAGATTGTTATTAATTTCTTTGGTTTGGATCTTCTCGAGAGTGAAAGGGAGATCAGAGATTTACATAGGCGCACTTCGGAAGAGTATCTGGAGTACGAATCGCTATCCCTATTAGATATGCTGTCACTTTGTAGTTAGGTCTAATAAAAAAAACACTATGGTTTTCTTGTAATGTCAATGTTTTTTACATTGTATGTACCTACCCATACATCTGATTTTTAGAGAATTTTTAAACAAACTGTAATTATGAAATTTTAATATTAAAAATACAACGGAAAGATGACTTATGATGACAAGGTAAGAATACAAATTGTCATCACCCCTTCCTTTCTTGTCGATAAAATCGTTAAAATAACTAAGAAACATGAGCTTATAAAATCACTGCAAGAAAAACTCTAATTTAAATCCTAAATTAACACGTTTGCTAAAGTGGATTAAATCTGTTTTGGAGAATGCTTGATAACAAAAGTGGTACATATATGAGCTGACATCATGATCACTGTCATAGTGAAAAATAACAATAAAATCTGTTTTTCTGTCAATTGTTTTTTTTTTTAATATAGACCGAGATAATATCTTGCTTGCTTATGCCTATCTAAAATAGCATGCTAGAATTATTATAGACTAGCTTCTACCCGCGGCTTCGCCCGCGTAAAAGGTTACTTTCCTAAAGTTTTTGATCCCCTTTTTTTATTTTTGACCGTCGGTAATACAGTGAAACGATATTACAATACTCAGGGTTGGAACTTCATTACTGGACTACTAGATGGCGTTGAAGAAGCTAGATTTTGAGATTTTTTGACAAACAATTTTTTTATTTTTCATATAAAAATTTTGATTTTTTTTTTTAATAAAAAGTATCCTATGTTACTTTTAATACCTCCAAGAATATGTGTACAATGTTTCATGATGATCGGTTGAGTAGTTTTAGCGTGAAAGCGTAACAAACAAACTTACATTCACATTTATATATTAGTAGAGATTTATAAAATCAGTTTTATTAATAGTATTTTTAATCCGTGTGGCGACGAAGTAAAAATAAAGTTTATCACCCCATGTTACCCATGGGTGACCATAAAAGATGACTAAGATGTAATACTCATATAACATCAATGTAAGAGAAATAATTTTAATAGTGGTAGGACCACGCTGTAGAACAGTTCTTTGTCTACAGCCGCGGACCGATCCGTTCGGGGTAGTACCACACTCTCGCAGATGATCGACGTCTGAGTAATGACAATGTGCTATTGCGCTTCGTTGGGTGAGCGAGAGAGCCGGAAGCCCAACTGGGTGGGTTCATGGGCAACAATGACACTTACCATCAGGTGTATTGGTTGCTCGTTTGCCACCATTATCAATAAAAAAAAAATATGAGCTGACATGATATGACATTAACTAATCATAAATCTTTAATAGTAAATCAATGTTATCCTAATTGCCTTAACAACTGTTTCCCGATATGAAGATTGCAAGTTTATCTTTTGTTATCTATCCGTATTTTACGACATATCCAAATCTATTAAAAGCAATAACTGTTTTTACGTTGTATAATAACTTTTTTACAAACTTTTTTTTATTGTTTTTTTTTTGTCTAAATCGACATTGTTAAATGTCAACAGGCAGACAATTAAGGAGAAAGCATCTGAAAATATAAATTTAAAAGTAAAAAGCCGTGAATTTATAATCAGAACATAAATTTTAACACGATCTAAACAAAATATCAAACACCCTCGCTATTAAATATCGACGTATAGATCTTTGCTCAACAATGGCCCAAATTCTGTCATAACGAGACCAATAAACTTATATGAGAATGTATTTCTAAACTGATGTGTCGATAAAATTTCGTGACCGCCTTGTCACACCTCCATTTAATTAAAATTTATGTATACGATGAACGCTTTGTATCGACAGTTGCTCCTACCACCGGTACCCTCACTTTTAATTGTTTCGATCGAAATTCGATAGCGTAGATAGATATTTTTCAACGTTAATTCTATCGTTACTTTGTACTTAGCGCTTTTAATTAGTAAAAAGTAATGATAATAGCGAATATAAGTATGTTGGCAATAAATTCTGTAAGTAAAGACTTTTCTTTACATAAATTGAATAGGATAAAACATTTAGATTTCTACGATGTAGATAAAATCTTAGTGTTAACATTTAAGTTTTTATTATTATTTTTTTAATTAAATTGCTTGAACTTTCAAGTTCATCGTTCATGCTTCATTTTAATATAAATATATATTAGTTGAGTTTTTCTGCTGTGCTGTGGTAGCGGCTATGAATACTACCTACCCTTACTTTGCTTGTGGATGTCGTAAAAGTCGACTAAGAACCTTATAACGACCTGGGCCAACTCCATCTGATGCCGTTTGGTCAACAATTACATTCCCAAGGAAGGTTAACGTTTATCAGGCGGCCGGTCATAAAACTATTGCCAATAACTATTACAATATGTACTATGAAAGAAGAGTGCATTTTGTAACGACCTCAAGTAATTGGATTAAGAGTAGGAGAATGATGATGATATTAGTTGAATTTTTAAAGTCAGAATTATCCAGTAAAAGTTCAATAATTTGCAATATTACGGGCAATTATATTTTCCTTGCTAGTTGATCTATGGCCTGACAGTATGAGACTTTCACAGTGATAGTGGAGTAATATTTAGGGCCCTATATTCAGCTACTCTTGTTCTCTTTTTATGCAAATAAGTATTAGATTTAGCTGTAATAATCTGACCAGCTACAAAACTCGAAATATGTCTCGGAATCGCAATAATAAATATGATAAACTTATTGGACTTAGAAAAGTGCCACTAGTCTGTTTATTCGCGGCATTGAATGGGGAAGAGTATAATACCTAACGATGAGACATCATAATAATTGTATAATGAATATATACACATTATTTTTTCTTATTCTTAGAAATTCCACTCCCACAATCCCACTGTTCAACTTTCCCACAAAACACAGGTATTCTAGTGATAGGACCACACTCTTGACAGTTTTTGTCTACAGCCGTGGGCCAGTCCATCCAGGTTGATACCACACTTTCGCAGAAAAGCGACGTTTGAGCAATGGCAATGTGCTTCTGCGCTTAATTTGATGAATAAGAGAGTCGGAAGTCCAACTTTCTGAGTGGGCTTGGAATTTTTATTGGTAGGCAGCGACCTAGCTGTGCCCGTGGTATTGCAAAGGTCCAGGTCAGCAGTAACACTTACCATCAGGTGTGCTTGCTCATTTGCAACCAAAAATAATTAAAAAAAAAACGGGTCTTCTCCAGATGAAGGCAATAACTGCACCACATTGGCCGGACTGGTTTTCATTGCGGTTTTGTTTTGAGAAAAAAAAAGATTTTTACTATAAATAAGTGGTAGTGACCATTCTGTTGTTATTTCGTGATAATACAAAAAAGCAATTGGTAGGAGCCAAACATTTCGATTCAAGGCATTTATTATGCACACAAATTTAAACTGGGTGTCTGTTTCGTATAGCTTCCGACCGGCTTCCGGAGTAGATTACTAAATGCTTTATTTGTGTACCCCGTCTTATCTTAATTTCTTAATTAAGGCCGGGTGAAGAAACTTAGTCATTTTTCGTTTAAATAAATATACTCTTAACATTTCAGTCAAAATTCGTGCGCATTAATTTTTTTTATCAATATTTTTTTTTTATTATACATACATACATACACATACATACATATCATCACGCCATATCCCTTGCAGGGTAGGCAGAGAGAACAGAGTGCCAGAGAACTCTATCTCTGCATACTTCACTCGCTTCCTCAACATTCATAATTCTCTTCATACACGCTCGCCGGTTTCGGAGACTCTTGACTTCACCTTCCTTCAGTACATGACCGATCTGGTCTAGGTAGGTTAGTCTCGGTCTCCCTCGATACCTACATCCTTCCACTTTCGCATTGTATATCTTCTTAACCAGGCGTTCGTTCGGCATTCTTTCCACATGTCCGAACCATCGGAGCATTCCCTTTCGCATCTTTACACCAATACTCTCTTTCATACCTACTCGCTCTCTTACGTCGTCGTTACGAATGCGGTCGGTCAGCCTAACTCCACAGATTTTCCGCAGAGATCGCATTTCGACCGCATTAATTTTACTATCATACTCTTTTCTGCATACCCAACTCTCGCTTCCATACAGTAATCTTGGGACAAGCACACACTTTTTTTATTATACGGTTAATTAATTGCGCTTGAATTTAATTGTAATCTTTTTAATGTTATTTTTTTTAACCACGCTGAGCAGTTTTGCGCAATTATTTTTTTCTTAATTGTTACTAATAAGGCCAGGTAACCGTGAAACTGTTTCAGTTATTTAAACTAAGATATTAATATATTTACTGTAAATTATTACGAGATCATATCAACAATAATGAGATAATTGCAAAAGTTACTTTAATACATCTTATGAATTTATATCAATCACTCAGTCTTGGTATATTTTTTTTTATTGCTTTTGGTGGCAAACGAGCAAGCAACATACCTGATGGTAAGTATCACTGCTGCCCATGGACCTTGGCAATACCAAGGGTATAGCTAAGCCACTGCCTACTAATATAAACCCCACACCCACCCAGTTTGGCTTCCGGCTCTCTCGCTCACCGAATGAAGCACACTAGTACCTACATTGCCATTGCTCAGACGTCGATCTTCTGCGACAGTGTGGTACTACCCCGGACGGACCGGCCCGCGGTTGTAGACAGAAAACTGTCAACAGCGTGGTCCTACCTATATATGAGAATCTTTTATCTTTGCGTATATGTCCCATTACTGGACTTGAGTCTTCTTCACAGTAAGAAGGAATTGTCCTATTATACCAAGCTAGTTAGACGGAATAGTATAGAATTTTATTTTAATCATTCCTGCTCTTCCATTAATGTTATATACTTACTATATTCTTGTATTTTTAATTAAAAATATACAAAAATATAATATAAAAAA
This sequence comes from Lymantria monacha, assembly GCA_905163515.2. Classification (NCBI taxonomy): domain Eukaryota; kingdom Metazoa; phylum Arthropoda; class Insecta; order Lepidoptera; family Erebidae; genus Lymantria; species Lymantria monacha. The sequence goes on along the minus strand of LR991081.1, from coordinate 9,093,371 downwards.
AATACAATAATATATTTGAAATAAAACTACTTTTACGGATTCTATCGCGTTTGTATTTGATTAATAATTGCTCGACGTTTCGAACACTTTACAGTGATCATGGTCACGGGAGGACTGACCATGATCACTGTAAAGTGTTCGAAACGTCGGGAAATTATTAATCAAATACAAACGCGATAGAATCCGTAAAAGTAGTTTTATTTCAAATGTGTAATACTCGCGTAAACATTAGAAGTCATTACAATAATATACCTAATATAAAAAAATACAATAATATTTTTTTAAGCTGTGTGGTAGTGGCTACGAATACTACCAATCCTTACTTTGCTCGTAGATATCGTAAAAGACGACTAAGAGCCTTATAACGACCTGGGCCAACACCGTCTGATGCCGTTTGGTCATTAATTACATTCCCAAGGAGGGTTGACGTCTGGCAGGCGGCCGATAATATGTACTATGAAAGAGTGCATATTGTATCGACCTCAAGTAGTTGGGATAAGAATAGGAGAATGATGATATATTCTTGTATTTTTACTCCGTCATGGAAATAAAACGCTATGACAAACCCGCCTGACCAATGCGGTATATTTCTCTCTGGGTTTTAGCAAAAGTTTGAGCCTAAGACTATAAACGAACATGAGTTGAGAAAGATGTTGATGAAAAGAAAAACACATTGTTTTAACGTTTTTTTCTTTTACTTGCAGTTATTTTCTTATTTTACGATCAGTAAATAGGTTTTTATGAAATTTTCGTTTATGGGTCATAACCTTTAAAACTGCCCTATGAGCTCTTTCTAATTTTAATAAAAGAGTTTTAGTAGCTCCGCCCCATACAGTTATACAATAACCAATAACTGATTGGCACAAAGCATAAAACACCATTCTCAAGGTGTCAAAGTCCGCTGATTCTCTTAAGGACTTAAAGATATAGATAATTCTCATTATCCGGCACGCAATAGAATCTATTTGCTTATCCCACCTTAACTCTTCATCTATTTCAACTCCAAGATACTTAATTTTATTAGCTCTCACAAGATTTGAACAAGAGCATGGTGTTAATGAACTAAGGCACCAATGTGCAGTAATTGAAAAATTTTGCGGTGGTTTGTTATTATGCCTAATACTAAAAGGAATATAGCAGGTTTTAGAGAAGTTAAGTGTCAAAAGATTAGCATGAAACCAGCTCATAACTTTTGACAGTGCGAATTCTGCCTTCGTCTTGACAACGTCCCAAGTCGGACCATATACAAGGATTGCGGTATCGTCAGCATACGTATAGATCTTACAATTTGGAAGTGTCATATTACAGAGGTCATTAATATAGATCTGGAAGAGTGTTGGACCTAATATGCTCCCTTGAGGGACACCGTACGTCACTTGTTCTTCGTCACTAAGATGAACGTCAATTTTTACTCTTTGAGTACGATTAGTCAAGTAATCTTTAAATAATTCTAGCGCTAGGCCACGCACACCTAATAACTCTAATTTAGAAACTAGCTTAGGAACAGAAACTCTTCTCAAATTGACAAGGAAAAGAGTTTGAGTGACTGCGACTTTGAGGACTAACGGCTATTTGTCATTTACTTGTGCTATTTGTTACAAACTTAACTTTAAAGAAGGCGATTAAAACGAGTAAACACGCAATATAGTAATCTCTTAGTATTGTTCTCACGAACTTTTCGTCATACAAAATTATATACATACATATCATTACGCCATATCCCTTGCAGGGTAGGCAGAGTAAACAGAGTGCCAGAGAACTCTATCCTTGCATACTTCACTCGCTTCCTCAACATTCATAATTCTCTTCATACACGCTCGCCGTTTTCGGAGACTCTTGACTCCACATTCTTTCAGTACATGACCAATCTGGTCTAGGTAGGTTAGTCTCGGTCTCCCCCGGTACTTACATCCTTCCAATTTCGTATTGTATATCTTATTTTCTTCATATAAAATTGTTGTGAATTAGAATTTCAAAGCCCCAAAAAAAATAATTCAATAATGTCTTTTTTTATTGCTTATGGTAGCAAATGAGCAAGCAGCACACCTGATGATAAGTGTTACTGTCACCCATGATCCTTTACTACACCGGAGGTACAACTATGCCGCTGCCCATCAATGGAAACCCCAAACCCACCTAGAACCGAACACACACCGAACGAAGCGGAGCAGCAAATTGCAGACGTCGATTTTCTGCGAGAGTGTGGTACTACCCCGGAGGGACCAGCCCATGGCTATAGACAAAAACTATCTACAACGTGGTCCTATCACAAGAGTATATGTTGCCACCAGTAGGTAATTATTATTATTTGATATGATTTTCATAAAAACCTATTTACTGATCGTAAAATAAGAAAATAACTGCAAGTAAAAGAAAAAAACGTTAAAACAATGTGTTTTTCTTTTCATCAACATCTTTCTCAACTCATGTTCGTTTATAGTCTTAGGCTCAAACTTTTGCTAAAACCCAGAGGGAAATATACCGCATTGGTCAGGCGGGTTTGTCATAGCGTTTTATTTCCATGACGGAGTAAAAATACAAGAATATATCATCATTCTCCTATTCTTATCCCAACTACTTGAGGTCGATACAATATGCACTCTTTCATAGTACATATTATCGGCCGCCTGCCAGACGTCAACCCTCCTTGGGAATGTAATTAATGACCAAACGGCATCAGACGGTGTTGGCCCAGGTCGTTATAAGGCTCTTAGTCGTCTTTTACGATATCTACGAGCAAAGTAAGGATTGGTAGTATTCGTAGCCACTACCACACAGCTTAAAAAAATATTATTGTATTTTTTTATATTAGGTATATTATTGTAATGACTTCTAATGTTTACGCGAGTATTACACATTTGAAATAAAACTACTTTTACGGATTCTATCGCGTTTGTATTTGATTAATAATTTCCCGACGTTTCGAACACTTTACAGTGATCATGGTCAGTCCTCCCGTGACCATGATCACTGTAAAGTGTTCGAAACGTCGAGCAATTATTAATCAAATACAAACGCGATAGAATCCGTAAAAGTAGTTTTATTTCAAATGTGTAATACTCGCGTAAACATTAGAAGTCATTACAATAATATACCTAATATAAAAAAATACAATAATATTTTTTTAAGCTGTGTGGTAGTGGCTACGAATACTACCAATCCTTACTTTGCTCGTAGATATCGTAAAAGACGACTAAGAGCCTTATAACGACCTGGGCCAACACCGTCTGATGCCGTTTGGTCATTAATTACATTCCCAAGGAGGGTTGACGTCTGGCAGGCGGCCGATAATATGTACTATGAAAGAGTGCATATTGTATCGACCTCAAGTAGTTGGGATAAGAATAGGAGAATGATGATATATTCTTGTATTTTTACTCCGTCATGGAAATAAAACGCTATGACAAACCCGCCTGACCAATGCGGTATATTTCCCTCTGGGTTTTAGCAAAAGTTTGAGCCTAAGACTATAAACGAACATGAGTTGAGAAAGATGTTGATGAAAAGAAAAACACATTGTTTTAACGTTTTTTTCTTTTACTTGCAGTTATTTTCTTATTTTACGATCAGTAAATAGGTTTTTATGAAAATCATATCAAATAATAATAATTACCTACTGGTGGCAACATATACTCTTGTGATAGGACCACGTTGTAGATAGTTTTTGTCTATAGCCATGGGCTGGTCCCTCCGGGGTAGTACCACACTCTCGCAGAAAATCGACGTCTGCAATTTGCTGCTCCGCTTCGTTCGGTGTGTGTTCGGTTCTAGGTGGGTTTGGGGTTTCCATTGATGGGCAGCGGCATAGTTGTACCTCCGGTGTAGTAAAGGATCATGGGTGACAGTAACACTTATCATCAGGTGTGCTGCTTGCTCATTTGCTACCATAAGCAATAAAAAAAGACATTATTGAATTATTTTTTTTGGGGCTTTGAAATTCTAATTCACAACAATTTTATATGAAGAAAATAAGATATACAATACGAAATTGGAAGGATGTAAGTACCGGGGGAGACCGAGACTAACCTACCTAGACCAGATTGGTCATGTACTGAAAGAATGTGGAGTCAAGAGTCTCCGAAAACGGCGAGCGTGTATGAAGAGAATTATGAATGTTGAGGAAGCGAGTGAAGTATGCAAGGATAGAGTTCTCTGGCACTCTGTTTACTCTGCCTACCCTGCAAGGGATATGGCGTAATGATATGTATGTATATAATTTTGTATGACGAAAAGTTCGTGAGAACAATACTAAGAGATTACTATATTGCGTGTTTACTCGTTTTAATCGCCTTCTTTAAAGTTAAGTTTGTAACAAATAGCACAAGTAAATGACAAATAGCCGTTAGTCCTCAAAGTCGCAGTCACTCAAACTCTTTTCCTTGTCAATTTGAGAAGAGTTTCTGTTCCTAAGCTAGTTTCTAAATTAGAGTTATTAGGTGTGCGTGGCCTAGCGCTAGAATTATTTAAAGATTACTTGACTAATCGTACTCAAAGAGTAAAAATTGACGTTCATCTTAGTGACGAAGAACAAGTGACGTACGGTGTCCCTCAAGGGAGCATATTAGGTCCAACACTCTTCCAGATCTATATTAATGACCTCTGTAATATGACACTTCCAAATTGTAAGATCTATACGTATGCTGACGATACCGCAATCCTTGTATATGGTCCGACTTGGGACGTTGTCAAGACGAAGGCAGAATTCGCACTGTCAAAAGTTATGAGCTGGTTTCATGCTAATCTTTTGACACTTAACTTCTCTAAAACCTGCTATATTCCTTTTAGTATTAGGCATAATAACAAACCACCGCAAAATTTTTCAATTACTGCACATTGGTGCCTTAGTTCATTAACACCATGCTCTTGTTCAAATCTTGTGAGAGCTAATAAAATTAAGTATCTTGGAGTTGAAATAGATGAAGAGTTAAGGTGGGATAAGCAAATAGATTCTATTGCGTGCCGGATAATGAGAATTATCTATATCTTTAAGTCCTTAAGAGAATCAGCGGACTTTGACACCTTGAGAATGGTGTTTTATGCTTTGTGCCAATCAGTTATTGGTTATTGTATAACTGTATGGGGCGGAGCTACTAAAACTCTTTTATTAAAATTAGAAAGAGCTCATAGGGCAGTTTTAAAGGTTATGACCCATAAACCATTCCGATATCCTACAGCTCAACTATACAATGACTGCAAGGTCTTAACCGTTCGACAGTTGTACGTACTCCGTTCAGTGCTTAGAATACATGGTTCTATGCCTCTTGCCGATCCCAACAAACGTAAAAATTATCCGCGAGGTCTTAAACATAAGACATGTTTTGCCAGACATCAGTATTACGTTATATCAATTCATATCTACCAAAAAATTCTCAAAGAACTGCATATACTTAATTTAAACAAACACAACCTAAAAAGTAAAGTAACTGATTGGCTTCTAAAACAGGATTACTCAAATACGGAATCATTACTCACATACACTGTGTAACATAAACATACAACCACTAATCACACAATACACACCAATACATACACACACAGACACACACACACGCACACACACGCACACACACGCACACACACGCACACACACACGCACATACACACACACACGCACATACCCCGTGCACTCACTATATCCTTATTATTAACTATATAATCTAAATATAACATTCATATTTTTCTTTTTTATTTTTATTCACTTTTCTTCAGTATACTATTGACTTTTCCTTTTTAAATATATATTTATTAACCTCGTCTCGTATGATACAGGCTTGACCTAGTTTACGAGACTAAGTTATAATAGTGTTACACATACTGGAAATATCTTAAGTAAATTATTGTAAATTTGTAATGTTTTGACTAAATAAATTATTATTATTATTATTATTAGTGATATATACTCTTTTATCTGAAACATTTGTGTAAAGAGGTAAATAATAAACACGATATATGCTATACAAATATGATTGATCAACAATTAAAATGTTTCCATGTATTATAAAAACCTTTATTTTTCACGTATGTTTTTACGACACACTTTTTGAAGTTATACTTCTTTTGGCGCTTTAGGGAAAAATGATGAGAGTAAATTTTTACCGCACACCGTCACGAAAAACCGACACCTTGAAGCTATAGTCAACATTTTAGTTTTTTAACTAGATAATGCGTTATAATAAAACTTTCAATGTATTAAATATCTTTTTTTCTATTGTTAGTGTCGTTTTTTTTACAAACGTAGAATAAATTTCCGTCCGTGGTGACGGAGTAAGAATACTATTCACCACCCCATATCTTACCTGTGGGTGATCGTACGAGACGACTAAGGGATATAAAACGCATATAACATCTATGCGAGAGAAGGAGAACTCGAAACAAAACCTTATACCAACACGTCTGACCAGCGCGGTATAGTAGGTTAATTTCCCTCCCATTACGGAAGAGGCCCGAGTCCAACAGTGAAACATTAATGAGCCGTGATGATGATGATGATGTAGAATAAGGCGAAAGATAAAATTTTTGAAAAGATATATTTTGTTACGCCAAAGAAGTATAATTTCTAACGCGTGTACATAAGTACACACATATACTTTTTTTTTTACATATAAGTTATACCTATAGCAGTTAAATTGAAGTTTTTAACACCATAAGATATGAATCATTAGTATTGTAATATAAGTTTAAAATTGTTTTTTTTTTTCTTATTTATAATAAATAAATAAAATATACCTTTTGTAGATTTCACTTATTTTTTTTTTTTTTTTTTTTATATTGTCATCGGGAAAGAAAATAAAAAAAAACCTTTATCTCATCTCAGCACATATATTTCTGTTGACCTACTCCAAAATAGGAGGAAAATAGACCTATACGGATCAGATCAGATCGGTTGGTATAGACTTTTGTTTCGAGTTCTCCTTCTCTTGCCTTTTACTACATCCACGGGCAATGATATGGTAAACTGTATTCTTACTCCGTCATCACACGGAACAATAAAATCTTACAGATCTACTATATATGTGTTGCGCTAAATTTATACGCTGCAATGTGATTTCCCTCGTGATTGAATATCAAGAATAAACAGAATTGTCACCCGGGGCCGCCTCTGTATCCAATCCAATCGAAAATCAACTTTTTCTTATTCTAAGCCTCATTCGCGTTCTTATTCTGGATATTTCGAAGCTCCTTATTAAATAATAATCATATATGTATATCACACATAATGTTCATCATCATCATTATTCTCGGTTTCGATTCGTTAGTTCGACGTAAGATGTACTCCACTTCGATCGTACTATATTATGAAAGATACTGGCAATATTTTTACAACCGGCCAACTGCCCGACGTCAACTCTCCTTGGAAATATGATTGTTGACTAGAAACGGCATCAGATAGTGTTGGCCCAGGTGGACATAAAGCTATTAGCTGTCCGATATCCACGATCAAACGGTAAATATAATCCATAAACTGGTTGGTAGTATTCATTACCGCTGCTACAGAGCATACCTTGTCTAAAACCAGGATTTTTATATTTTTCTTCTGTTTCGGAGGAGGATCTAGCCCAGCATTGGAATGTATATGATATAAGATATGAATAATATGGTTTTAAAAGGTAGTATTTATATTAATGTTTTCATTCAGAGTACAGCTGATTTATCAAAGTTCATAAATAAACCATTGCTAGATAATATACGTAAAAAATCAACATCCTATTCTTATCACAATTATTTGGGATCGACGCAATATGTACTTCACTTTCATCGTACATATTGCAATAGTTATTGGCAATAGTTTTATAACCGGCCGCCTGCCACACATCAACTCCCTCCTTGAGAATGTAATTATTGACCAAACAGCATCAGTTGCAGTTGGCCTAGGTCGACATAAAGATCTTAGTAGCCTTTTACAACACACACGAGTAAATATATCCCTATCCCCTTAAATATATACTAATATATAAATGTGAATGTTATTTGTTACGCTTTCACGCTAAAACTACTCAACGGATCATCATGATACATTGTACACATATTTTTGGAGGTAATAAAAGTAACATAGGATACTTTTTATTAAAAAAAAAAATCAAAATTTTTATATGAAAAATAAAAAAATTGTTTGTCAAAAAATCTCAAAATCTAGCTTTTTCAACGCCATCTAGCAGTTCAGTAATGATGTTCCAACCCTGAGTATTGTAATACCGTTGCACTGTATTACCGACGGTCAAAAATAAAAATAGGGGATCAAAAACTTTAGGAAAGTAACCTTTTACACGGGCGAAGCCGCGGGCAGAAGCTAGTATATATATATATATATATATATATATATATATATATATTAAAAGTAAATGATCATCGACTAATAATACTAAGAATTCGTAAGAGTTGTTTAGCATTTATAAAAATCAGAATAAGTCCACCAATATCGACAGGTAAAAGAATTTTGCATATGAAACGTAGGCGTGTAACGTTTTATTATAAAGGGGGCACACTCTCGAGTATTAAACTTGTATCAAGCAGATTGACTTCAGCGACACAAAGGAACGCTTTTCTAATAAAACGTTTAGAAGTTCAAAATAAGTATTTGCATTGTGTTGTGATAGCTTTTTTTTTTTCAAGATAAGCAAATGCAATCAAAATTCAAATGATGCTTGGAAAAATCTTATTGCTAGAAATAAACGTCTATTATAGATGTATATTAAAAGTATTAAAGAAAGTAATTGTCATGTAGGGATTTAAATTATTTTATTCTTTAGGAATAATGATGGTTTTCTTTTGTCGCCCAGTGATTTGGGTTCGTTATATAAATAGTTATACGTGTGGTGATGGAGCAAGAATACAATTCACCACCCCCTATCTTACCCGAGTGATCGTAAGAGACGACTAAGGGATATAAAAGGCATATAACATCTATGCAAGAAAAGGAAAACTTGAAACAAAACCCTATACCAACACGTCTGACATCGTGATATAGTGGGTCAATTTCCCTGCCATTTAGGAGACTCGAGTCCAATAGTGGGACATATATGAGCTGAGATGATGATATAAACAGTAAGAGTTGGAAAATTCCACTTCAGTCCTATGCAAAGCGAAAGACATGAAGTTACGGGAAACGTGGTACTACAGATAAGACAAAGCTTAAGGGACCTATAAAGAGCCTTTAAAGACTGATTGTAATCAAAGGTACCTACGGTAGAAACGCTTGAATGCACGGCAATTTTATTTACATGCCACAAGATTTGTATAGTAAATTACATACATAATATCGCACTCGTTACGCCAGGACGCCAGCCCAGAGAATTTGGATCTTAAAAGTTTGATATTATTTGTGACCATTATAACAATAATGGATTAAAAATGGAATACTCCACCATTCTTTGTTTTCGCTCCATAATGTTAAAACTATTCCTTACTTATTTGTTTGTTTATTGTTTGACGCCCATGGCGTCGTAAAAAAACGACTAAAGAATGTATTTTGCATATTACATCTATGCAAGCAGAGAAGGAAATCTCGAAAAAAACCTACAACAATACGTCTTACTAATGTGGTACAGTAAGGCCATTTCCTTCCCATTGTGGTGGAGGCTCGAAGACAGCAGCAGAATGTATACAAGCTGAGATGATGATGATGAATGCTGCCGAAGACTTCGACCCAATATCATCCGCTCCGCTGGCCCGCCTAAATGATGATAAAGAGTCGAATACTCAGCTAGATATAAGGCTATTCACCGTCTTTGCCATCGCCTCATGTAGTTTGGGTGAGGTGTTACCGGACCATAGCCTGTCTCCAAAACATAGTGTTTTGAATTAAAACAGTAAATAATCAAGAAATGCTGCACCGCCATTTTAGCCATCTTCTGATCCATCAGTAAAGATTTTATAACCATCGTTGTATTGTGCATGTAAGTATTTGGAAAAAGCAGATTGAGAGTTTGGCAGTTATAAAATCTTTTAGCGTCAGTCTACACAACGTATGGAGTCGAATATTACACAAATTAAAACTGCTTAATCAAAGAAGTGAAAACATCTCGAGTTGATTGCTATTATAAGTCGGCACGGCGTTAAAATCTGATTGAATTAAAACTAACAATGGGTTTTTTGTTACGCCAATAAGAAGACCTAGACAGTTATGAAGGTTTTTATTTATTTTACAATCAGATAAAGATTTTGCTTTGAGCCGAAATTTGCTGACTAAAAAATCTTCTACGAATATATAAGGATGGTAGACATAGCTGGCTTTCTGTTACATGGATTAGCGTACTGCGTATATACCAGCCTATTATACGCAAGACTTGGTTTCGAATTCGATATACTTGAAATAAGTTAATTCTAGAAAGATTTTTATGTGAGAAACGAAAAATGTTGTGGGAAGAATCGTATAAACAGCGAGAATATCGCGTTAGTAAAATAGAAAGCCAACATGAGCAATATATATATATATCCAAACAATATGAAAATAACTCCATAATATACACATTACAAAATATCTAGTGAATCTATTTTCATAAACATTTATACAAAATTGCCATATAAGAGTTACTGAAAAACCTCTTGAACCTCTTTCAAATCTCTGTTGATCAGAATAATTTGATCGTATATATGCAATAGAGGGCGCTGTTTACTTTACAGAGTACTCTGTTGGATAAAATAAGAAATCTATAGCTTATTGTGACAGCGATTGTCATTTACAGGTCTCTATGAGCTGAATAAAATTTTGTTATTATTAGCATTTTGTACTTAAAGTATTCAAAGGAGCTTTAATATAAGAATTACTTATTTTTTACTTTAATATCTACTGAATCATCATCATCATTTATCCCAAATATTTGAGGTGTGACACAATTAGTAAGAGGGCGTCCATTAATTACGGGAAGTATTCATGGTCGAGCCGAATCTTACTAAATCTTACTTGGGGGAGAGGGGGAATCTTGGCTAATATCACGAATTCTTTTTTAGCCGAAGGTTGTGTAAAAAGCTGAAAATGGTATAAAACTGCGTGAAAGTTAAGTTAAATTAAAGTTATATGAAAGTAAACAACCTTTATACCAAAGAGTAAAGTTATATCAATTGAAAAAGTGTGGCAACTCGATGGTAAAATATGCACGTATGGAAAGTGCTGCTACCTAGAGCCTAGGCGATGAACTAAAGTTGGAGTGATATACATATATACGTGTGTGCGTGTGCGTGCGTATGTGTGTGTGTGTGTATGCGTGTGCGTGCGCATGCGCGCGTGTGGGTGTGTGTGTGTGTGTGCGCGTATGCGTGTGTGTATGTGTGTGTGTGATACACGTATCTACATGTGTATATGTGTGTGTAATTATATATGACTTTCTAAAGTCTTACGACAACTTACGAGAGAGGGAGGGGGATCAAGAAATCCTCAAAAATGCCTTTTGTATTAAATTGACGCCCTCTAGTCATATAGGGACCTTAGATATTATCCATTTTGTATTTAACTTCAAATTCATTTAATAATATATGTACTACCGGAATTGGAACGCAACCACCAACTTAAAAGATCCAACAACAAAATGAACTGGCTGGTCATATTTTAAGTTACTTATTTCTAAATAAAAATGTATACAATACTTATTATCGTCATTTTTCTGCTTCTATCCCAATTACTTGGGGTCGACGCAATAAGTATATATTGCAAAAGTTATTGGCAATAGTTTTATCGCACCTGACTGACGTCAACTGTCCTTAAGAATGTAATTGTTGACCGAACGACATCAAGTGGAGTTGTCCTGGGTCAATATCAAAGCGCTTAGTCATCTTTTGCGACATCAACGACCGAAGTGTTGCTAGTATTCGTAGCCGCTAGACCGCGTACCAGTGACCCACCCGCACGGCGTCGAGAAGTATATTGTAGGGCGGGTCTACGGGGTCTTGCGCCGCTTTTCCTGTCGCCCCGGACGGGATAGCGGGGTTTGACGTACCATGGCCCGCCGCCAAAAAAAAAAAAAGTATTCGTAGCCACTGCCATATAGCAGCAGAATTCTATACAATTTTAAATATAAATATCGGTTTGAGAGCTCTCAGCGCTTACCTATAGTCTGCGTAAAGCTGTAAAAGCCATCTGCAGCTAACAGCTAGACACACACAAAAAAATTAAATAAAGTTGTGGGTGTCTTCCTTTCTTTTTTATAATTATTGCTGGACCAGATTCTGCAAGTGGTATATTTGTTTATAAAATACCATGTCATCATTCTCCTACTCTTATCCCAATTATTTGGGGCCGATACAATATTCTCTTCTTTTATAGTACATATTGTAGAAGTTATTGGCAATAGTTTTATGACCGGCCGCCTGCCTGGCATCAACACTCCTTGGAAATATAATTGTTGACAAAACGGCAACAGATGGAGCTGGCCCAGGTCGTTTATCAGGCTCTTAGTCGTCTTTTACGACATCCACGAGCAAAATAAGAGTTGGTAGTATTCGTAGCCGCTACCACACAGCTAATGGTCGTCTCCACCGTGTACCACACACCATGTATCAATATAATATTGACTGCACAGATGGCGTAGTGGTTAAGATACTGACATTCCGTGTCAGTGCCGTAGATTCGATTCCTACGCAGGACAATATTTTGAGTGATCCCCAAACTGTTGTTCTGTGTCTGAGTGTTATTTGTCTGCATTAATTATATATTTGTAAATTCCCCCGCAGTACAAGAATTATTGCCTTAGTGCAGGGTGTATTTAAAAAAATATATAGGCTGAAGATTGATTTATCCATGTGAAGGCGGGGTAGATAGTTTAGTAAATAAATAAATAATCAACAAATGCGATTTAGTTTGTAGGTATCACTTAAAGTATTCACCAACGATTATTTCCTCCCCTTACCCTATCGAAAGTCGTGTAGCAAAGTTCCCGCCCTCCCCCTATAACTGTCATAGATAATGTTGTAAACTGCATGTTTACGTTTGTGAATGTGTTTACAAAATCCTGTAGAGGGCGTATACAGGAAGTGTGGCAGCGGAAGCCGCGGCGCCATGCATCATACGTGGGCGTAAGGTGTTACACACCGTGTCAGACAACGCCGCGGACTTGCATGAGTGTTAAAATATTACATACGTTTGAAGATTTGTAATACTCTTAAGTAACATTTAAATAAGATATATTTCAAATAACATTAAAAGGGATATTTTTTTTATATTGATTATGTTGACAAACGAGCAAGCAACAAACCTGATGTTAAATATTACTGCCGCTAATGGACCTTGCCGATATCAATAATACAGCTAGACCCTGGGTTCCTAACCTGGGGGTAATTAACCCGCAGGGTTAAAACTTGCGTGGGTAACAACAACAGCGGGGGAGCTGGTTGTTTTCTGTCTCTTCGCCTTAAACTTTTATCATATCATTCCTAAATTAGTTTATTTTTACTTATTATATATTTATTGAGAGACTTATAAATGTAATTTCTAGTAAAAAATTCGCCATTTTTCATGTGCTTTTATGTTTAATCAATTATTTTTATGTTTAATAAAGTCTACGTATTTATATTAACGCGTCTTGTTTAAGATTATTATTGGGAGGCGGGGTAAAATCAGTGACCCTAGTTAGGTCATAAGAGTAAAAAACCTAAAAAAGTCAAGAACCACTGAGTTAAACCGTTGCCTACCAATCCAAACCCACCAAGAAAGTTGAGCCGCCGGCTCTATCAATCATCGAAAGCAGCGCAACAACACATTGTCACTGCAATGAGGTGGAATTTCTTCGAGAGGATAGTACTTCCCCGAGAGGACAGTACTTTCCCTATCCTTACTAAAGTAAGTTATACCCGCGCAAAAATGAGAGTTTATTGACCTTATAAAATATAATTTGGGGGGCATAGTCCGGAGCGTGCTCGTTCGCGTCCCCTGCCAGTCTGATTAGACTGCTAATCCGGCTCGAAATGCGTACCGCAATGCGGGTTAGGGCGTCCCCCGGAGGCGACGCGTACCGACCCGCCCCCGTCGGTACGAACATCGGCAGTTGCGGCGATGGGGGCCGCCACCCATCACGCCTTGCCCAGTTAGGCGAGTCGAGGAGAACGGAGTGCCGGGTGGGCACGTGGAATGTAAGAGGTTGTGTGGAAGGTAAGTTGCACGAGCTGATATCCGTCATGGCGGACAAACAGCTAGACGTGCTCTGTGTAACAGAGACCAAGCGAAGGGGCAGCGACGCCTGCGATCTTCCTGGTGGCGGGATGGCTCTGTGGTCTGGTGTACCACAGAGCGATCGAGCCAGCATGGGGGTAGGAGTGCTGTTGTCCTCTCGCTTGGCCTCAGGTGTGAAGGATTACGAAATGTATGATCCCAGACTTCTCTGGGTCCGTATAAAACTAGGTGTCACCAAGGTATTCATGGTTGTAGCATATGCTCCCGTAGGATCCTCGGTGGCATCAGACCTAGAGAAGTTTTGGGATAATGTTAGGGAAGTTCTGGATATGGCAGCAACCAGTGAACGCGTGATTGTATGCGGAGATTTGAACGGATGGGTGGGGACCAAGCGTCCCGACTATGAGGACGTACTTGGTCCATTTGGTGATAAGAGAGTGAACGACGCAGGTAGGCTCATAGCGGATGTATGCATGGAGAGAAACCTTATTGTGTCAAACACATTTTTCCAACATAAGGACATCCATATGTATACATGGAGAAGGAATGAACAGAAAAGCATAATAGATTTAATTTTGGTAGACAGTCGCCTCCGAAGCAAAATATTGGACGCAAGAGCCTACAGGGGCCCCACAGTCGATACGGACCACTATCTCGTTATTGCGAGATTTAGTGGTCTGTTCAGAAAGTGGAGGCACTGGCGAGAGCGTGTCCACTTCGGAGGGCTTGAAAGAATAAAGGTTGAAAGGTTGCAAGAAGAGTGTGTAAGAGAAAAGTATGCAGAGGGTGTCCGAGAACGGCTGACGATGGCAAGCCAGCCGCAATCGGACATTGAAGAATGCTGGAGAGTATTGAAAGAGAGTATGGTAGATACAGCGAAAGAAGTATGTGGAAGTTCAAAGAAGCATAGAAAAACAAATGGTGATGCATGGTGGGATGCGGAAGTGGCAGCTTCCGTAGAGCAAAAGAAGAAAGCGTGGCTGGACTATGTCTCTTCTTTGAATCTGAATGACAGTATGACTGAACAGAAGAAAGAAATATATCGGCAATGTAAGAATGACACCAAGGCCTTAGTGAAAGAGAAACGTGATAGAGCAAGTATGAGTGCAGAAGATAGGCTGACTAAAAACTTCGAGGGTAACACCAAACTCTTTTGGAGGGAGGTGAAGAAGTCTCGGGGTGGTTGGTCAACCTTCAGAATGAATAAAATAAGGTCTAAAGGTGGAGACATTCTTACACAAACACAAGACGTGTTAAGCCGATGGAGTGAATATTTTGGCGATATGTATGCGGATGCTACGGTTGGCGCCGGTGTTGGATGTGGTTTAGTAGATCAACATTCGACAACGGCGTCCTCCGATGGCATCAGTATGGATGAAGTTGAATGGGCGATAAGAAGTTTGAAAAATGGTAAGGCAGCGGGCATTGATATGGTGTCTGCCGAGATGATCAAGCTCGGTGGCTCTTGTGTCTGGGAGGCGTTCCTGTTGCTCCTCAATTTATGTTGGAGCTCGGGAATGGTTCCCAGGGACTGGAATAGCGCAGTCATCGTGCCTTTGTTTAAAAACAAGGGTTCACGTTATGACTGCGCAAATTACAGAGCCATAAGCTTGACCAGTTTGGCAGCAAAAGTGTATGGAAAAATTATTGAAAGGAGAATGAGGATGGTGTCCGATGGTTTACTGTGTGAGACACAAGGAGGTTTCAGGAGTGGAAGGGGATGCATGGATCAAGTGTTCTCTCTGCGCAACATTGTGGAGAAGCATCTGGCTCTAGGTCAGAGGGTTTTCTGCAGTTTTGTGGATCTGGAGAGAGCATTTGACACGGTTGTACGAAAGGAACTTTGGGACATTTTACCGGAGTATGGTATTAACGGTAAACTGCTACAGGCTGTGCAGTCCAGTTACATGGGCTGTAGAGCCTGTATGCGGCTGGATGATGGAATGTCGCCTTGGTTTGACGTCAATATCGGCGTTAAGCAGGGGTGCGTTCTGTCAGCCAGGCTGTTTATCATATATCTGGATAAATGTCTCCAAAGGTTGAACGATATGAATGTGGGAGTCCAGATGGGCGACTCAGTGGTCAATGCTCAGCTTTATGCAGATGATGCAGTCCTGCTGGCACAGTCAGCGACTGACCTGCAGACCCTAGTCGACACAATGACAGAAGATTGTAAGAAAAGGGGTCTACGCGTGAATGTGAGCAAAACCAAAATAATGGTCTTTGAAAGAGATAAAACCAGAACAGATGTAAGAGTAACAATAGGTAATGATGTACTAGAGCAAGTGGATGAATTTGTATATCTTGGATGTGGATTTAGCCGAGATGGAAGGTACACCACTGATATAGAGCGAAGAGTGAATGCGGGAAATAGAGTGAACGGAGCGTTGGGGCAACTTTTCGGCAGCCACCACCTCAGCCAGAAGGCACGTGTAGCAATACATAACGCAGTGCTTGTCCCAACATTACTGTATGGAAGCGAGAGTTGGGTATGCAGAAAAGAGTATGATAGTAAAATTAATGCGGTCGAAATGCGATCTCTGCGAAAAATCTGTGGAGTTAGGCTGACCGACCGCATTCGTAACGACGACGTAAGAGAGCGAGTAGGTATGAAAGAGAGTATTGGTGTAAAGATGCGAAAGGGAATGCTCCGATGGTTCGGACATGTGGAAAGAATGCCGAACGAACGCCTGGTTAAGAAGATATACAATGCGAAAGTGGAAGGATGTAGGTACCGAGGGAGACCGAGACTAACCTACCTAGACCAGATCGGTCATGTACTGAAGGAAGGTGGAGTCAAGAGTCTCCGAAACCGGCGAGCGTGTATGAAGAGAATTATGAATGTTGAGGAAGCGAGTGAAGTATGCAGAGACAGAGTTCTCTGGCACTCTGTTCTCTCTGCCTACCCTGCAAGGGATATGGCGTGATGATATGTATGTATGTATGTATGTAAATATAACTTAAAATTTCATGTGTTTGCAAATGCATTTCCATCTAACTACTCCCTTAATTTCGCGTAGAAGTAGTAAAAATTGATCAAGCAATCACTATAGTTATCTATATGTACCTTTTTTTTGTTCGCTGGACTATAAATGTGGTGTCGCCCCGCCAAATCAGTCCGGGGTGACGGAAGAAGCGGCGCTGATCCCATAGACCCACCATGCAAAACTCCTCCCTTCGCCGTGCGAGCGGGCCACCGGTACCTGATCTTTGTCTTCGATGGCCTATGTATATATACCTAGTCAGTACATATCCCTAAAACCTTAATACACAGTTGAGAGCCCTCAGCACTCACCCACAATCCGGGTCAAGCTGTAAAATCCATCTGCAGCTAACAGCTAAAAGACATGACAAAGAAAAGACACTAATTACGCGTACACACCAAACAATTATCAAATTCTAGGTGGCATTTGTATCCTTTAATTGTGAGTATGTAAAATCCCCAACGATAAGGATACAAAGATTTATTCTTTAATCCGTGGAAGTAATTAAAAAATAAAGAAATAAAACGAACTTAAACTACCAAACTATTCAAGTTATTTAATGGATTCATTTTAAGTGATATTAAGTTAATTTTAAGTTAATTTCAAATACACATTTGCGGGCAACTTCAACTGTCTTATATCGAATACTATTAAGCTATTTAGATAAAAGATAAGCTGACTGTAAACCATTGCCGAGGGAACATCCCTACTAATATATAAATGTGAATGTAAGTTTGTTTGTTACGCTTTCACGCTAAAACTACTAAACCGATCATCGTGAAACATTGTACACATATTCTTGGAGGTATTAAAAGTAACATAGGATACTTTTTATTAAAAAAAATCAAAATTTTTATATGAAAAATAAAAAAAATATTTGTCAAAAAATCTCAAAATCTAGCTTCTTCAACGCCATCTAGCAGTCCAGTAATGAAGTTCCAACCCTGAGTATTGTAATACCGTTGCACTGTATTACCGACGGTCAAAAATAAAAATAGGGGATCAAAAACTTTAGGAAAGTAACCTTTTACGCGGGCGAAGCCGCGGGCAGAAGCTAGTTATTTATAAACTAGTTCACTTAATAAGTCGATAGTTTGAGACTTTCGAGCTTCTGATATAGCCTTCATCTGGACTCATATACGTCCCACTGCTGAACTTGAGTTTACTCCACAATAGGAGGGAAATTGACCTACTATACCACGCTGATTAGGTGGGTTGTAAAAAATATATTTCGATTTATCTTCTCTTGCGTAGATGTCATATCTGCACAGATAAGATGAGTGGTAAGTTGTAGTAAATTGTATCCTCATATTACATGCTTTTTTTTATCATTTGCTTAAAAATATTGCATTTCAATCAATCGCATTTTTTTTTTAATAAGAACTATAACGACAACTAATATTTTGGAGTACATTCATATATTATGATTTAGCTGTGTGGTAGCGGCTACGAATACTACCAATCCTTACTTTGCTCGTGGATGTCGTAAAAGACGATTAAAAGCCTTATAACGACTTGGGCTAACTCCGTCTGATGCCGTTTGGTCAACAATTACATTCCCAAGGAGGATTGACGTCTGGCAGGCGGCCGATCATAAAACGTTTACAATATGCACTATGAAAAAAGAATACATATTTTATCGACCCCAAGTAATTGGGATGAGAGTAAGACAAGACTACACCCTGCACTTAGGCAATAATATATGATAATTTTACAAACATAATTAACAGGCATAAATTACACTCAGACTCAGAACAATTTATGAATCGCACAAAGTATTGTCTTGCGTGGGAATCGAACTCACGATACTCGGTATGGTATAGCAGTATCTTAACCACTACACCATTTGTGCAGACTCATATCATTAATTATTTTAATAGATTTTTAAATGAAGTACCTACATACTTACTATGCTTTTTTTTAAGATGAAAAATTGACCATACAATAATACTTTAGTAAAACAAGCTACCTTTTTTTTTAAATTTTGTTAGACTTCCCGTACTATGCAATGGCGTGGTAAAATGGTGATGGGTTTAATGTTATTTTTTTTTCTTTTAACATCTCTAAAATGTATAGATAAAAAACATGTTTTCTTTGAAATAAGTAATTTATATGATTATATTAGCCGTTCCACATTCAAGGTGTGTTCTATATTACGACAGGTGAAAACATATTAATTAAAATAAAATAATAAAGCCACCGAAGGATTGGGTAGACATGGTATTAAGAATAACTATAAATAGAATTAAGGAAAAATAAATATTGGACAAACTATAAAGTGCCACTGTTCAGAAGAGTCCTTAATCATCATCATTCTCCTACTCTTATCCCAATTACTTGGGGTCGATATAATATGTACTCTTCTTTCATAGTACATATTGTAAAAGTTATTGGCAATTCATTACATCTCATTTTATCATTTAATGACGTAAAAATATGTTGATAAGTAGGTACGTTTATAGTGGTAGGAACACACTGTTGATAGTTTTCTATCTACAACCGCCGACTGTCCGTCCGGGGTAGTACCAGACTTGCAGAAAATCGACGTCTGAGCATTGGTAATGAGATGTTGCGTTTCCTTCCTTAAGCGAGAAAGCTGGATGTCCAACTTTCTAGATGGCTTTGTGATTTTCTTTCCATCAACCGACATTCTTTCTCGTATATGACGTGTAAGGTGCGAGATGCAGATAGATAATATCGCTATCTTTATTATTATGATAATGTAAATATAATTTAAAACTATATATCTGCCATTGTTAAGCTCCTCCTAAGCCTCTTCAACAGTGAGAGGGAAATTGGTCTACAATATCACGCTGGTCATCCGCTTTAGTGTAGGATTATAGTATATTAAATTTGCCTTCTCTTGTATCGATGCTATATAGATATACAGAAAATATAATTACGAGTAATAATATTACTTTCTTTTCGAAAGGTATCCTATGACTAAGAAATCATCATGATCATAATCACACCCCATATAAGTCCCACTGCTGGGCTCGGGCCTCCTCCGTAATGGGAGCGGAATTAACCTACTATACCACGCGGCATCACGCTATATCCCTTGCAGGGTAGACAGAGAGAACAGAGTGCCAGAGAACTCTATCCTTGCATACTCCACTCGCTTCCTCAACATTCATAATTTTCTTCATACACGCTCGCCGGTTTCGGAGACTCTTGACTCCACCTTCCTTCAGTACATGACCAATCTGGTCTAGGTAGGTTAGTCTCGGTCTCCCCCGGTACTTACATCCTTCCAGTTTCTCACTTGAACTAGATTTGGTATAGATACATAATTTATGTCAAAAATAGGACAATGGCGAATTATAAATATCCACAATGCATGAGGTTGCACCATTATAAACAAAAGGCTATTCTTAGACTAAAAGCCTAGGTCGTATGTGAATGGAGGAAGGTATCTTTACAGTTCACTGATCACTCACTCCAGCTAAGAGAGTTTCTGAATATTTCAATAGTTTGGTATAAAACAAAAGTGATAGTTGATACCTATCGAGTTTCGCACATAAATGGATACGGAATTTTCAATTTATTAAAGACTAGCTTCTGCCCGCGGCTTCGCCCGCGTAAAAGGTTACTTTCCTAAAGTTTTTGATCCACTATTTTTATTTGTGACCGTCGGTAATACAGTGCAACGGTATTACAATACTCAGGGTTGGAACTTCATTACTGGACTGCTAGATGGCGTTGAAAAAGCTAGATTTTGAGATTTTTTGACAAACAATTTTTTTTATTTTTCATATAAAAAATTTGATTTTTTTTTAATAAACAGTATCCTATGTTACTTTTAATACCTCCAAGAATATGTGTACAATGTTTCATGATGATCGGTTGAGTAGTTTTAGCGTGAAAGCGTAACAAACAAACTTACATTCACATTTATATATTAGTAGGGATATTTAATTAATATAATTAATTTTTGCTGTTTAATTAATATAATTAATTCTCTGCCTACCCTGCAAGGGATATGGCGTGATGATATGTATTATGTATGTAGGTATGTATGCAATTTGTGCTATAAGTAATGCTGTGTAGTATCGGCTACGAATACTATCAACCCTTATTTTACTCGTAGATGTCTTAAAAGATAACTAAGAGATTTATATTGACCTAGAGCAATTCCACCTGATACTGTTTGGTCAACAGTTACAAAGAGAGTTGAAGTCGAATAGGTAACCAATCATGAAATTATTGCCAAAACTTTTATAATATCTATGTACGATGGGAGATGAGTACATATTGCGTCGACCACAATTAATTAGGCTTATCCTAATTAATATATTATTCTCCGTGTGGTGACGGAGTAGAATACTATTCACCACCCCATATCTTACCCGTGGGTGATCGCACGAGACGACTAAGGGATATAAAACGCATATAACATCTATGCAAGAGAAGGAAAACTCGAAACAAAACCCTATACCAACACGTCTGACCAGCGCGGTATAGTAGGTTAATTTCCTTCCCACTGCGGAGGAAGCCCGAGATCCACAAGTGGGATATTTATGGGCTGTGATGATGATGATGATGATTAATTAAGATATGCTATGATAAAGCAAGATTTATTTTATGCGCACTAAAAATTAATGTAAGTAATTACTCCTTAGATTTGAAAATTATTTCATCTCAGCTCACATACGTCCCACTGCTGAGTTCTAAACTAGTTCTTTCGAGTTTTTCATTTCTCGCATAGATGTTATATGCATTTTATATGGATAATGTTTTTTATGTACTTACACCAGTGGATCTCCCACTCATCCGGGGAAAAGTAGGCGCCGTTATGCGCACCTCCTCCTACCGCCTTGAGCGACAATAGGACGTCAGAAGGCCAAGCGTTGGGATGCCGGGATCGAACGTCAGTAGACGATCTCTCCGGCGCCCCGTAAAAGCGCGGCAGGGGCCACTGTGGTTTTAATGGGTATACCGGTCGGGCTTCAGCTGAATGACGAGTCCCACACTCCCCCTCATTTCTCAGCGGGGGATAGCGCACAAATGCGTTTCCACACCGGAAAACAAGTGCGTGTCCCACTATTAATGAACTGTTTTCCACACGATAGGAAAATAACTCTTTCACTAAATGGAAAAACTTTATTCTTCAAAGCTGTATGATATTGTTATGCTTCTAGAAAATTAAGTAATTTCGGAGCAAGGAAGAAAACGTTTTTATGCCGCTAATAAAATCTAATGACAAATATATCTATCTATAATGAACGTCTCTAAATAGCTTCGGTATATAAAACAAAAATAATAAAAATCACACGCCATAAGTAATTGTATTTTGTTTAATACTATAATAATTATTTATGTTAATTATTTTTTACTATCAACAAAAGGTTCATAAAGTGAAGAATTTACGACTTAGAATATGTAATTGAGGACCTCGCTCTATAAATTCAGTAAGCTTCAGTAAGCACACAACTACAATTTAATTAATAAGAGAACTTATTATATGCGCAACATACGACAACATTATAAGTACGTAATGATTATCTGTAACGGCCATTTTAATTATTACAAACTATTTCAAGACAATAGATAGATTATTAAGCGTTTTTTTAACTGCTAGCTGTGCCAGCAGAATTACTTTACGTGGATTATTAAATTAATGCTATTATTTAAATTAAACACCCATGTTGTTCCACGACAATTGTTAATACGAATAACAATATTTAATACGAATTTAGTATTATTTACAATAATAAATTACAATATTTGTTATTTTAGTAGTTGTTTTTATATGCGCTTCTTACTGGGACACTGATCTCCTATTTAGACAATATCTCAGTATTTTAGGGTTGAAACCTCAAAAGATTTGAGATACCAAAAAGGATAAATAGCCAGTCGGTTCTCCTAAATTAAAGAATAACTGCCGAAGCAGAGAAGTAACAGTTTATAGGACGCCCTCCAATTTTCCATCATGTTTCATCATCACAGCTTAGACCGAGTATCACCCGAAATAAGGAATAGAGAACAGGACAAGATTCAGACGAGTAAGACTGCACAAATGACGTAGTGGTTGAGTATAGAGATGCCATGACGAGTGTCGTAAGTTCGATTCCCACACAGGATAATACTTTGCGCAACCCACAAATCGTTATTCTAAATCTGGATGTGATTTATGTACCTTGGGTGGATTTGAGGATCGTAATGGTAGGTAGTGGCCTAGCTATACCTTTGGTATTGCAAAGGTCCATGGGCGGCAGTGACATTTACCATCAGGTGTGCTGCTTGCTCGTCTGCCACCATAAGCAATAAAAAAAAATACTTTTAACTTGTCTTACAACATTACACATGAGTAAAACCTCAAAAATAACTAATACGAATCATAAAGTAACATTAGAACAAAACAAACATAACACAAAATACACACACAATAATCTCAACACAAACAATACATATATATTTAAAAGTAATAAAACCTCCCCACGGAGGGTGTGAAAGTGCGTTCGGTTCCCAATGGGCGCCAAAGTGAAGGTTTATAGGCAACGCAAATATTTGTGGGACGATTAAGCCACTAGGAGCCATTGATTGATGGTAATTTAATATTCGGGACACAGAGTAATACAGCACTGAAATCTCTGTTATTATTTATTTGAAATATTTATCGCTTTATACCCACTGAGTTTTCTTGCCGCATCTTTCTCACTGTGGCCGTGTGACGATCAGGTGTTAGCTTTATAGATTTATTAATTTTTAAACTAGTAAATTGCTACAATACAATTATTATCATAAATTAAATTTTTAATAATAACAATATAAAAAAAAAAAATATTTTCTAATTAAATTTGTTGCGGTTCCCAAGATAATTAAAATCATATCCCGGGACTGCCTGAGGTTCAATCGGGGTCCCTCGTTGTCATTTATGGAGACCATCGTGGATCCTAGCTTACAGGAGTTACAATGGTGGGAATGTGTGGTGGGATTAGTCCCAAATATATATATATATATATATGGATATATATATATATATATATATATATATATATATATATCCATATATATATATATATATATATATCCATATATATATATATATATATATATATATATATATATATATATATATGGATATATATATATAATCATTTTCTTTTTGTAGTGGCAATAGGTTTGTATTAAAATAGTGGGTTACAATTTTAAACTAATACTGTAGTCGGTAGATATAAATCTCTATAATAATTACTTGTTAGTCGCCTTAGTCCTCCCGTGACCATAAACGCTGTAAAGCGTTCGAAACGTCGCGAAATTAGAAATCAATTAAAAACGCGATAGAATGTAAAAGTAGTTTTATTTCAAATATTTATAACAATTGTAAATTAATAGTGTACATTATTACATTATCTAAATTTTGAAATTGCCACATTTGCTAGTATGTACCACATATACCTACTTGAATTTTAGATTCCCTCTTATTATGTGTATTTCTTTTCTTCTCTTAAAGTCTTTAGTCAATTATTATAATCCTGTTCTCTTCATAATTATTATAATTACTCGTAGAGGATTGATAGTTCTATGGGGTCGCGCGCCGCTTCTTCTGTCGCGGTCGGATTTACCACTCCATAGCCTGCTGCCAAAAAAAAAGAGGATTGATAGTGAGAAAGATTCTTAGCCGACATTGAATTTGATCTCCAATTCTAAAAACAAAAACGATGTCCTATTGTAAATTAATTGTAATATCTCAACACCATTAACGAAAGACTAAATAAAAATTACAAATATATTTTCATCATCATTCTCCTATACAATAGAAAATAAATTAACCTACTATATCAGGCTAGTCAGACGTGTTGACATAAGATATTATTTCAAGTATCCTTTCTCTTGCATAGATATTATATACATATTATCTTCCTTAGTCTTTTATTACACCCACGGGTAGGATACGAAATGGTAAATTATGTCCTCACTCTGTCAATATACGAAAAAAATATATGAAAATGAAAATAATAAAATTAATATCATCTCATCTCATGTCAGCTCATATATATCCCACTGTTGAGCTCGAGCCTCCTCCATAATGGGAGAGAAATTGACCTACTTATACCACGCTGGTCAAACGTGTTGGTATAGGGTTTTGTTTCAAGTTTTCCTTCTCTTGCATTGATGTTATATGCATTGTATATCCCTTGGTCGTCTCTTATGATCACCCACGGGTAAGATAGGGGGTGGTGAATTGTATTCTTACTCCGTCACCACACGGAAAAAAAAATATAATCTCTTCTAATCATTACTCTGTAGTAATAGGCAGCTGAGCTCATAGTCGGCGGTACTTTGTCCGTAGTTTTAAAACAATTAAACACATTATTATATTGCTAACATAGCGGTAATCCACTGTGGGAAATGTAACTTATGTTTAAAACATTTGTTGTCCTTTGTTATTTGAGTATCTTTCAAAAGAGTTTACAATGTTTTTTGTTTTTTCAAAATTTGTTGGGAAAATGATTTATTTTAAAGAAAACACTCAGTCATCATTCTCCTACTCTTATATCAATTACTTGGGGCCGATATAATATGTACTCTTCTTTCATAGTATATATTGTAAAAGTTATTGGCAATAGTTTTATGACCGGCCGCCTGCCAGACGTCAACCCTCCTTGGGAACGTAATTGTTGACCAACACATCAGATGGAGTTGGCCCAGGTCGTTATAAGACTTTGGGGCGTCGGGGATCGAATGTCAGTAGACGATCTCTCCGGCGCCCCGTAAAAGCGCGGAAGGGGGCCGCTGTGGTTTTAGTGGGTATTCCGGTCGGACTAACCGGCTGGCGAGTCCCACACTCCCTTCCGTCTCGACATCGGTGGGAAGGGGTTAGCGCGTAAAAGCGTTTCCACAGCGTCAACAAAAAAAAAAAAGGTCGTTATAAGACTCTTAGTCGCGCAAAGTAAGGGTTGATAGTATTTGTAGCCCCTACTACATAGCGGATATAATATATAGAAAACAGTCAGTATGATATATAAAAAAGTTATCCTCATTGTCATTATTCAGCCATGTATGTTTGTTAGCCCATATATGACCCACTGTTGGGCTTGGCTCAGAAGAGCCAAGCCCAACAGGACTACACCTACTATGGAGAAGACATTGACCTACAATTCCATACTGCTCATACTAGTCAGCTAACACCGAAGACAAAGATCGGGTACCGGTGGCCCGCTCGCACGGCGAAGAGAGGTGCTTGCAGGGTGGGTCTATGGGGTCGCGCACCGCCTCTTCCGTCGCCCCGGACCGATCTGGCGGGGTGTAGCCACTCCATAGACCACCGCAAAAAAAGGCACTAGTCAGCTAATAGTATCTAATTGGTATAAGTTTTTATGTGAAATTTTTTCTCCTTTCAATGTTATCTGCATATCAAATCACTTAGTCGTATCCTATGATACTCAACTTGTATTCTTACTCCGCCTGTAAAAGTTATTACCAAAGATCTCCGGTAATAAGAAGAATTTGAACTAGTAGAGTTTAAGTGTACCTCGACTTATCACCAACACTATAGTTCATCGCTGGTGTGTCGATAAAGATGGTACCTGAAAGTATAACCCGCCAAGTCAAGTCAAAGAATCGGTACCAGTTGTCAGTACAATGTCGAGAGAAAACTAAAGATATTTTTTTTGTCTTTATTGCATATGGTGGCAAACGAACAAATAGCACACCTCATGGTAAGTGTGTGCCACCAATGGACCTTTGCAGTACCAGAAGTACAAATAGGCTGCTGTTTACCAATGAAAATCCCAAAATTCAACCAGAAATTTAGGTTGTAGGCTCTCTCGTTTACCGAACGAATTACAACAGTACTTTAATGCTGCTCATACGTCGTTTTTTTTAATGATTATGGTGGCAAACGAGCAAGCAATACACTTTATGGTAAGTGTCACTGCCGCCCATGGACCCTTTGCAATGCCAAGGGTATAGCTTAGGCCGCTGCGTACCAATAAAATCCCCAAACCCACTCAGTTGGGCTTACGGCTCTCTCGCTCACCGAACGAAGCGCAATAACACATTGCCATTACTCAGACGTCAGTCTTCTGCTAGAGTGTGGTACTACCCCGAACAGACCGGCCTGCGGTTACAGACAGAGAACTGTCAACAGCATGGTTCTACCACTATTAACCACTACCACGATTTTCTTCGAGATTGAAGTACCCCGGACGAACTGCTCTAGACAGGAACTGTCAACATTGTGGCTCTACCACTATTCATATTAATAATTTTGTTAATCCATAATATACATACATACATATATATCATCACGCCATATCCCTTGCAGGGTAGGCAGAGAGAACAGAGTGCCAGAGCATACTTCACTCGCTTCCTCAACATTCATAATTCTCTTCATACACGCTCGCCGGTTTCGGACACTCTTAACTCCACCTTCCTTCAGTACATGACCGATCTGGTCTGGTTAGTCTCGGTCTCCCCCGGTACCTACATCCTTCCACTTTCGCATTGTATATCTTCTTAACCAGACGTTCGTTCGGCATTCTTTCCACATGTCCGAACCATCGGAGCATTCCCTTTCGCATCTTTACACCAATACTCTCTTTCATACCTACTCGCTCTCTTACGTCGTCGTTACGATACATAATATATTATCCATAATATACACCGTTGAAAATATCATCAAATACAGCTTAACATTAAAATTGTCCCATATTATATTACATTCGCCAATTTCAACAAAGTGGGTATATGTATTATGAAAAAAGTGAAGGTGTACAAATATGGTTAAGCTGTCGGCAAAATAAAAGCCAAAAGCCGACGATAATTCGTGTTAAGTTACGAATCTCAAGTGGGCGTTTTAAGTGGCGCTTAGATAAAAACCCACGAGTGCGTAAGATTCGGTACGTCAAAGAAAATATTGTTTTTATATTGAAATTGTATAATCAAATAATTTTTAATAGAGAGTAGGTATAATAATAATTTATAATTATAAAATCGACGGTGTCTTTGTATTTTGATTTAATTTAAATATTAAATGAAATTTTAGGGATAATCAATTTAAAAATAATATATGTAAAAAGTTAAATGAGTAAGTGTAATAATTTTTAATCAAAATTTTTAAAAGGTAGGGTTTGAGCACAAAGCGATCATGTCATCCTTGTTAAGAATTGCATATTAATAATTATAAATAATTATTTCTACGTTTTAACCCTATATCTACATTTTTTTAAATACCCTGCACTAAGGAAAATAATGCTTGTATTGCGACTATTGCGGGGGACAAACATATAATTAACACAGACAAATTACACCCAGACTCAGAACAACAGTTTTTGGATCGTACAAAGTATTGTTCTACGTAAGAATCGAACCCACGGAATTGGCACGAATAGTTGGTATCTATGCAGTTATATTATATAATAATATTGCTTCTTCAGATGAAGATAAATATTACTAAAGGCTCCAATCGTTCTTAGCCAAATATTTGTATGATACACTTATAGTTTTCTTTTTTCGTAATCACTTAAATACAAAAGCTGAAGGCGCCTCATAATTATTATGTCAATAACAGAAATCTTTTTTCTGTAGTTTCTGAAACACATTACTACATACTCAAATAGATGAGAGGTACACGATGTCTTACTAAAGATAAAAAAATATTTCACGCTGTATTATCTATATGATTTGAAGTGTTTACTCTCCGTGTCGTAACAGAATATAATACCTTAGAAAAGAATGCCTTCATCCCTTCTTTTTGACTAGGTATTGTAAAATACACTAGAAAAAAAATAAAATTAGATAAAATTAAATTCTTATTCTAAAAAAATAATAATAATAGCGCTTAGTTAAAATTAAATTCTTATTCTTAAATAAAAATTCAATCCTTACAATGGCTCCCCATATTCCACGTTGATTTTGAAACTGTACCCTAATATATTTTTTTCTTCTTTCTTCAACTCCTACACGTCCTTCTGTTAAAGCACAAGTCTCTAGAAGTGATAGTTTATTTTGCTGTCAATTTTCTTTTTTTACGTTTCATATTTTTATGTGCAACTTTCTCCATAGTTGAGTATTTTTTTTAAAAACATCACCATTAGTACATAAAGAAATAATCCTTGTACTGCGGGTGACTTTACAAAAATACGTTGAAGGTGGTCCTAAAAAAATCTCTGGCCAGACAAGTTTGTCACAAAAAGTTAGATTAAGTTTTCCGTCTTTACCTTATTCACTGCTTAATTTGGCTAATATTGATGGTACCTGTTTGCAAATATGTAACGCCATATAACGGTGACGAATTACATTATACTTTTTTTTTGAGTGTGTTATTTGTTTCTATTAAATTATAAGTATTTAAAGCCCGACGACAAGTGTTTAATGACGTTTGAATGACAGCAATGTACTGTTGCGCTTCATTCGATGAGCGAGACAGCCGGAAGCTTAACTTGGGTAGGTTTTGGTAGGTAGGCAGGCAGGCTGTACTTCTGGTATTGCAAAGGTCCATGGGCAACAGTAACACTTGCCATCAAACGTTTTTTTTTTAGTTTTTGTGGGGAGGTCTACGGTCGTCGCACTTCTCGCACCACTCTGTCCGGGGCGACAGAGGGGCGTAAGCACGCTCACCCATAACCCACCCGTGAACCTCGCCTTCGTCGTTGGACCGGCCACCGGAGCAGCGTGAACTTGTCGTCAGTGGCCGTTGCCATCAAACGTGCTGCTTGCTCGTTTGGCACCTTAAGAAATAAAAACTTAACAAAAAAATCTCAGTGCAGAATTGTCATAAAAATTGTATAGGACCACGCTGTGGACAGTTCTTTGTGTACAGCTGCGGGCCGGTCCGTCTGAGATATAATCAGACTCTTGCAGAAGATCGATCAGAAGCCCAACACTGTGGGTTTGGGGCTTGTATTGGTAGGCAGAGACCTAGCTTGGTATTACAAAGATCCATGGGCGACAGTGACACTTACCATCAGGTGTGCTATCTGCTCGTTTGCCACCATATGCAATAAAAATAATAATATATTTTAAAAAATATCTTAATAATGTATATTCATTTTAACACCAGTCACTTTAGTCTCTGTTCTTCAATGTATTAATTTAACAGATACTTAAGTTTAAATACACTCATATAGAAAACAGCAGGAAACAAAGTGTGTTTAACAAAAACAGTAAGTACTTAACCTTTTTAAGACCGCCGAAGTAAAAAGTAGGAACGGTGAGTTCACTCTTAAGTGAGGGATTTGCGAACATTATCTGTCTACTTAAAAGGGAGAGTTTGTACAGGAAAAGGCAAAAAAGGTAAGCTTTTAACAGTCTTTATCAGTAAATTGACACGTATTTTTTAAATTTTGCTTAAAGTATTACTTCAATAGCGAGATTTAAATATTTTGCCACGTTGGTTTAGTAATGATATGAATGCATGTGACTGAAGCTTGTGAAGTCTTGGGTTTAAATTATAATAAAAAAAGCATTTATAAAAAGTGATTACGAACGAAAAATGAATGTTATACATGGGTCACCATTGGAACGGATTGGTTCTTGTCCCATGTGTGACATTCACCTTTCGTTCGTAATCAAGTTTTTATAAATAATGAAGCATGTTAAATGCTAAATTTCAGTAATTTAAAAAAGCATTTGTTTAATTATTTTATATTTTAAATTATAGACTCATCTGTGTGGTAGCGGCTACAAGTACTACCAACCCTTACTACGCTCGTGGATGTCGTAAATACAACTAAGAGCTTTATGTCGACCTGGACCATTATTTGAACTCCATCTGATTCCGTTTAGTCAACAATTACATTTCCAGGGACGGTTGATGTCTGGCAGGCAGTCGGTCATAAAACTACTGCCAATAACTTTTACAAAATGTGGAAAAGGAGTATATATTGTGTCGACCCCAAGTACATAATTGGAACAAGAGCAGGATAATGATGAAAGAAGATTTTAAATCTATATCTATACATCTATCTATCTATACATATAATAAAAATGTAACGGATCGCTGTCTGTACATGGAAGATATATGAGAAAAAATATTACTGGGACCTTTATCAACACAAATAGAACCCAAAACAATGATTTTTAAAATTTTTGTCTGTTTATCTGTTTGTCTGTCCGTTTGTGCACGCTAATCCCAGAAACGGCTTATCCGATTTAGACACGGTTTTCATTAATATATTGTGGTAAGCTTCACTTAACATTTAGGCTTTATTTTATGTCAATTAGTTTATAAATAAAAAAGTTATGTTAATTTAAAAAATGTTTGGAGAAAAGAATCTTTATCGATTCTTTTCAAATTACGTACAAATTATCTTCAGTAAATATAAATAAATATGTGTTTCAGCATTTGTTGATTTTCACCCTCTGGGGTTGCAGGCCTAGCAAAGCGGATTGGACGACTCATTGTCATTAGCGCCAAGCCTATATTATTGAAGCTGGCAACTTGAAATGTTAACAGTGCTTTCTTTCTATGACGTAGAGATTTACTAAGAAAGGATTTTACGAAATTATACCCCTAAAGGGGGTGGCCCTTAGGGGTATAATTTCGTAAAATCCAACAGAGTGGCAAAGTTTGTATGGGGAGAATAGAAATCTTTATTGATTCTTTTCAAATTATGGGTCGAATCAAATATTCTAGGGTAATATCCGGCATTTGTCAATTTTCACCCTCTGGTTGTGTAAATTAGGCCTGTGAAGCGGGTTGAATGACTCATTACCGCCAAGCTGAAACTGTTAAAGCTAGAAACATTAAATTTTGAAGCACGTTTCTATTTATGACATAGAGATTCAATGTGAAAGAATTTTATGAATTCCGCCCCTAAAGGGGTGTAACAAAGCGGCAAAGTGTGTATGGGAAGTAAATTTTACTATCGATTCTTTTCAAATTACGTACAAATATTCTTCGGTAAAAATAAATAAACACGTGTTTCTCTCTCCCTCTCCATCAACCCCGCACCAGTGCCGTTGTGGCGACCAGTGCCGGCGTGAGAGCTCACACGATACACATAGTAGACGACAATAGGTTCTTGCCTAATGGTTTAAGATACAGATTAAGTTTAGCTTCAAAAATGTTCACTTTATAACTGAAATAATAAATCATTTCTAACGAGGTCGCAACTCTGCTGGTGAAACAACAACAGTTAAATAAAAGGTGGTGATAATTATATTTTTATCCCATGGTCATACCGTAAATAGTATATCTATTAATGGCAATATAATTTGTAGAATGAATAGATCTTTCAACCACCTTTTTCTTTAGTGACCGGCTATGGTATATAGACACACGCGCGCCGTACACGTATATCTACGTTGTGCGGGCGGGCCACCGCAACCGGGTATCATCTTGAATCGAAGCCGGACGGTAGAGCGTGTCAACCTAGAGTATTTTCTCTCGGCCCCACCCTATTGCCTAATTCCGTTAGACAACTAACTCGCAGAAGGCAGCGACCGCATCCCAGTTTCTGACGCTGTTGATTATCGTCCAAGCGACAAACCTTCAACACCTTGCATTGCCATTTCTATTTAACTCTGTCAGTGATGACTTCAGCGTGGACGAAGTCGCGGGCAAAAGCTAGTTATACAGATTGATTTACAATTATAATTATGCACATCAGGTAAATTTATTACTTTCAAAATAGTTTAACAGTGGTAGGACTACGCTGTGGACAGTTCTCTGTTTACAGCCGCGGGACGGTCCGTCCGGGGTAGGACCACTTTCTCGCATAAGATGACGTCACATCGACATTAATGGCAATGTGCTATTGCGCTTTGTTCGGTAAGCGAAAGTGCCGGCAACCCAACTGGGGTGGGTTTGGCTGGCCAGCTATACCTTTGGTATTGCAAAGGTCCATGGGCGGCAGTGGCACTTACCTACCATTAGGTGTGTTGCTTGCTGATTTGCCACCATAAGCAATAAAAAGAAAAAGCAAGCAAAAATATTATAATAAAAGTTGATCTAATGTAATGTTAGTTTATTAATAGATACCGTAGAAGTGTATCTCGCAGGCTATCCATTGATCCATCGTTCTGCTTGCCACGTCGTCGCTTCGTCGAAGTAATCGCGCGCCATCCACCAGTTAAGACTTGTGGATGGCGCGATTACTTCGACGAAGGGATTTATGAGATTGAAATATCATACTCAACTCGTCGATATGTGATTGTAATCAGATTTCTTTTTTATTATAATACTATTTTTACGTACAAGTAAGTACAAAATTCCATGTGGTGACGGAGTAAGAATACAATTCACCACCCATCTTACTCGTAGGTGCTCGTAAGAGACGACTAAGGGATATAAAATGCATTAACATATAGATGTTGCATAGGCAAGAGAGGGAAAACTCGAAACAAATCCCTATACCAACACGTCTGACCAGCGTGGTATAGTGTGTCAATTACCCTCCCGTTGCGAAGGAGGCCCGAGCCCAGCAGTGGGTCATGCATGAGCTGAGATGATAATGAAGATGAAGTACAAAGTAGTATTTGTATAAAACTGTAATATATATCAATGTATAATTTAACAACTTTCTTCAGTTTAGGCAATAAGAAATGATAAATCCACTGCTTTTATAAATAATAGTATGATAAAAGTAGGGAATGTAGGTAAAATTATGACAATAACATCTATAGGTTTTTGCGAACACAAGTTTCAAATCACACCACAAAACTAAATTCAGCTCACCAAATTGAAGTTAAACCAATCAACTACGTCCCCAGACACAATGAGATATCCCCCTTTTTGGGGGAAATGCCCCTATTTGAATATATTACAAAATGTGCATACATAGAGGCTATAAATTGGCCCAATCCATGGGTTTTATAAGGTTTTATTGTATGCGCAAAAATAGCAGAAAACGCGAAGTGGGCGGGCGCAGGAAATCCATTACCAGACGTAGTACGTAGTTATGGACGTACGTGGAGTTTAGGGATTGCCACTATATCGATTATAGTATTTTATTAAATACTACAAGCTAGCAACTCTTGCTTTAAATTTATTAATTATAATTATAATGAATATATTCATTAATTTTTGTTAAATTTATTTATTGTTATTCTTTAACAATTATATCATAATTATATCTACTACTCTATCACTATCTACTCTTATTTTAATTTGCATGGGGCCGGTATAACTTGTTTCTTTAATCGAATGAAAAAAATTAAGCAAGTTTTATAGCATTTTAGCTAATGTTTAAAAACGATCACTTGCCTAACGTCTGTTCTACTTGAAGAACTAATCAAATAAAGAGGATGTATCTATCATCTTACTAGATTAGTGAATCGAATTATATCTGTAATACATACATAAATCCTGCTATACGGGTGTTATTATTCCTCATATGTTCTATACCAAAATATCAATTTGAACCAGTTCCTCAATAACTGCAATACTACCAACATACTACCATCATTTTTTTGTTCACGATATAGAAATGCTTTCATGCACTAGCCCGCTGGTGACAGTCGGGAGGGGGGAAGTAGAATTTATATGGGTTACGCTTACCACTATGCGATCGGAATAAATAAATTATCATAATATAATTACCGTAAATTTAATGTTTAATAATAGTTAAACAAAAACATTTTATAAAAACTAATACTGCAGCCAGTTAATATATGTATCTGCATTAACAATGATTAATTGCACTTGAGATACCTTAGTCCTCCCGTGACTAGTAATTAATGTTGTAAACTGTTTGTAGCATTAGGTAATTAAAAACAAATACAAACGTGATAGAATCCGTAAATATAGGTTTATTTATTTCACAATAATGATGATGTTGACGTAATCATTACAAGTATATTTAATAAAACTTTTTATATAATAAAAATCCGGATTGAGAGCCTTCAAAGCTCACCAAAAATTTGAGGTAAAACTAAATAGGAACTATATTTTGCATAATATTAAAATTTTATCGATAGTCATCACATCACATCCCTAAAAAAACATATTAGAGTGCACGTAGTCACATTTTCTAATCTATATTCAAATTGGCGCGCGCCGCGCCGCCATTGTGAATATACGAATATTTTTCCAATTTCGCCCGGAAAACTCACGCCTCTGCCACTTTTACAAACCAAACATATAACATTCACCTATCACATATAACATAAACTTTAAATCCTCGCTATAAGAGTTATTTTGTAATGTATCTATGTATTAAATTATGTTTGTCGAATGTGAACGTGAAAATGTATGCTCAACTTTTATTGCCGTCCCTTTCTAGCTTTTGTGGCAGTTTTATTTGGTTTCATAACGACATTTATGTTTTTATTTGAGTATTTTAGATTGAATGTCGTTTTTGTAAATTGAATCGGTTTGCTGTAAATACGTTCTAAAAAAAACATTATTTGAAAAAATACTGACGTAAAGTTCACTCGCTTCCTCAACATTCATAATTCTCTTCATACACGCTCACCGGTTTCGGAGACTCTTGAGTCTACCTTCCTTCGGTACATGACCGATCTGGTCTAGGTAGGTTAGTCTCGGTCTCCCCCGGTACCTACATCCTTTCACTTTCGCATTGTATATCTTCTTAACCAGACGTTCGTTCGGCGTTCTTTCCACACGTCCGAACCATCGGAGCATTCCCTTTCGCATCTTTACACGAATATTCTCTTTCATGCCTACTCGTTCTCTTACGTCGTCGTTACGAATGCGATCGATCAGCCTAACTCTACAGATTTTCCGTAGAGATCGCATTTGGGCGGCATTAATTTTACTTTCATACTCTTTTCTGCATACCCAACTCTCGCAATGTTGGGGCAAGCACTACGTTATGTATTGCTACACGTGCCTTCTGGCTGAGGCTACCGAGAAGTTGCCCCAACGCTCCGTTCACTCTATTTTCCGCATTCACTCTTCGCTCTATATCGGTGGTGTACCTTCCATCTCGGCTAAATCCACATCCAAGATATACAAATTCATCCACTTGCTCTAGTACATCATTACCTATTGTTACTCTTACATCTGTTCTAGCTTCATCTCTTTCAAAGACCATTATTTTGGTTTTGTTCACATTCACGCGTAGACCCCTTCAGTAGTATTCCTAGATAATAATAGCAAACTAGTTTTTTGATAAATAAATAACATGACTTTTACCATGATAAAATTAAATTAAACCTTAAGCCAAGCCATTCGGACTAGCGTGATATAGTAATTCTAATAACCCGTACTATAATAATTTCTCTTTTTATAATAGAACTATCTATGGTTTAATGGACGAGCCAACATTACGCTATATATGATTAAATGGACTGAAGAAACGAATTAAAATAAATCTATTTATCATGCAAATTTGATAATCAAATAAAGTTTATACGTAATATGGCTATTGGCTCTGTGAGTTTCAAACTGAATAAATATTATAATACCTTGCACCTAAAGAAAAGTCATTAAAATAAAAGCAATTTCTTTTTATTGATTTCCAAGCTCTTACATCACCACCTCTTGAAGTTTGACGGGGAAAAAGTTGCTATATATATATATATATATATATATATATATATATATATATATGTGTGTATGTGAGTGTGTGTGTGTGTGCGTGTATATATACTAGCAGACTCGGCCACGCGTTGCTGTGGCTGCGGTAGCCTCAGTAACACGTGGTGGTTATGCTAATAAGTTGTAGCTTATATGAAACGTTTGTACGTTTAACATAGCGCCATCTATTAAATACTTACTCAATCCAGTCAACAGATACCGCCGTCTGTTAGAATTGTTTGGAAATAACAGATAATTATGACTGTCAAATAATAGACAAATAATTTGCAATATAATAATATTACGACTATAAATTGATGGAAGCTCTCCTATCTTTTAAGTTGGATCAAACTACACATGCTGTGCAAATTTGATTCAAATCGGTTAAGTACTTTAGGAGATCATTGCGGACAAACAACGTGACGCGTAATTTATATATAAAAAGATAATGACGATTCCGACATATACAGAGTGGAAGTGGACCGCTCCCGAAAACAAAGACAGGTGACTCTACTAGACCTACTTGTAATGATAGGCTAGAAAAAAAATTTTTGTTTTACATCATTTTTTGCGTTTTTCTACATTTTATCATATTAGGACAGTGCCGTGTAATGATAATTTCATAAAAAATACGTAACTTTACTCAGATGAGAAAAAACGCAATGTATTCAATAATCAAAACATCTGTTCGGCCCAATACCGCTGGCATGTAGGAATCACCTTTGGAACAGCTGATCTAAGTTTTGAATACATTACGTATTTTCTCATCTGAGTAAAGTTACGGTTTTTTTTTAAATTATCGTTACAAGGCATTGTCCTAATACGATGGTGTGTGGAAAACTTCCAAAAATAGTTGTAAAAAATTATTTTTTTACTTCCGAATCGATTTTTTTTCGCCTATCATTATAAGTAGGCCTAGTAGGGTTACCTGTCTTTGTTTTCGGGAGCGGTCCCCTTCCACCCTGTATATGTATATATATTTTAATTCTTTCTTTATATATAACATTATTCCTATCCGTCCTTCTGTGTATTATTATTCCTTCTATTTATACTATATCCCTATATTGTCCAATCCTTTTAATTCTATTTTATTTTTCTATTGAATGCACATGTGACGTAACGGTTAATATACCTACCTACTGTTACATACGTTCAATTCCCACGCAGGAGAATACCTTGTACAATCTACAAATATTTGGTCTGACTGTGGATATAATTTGTATCCGTTAATTGCATGTATGTAAAGTCCCTCGTAATACAAGGTTTATTTCTTTATTTATTTTTTTTTTAAATCGTATGCCGGTGTAGTCTTTAAAAAAGACCTTCGATGGTATGTATGACTGACATCAAGAAAGTTTCAACACGAGTAAATATCGTTTGTACTGTATTAATACAGTCTGTGCTATATACTCGCATCTCTTTATTTTCATTGCGGCCACATTTGTTAGTGAGAGCGCGGGATGGCGACAACCTCCCTTGTTTGGACAATGTCGAACTCCTAATAAACAAAGATGTGAAATCACTAGAAGTAATTTATAAAAATGAAAAATTATATTGTACCTACTGGTGCCTATTTTTAAGCTTTTTTTCAGACGACGGATGGGTTACGTGCAGTTTTATAACCAACCGTCAATCTCCCACCCCTCCCCATCGCCTTTAGGCCGATCAGTGCTACCGATTCCTTGACATCCGTGCCTGGCTCGGCAGCTATTTTAAAGTCTATGCAAAATTTAAATAATATCTATTAGCTTGTTCGTCTTCTTTTTATGTATTGGCAATCAGCTACTTATAAGAGCCATTGTTGCCAGTGTCGAGACCATCAACAGTGCTATGGCCACCCTGTTAATGGTATCTTGTGGGAATTTTGATAGAAACTGAAACGTTGTAAAGCACTTCTATATGATATTCACTACATCCCAACAGTTCCGCCGCATCACATTACATTAAATGCCATCAAAATCATCTAATATAACACGTTAAAACACTAGAATATCGAATATAATACAAGAGCACTACATGGCGTTTTCAGATTCCCGTCAAAAGTCCTATCTATTAGCTTTTAGCGAAACGACTACGTCGACAGTTGACAGCTGTCTGACATATAAAATCTAAAATAAAGTTTAAGTTAAAATATGCCATTAAATTACTCTAAATTATAAACCCTACATTAAAAGATCGGTGTGGTAAAGATATCCTCTCTTTATTTTTCTTTAATAACAGGAAATAAAAGAAATTCTAAAGAATTGCAAAAGCATTTGGCTGTTGCTGTACCAGTCAGAAGTTTGCTACAAATTGAAGTGTGATTTATTAAATTCGGGCTGCTTTAACTCTCACAACAAGAGGAATATTTCAATCAGGTTTATAATATTTAATACAATACTACAACCAAAATGTTACCGATGATAAGGGAGGTCGAGACATGCGCCATATAAAATGTTAATAAACTTTTTCGTAGGCGATACCCAAAAGCAAATATGAAGTCTAGAATTGTACTCTTTTTTTACTTACATATAAGAAATTATATAAAAAACGTATTAAAATTATTATAAAAATGTTTGTAATTTTTCAATGCATTTATGCATCACATAGATGGATGGATGAATAAAATATTTGTAAGAACTATCTTAAGTTTTTAAGCTCTCTGAACTACATACATATATATCATCACGCTATATCCCTTGCAAGGTAGGTAGAAAGAACAGAGTGCCAGAGAATTCTATCCTTGCATACTTCACTCGCTTCCTCAACATTCATAATTCTCTTCATACACGCTCGCCGGTTTCGGAGACTCTTGACTCCACCTTCCTTCAGTACGTGACCAATCTGGTCTAGGTAGGTAAGTCTCGGTCTCCCCCGGTACCTATCTCTCTGAACTCTGGTACCTCTCTGAACTATATAATTAAAATATCAATAGATACAGAAAGAAATAAATCCACCCTAATTGCAATTTTTTTTTTTAATAAATTGGTCATATGATACTCTATTGATTATAATTAGAGTAGTACGGAAGGGATTCTGATTCAAATACCAAAACACCTGCTTCTTCATAATACATTTTATGTTAATTAGTAATAATCAAGCGTTCTTGCATCTCAACATTCGTAGCTACATATAGTTTGTCTAAACCACCGTTTTTAAATCCCAAAACAATGATCTATGCAGAACAGTGAGTCATAATGTCTCTTATATTTTTTTTTTTATATTTTTGCCACTAAAATCTGTTAATTTAAATATTACGTTAAATTATCTTAATTTATATTTATTGCCCGGTTATAAATTTTTCCGAAATAAATATAAACAATTTTGTATAAATAGTAATCAAATAATCACCAAAAATATATAAATGAACATTTTTTTTTTGTAACTCTCACAATTTATATCTACAAAAAAATCTAGTCACTTCTAGTCCGTTAATATCAGTGATAGTGAACCTGCGGCCCTAAAATAAGACATCTCTTTCGACTCATATTTATTTTTATTTATTTATGATTATTTGCATGGCCCGCGCTTCA
Source organism: Lymantria monacha (assembly GCA_905163515.2). Classification (NCBI taxonomy): domain Eukaryota; kingdom Metazoa; phylum Arthropoda; class Insecta; order Lepidoptera; family Erebidae; genus Lymantria; species Lymantria monacha. The sequence continues at coordinate 9,053,345 of LR991081.1, read as the reverse complement.
TGTGACAGCCAAGGCACTATTGTTTTCCGAAATAATAACGAGATATGGCGCTACGATATATATTTTTTAGTCTTTTTCTTTCACCTTTTTTCTCTTGTACACCGTCACGAAGCCCTTAGCGTGTTACCAAGGCGGTTATATAGAAAGTTTTCATCGTATTTTATACAGTAATGGCATTTGTATGGATTATTAATAACAAGTAAGTTTTGAGTGACACTTAATGAATGTGTTACAAATGAAAAATTACTCTCACAACATAACAATTCAATAGAATTGAGTATTTATGACCATGTTAGTGAAAGTTATTAGACTCATTAACAATAGCATAGACCCACAAAAATAAAGTTGCTTGTGCGTCAAATCAAATCATACTTTTCGACTTATTTTAAGCCGCTGATATTTGAATACAGTATTAAAATCCTGTGTACAATATTTTAACATACATACATACATACATACATATCATCACGCCATATCCCTTGCAGGGTAGGCAGAGAGAACAGAGTGCCAGAGAACTCTATCTCTGCATACTTCACTCGCTTCCTCAACATTCATAATTCTCTTCATACACGCTCGCCGGTTTCGGAGACTCTTGACTCCACCTTCCTTCAGTACATGACCGATCTGGTCTAGGTAGGTTAGTCTCGGTCTCCCTCGGTACCTACATCCTTCCACTTTCGCATTGTATATCTTCTTAACCAGGCGTTCGTTCGGCATTCTTTCCACATGTCCAAGCATTCCCTTTCGCATCTTTACACCAATACTCTCTTTCATACCTACTCGCTCTCTTACGTCGTCGTTACGAATGCGGTCGGTCAGCCTAACTCCACAAAAAATTAAATAACTTTAAAACTTTATTATTCTCTTTTAGTGTCAACTAGATCATTTTGGGAGAGTCCAGTGGCTTTATTATACTTATATATTAAAATGTTGTTACAATGTTAGAAGTGTTAACACCGTGGGAACCAAAAAAAATGGATGCAGGATCAGCGGAACCCGAATATTTAGTGAAAATTACGCATAAAACATATTATTCCCTCAACTTTATAACGGCAACAAATTTCAAACACTTCTGAGTCCTATATATATATGTTGGTAAAAAAGAATGGTACCCAGCATCTTACATGTTGTCATCGGAACGTAACCACTACTGAGAAGATCCGGCAAGAAATTCAGCAGATTTCTTTATCATTATTATTTCTTTATAGATTTTTTTTTTGTAAAATAATAATACAACATGTTTAGTAAGATCTAGCTGCAGTGTGATTGATGTCCTTCGAATCCCAATAATATATTAAATTCAAGTACAACGTAAAACATTATGGCTGAACCAGATTCCACAAGCGGCACCCGATCACGAGTTAACTACTAAAGCAGCCATCACGCATTTCAACCTTTTGACTTCAAATATTGATTTAGCAACTCAAAATATACTGGAAAAGTATAGTCTGATATTTTATGAGAATTTATGTTAAATAAAACTTAAATTTTACATAAAATCTAAGGCATTATCATCATTATTACAGCTTACATATGTCCCATTGCTGGGCTTGCCTGAACAATAGAAGGGAAACTGACCCACTATACCTTGTTAGTCAGAAAATTTGGTATAAGGTTTGTTTTGAGCTTTCCTTCTCTTGCACAAACGTTATATTCATATTATAATCTCTTTCAAGTCAAGTCATATTTTAAAACACTCTAGAGCATAGTGTGATGAATTGTATTCTTACATCGTCAACACATAATATAAATAACACTTAAAATTTATGTTATATTTGTTTACATTGCCTTAGCTGGCTATCAGTTTGCTCAAGAAGAGAGAAGTTTGTCGTCAGGCAAGTGGCAAGTTAAAAAAAATATTGCCAATTCTTTTGCAATATATACAATGGAAGAAGAATATTGCGTCTAATTGGTATAAAAGTACGATGATGACCACAAATAATCCTAATTAATTCTAATATATTTAATTAATGTTTTTTGTGGGACTCAAACTTATAAATTATATTAATATTTACCTAATCTATAGTAAAAGAACTTTTTCTTTTTTTTTAATATTTAGTTTAACCTATAATAATTAACAACTCTGTTTGTTTTTTTACATGTAATCACTTATAATTATATCATAGTAGCGAACATAAAATTTCATCGCTCGGTAGGACTATTTATCCAGAATTAAAATGGCCGCCAAACAATAAACACTGTTAAAATACCAAAGAGCGGCATAATTAGCAACCACACAAGGTGGATTTGGAAATACACCGTCAAGACACCATAAATTCAATTACAGTTGAATTAATTCGAATAATACGCGGCTAAGTTCTTTTGTACTAAAAAAAATAACAATTCGCACCACAACATTTGTGTTCTTATAGAATCCACTAAAAGGTGGACCTAAGTAACCTTTAATGGTTCTGTATATTTACATTTCATACAGTTATGTGCTAAATAATCTATACGTTTTGTACACCGATACTGGTTTTATTATCAATATAATTAAATGAATTCCTAATAAAATGCACATGTGGCAATATGCTTTTTAATTAATAATTATCATGGCGCAAATGCCTCGGTTCTTTATTTAAAAATTTTAAACACACCCCATTTTAAAACAATCTAACGTTTATTAACTCTTTTTTTTAACGAAATATTTCCATTAAAAGTTGTAGTGTCGCGGGCTTAGCTTTGAAATGCGGCGTATCCTTTGCATTTTTTGTTAATTCGTAGCGGGCAGGTAATGAATCGGCCGCCGCCACTGCGTGTCCCCAATAAATACTGGCTACTGGTTAATTGAAACATTATAAAGCAGATCTTATCAACATTGGAGCAAAGACACCGCGGACAGAACGGGACCCGATACGTTTTAGGAATGGGTCGTTCAATATTTTTTTTTTTATCATTTTCTTGAAATTTTAATGCCGGAACTTCTTAGAATTTCTGTATTTGTACAAACACGACTGACGTACGATGGTTTTATACATTTTATTGTAAAGTTGGTAAGATCATTTAGTTACCACCCACTAAAACACGAAGTCGAGTGATAGCAAGCGAAAGCACTAACTTACATAATACAATAAGAGTACATAACAAAAACAATGAACACTTCTCTTAACAAGCCACCGTGCAAAACGCAGACAAATATTAAATGCGTTTCATATCATCCTTATTTGAAAGTATTAAGGTTTAAAATGAGATTTAATAATATAAAGTATAAGTGTGGTACATTTTCGCGGTCGACTACAGTATATGGGACTTTTAAAAGTGTTAAAGCCAATAGGGATGAGGGGTCAGATATTATTGGTTTGGGAATTATAGTGCTTTTAGATAGGCTGGCGCGAGCGGCGGCGCGAAGAAGCCTACAGTATATATTCTAATAGGCTATTAACATATAATGCCACTGATTGGACGGATGCAGAGCGGTAGATGTGACATCGTATGCACTTTGCAGGTGATATAAACATTTTATTAATTCTATTATTTTTTTATTGATATAAAGAGAGAGAGCCGGAAGCCTAACTGGATGGGTTTGGGGTTTGTATTAGTAGGAAGCGGCATAACTATACCCTTGATATTGCAAAGATCCATGAGCAGCAGTCACATTTACCATCGGGTCTGCTCGTTTGCCACCATAAGCAATAAAAAAAAAGAAGGCACTATTTGATTATTTACCGTATAATTCCGGTAAGAATACAATTCACCACGCCTTTTTACTAAGCCAAGGGAAGGTACACTTGATCTAAAATAGTACCAATACGTCTGACTAGCGGCAGCGGGGTAAAGTAGCTCAATTTCCCTCCTATTGTAGAGTAGGCTCTAGCCTAGCAGTGGGAGGTACATGAGCTGAGATGGTAATGACGTGGTGCTGGGTTAGGAATATAACATGTCACTACTCATTACTTTCCCTTGGGAGACATCGAAACCTTAGAAAGTTATAACAATAATTGCCATCGTCAATCTGCTTACGAGGTCTATAGAATTATTCTTAATAACGGCGACCATTATCTCCGATAATAGACGTCGATAAGCGAATAGGTGGGAGGAGTATAAAAGAACTTTCTTTCTGTGTGGTAGCAGCATTTCAATAAAGTTCTTTTTTCATTCCGTGTGGTGATGGAGTAAGAATACTATTCACCACCCACTATCTTACCCGTGGATAATCGTAAGAGATCGTCTCTAAGGGATATAAAATGCATGTAACATCTATGCAAGAGAAGGAAAACTCGAAACAAAACCCTATACCAACACGTCTGACCAGCGTGGCATAGTAGACTAATTTCCCTCCCATTACGGAGGAGGCCCGATCCCAACAGTGGGACATATATGGGCTGTGGTGATGATGATGATGACTTGAAGAACTATGCGATGTAAAAATTATACCAAAATGTCTAATAACTATTAGGCCTATATACCTAGGGCGGGCCACCGAAGACAAAGATCGGGTACCGGTGACCCGCTCGCACGGCGAAGAGAGGAGTTACACGGTGGGTCTATGGGGTCACGCGCCGCCTCTTCCGTCACCCTGGCGGGTCGAGACGCATCCATAGTCCATCGTATAAAAAAAGGCCCATATACCTATATCATTTAATTTGATATGAAATTATATATATTCGATAATCACTTATATTAAATAATTGCAAATGTTTGGCACCCCTGAATTTGCGATGGCGCACGATACAGTAGGCTGAATCTACTGAATGAGTAAAAAAAAATGCGCACGTACTCTTGTCCAGTTATCCATGACCGTAGGTTATTTTAATGAAGCACAAATGTTTCATTAGATATTATTGTAGAATGTGCCAGTGCCTATTAATTAGGGAATACTACATATTTTTAGTAATTTGGCAAAACAAGCACTTAATATCATTCCCAGTCGTATAAAAAAGGTACATCTGATTGAAAATATGTCTGTAGCACAAAACATGGAGACTAAAATGCGTTTTTGATAATTTAATTGTAAACATCACAATATGCAGATGTGTTTGCCCTGTATTCATATAACAGGAATGTTACATTACGCTAAAAATAAGGCATTAAAACATTGTCACACAATTTTCATCATTTCCGTGCGAGAGCGTCAAATAGTAAATTTTATCGAAGTGCAAACGAGAAGCGCAACCTACCCCGCGCCCAGCTCCACCCTCAGTCCACCTGCAACCGTACAAGGGGCCGCATGCGTGATCGGTAAGTGCATTTAATTTTGCGAATTTTTTGTTCAAAGTAACTCGAAGATTGTCACACATGTGCATCATTACCATTAGATCGAATAAAACGATAATTAACACATATTGTTTTGTCTTGTCTTTTTCAAATGAAGCTTTTTAGTGGTGTGTTATGTTTAGAGCTTATTATTACTACTATGATGTAATATTCTAGAATGTACGATCGATTTTACTTGATAATATCATTTCCAGTAGTATCATCCCCAGTAAATTACCCCATACGGAAATGATTTTTAATGACTGGAAATGACTTACAAGATTATTTAAGTCAGTTTTGTGTTAGTTTTTTCAATCAATCAAGTCAATCTCTGTTTGTCAATCTATTTGTGGCGTGGGACTTACATACTGGTGTCGGATTTCACTACGATTTTTTTCTTAGAACACGTATGTTTAACGGTTTGTTTGGTTAACGTCTAGATATTCTATACGTTTGTTTGTCTGTTTCACTGTGTGTTGCTTGCTTCCCTATGCTATCGCGGCTCTCGAAGAGAAGACTTGACATATATACAGTCTTTCGCATTTATAATGCGCTTTTTTTTTCAGAAAGCCAAATATTTCGATTAGAGACTCACATATGGGAATATTCATTTATCGGTTTTTAATGTGTGGTTTTAAGCATGTTTTATGGTACATAGTCAAATATTTATTCTAGGTAACGACATAATGAACAGAAAGACGGCATCACTCACACTAGCAGCGTATAAACGCAAAAAGTATGCGGAGCTTAAAAATGATCCAGAACTATATGAAACAGAAAGAGAAAAAGAACGAGTAAGATATATACAGAAAAAAGAAAAAGGACAAGTGATTCCTAACACGTGCACTGCGGCCAAAAACTAACCACTGCCACTGCGGAAAAATCACCCAGAAAACAAAGACAACAAAGAAAAAAATGGCGAGAAGCAGCAAAAAGGTATAGGGAGAAGAAAAAAGAGAAGGAAAACCATTTTCATTTACCGGAAGCAGTATTAGTTAAAGACCAGAGCGAAGTTGTTTTATCTCGTGAAGATACAAGCCATCCAATAGTGATGAAAGAGAAGGACCCACTAAATTCACCCTCAGATTCAATTTCTAAGAAGATAAGACACATTAGGTACGTAGAACAAAAGAAACGCAGGAGATTGCTTTTGATAATAGAAAAATTAATACAAGAAAATAAAATACTCAAAGATAACTTACGAAAAATAACAAATACTTCATTGCAAACAATTTCAAAGACAATCAAGGAACCTGTTAAAAGTAATATCAAGTGCACCAACTTAAGGAGAAAAGTAATAACTCTTATTAAACACTTTTATAACCAGGACGTAAACAGCATTATTTTACCGGGAAAAAACCAATACATTACGCGAAATAAAATCCAGAAGCAAAAACGACAACTCATTCTGCCATTAAAAGAGCTGCATAAGAAATTTAAAACAGAATATGGTATGCCAATAAGTTATTCTTTTTTCTGTAGACATCGTCCGTTTTGGATAGTATTTCCGAAAAAAAATCTAAGAGAGACTTGTGCTTGCATAATTCACAGTAACATTGATTTAGCTATTGAATGTCTGCAGAAAGCTTATATAACAGATGCAACCAATTATGCACAGCTGTTGGGGTCTCTTTGTTGTTCTCAATATAACGACAATTGTCTAAAAAGGGAATGTGAATTATGCAAGAATAATACTCTTTCTTTTAAGGAATTTTCGAATGATCAAAGATTAACACTTTATCAATGGGTTCGCTGTAAGGAAACTGTTAAGACTAAGAAGGGGTTAAAAACACAAGTTGTAACTATTAAAAAACCAATGGAACTTGATCCCGTAAATGCTATAAAAACTTTAGAAGGACAGTTACCCAAATTTTATAAACACTCTTATACTATAAATGCTCAATATAACGCTACGAAAAATAAGAAAGACAATTTAATGGTAAACGAAGCTTATATACATATTGACTTTTCAGAAAATTTCGGTCTTAAATACGGGAAGGAAGTTCAGAGTTTGCATTTTGGACCCAGTCGCAAAGAAGTATGTTTACAAACAGGAATAATTTACACTTTCGATTTCCATTACAGTGTTACTGGTACTACCTGTGCAAGTACACTTAGTCAGTGCTTAAGGCACGATGCTCCAGCCATTTGGGCGCACCTAATGCCGATGATTAAGCTTGCTTTACAGAAAAATCCTTTTATAGATACCCTTCATTTTCAATCAGACTCTCCAAGTTCCCAGTACCGCAATAAATATATCTTCTATATAGTATCAATCCTTAATAAGGATTTTCCACAAATAAAAGCAATAACCTGGAATTATAGCGAAGCTGGTCACGGCAAAGGTGCCCCAGATGGGATCGGAGCAGTCTTAAAAAGGACTGCAGACAATCTTGTGATGTTTGGTCAAGACGTTAGTACTTTTTCTCAGTTTGTAGATATTGTCCAACAAAATGTCGATAATGTTATCATAATGATTGTTGACGAAGATGACGTCTCAGAAAAAGAAGCGTTACTTCCAAATAACCTAAAAACAGTCAAAGGCACTCTAAATATCCATCAGGTGCTGTGGAAACAACAGTCACCGAATCTCATATTCAGGAGCGCCAGCTGTTTTGATTGTGAAAATGTTTGTACACACAACAAACATTTAGGATTTTCAAAAGTACACAATTATTCTAGTCTAGAAAACCATTTTGAACCAAGCCCTGGACCTTCAAGTGATTTGTACGTAACGCCTCTTGGAAAGACTAGAACTTCACAAAGAATTCTTACTAATATAACAAATATGCCCCAAAATATTAGTGTTGTGGTTAGTGATACGCCACAAAATATAATTATTTTGTCAGACAAAAAGGTTTGTTTCAAAGATACATAAATAAGTATTATAGAGCCGAAAAAGATTTTACTTTATTTTATTATTCATTTTAGTAGTTAGTAATATTTTTTTAAAGATTCATTACTTTTAAACTTGATTTGAGATTTTTTATTTGGAAATCGAATTTACGTTGTAGGGAGTAACTTTATTCCGTTAAGTTTCTAGTTTATATTTTGTAATTTATATTACTTTTTTCTGAAATCCAAGACTTACGGTAAATTATTCGCTTTTATAGAGAAGTTGTTGTTTTTAAGATTTTGTTTGTATTGTAGTTGTTTTCTATGCTTGTTATAGTACGTATAGGTGCCTACCTCAATTTTAAACATTATGGTATTTAGAAAAAGGAGCCCAGAATATAAAATAAGACTGAATGTTTGTAATAGTCAATATTTAATTATTAAGAGAATACTAATATGAAACGTTTGATTGATTTTCTTCAAGTGATATTTAATAAAGATGATTATTTTGATTAAACAATGTTTTAGTTTCATACGTATTTATATCCATTTGATTGATTCCTTCGGAAGTAACGTTTTATTTATTGTACAGTAGCCGAAAATCATTACCGGTCATGCATAGTCATTACCAAATATCAAAATGTCCTTTCCATACTACATGCATCATTTCCATCTTGGCAATAATTTTTCAAATACAAATATCTATTGCTTAAATGGCCTTACAACTGTGCCTTTTGCATAAATAACTTAGTTTTTATATCTATTAACTCATGAATAGATCCTAAAGTTCATTAGACCAATATTTTAAAAATGTATCTGTATGTATGGGAGTAGAATCGCGTTGAGTTTATTTACCCAGTAGCAAATAGCGCTACTTTCTCGCGATTCACTGTACCTCACACTATTAAATATACTAACTATCCCTTATAACCCATACGGATTATATATCTTCAATTCAAAATAATCTCTAATAACAAGCAATATAGTTCAATATTTATTAAAAATAAATAGCTCTTTAAGCTCTTGTTAAAATAAGGTACTTTAAGACCTGAAAAGCGTGATTCCATTTTCGAAACATTTCAAGTACAAAGTTAATACATTTAATTTTAAAATTTAAATTGTATGCATTAAGCTTGAAATTCAAATGTACATCAATAACATCGTAATTGGACATGTACTGGATAGCTTGATTTAAATAATTCTAAAGAAAATGTAGCTTCATGTAACGGCATAAAGTTTTATTTTCATTGACAGCTGCTAAAGTTGTTACGTCTCAATATTAGGGCTGTCAGTAGGCTGCATATACACATAGTAGGGTATGCACCATGCTCTTATGCGACCTAAGTAAGGGTGCTTACCGTTGCGGAAACAGCTTCTTGTTATTTACTTAGTATTAAGCGAACCGTAAAACAATGTAACACTTCAGAAATGTAACAGTTTGAAATATATTTATTACTGTAGAGAAATGACACCGTTGTTAATTAACAAGTTTCAAAATTGTGGTATTATCATTATTAAAATACGGCTAAATGTTACCCTTCTATTTTAAACTACTTAAAGTTAAAGATAATCTTATCAATATATGAAAATTAATGTTCCTTTGTTTTTTTTTTTAATTATAATGATAACATAATTACAGGGAACTTGTCTGGTGAGTGATGATCTGTGATGCTCATTGTCCTTAGCAATATCCATAATGCGCACTCTCTATGAAATAAACATTAGAATACACTAAGTTGTCTCTGTAAAATTGGGATAATCAGCCATTCAAGCCCTTGCAGGCAATTAAGAAATTACATTTTTCATATACATGTATAGTTAAAACGGAAGCGGAGTCTCGATAACGATTTTGACTTCTGGAGATCAATCAAGCTATAGAAACAATAATATTGTCATACTATGCGTGCACAGATCTACAGTAGCTAATCCGGAATCTATACAGTCCTTTTTTAAGACTATACGTGTATTTCTGGAGCCAAATTAGCGGTTGAAAATATTTAATACTTGTAAACACCTATAAGAAATAGGTATAAGTATCATCATCGTCTCATCTTATCTCATAATACGTCCCTCGTACGATCACCCACGGGTAAGATATTGGGTGGTGAATTGTACTTTTACTCCGTCACCACACGGAAACAAAAATCTTACAGCACGTGAAAACAGGCGAACATATCAGTGATCCATAAATTTTCAAAACTATTTCAAAAGATAATAATGTGAAGATAAATACTTAAAATTCAAAAGATACTTTGGAAATAATAAAAATAATAGTTCACTTACAACTTAATAATATGAAAGTTTTGCGTATAACTTAGGTACGCATTACTTTTTGCGTATGTTACGCAAGCTTTTTTAATATCGCTTACATATATAATACTTCGATACGAGTGTATAAAACTATAATGCGGCTAAATTACTGTACAAATTTTATAAATAACTAGCTTCTGCCCGCGGCTTCGCCCGCGTAAAAGGTTACTTTCCTAAAGTTTTTGATCCCCTATTTTTATTTTTGACCGTTGGTAATACAGTGCAACGGTATTACAATACTCAGGGTTGGAACTTCATTACTGGACTGCTAGATGGCGTTGAAGAAGCTAGATTTTGAGATTTTTTGACAAACAATTTTTTTATTTTTCATTTAAAAATTTTGATTTTTATTTAATAAAAAGTATCCTATGTTACTTTTAATACCTCCAAGAATATGTATACAATGTTTCATGATGATCGGTTGAGTAGTTTTAGCGTGAAAGCGTAACAAACAAACTTACATTCACATTTATATATTAGTAGGGATTATTTTTGACCGTCGGTAATACAGTGCAACGGTATTACAATACTCAGGGTTGGAACTTCATTACTGGACTGCTAGATGGCGTTGAAGAAGCTAGATTTTGAGATTTTTTGACAAACAATTTTTTTTTATTTTCATTTAAAAATTTTGATTTTTATTTAATAAAAAGTATCCTATGTTACTTTTAATACCTCCAAGAATATGTGTACAATGTTTCATGATGATCGGTTGAGTAGTTTTAGCGTGAAAGCGTAACAAACAAACTTACATTCACATTTATATATTAGTAGGGATAGGGATTTTAAATAACAACTTGAGTTGGTCCTTGATTTTTTTATATAAAAATATGATCACATTTTTCATGTTTTTCCCTGTCTAAGATGTAAGAAATTTATTAAATAAAGAATGTTTAACATACAGTTAAAATATGGACGAAAAAAAACCCTCTCCATATAAACTCAATTGCAACGTGTGCCACAGAAATAATAGGCTCGCATACTGGGAGGTATTGAGACATCATTCGCTGGTAACTGATACGATACTGTCCAACCAATGCACACAACTTGTTACAGAGAAATAAATGCAGTTCTATCTTATTTTTTGTTTATTTATTCAACAATTGGCGTGCTATTTTCTTGCTTGCGCACCATGGTCTAATCGACCCCGCCCGATACGCTAAAATGATAGCAAAACTATAATCCATAAAGCTCTATAACTCTATACTACTACCTAATTTTTAAGAAGACCATTGTCATCGTGTATCATCATCATCTCAGCTCATATATGTCCCACTGTTGAGCTCGAGTCTCCTCCGTAATGGGAGGGAAATTGACATAGTATACCACGCTGGTCAGACGTGTTGGTATAGGATTTTGTATCGAGTTTTCCTTCTCTTGCTTAAATGTTGTATGCGTTTTATATCCCTTAGCCGTCTTCTACGATCACTCACGGGTTAGATAAGGGTTGTTGAATCGTTTTCTTGCTCCGTCACCACACGGATAGTTTATAATACTTCGATACTTGTGTATGAGATTGCACTACGGCAAATTTTGATGAAATAGTCAAGCTGTTTACTTGATTCGATCCCATACTGAGCTTGAGGTTCTTTCAAAATAGGAGAAAAAATTGGCCTTTTATACCACGCTATTCAAACGTATGGTATAGTGTTTTATTTCAAGTTTGCCATTTTTTTTTTTTTTTTTTTTTTTTTTTTTTTTAATAATCATTGATAATGTATCCGTCACTGATAATTCCATAGGAATTTACTATCTCATGAATTGTTAGGGCAACAGTGATTGGGCAGGATGTGAATCAGTAGGTTGATTGCTATGAAATTTTCTTCGGCCACTATTCGACTCCAATTTGCCGTCACTCTACTACTTTTAAAAAAAAATAGACAATAGTCAGATAAATATAGCAAAATTCTGGCATTTAATATGAAGTATTTATCATTCGCTTACTCTTATCCCAATTACGTGGGGTCGATACAATATGTACCTACTCTTCTTTCATAGTACATATTGTAGAAGTTATTGGCAATAGTTTTATGACCGGCCGCCTGCCAGACGTCAACCCTCCTTGGGAATGTAATTGTTGACCAAACAGCATCAGATATAGTTGGCCTTGGTCGTTATATGGCTATGACGAATGAAGCACAGCTATGAAGTATGCTATATGAAGTATCCCTACTAATATATAAATGTGAATGTAAGTTTGTTTGTTACGCTTTCACGCTAAAACTACTCAACCGATCATCATGAAACATTGTACACATATTCTTGGAGGTATTAAAAGTAGCATAGGATACTTTTTATTAAAAAAAATCGAAATTTTTATATGAAAAATAAAAAAATTGTTTGTCAAAAAATCTCAAAATCTAGCTTCTTCAACGCCATCTAGCAGTCCAGTAATGAAGTTCCAACCCTGAGTATTGTAATACCGTTGCACTGTATTACCGACGGTCAAAAATAAAAATAGGGGATCAAAAACTTTAGGAAAGTAACCTTTTACGCGGGCGAAGCCGCGGGCAGAAGCTAGTTATTAAATAAAATGTTAGTATTTAGCATCTAATATCACGGTCACGTTAATATATTATAGTTACAGTATATTATATTGTATTATATCATAGTTTTCTAACTGGAACCAAAAACGTGATGGTTCATCCAAATTAGTACCACACTCTTGTAGAAAATAGATGATAGAAGCAAATTGCTTCTGTATTTTTCTCAATGAGCGAGAAAACTCAAAGTCAGAAGAAGAACGGTTGGTAGGTAAATTGGCTCTGCCGTTGGTATTGCAGATATCCATCCTCATTGCCACAGAGATCAATGAATTGGTATCAGTCGGTCAAATCGTGATAGGGAGGGTATACAGAATGTGTTACAGGGCCGCCTCGAAATGAACCTGGGATCCAGTCTAGCCTAACTCAAAAATAAAGCACAAAGCAGTCACTGGGACAGAAGTAAAACTTGAACCTATGAAAAAAGAACAAATACAAAAAAAAATAAAAAGCGTATCCAGGGAGTATGTATGGGTGTGACTAGGTATACAATAAATACACATATTAAATATATTATACACATATTATATTATTACTTCCTCTCCTACAGTCTATTCTCCCTCCGTCTTACGAATTTTTGATCATGTCACGTGTCCTGACGCGAGTTTAACATTGTTTACCCATCTCAAATAAGTGCACAACGCCGGTAAAGAAGTTTTCATTTCAAAATTATAATTTGCATTTAAACAAACTCAAAAAAAACTTCATCTTTATAACACTAATGTAGATAGATCATTTATATTGATTTAAATATATATATAAGGTCTAAGTTTATCTTAATACCATATTACAAATTGCATATTAAAACATATTTCTGGTAATCTATTGATATTAGCATTTTAAACGATCATTATTTATAGATCTAAAGATTTTGCCGTTCATTTTACAGCTACAAAAGCCGAGTGAAGGTATTCCGATTTGATAATGTCGGTTTAAATGAATTTTTATTAATGAAATTAGGTTTGTTAATAAAAAATATAATAATAGTTGAGCCTATATTTGTATACATATCAACTATACCAGTAGAATTTATATATAAAAATTATTTAACGTATTGTTTGGTCTCTTTTTTTTTTCAATTAGAGTTAACAAATAAATTTTATGGAACTGATATCCGAATAATTTCACCATTTGACTGCACAGATGGCGTAGTGGTTAAGATAACGACCTTCCGTGCCAGTGCCATGAGTTCGATTCCCACGCAGGACATTAACTTTGTGCGATCTACAAAGTGTTGTTCTGAGTCTGGGTGTGATTTGTCTGCGTTAATTGCATGTTTGTAAAGTCATAGAAGTAAAGTAAAAGTAATAGAAGGATTCTATAAAGTCAAGTATATAAAAAAAAATTAAAAAAAAATATTTGTGTTTAAAAATAGATATTTGAATTCTTTCTCTTTTATAATGTAGATTTAAAATTAGAATTCTAATTTTAATGACATTTAAATATGAATTATATTGAAGCTTTTTAATTAGCATTAAAATTAGTCGAGTTATTGTCTATGTTCTTTCATTACTAAATGTAGAATTTAAAATTTAATTTAGCTATTGTTAGACGAGTTTATCACTAGTTTCTACGCTTAAAAGGTAATGTAACAATGTTATTATTAGACACTTTCATCAATATTTTTTAAATTTATTAAAAAGCTAATGTAGCTATTGTTTAACGCGTATTTAGTTTAGTTATTATATATAGACGAGCTTTTAAGGTTTTATCTAGATTCTTTCATTATTAGAATTTACGTTTGAAAAGTAATATCGGCTATAATCACTCTATAACTTTTCTTATACCTATATCCCCTCTCCCAACTAAAATCTTTATGTCTCTAATTTTAACAGTTAAGATTTGGTATCTTACTCAAAGAATTAAACCCGTTTCGAAGGTTTACGTCCTATTCTCATTGATTTAACTAGCCACCAGGTGGCACTGTGATATATCGACTTCTACAAACAAACCAACGGGTTGGGGTTGCTTGTACAATATATATCGTCTTAGCTCATATATATCCCACTGCCAAACTCGAGCCTAATCCACAAAAGGAGGGAATTTGACCTACTATACCACGCTAATCAGATGGGTTAGTATTGTGCTCTATTTCGAGTTCTCCATGTCTTTCACAGAACATCTGTGCAAAAGATGGAAAACAACAGACATATTATATCTCTTATTCGTCTTTTTATTCTTTATGGGCGAGATGAATTGTATTCTTACTCTGTCGCCACAAGAAATGATGTATGTATGTATATTTTTTCTTCTTCTTATGTATTGGCAATCAGCTACATATACGAGCTATTGGTGCCAGTGTCAAGTTATAAATATTTTCACGTTTTTAGTCTTTCAAGTCAGTCGTTGTCTAAGTCAAATTGTCACCATTAACAGTGCAATGGCTACACTGTTAATGGTATCTTGTGAGAATTTTGATGGAAAACGAAAACGTTGTAAAGCACTTTTATATGATATTCACTACATCTCGGTATTTCCGCACATCACATTACATAAAATGCCATCAAAATTATCTAATATAACACGTTAAAACACTAATATATCGAATATAATACAAGAGCACCACATGACGTTTTCAAATTTCCGTCAAAAGTCCTGTATATTTTTTTATTTTTTTTTATTCTCAGGCGGTCAGACAGTGAATCCATCAAGAAGTTACCAACGTGAAGAGTTTCAACATCAATTTAGCAATACAAACTTAATCATACATTTATAATAAGTACTTGAATCATATCAGCTTAAGCAGCTATTAACAATTAATGTCATATGGCACGGATTATTATAGGGAGTTCACGACTCCTCTACCTACGCAGATCTTACTGCTGACTGCTCTATTTGTGTACACTACGCTCTATCTTCATTGCAATAGTAATTTAGCAGCATAAAGTTGGTTCCCTCTTCTGAACCGTGTACAAAGACTTACAGAAGCAGCTGTGCCAAAGCTTGCACCAGTCACAAGAGAAGGAGAAGATTGCTCTAGTCCATTTGCACTAGCTGGAGCAGTTCTATAGCCCTAAGAATTTCTAATAATTCTGTTCCATGTGCTATTATGTCTCGGTCGTCATCCCCTCAAGAAATGGACAATTTCTAGACGAGAAGTAGCCTTCCATCGTTAAAACGCTTCGAAATCGATTGATAAATAATATGGTCTGACCGTATTGAGTATGCCGTAGCCTGAAATTATACCACAGAAATATTTTGGTTAATAACAGAGTTTAACAAACCTGTGTGATGACTACTACGAATATTTCTACCCCTACATTGCTCGTGATGTCGTAAAAGGCGACTAATAGTTTTGTATCAATCTGAGCCATTCTTATATGATGCTGTCTTTTTTTTGGCGACGGGCTACGGAGGGCGAATCCCATCTGAAAATAGTTTAAGACCATTAAAACAATTACCTAAGCACATTTTATCTATTCGTTAAGTCAATTTTGGAGTTCACCCATACAAAAAAAAATCCAAAACATTGAATTTATAAATTATTTTTTTTAAATATTTCTAATTTTATATAATACAAAAATAAATAAGTAACAACTACGTTACTGGCAGATTCTCTTCAACGAATAGCAATTGCTTTAAAATCGTATGTTATTAATTTTTATCTATCAAAAAGTTGGCATCATTTGTAAATAAATTAGAAGTATAATTTGTATAATTTTTGCACTGTACTATTTTTATAGGCGCTGTAGCACACATCGGGTATATCCCAGAGTAAGTGTATAAATATCGCAAAGAAATAATTCGCTTTAAATCATTGAAATCACAATAAATGTAAATAAATCTAGACAAAACTCATCAACGTATCACACAGCAGCTAATTAGCGAACACGGTATCAAAACGTATTTAGCGCCAACCCTACAATCTTCGATGGCTCAATCTGACTAAATTATTCAAAAGCCATTAAGGCGGCCGGCTAAAAGCCACTAATATCGTCGTTTCCGCCACCGCCCGCCGCCACATAATTATCGCTTACAACTCCGACTATTTATCTCGCCGGCCTTTTTCTAACATTTATAACTCCAAGTACTGTGGTTGTTTTTTCGGTGGATAGATGTGGGTGTTTTTAGTGAAGGCTTATATCGTGCGCAATATTATACTTTAATAATTATATTACACTTTTAGTGGCACCACGCTGTTGACAGTTCTCTGTCTACAGCCGCGGGCCGCGCTGGACAGCAATAAAAAAAAACTTAGAAATTAGCGCACAAATTTACATAATTATTTTAATAGATTTTATTCATTATTCTCATCTCAGGTCATATATGTCCCACTATTAGGCTCGAGCCTCCGACATAATGGGAGGAAAATTGACCTACCATGCTGTTCAGACGTCTTGGTATAAGGTTTTGTTTCGATTTTCTCTTCTCTTGCATTGATGTTATATACGTTTTATATCCCTTAGTCATCTCTTCCGATCACTCACGGGTAAGATAGAGGGTGGTGAAATGTATTCTTATTCCATCACCACATGGATAGATTTTATTACAAAATCTTAATCTTTTTATTTTTGTTTTAAAAGATAAAAATTAAAATTAATAAACAATAATTTTCTTTCGAATACTATCGTCTTTTATCTATAATTAAAGAAAAACGATTTCCATAGCACATCACAATCTCAGCTCAATACGTTCCACAGCTGAGCTCGAACTTCCTTCACAATAAGGGAAAAATTAACCTAATATACCACGCTCGTCAAACTTGTTAAGATTTCATTTCGATTTTTCCTTTTGCAGAAACTAAGGTATATAATCCTTTGTCGTATATTTTAATCTTAATAAACTTGTTACCATAGCAACGTAACAATCGGTATAAATAACGTCAAATTTAAACTACTCACCATATAAACCAATTCTGTGTTTTGTATTAAAAAGCGCTAACAGCATTAGTTAAACATCTTAAAATACTCTTCCGTTGTGACAACTTGCCCTCTCACTCAATCTACTACGTCATCATTTATGTAGCTCCTCATGAAAGCAATCTATGAAAAGAGTGATAGATTGCGTGAAGAATGATATGTATAGAAATGAATGCAGAACTATGAAATATTATCTTACAGAAGAATAAGGAAGAGACTGAACTTATAACGCTGACTTAAAATAATTGGGATTAGGACAAAAGAATGATAATAATAAAAATTCCTATCTATAGACACCTAGAACTACCGCTGTCATGCTTGACCTTAGTCAAGCAGACCTTAGTCCGCATGAAAGTGTAAAATTAACCCCTTCAGGGAGAAAAAAAAGAGTTTAATATATAATAATGATGATAAAAATAATCTTTTGAATCGATTTATTAGTGACTTATTTAACAATTAAAAGGTGTGATTTAACAACATGCCTTAATGATATATGGCTATACAGTGTCAAGTAGTACTTTAACCTTGAAAAACTCTTTCAATTCACCCATTGCTTTCAGTAAAAGAATATATAGAGACAGAGTAATAAATATAGACAGAGTTGAATACCTCAACGATGGAGTAGTATGAACATGTTTTTATAAACCCAAAGTACAGAGCTTTAATTCCAGTTAATTTGGATTTTTTTTTTTTTGGGAAATCTAGTAACAGAAATATGGGTAGTTAGTCTTCTATCCCCATATGGGTAATTCAGCGAATAGTAAGGAATGATTTTTTAAGATGACATTATTATATTGATTTCTGATATGTTTCATTAGTTCATTATTAGTTTACAGAAATAAAATCTTAACTAAGCCTGTCACGCTAATAGGACATAGTAGCCCAATTTCACCTCAATTTCAATTTTTCAATTTCAATTTTTTTTCAATTTTTTTTTTTTTTTTTCAATTTCAATTTTTACTTTTTTTAACTGACCATGGTCTGGACACACCCGCCCAAACTGTCTGTGGCGTTAAAAGGGCGCCTTGCAGTTTCCTAACCTATCGCGTTACCTTTCCATCACCATTTGGGCTGATCAGTAATAGCAAACCCTTCACAAAGATGGCCATCCACTGCTACTTTGGCAGAAGCATATACTGAACAGAGTTACGTATATGACATTTATAAAAAGAAGGCAAAATAAATCTAATTATCATTTAACAATTAGATTCAATATCAATATCATCAAATGCATTATAAAAGTTCAATATTATCAAATGCATTTTAAACCTGTCAACACCTCAACTATCGTTAAACAGTCAATAAATAATGTTGTGACGTTGAAAACAAAAAGTTGACGGTTAAAAGTTTAAAAACAAAACAACGGCTCGTTTATGAGCCGCGTGTGACGATTTGGCAGGCCTATGTGACAGGTGACATGACGCGACACTGTCATGGCGACGATTTATGACAGCGAAGTATCTTGTTTTTGGTGCCAATGTTCAATCTTATTATATTTGAAATGAAACTTCTTATAGGTCTGTTTGAAATTCTTGTTCGCAATTTTTTTTGTGTGACTACAACAAATTCGCGAGAAATTTTAATTTTTTTTTTTGGTTAGACCACGCTATTGACGGTTCTTCGTCTACAGCCGCGGACCTGTCCTTCTGGTGCAGTACCACATTGTCGCAGAAGATCGACTTCTGAGTAATTTCAATATGTTATTGCGCTTCGTTCGGTGAGTGAGAGAGCCGGAAGCCCAACGGGGTGGGTTTGGGAATTGTAATGACAGCGGGCTAGCTATACCCTTGATATAGCAAAAGTCCATAGGCAGCAGTGACACTTACGGTCAGGTGTGCTGCTTGCTCATTTTCCACCATAAGCAATAAAAAAAAATTAAAAGCACCTGGTAACGCTTTTAACTATTGCCTAAGGGTTACTACCTTACATACATACCATATATATCATCACGCCATATCCCTTGCAGGGTAGGCAGAGACACTTCACTCGCTTCCTCAACATTCATAATCCTCTTCATACACGCTCGCCGGTTTCGGAAACTCTTGACTCCACCTTCCTTCAGTACGTGACCAATCTGGTCTAGGTAGGTGAGCCTCGGTCACCCCCGGTACCTACATCCTTCCACTTTTGTTACTACCTTGATATCATTTATGGAGTCGATTGTGGATACTGGCTTGCAAGAGGTTAAATGGTGAGTACGTATGGTGCTATTAGTCCTAAAAAAGAACTAAGTCGATTGAATGTTCAGTTATAAATTACTTACACTTTAACCATTTAGGTACCTCTATTAAAAATCATTACTTTTATTGCACATCATAATTTATTATTCAGGGCTTTTATCACTAATTAGCTTATACGCCCCAAAATTATTATGCAATCAAGTTTTTAATACTTTTTAATTCCCACGCCAAATGCACTTTTACCAAAATCAAAATTATTCGTCTTATCTTATAGATACTAAAATAATTAACCGGCGTTTAAAAAAATTAAAAAATACTTCGATTTTAATTTCCATGTATAACCACTATATTAAGAACCAATTCGCAATTTGCCAAACCAATCACAATAATTTTTACATTTAATTACAACGCACGTCAAAATTTAAAACGAAATGAACATTTAAAAAAAAACGAGCAACATATACAAAATTTATCTTTCGCTTCATCACGATTTTATAACTCTAATCTTGTTTGCGATAAGGTTCTAAATATCCAATGACTCATTCATTTATAATTGAATATATTTGTGGGAAACAATAACTTCATTTGTCAGGTAAACTGCATTTGGACCCCCACTATGTCCACGCCCACCTATTATGAGATCCCAAAATAAAGATCCCTGTTTTTTTATCCATCTTAATTATCATAAAAATATAATAAGGTTCCGGAAGGCTGCTGCGAACCATTTTTTAGAAGACAAATCTTTTTTTAATTGGTAGCCGGACATATCGAAATGCGTAAATCAGGATTAGAGTCCCAACTGCTTGAAATTCAATCGAAAACTGTTCTAATTTTAATTGGTAGCAAATGTATTGTAATAAATATCTTTCCTCGTATATTTGAATCCTATAAATTTCTTAATTATTTGGAACCGATTATAATTAAATTTTATACAGGTAGCATACGTATGATCAACGATTCAATACAATCAACGATTTTCTGTAAAAAAAGTAGAAAACCTTGAAAAAATTTGGTAGAAAATATGATCTAAAAACTGTGTTCGCTTATTTTTATTTAACGAATTTATGAACCAACCAGTAGTTTTATTGGAAAGAGACATGATCAAAAAAAATATTTCTTGCAACAAGTTGAAAACTAATCATATTATCATATGAAAAATAATGATACTGCAACTAAAAAATATCATCTATTATTTAATACAATTAGTGCTAGATGCAAACAATGATTTTTTTTTTATTAATAGCCACTACGAATTAGCTCGTAAAAAAAATAAAAGTTCTTATGGTGACGTTTCTTACTCTAATATCTCTCTTATCTTCATAGCGACGAAACAATTTGATCAATATTACTCGTACGCACATCATATTTTTATGGTTTATTTTCTTTATTGCTTATGGTGGGATATGAGCAAGGAGTGCACCTGATAGTCAGTGTTACTGCCGCCCATGGACCTTTGCAATACCAAGGGTATAGCTAGGCCGCTGCCTACCAAGACAAACCTCAAACCCACCCCATTTGGGCTTCCGGCACTCTCGCTCACCGAACGAAGTGCTATAGCATATTGCCATTACTCAGACGTCGATCTTCTGCGACAGTGTGGTACTACCCCGGACGGACCGGCACGCGTCTGTAGACAGAGAACTGTCAACAGCGTGGTCCCGCTATTTAAATTTAAATGGTTAAGAGACAATCAAATCACCCAAGGATTAAAAGACTTAATCAAAAAACCCGAGACATCATAAAATCTCCATAACTATAACCGTTACGATAAGCCATAAAACCCGCTGTGTATTTAACGTTGATGCTCAGACGGTAACTGAACCAGCTATTCGCCAAATTGATCGTAAAACCAATCTTTATAATATAACTTTTACCTGTACGCAATGTCGTAATAAATATTTTCGCAGCATTTTATTTCTTAATCTGATAGTTTTAATTTATTTTAAATTATACAGTTTATGAGTGAGAGTTGAGATTACTGATCAGTAAGGTTAAGCAAACTTGAAACGTTCGGATTATAGGTGGGTGAATATTAAAAAATATACAAATATACTAGCAGACCCGGCCACGCGTTGCTGTGGCTAAGGTAGCCTCAGTAACACGTGGTGGTTATGTTAATATATTTTAGCTTAGGTATATGAAACGTTTGTACGTTTAACATAGCGCCATCTAATTAATACTTATTAAATATATTCAACAGATACCGCTACCTGTTAGAATCGTTTGGAGATAACAGATAATTGTGACTGTCAAATAATAGACAAATAATTTGCTATAAAATAATATTGCGACTATAAATTGAGATGGAAGCTATCCTATCTTTTAAGTTGGATCAAACTACACATACTCTGTAAATTTGATTAAAATCAGTTAACTATTTTAGGAGTCCATCGCGGACAAACAACGTGACACGTAATTTATATATATTACTAGCAGACCTGGACACACGTTGCTGTGGCTAAAGTAGCCTCAGTAACACGTGGTGGTTATGCTAATAAATTGTAATTATATGAAACGTTTGTACGTTTAACATAGCACCATCTATTAAATACATACTCAATCCAGTTAACAGATACCGCCATCTGTTAGAATCGTTTAGAGATAACAGATAATTGTAACTGTCAAATAATAAACAAATAATTTGCATAAAAATAATATTACTATAAATTGAGATGAAAGCTATCCTATCTTTTAAGTTGAATCAAAGTACACATGCTGTGCAAATTTGATTAAAATCGGTTAAGTACTTTAGGAGTCCATCGCGGACAAACGACGTGACACGTAATTTATATATATTAAGATAAATATATGAGCAAATCTCTTTTGTCAATTAAGCTATGTGGTAGCGGCTACGAATACTCTTCCAATCCTTACTCTGCTCATGGATGTCGTAAAAGACGTCTAAGAGCCTTAAAACAACCTGGGTCAATGCCATCTGATGCCATTTGTTCAACGATTACTTTCCCAAGGAGGGTTGACGTCTGGCAGGCGGCCGGTCATAAAACTATTGCGAATAACTTTTACAATATGTACTATAAAAAAGAGTATATATTGTATCGACCACAAGCAATTGGGTTAAGAATAGGAGAATGATGATCTTTTTTTGTCAATTCTTTTAGGTATATATACCCTATGAAAAAACTCATCATCATTATTTCAACTCATACATCTCTCATTCCAGGGCCGGAGTCATCAAAATTATTTAAAATAATATACCAAAACACTAAAATATTAATTAGAAATACAATTATCAGTACTCTAAAGTCCTCCCGCGACCATGAACGGTGTAACGTGTTCGAAATATCGGACAAATAAAAATCAAATACAAACGCGATAGGATCCGTAAAATTAGTTTTATTTCAAATGTGTAATACTCGCAAAAACATTAGAAATCATAACTAAAATATTAATTACATATGATATATGGACCATCGTTTGACATTATCATGTTTTCGCAAAAGCCAAACACCAACCTATTTGCGGTTAAACTAATTAATGCTTCATAGTCAAAAACGATTCCAATCAATTCTCAATAATTCTGCGGAATATTACTAATTCAAGATTCAATTTAATTCACTATAATGTTTTTAGAATCCTTAACGTCATGTAAATTTAAATAATTCGAAATTGCATCTATATTAAATTATAAGCATAAATTATCATCATCTCAGCTAATACATGGCCCACTGTTCGGCTCAAGCCTCCTCCACAATAGGAGGGAAAATGACCTACTATACCACGCTGGACCGAAAGGTTAGCATAGGGTTTGATTTTAAAATTTTCTTCTCTTAACAGAGATACAAACACTTTTTAGAACCGAACCAATAAGTTTTAGAGATTTACATATCCGCTACAGTATTAGTTATAAAATATTGACCCACATCTTAATACAAGTTCACTGTTAGTACAAAAAGAAAATGATTATAAATCATCATTCTCCTACTCTTATCCCAAATACATGGGGTCAATACAATATGTACCTACGCTTCTTTCATAGTACATATTGTAAAAGTTATTGGCAACAGTTTTATGAACGGCCGCATGCCAGACGTCAACCCTCCTTGGGAATATAATTGTTGACCAAACGGCATCAGATGGAGTTAGCCCAGGTCGTTATAAGGCTCTTAGTCGTCTTTTACGACATCAACGAGCAAAGTAGGGGTTGGTAGTATTCGCATCCGCTACCACACAGCTATATATAAATAAAATAAAAAATATTGTTTTTGATTAGTAATTATTAATAATAAATTATGGTAATTATTATATTATAACAATTATTAATTTAAAACTAACAAATCAAATAAGCTACGATTGGATCGGAACGTGGCCACACAGAGAAACACCGAGAAATAATAAATGGCAACCATTGTATTTTTAAACTATCAGCACCTGGAACATTCATATTAATATACTTGATACCATTTTCGGTCTACCTACTATTCCTACTATCTATAGGCTTTTTCTGGAACAAAATTGTTAAAAGTACTTTATGATTTAATCTACAATCACATTACTTATTCGAGTAAATAACTTGTTCTTTCAATTCTATAAATTTAGCAATAAGGAGCACCAAATATCCATATAAAAAGTTATATATTTCGTGGTCTTCATGCAGCATTTATGAAGCATTTTGGCCTTCGTTTAGGGTGCTCTGTGATCTGAGCGCATATAAACTGATGGTTCTAGTTCACAGCCGAGCAACATGAAGTCCCAAAACTCACCGTCATCACGCTATTTGCCTATTAAGTAGATCACTTGCACAGTTGATGTTTGACTTCAATGGCTCACTCAGCGTGTTACCCTTTTTTTACTTATGATCCACAAAACTGGACGAGAACCCTTAAGAATTTAAATCACTATTTTGTCGTGTCATATTCATTAATTATATCCTAGTTGAGATACATCAAAATACGCATTGTAGCAATTAGTAGATACATATTTTTTTTATTTTTTTTTTAAAGAAAGCTATAGAACCATTATGGATTTATCAATATCGTTTCTAATGAAGTTTGATGAAAAACTTTAATACAGATGTGTTGACCAAGAGCCCTTTCCAGTAAATAAACTAAGTTACTTTCAACTAGGTGACAGTTCTTTTCAATTCCAAATCTACATATATAAACCACTCAATTGGTTTCCCTATGCATTTTTCTGCTATTAAAAATAAATTTTGGCATTTATAACATTATAATAAAGAAAGTCGTATTTTTTTATTCTTGTCTAGAACTTTTAAATAATTCGAGCTGATATTTAGATGTTTTATATATATAAATATAATTGATATAATTATTTATTTATAGTTGAGCGTTAAGACAGCTGTTAACCTCATTCCTGATCGCCATTGCATATTAATTAAATTAACTGTCGCTTTGTAATTACTAGTAGCTTGATATGAACTAAGATAACTGTAGCTGTAGTAATATGATACTCACAGCTTGCATTCGTATCTAATGTTATAGGCATTATGTGTTGGTATTTTTGTCTGGTATTCATCGGGGGGGAAATTATTGAGCCATTGGTCGTAAATTTTCTAGAAGATTAAAGTACATAAATAGATCATGAACTTTAAGAATTCCATCTGTTTATGTAAATGACGTAATAGTTTAAATAACGGCTTCCGTCTAAACTTTGTCTTTCAATTACTATAATTATCATATACTTAAGAAAATCTAATCATCTTTAAAACCTATGAGGAGGTTTTCATAAAAATTTAAGATTAAAATTAAATACATAAGCATTTCATTTTCATCATTTCCGCTTCATGTATGTCCCAATGATGGGCTAGAGCCTCCTACATAATGGGAGAGAAATTAACATACTATACCGCGCTGGTCAGACGTGTTGGTATATGGTTTTATTTCGTGTTTTCTTTCTCTTGCATAGATTTCATAGAAGTTTTTCATCCCTTAGTCGTCTCTTACAATCACCTATGGATAAGATAGGGGGTGGCGGATTGTATTCTTACTCCGTCACCACACGGAGAACATATATTAGTATAAGAATTTACTATCTATAAATCCTGAGCAATTTTACATTTAAGCCTAATTTAATGTAATACCTATACGTACTACCACCGAATCAGAACCCGTTCTGAGAATATCCAGTAATAAAGTCAATGGTTTGGTCTTTATTCTTTAATTAGTGACTTTTTTTTTAAAGCTTATGGTGGCAAACGAGCGGACAGCACACCTGATGGTAAGTGTCACCGCTGCCCAAGGACATTTGCAACAGCTAAAAAAAAAAAAAAACTTTTGCTTTGAATGAAACACTAAAATCAATGAATGCTCCGATGGTTCGGACATGTGGAAAGATTGCCGAACGAACGTCTGGTTAAGAAGATATACAATGCGAAAGTGGAAGGATGTAGGTATCGGGGGAGACTGAGACTCCTCACCTACCTAGACCAGATCGGTCATGTACTGAAGGAAGGTGGAGTCAAGAGTCTCCGAAACCGGCGAGCGTGTATGAAGAGAATTATGAATGTCGTTACCTCATAACGAATGAAGTATGCAAGGATAGAGTTCTCTGGCACTTTGTTCTCTCTGCCTACCCTGCAAGGGATATGGCGTGATGATATGTATGTATGTATATATTTAGTAAGTTTTAGTTCGTATGGGACTCTTCACTGGTTTGAACATACAACACGAGCGACGAAAATCTACTAGAGTCAATTAAAAAATTCATGTTTGCTTTGAATGAAGCACCAAAACCAACCTCCCACGATTTCAAGAAGATATTATTGTAGCACCTATAAAATGTTTCCACTTCTCTGAATACTATTTCCTGTAACTTATATGAGTCGATCACATTAAAATGACAACTACAGTTTTAGCAATTTGCGTTCCGGCACAAATTAGCCAAGATTGTTACCACTATCTCAATCCATACACATTAAAATTCGAGCGAGAATACAAGCCGATTAATTAGGCCGATAAGGCCGGTGTCGTATCAACTTGCTACCGTCCTAACATTGGCACAAAAGAGCCGAAACAGGTCCTTTTTCACTTAACGACCTCTCCACGACGCTACCAAAAAACATTGCTAAAAAAAATTGACTTTTACCTGAACAGAAGAATACTCTTAGAGATGTTATTACCGGATTTTTTCTTCGTTATACTTTAAATTAAGCATCTATTTCTGTAATAAAGTTGAATTTCTTTGTTTGATGGTATCTACACATTTCTTAAGAAATATTTTTTTTATTGCTTATAGTGGCAAACGAGGACCACCACCACCCATGGACCTTTGCAATACCAAACCTATAGCTGAACCGTTGCCTACCAATAGAAACCTCAAACCCATACCCCTATTATTATCACACTTATTTGCAACAAAAATAGAAGCCGATTAGTAACCATCATTCTTCTACTCTTATCTCAATTACTTGGGGTCGATAAAATATGTACTCTTCTTTCATAGTACATATTGTAAAGTTATGTGCAATAGTTTTATGACCTGCCAGACGTCAACCCATCTTGGGAATGTTAATGTTGACCAAAGGCATCACATGGTGTTGGTCCAGGTCGTTATAAGGATCTTAGTCGTCTTTTACGACATCCACGAGCAAAGTAAGGATTGGTAGTATTCGTAGCCGCTACCACACAGAACGATTAGTAACCTTAAATGCTAGTTGAAATTGTTAAAACACAACTATAAGTCAAACATTCTTATGACAACAACTGTAATAATAACCAAAAATAGTAATAATTAAGGAGATGAGTGATATAAATAATAACAAGAAAATATGTAAGCAACATTCCAGGTTTTAAAAAGTTGTGGATTAACTATGATCGGCTCACCGTTATTAGGACTTCTTTCTTGACTTATTCCTTCAAAAATAAAAAAAGAAACTATAAAAAATGAGATACAATTCAATCCAATTACTAATCATATTAAATATAGTGCCTATAAAATTTTGCACCGTTGGATGGAGGGGGCACAGGACCGTTCTGTGTGGCATTGTCGTAGATAGATCTATGTCCAACTGGACTTCTACGGGTTGATAGACGGATGGATAAAATTTTCATATAACTGCATTATATAGTATGCCTAGGGAGTCAATATTAAAAAACATAGAAATGGGTGCATGTACATGTAGATATGTACGCGCGTAAGAAATTATACTTCTTTGGCTCATTAAAAAAATAGTTTTTAATTGTATGCAAATAATTAATTACAATAAAATAATAAAAGGACTGGATAAGGATAGGATAATTTTTTTTCACTAATATTTACGAATAGGAAATAATATTAATCAAAATATTCAATTTAAATCACTACTGAATATAATTTATTAGCACACATATAATTCACACTTGTATGAAACTAAAACACGTGTTGTAGGTGTAAAAACTAGAAAGAGGTTTTATTTCTATTTTGTTGGTTGCTTTTGTTCGAGACTTAATGAGCGGTTTTGCGGCCAACTTCAACTTGTTTTACTTTTGTGTTACAGTGATGTGCGCGCATCTTAAAATTTCACTCTCATATTTTTTTCATAACGCGACTAAAGAAGTAGAACTTCAAAAAACTCGTAAATAGTGGTTTTAACATCCCTAACCATATCCTAATGTGAACTATTTCACGCTACATCCACATCTATATTTTGTTAAAGATAAAAGTGACCAAAATCACAAGAATATAAAGTACCTTTTTTGTCCTACAACCAATGTCCCATAAATGTCCGAAACGCTGTCCTCACCTGCCAAAGAAACATTATTTATAATACCAGTTAAAAAAAAAAACAAATAAAAAAAAAACAAAGAAAATTGCATGAGAATCCCTTCTTCACAGTAATAATCGATTTATATGTGACATTTATAATAATTAGTGTGAAATATGGTTTTGCTGAAGTTCGTTCAATATTTTTTTCCCCATCTGTTTTAGATTTTTTATTTCTTCCAATTGGCGGATGGGAGTTGAATTCCTTTGATTGGGATGTTAGATTATATGTAGTTTAATTTATATTGCGTTCATGGTTAGGAGAATTTCGGCGGGAATATGGAAATGTCATGTCGCGCTGTTGTATTATATTCAATTCTTTAGTATTTTGTACTGTTATATTAAATAATTTTGTTGGTATTTTATGTATGTGTAATATCTAAAGATAAAGTGCTGAAGTATATATAATAAATACTAGCTTCTGCCCGCGGCTTCGCCCGCGTAAAAGGTTACTTTCCTAAAGTTTTTCATCCCCTATTTTTATTTTTCCCTTAAGGGTAATTTTTTTTACGAAATTTTAATGTCATATTTATTTATATTTAATCAATAGCCTATAAATACGTTTCAAGCATCTGGCTTTAAAAAGTGCAATAATTCCTTACAACTTTTCATCCCCCTTTACAACCCTTTTTGCATTAAAAAGCCTATATCCTTTATCAGGCTCTAGATCATCTGTGTACCAAATTTCATTAAAATCGGTTGAGTAGTTTTGGCGTGAAGGAGCGACAGACAAACAGACAGACAGAGTTACTTTCGCATTTATAATATTAGTAAGGTTGTTTGAATAGTGGTTTGCGTATATATTTATGTTCTGCCAAAATTAACAGACAAATCATAATTTGGTTTTCAACATTAAATTATAACGACTTAAATTACTGACAGACAGTGACTATGAATAAGTTATTCAATATAAAGATGTATTAAATAATTTGTGACGAAAATTGTATAAGAATTAGCTGTACCTACAGGTTTTACTCCCTTTGCCTGTCTAAATGAACGAACAGAACCAAAAAATCATGGTTACCTACAGAATAAGCTAAAATAAATAATTGTACAGCGTTCGTTATGATAACACATCCCTACGGCGATTTAATATAAATTATAATCATCATTCATCATTCTCATACTCTTATCCCACTTACTTGGAGTCGATACAATACCTATATAGTCTTCTTTCATAGTACATATTGTAAAAGTTATTGGCAATAGTTTTATGACCGGCCGCCTGCCAGACGCCAACCGTTGGGAATGTAATTGTTGAACAAATGCATCAGATGAAGTTGGCTCAGGTCGTTATAAGGCTCTTAGCCGTCTTTTACGACACCTACAAGCAAATTAAGGGTTGTAGTATTCGTAGCCGCTACCACACAGCATTAAATATAAATTATCATCCATCCATCCATCCATCAGCCCGTAAACGTCCACTGTTGGACATAGGACTCCCCACGAGAATGCCATCTATAACGGTCCTGTGCCACCTGCATCCAACGGTTTCCTGCGACCTTGATGAGGTCATCAGTCCACCGAATGGGGGGTCGTCCTACGCTGCGTCGTCCGATTCATGGTCGCCACTCGAGAACCTTTTTTCCCCAACGGTTGTCCGTTCGTCAAGCGATGTGGCCTGCCCATTGCCACTTCAACGTACTAATCCTTAGGGCTATGTCGATTACACCCGTTCTTCTACGGATTTTCGTATTTCGGATTTTATCACGTAAAGAAATACCGAGCATAGCCCTCTCCATAGCACGCTGAGCGACTTTGAGCCTTTTTATGAGGCCGACATTTAGAGACCACGTTTCAGTGCCGTAAGTCATAGTCAATATAAATTATAATATCTATTATTATCACACCACTGATTTAGAGTGAAGAGTGAATGCGGGAAATAGAGAGAACGGAGCGTTGGAACAACTTCTCGGTAGCCACCACCTCAGCCAGAAGGTACGTGTAGCAATACATAATGCAGTGCTTGTCCCAACATTACTATATGGAAGTAAGAGTTGGGTATGCAGAAAAGAGCATGAAAGCAAAATTAATGCGTTCGAAATGCGATCTCTACGGAAAATCTGTGGAGTTAGGCTGACCGACTGCATTCGCAACGACGCCGTAAAAGAGCGAGTAAGCATGAAAGAGAGTATTGGTATAAAGATGCGAAAGGGAATGCTCCGATGGTTCGGACATATGGAAAGAATGCCGAACGAACGTCTGGTTAAGAAGATATACAATGCGAAAGTGGAAGGATGTAGGTACCGGGGGAGACCGAGAGTAACCTACCTAGACCAGATTGGTCACGTACTGAAGGAAGGTAGAGTCAAGAGTCTCCGAAACCGGCGAGCATGCATGAAGAGAATTATGAATGTTGAGGAAGCGAGTGAAGTATGCAAGGATAGAGTTCTCTGGCACTCTGTTCTCTCTGTCTACCCTGCGAGGGATATGGCGTGATGATATTTATGTATGTATTATCATCCCAATTTATATAGATCCTACTGCTAGACTCGATCCCCCTGCATAATAGGAGGAAAATTGCCCTACTGTACCACATTGTTCAAGCGTGTTGGTAAAGATTTTTATTGCCAGTATTCCTTTTTATACGCATATTACATGCTTAGTTGTCCATTGTCAGAAAAAATATTAAATTGTTGGTTCAAATAGTCCATCACCATAAAAAAAGCTATACTTCTACTTGCTAATACTAAGGCCGTTTGTCGACAACGAATCGTAGACAGTAAAAAACATCTACCTATTAGTCCAGTCATTAATCACACAAAGCAAAAAAATTTTTTTTTTCTCAGTACTCGTATTTATGAACAGATTTTGTGTGGGCTGTTACGGTTTATAGAAAATAAATTCAATATAATTGATCCGGTGCTTAGATATAATGTAAACAGCTAACTTATAGATTTACATAGCCTATATACCCGGCATACCTTGTTATTCTTTGAAAAATAATATCATCATCATCATCACCCAGCCACGAAGAAGTCAGAAGCCAGAAGTGCACGTAATTATTCTTAAATCTTACATATAGAAAAAGTTTCAGTTTACCTGATTTCAGCCCTTCTTGAAAATGCAATTATTGACCAGACGGCACCGGATGGAGTTGGACCAAGTCGATTTAAAATTCTTTGTCGTCTTTCATGCCACCCACGAGAAATATAAGGGTTGGTAGTATTCATAGCCACAGGAACTCTTCGTAAAATAATTTTATTTATTTATTTATTATTTTATTTATTATTTATATTTATTTATATATATATTATTATATAAATAAAAATATATAATAACCTTCGGTAAAAATAAAATTCTTGCGTCATAACAAATATATATATAGGTATATTAGGTATATATAATAATATCCATTCAGTCTAGATTCCGAACTATCGCTTGTGAATTACTATTACTAATACACAAAAATTTATGCCCCATGATTGTACCCCTACACACGGAAGGGAAGTCGCTAATTTCATCTGTACTGTCAAAATATATATCCCACTATTGATCAACAGTAAAGCAATTGGTCTACTAAGGCACGTTAACTTTAATAAGTATTCCGTTTTTCTTAGGGGTTTCTTCTTCTTACTGTAATATTTTGAAGGACATACCTTTTTTTTGCTGTGGGTCAGGGATGGGTCACGCGCCACCAAATTGGTCCGGGGCGACGGAAGAGGCGGCGCGCAACCCCATATACTCACCCTGCAAAGCGACTCTCTTCGCCGTAAGAACGGGCCACCGGTACCCGATCTTTGTCTTCGGTGGCCTTGGGGGACATACCCTCGGAGATAATATAGATATGACATATTTTTCCTTCATTACTACAAGAAATACCTAATGTTACTATCAGAGGTGTCTACCTAACTCCTCCAAAGCGCGAAAGTTCCCTCTTATACCAAACTGCACAGATGGGTTGGCATACATAAACATTTCCAGTTTTCCTTTATATTCATTATTGTTTCACAAAATATTTGCTTAAAAGTAAGGATTTGATATTATCTGTATTCTTACTCCTTCCCTACTCAAAATATTTAGCGCCCACAATTTTATACGTGCTCAAAATCTCATTAACTCTTCTCTCATACACTCTCTATCTTTCCATAGATAATCCACAAATCGTCACAGCAAGCTTCATGCTCTCTTTTTTTTTAAATTGGTTTCTGATTTTTCAAGTATTTTAGTCATTATTTCACGTTTGTATAATGTTAAGGACATTTTTTTTAAACTACTAAATTTAGACCAATGTTACTAAAGTTTAAATCGTTCAAACTAACAAACTATTCAATATATTATATTATAATCACGATTATACTAAATACCTGCTAAATTATACTACTAAATTATAAATTAAGCTAAACTTTGCACCAGTTTGCTCGCGTTAATCTCAGAAAACTAGGTGTAAATAAATTTTAATACCGTTTTCGCGAATATTTTAATAGCATTTAAAACTAATTTATACATAAAAGATTTCGTGGTAATTAGCTAATGATACGGTGTTATTAGTGGATAGTTTAATATAATTTAATTAATAGACCATTAACACGATTTTATTTAGTTTTTAGCATTTTGATAGTGCGTTCACACCAGATATATTTATTATACAATATTCTGTAATATCTATAAAGTGTGTAGTGTAAGTGGGCGGGGTTACCAGCTTAAAGAATGAGCGATGGACTGTAAGGGTGACTTCGTGGAGAGGCCCTAGTGGTATAGTCTTGGAAGCTTAGTACTATTTTTTTTTATAGGCGACATACTCCACTAAAGAAATAAAATCCTAATATCACGTTAAAAACATAGAATTTAAATACAATCTATATAGTTATTTCGTATTCCGTGTGGTGACGGAGTAAGAACACAATTCATCACCCCCTATCTTATCCGTGGGTGATTGTAAGAGACGACTATGGGATATAAAACGCATATAACATTTATGCGAGAGAAGGAAAACTCGAAACGAAACCCTATACCAACACGCCTGACCAGCGTGGTGTAGTAGGTTAATTACCTTCCCACTATGGAGGAGGCTCGAGCCTAACAGTGGGACATATATGAACTGGGGTGAGGTGAGGTGAGTTATTTGGGAATGGACTGGCCTCCACGACACAGGGTTGCCTAGTGTGGAGTCTAGAACTAAACCAATTGTAGCAAATAGATATAAATATATGTCGAAATTGTATAAGTTTAATTTAATGAATTTGATGTTCCTATTTAAATAAATAAATAGAAAAAAAAACAAAATAAAAATTTACGTACACAGGTTATACCAAGACTTAGAACAATTTTTAGATCGCAGAAAGTATTTGCCTGCATGAAAATCGAACTTATAATGCATTGTATGTTGATATCTTAACCGCTACCTCATCTACGTAGACAAGTTACTATTGGATTCGTGCTTTCTTCATATTAGCAAAGGCTTTGCCCTACTAGCCAGACGAATTAGCGTAGGATTTTAGTTCAAGCTTTATTATTATCTTTCAGTGAAAATCTGGCTCTTTGTTTAGTCTTATTTTACTACGCTCGCGGGCAATAATGGAGGCATGATATCATCATTATCAAAATCCCGCTCTGAACTCAATTACTTGGGATCAACGCAATATACACTCTCTTTTCATCGTAAATATGGCAATAGATTGGACATTAGTTTTATAACCGGCCTCCTACCTGACGCCAACTCTCCTTAAGAATGTAATTATTGACCAGATGGCATCAAAATCCGATTACGAGCGAAAAATTATTGTCACAAGTGGGATTCGAACCCATGCCTATTGGAAATCCGTTCACATCGTGCTGCCACTTAAACCACCGTGAACTATTGTAGGACATTCAATTCTCGCAACGTATTATATTTTCGTCTTTAAGAAAACTTGTGCCATCTACCCGACAATGTTTACACATTGTATGGGCTTAATACTTCAAACTTTGCAGTTAGAATTGTATTAAAATCCATTTTTCGCTCGAAATCGGGTTTTTATAAATAATCAAGCATATTAAATGTTAAATTTCAATAATCAGATGGCATCTGATGAAATTGATCCAGGCTGATGTGAAGCTCTTCGTCGTTTTTTACGATAACTACAAGCAATGTAAGGGTGTTATTTGTAGCCGCTAACAAGAGCAAAATGGAGTCCTGACATATTATTTTTTTAATATATCATGACAACATTCAATGATTGGAATTTTTAAATACTGGATATATTACCCCTTTGGACCTACACTTACGTGTCTTGCATTCTTTAAATAAATTCCACATTATAAATTCTAACAATCAATAAAATTTATTTAATACAAAAGTAAACCTTCCCCGACATATTAAATCACGAATTTTTTTTAAATATTAAAAATAAAAACACGGTCCGATAAATTCCCGCGCCCATTAACCCACCGATGACAAAACATGATTAATGTTGCCATACAGAAGGATCCCCATAAAAATCATCGAAATTATTGATTCTAACATTATTGTTATTTTTTTTTTCGTCGTATTAAAAAATTAAAGAATGTATTCGATGTTCAAATTTTATCGGAGTTTATTGAATGAATTCGTTAGACGCGTTGTCAAAGGTGTGTGCGATGATGTAGAAAAAAGTTTCATTATGAAGTTTATTCATATTGAAAACTGTGAAATAATTAAAGTATAATCCAACCGAATGAGATCATGGGTTTGACATTCAACATAAATGATAAAAATCTACATGAAAATACTACTTATCTACTGATTATCGTTGATAATGAAATTTGTTGGTAATTTGTATTAATTGCAAGTAATTTTGAATGCATTGCAATGAAATAAATATTAAGTTATTATTTTTTTATTGTTTCTGGTCTTACAGCTCATTGACTTTAGTCAGAAATAGACTTAAGGAATTTATAGGCGAACTTTGCAAAAGATGCCACATTTATTAATTTATTTGGTTTACCAAGGGACTTTTGACGGGAATTTAAATATGTCATGTGGTGCTCTTGTATTATATTCGATACCTATCTTAGTGTTTTAATGTGTTATATTAGATAATTTTAATGGCATTTTATGTAATATAAAGTGGCGGAACTACTGGGATGTACTGAATATCATATAAAAGTGCTTTACAACGTTTTCGTTTTCCATCAAAATTCCCACAACATACCATTAACAGTGTGGCTATTGCACTGTTAATGGCGGCAATTTGACTTAGACAATGACTAACCTGAAAGACTAAAAACGTGAAAATATTTATAACTTGACACTGGCACCAATAGCTCGTATATGTAGCTGATTGCCAATATATAAGAAGAAGAAGAAGAAGGTTTACCAACAGTTGTTTACACAAATTCTTATAAATACACATATTAAAATACAAATAACAGTGTAACATCTAATTAAAGGTAAACAACCACATGCACAGTAAATTGGATTATTTGAGCTGACAGAAAACAAACATTTTTATGAACTATTTCTAACTATCTAAACTATTGTACATAATATAGGAACACATCATACGATACTTCATAACGCTCAGATTATTCAATTTTTAATTCATTTTAATGACTTTATAGACTGTAGGTATCTACTACAAAACATTGAGAGAACCATCAGATAGGCACTTAAAGACTTGACGTTTTATTTGAAATAGAGAGTCAAAGTGTACATCTGGACTTTTGACGGGAATTTGAAAACGTCATGTGGTGCTCTTGTATTATATTCGATATTTTAGTGTTTTAACGTGTTATATTAGATAATTTTTATGGTGTTTTATGTAATATGATGTGACAGAACAGCTGGGATGTAGTGAATATCATATAAAAGTGCTTTACAACGTTTTCGTTTTCCATCAAAATTCCTACAACATACCATTAACAGTGTCACCATAGCAGTGTTGATGGCGACAATTCGACTGACTGACAGACAATGACTAACTTGAAGAGATTAAGAACGTGAAGATAATTATAACTCGACACTGGCAAAAATGGCTCGTATAAGTAGCTGATTGCCAATACATAAAAAGAAGAAGAAGAAGAAGCTGCAACTTAACTTTGACATTGGCTTAAGTATAAACTGAGCCACAACAACAAAAAAAAAAAAAAGTGTACATCTGGACTTTTGACGGGAATTTGAAAACGTCATGTAGTGCTCTTGTATTATATTCGATATTTTAGTGTTTTAACGTGTTATGTTAGATAATTTTGATGGCATTTTATGTAATATGATGCAGCGGAACAACTGGGATGTAGTGAATATCATATAAAAGTGCTTTACAACGTTTTCGTTTTCCATCAAAATTCCCACAAGATACCATTAACAGTGTGGCCATTGCACTGTTAATGGTGACAATTTGACTTAGACAATGACTAACCTGACAAGACTATAAACATAAAAATAATCATAACTTGACACTGGCACCAATAGCTCGTATAAGTAGCTGATTGCCAATATACAAAGAGAAGAAGAAGAATCACATCGTTACAGCTATTAATAATCCTGCAAAACCTAGCATATGGAGAATTAGCACCCAAAACCGTTCTCCTGTGAGGTGGATAAAGTGGTGTGATCGAGTCGTGAGGGATTCTTGTGGGAGCACGGAAGTTGAAAAGAGATAGCAAACGGGGACATTCAACACTATTGTTAATTATTTTATACGCGATTATTCCATCATTTAAACATCTTCTATGGTCTAAACTCTGTAATTTGAAATGTTTTAGTCTATCATTATATGATCTTACTTTTTTAACAATACCTGAAGGGAAGGCTAAGTGCCAGGCAAAACACTTCTGAATGCGTTCTATACGCAAAGAGTGAGTAGCATAATGTGGTCTCCAAACTACGCTACAGTATTCCAGAACACTTCGAACTAGGTTGTTGTATATAATGACTAAGGAAAATATTAAAAATACGGTAAAATTAAATCTTGATGTTAAGTTCGATACATTTATAAATATTATCTATATAATAATCATTATCATAACCCTTCTTATATCCTAATAACTTGAGGACGCAATATGTACTCCTCTTCCATAAACACATATAGCAAAAGTTATTGACAATAGTTTTGTGACCGACCGCCTGTCTGCTAGGAATTTAATTGTTGATCAGACGATCATAATAGTATTAGGACCACGCTGTTGACAGTTTTCTGTCTACAGCCGCGGGCCGGTTTGTCCGAGGTATTACCACACTCTCGCAGAAAATCGACGTCTGAGTAATGGCAATGTGCTGTTGCGCTTCGTTCGGTGAGCGAGAGAGCCGGAAGCCCAACTGGGGTGGGTTTGAGGATTTTATTGGTAAGCAGCGGCCTAAGTTATTGCAAAGGTCCATGGGCGGCAGTGACACTTACCATCAGGTGTACTGCTTGCTCGTTTACCACCACAAGCAATAAAAAAAATAGAGACATCACTTACTATACCACGCTGGTCAGATGAGTTCGTGTAGGGTTATATTTCGATATTTTTTCTACTCTTGCGTTAGTGTTATATGAATGCGTGTATTAAGATACCTACGGGTAATATTTTTTTAGAAAAGATTTTAAATACAAGATGGATGGTAAATTGTATTCTTACTACATCACCATACGGAAAATGAAGAATAATAGAATATAAATCATATATATCCACAAGCTGAACCATTAAAGTATCAATTCTACACAAAACTAAAAATTTAACCTAAAAAAATAAAAAGGGTATTCCTTAAAATCGATCGCACAGGAAACGGAACCAGCTGTTAACCTAAAACTTACTTTCTTTCAAGTTTTCCAAGAAAGCGCAACTGTCCACATTTCTTTAAACAATTTTAACGAATGCCTGTAGAAAAAATATTATCCTATAAGTGCATTGTGAGAAAAACAGTCATTTTTAGTTTTGAAAAGTCCTTGATTTTCATATATCGGGAGTAGAGCTGAGCATCACCTCAACGCTTCGCTTATGTGGCGTGCAATTAAATAATTATTAGACATTGTATTCTTAAGGCTTATACTACAGAGAATTTTTTTGATTGTGTTCGTCGAGACTTGGACAGGACACGACTAGGAAGACCGACATGATTGACTACTAAAATCTAAATCTATTATATTTTTTTAAACGTATTTTACTTGACATTGGCGAAGTTGTGGTTCTTCTTCTTCTTATTTTTATGTATTGGCAATCAGCTACTTAAATGAGCCATTGTTGCCAGTGTCGAGTTATAATTATCTTCAAGTTTTTAGTGTCTTCAGATTAGTCATTGTCCGTCAGTAAGTCAAATTGTCGCCATCAACAGTGCTATGGCCACACTGTTTATGGTATCTTGTGAGAATTTTGATGAAAAACGAAAACGTTGTAAAGCACTTTTATATGATATTCACTACATCTCAGCAGTGCCGTCACATCACATTACATAAAATGACATCAAAATTATCTAATATAACACGTTAAAACACTAAGATATCGAATATAATACAAGAGCACCACATAACGTTTTAGATTCCCGCCAAAAAAAAAAAACCGAAGTTGTGGTTAATCACTCACAGAGGCCATTCATTAAGAAGAAGAAGAAGACTGTGTTCGTCCTTTCGAACATGCAAAAGAACAGATCCCAAACAGCCAAGTCTTTCTCCTCACAAATGATTGGCACTTTTATATATTGCATAGCTTATTCATAATCACTGTCCATCAGTAAGTCGTGACCATTAATTGGGAGTTAAAAACCAAATTATGATTTGTTTGGAAATTTTGACAAAACAGTAAGTTTAGCAGAAATGTACGTAAACCTCTATTATATTACGTCATCATCATTCTCCTACTCTTATCCCAATTACTTAGGGTCGATACAATATGTACTCTTATTTCATAGTACATATTGTAGAAGTTATTGGCAATAGTTTTATGACCGGCCGCCTGCCAGACGTCATTTAGAATTACACTGCTTCGGAATGTAATTGTTGACCAAATGTCATCAGATGGAGTTGATCCAAGTAGTTATAATGCTCTTAGTCGTCTTTTACGACATCCAAGAGCAAAGTAAGGCTTGGTTAGTATTCGTAGCCGCTACCACACACCTGCTCTATTATATTACGCATTCACTACAAATCAGCACTTTCTATGTATTGTATTAAATGAAATTCCAGCAAAAATATTCAATACAACATTACAAAACACTAAATAAATGAATATACCTAATTCAAGAACGTGACACGAGATTTCCTATTCCCACCAAAACTAGGTATTACACCTACCACAGATTATGTAATTTTCAACCTTGTTCTAGATCTTTAAATATTAATCTTTTATTAATTAGTCTGTGCAATTTAAATGGAATTTATTCAATTTAAAAAGGGTTTTTTTGGTAGGAATATGGAAATACCATGTCACGCTCTTGTATTATATTTATTTCTTTAGTGTTATATTGAATAATTTTGCTGGTATTTTATGGAATATGATACAGTTGAAGTTTAGTTAATATGATATAATAGTGGTTTACATGTATTTTGGTTTTTCCTAAAATTCCCAACGAGTCTCTTAATTTGATTATCAGCGCCTAATTAATGGTAATGACGTGTCTTACTGACGGACAGTGACAATCAAGGACTAATTACAATATGAAGAAGTAATAAATAATATAAGAAGAAAATTAATACCTAATTTTTGCGGTGGACTATGGATGTGGTCGCGCCCCGCCAATTCAGTCCGGAGCGACGGAAGAGGCGGCGCGCGAGCCCATAGACCTCTCTTCGCTGTGCGAGCGGACCACCGGTATCTGATCTGTGTGTTCGATGGCCAAGAAAAAATAATACCTAAGACGAGGCAGTAGACTGACTATAGCCTGCCCATAAGAGCTATAAATAAATAAAAAAAAAAACAATTTAAAAAGTTTTACCAAAAATATTATAAGCCGATGAATACCAGGACCATATGTGTTAGTTATATACGGGTAAAATAATACAAATGGACTTTCTACGTTATG
The DNA here is from genome assembly GCA_905163515.2 of Lymantria monacha. NCBI lineage: Eukaryota > Metazoa > Arthropoda > Insecta > Lepidoptera > Erebidae > Lymantria > Lymantria monacha. The sequence goes on along the minus strand of LR991081.1, from coordinate 9,012,811 downwards.
TGAACTATTATAAAAGAAATAAAGTTTACAGATTTTATCACGCTCAATTTCGATTTTACTACGCCGACATTTCGAATACTTTACAGTATCCGCGGTCCACATGAGGATCTTAGATGCGATAAGAAGCATAAAATTAGTTCATTTTATATGCCTACTGGTTGATAAACATCAAAAAACAATATAAACTCTTACGATAACTTTTAGTGAAATAAATTATCCGTATGGTGACGAAGTAATAATACAATAACCCCTTTCTTTTAAATGTCGTAAAAGACGATTCAGGGATACAAATATGGAGATAATATCTATTCAAGACAAGGAAAACTCTAAATAAAACATATACCAAACCGGCTAATTAGTGTGGTATATTAAGTCAATTTTCTTCTTAATGTGAACGAGGCTTCAGACCAGCAGCGTATGAACTCAGATGATGATGTCGATGAAATAATCGAACTTTAAATCTTAAAATACACAGATTCCGAAGGATGATAAATTGAAAACCCCACGTTGCTGCAGTTTTTCTGCCCGTTGCTATTAAAGCAGCCTTCGTAGGCTGGATTTGTGTCCAGGGCGGAATCATAGTCTTGAAAAAAATTTACGACAGTGTCCATCAATTTGTTTCTCCACTTCTTTGCGGCGAGCGAGAGAATCAGAGTCCCAAATCTCTTCCTTTTCTTGTTCTGTTCTCAATCCATTTCCTCTAATTTTTACGGTACGCAGCAATCTGATTTGCACATTTCTATTGCTAAAGTCCATGAATATTTAAATTTGCCAGTTACTATCAGGTTAGCTGCTACTTTGTCGGTCACCATAGATAATAGAAGAAAGAATCTCTTTCATAATTTGGCGACAATTGACCTACTTACAAAATAACTGAATACACGTTCAGACAAATTTGACTGCACAGATGGCGTAGTGGTGGACATTGACCTACCGTGCCAATATTCACAGGTACAGTATCCACGCAGGACAATATTACGCGATCTCGATATAATTTTTGTCACTCACAATACAAGAATAATTTTCTTAATATAAGTTGCTTTAAAAAAAATTGAAATGAGACCTTATCGAGTTATTTTTCTCTGAAAACAGGATAAAAGAAGTGATGACACTCATCTATCAGTTTACCAACGTCCATTTGGACGTACATCTATTCAATGAAGAATATTACCAATTGGTAGATTTGCCACTCTCTCTTTATGCTAGTTTATCCATATAAAGGTTGCTTGAAAGAAAAATGATCATGATAATGATGATGAAATATATATGCATCCAACATAACAATATTCATGAAAATATAACATATATATAGAAAATCTTTTCTTATTCAAATTCTCATGGTTAACAACAAAATCACTGTAACCAAACGCTTATAAAACCGTGCCATAAATATCTTCCTCACATTCAGCTGTCTGATTTCACCATCGCGTCCCTTTGCTGTTCTTTAGACTTCATGTGAGCCAAATATACTGTCCACACAAAACTTGCAGCACTGACAAACACAATTCTATTTTTCTCAGAGATAAAATAAAAATTTAAAGTCTGCGCTGTCGGCCAAAACACCACACCAATCTTATAAGTCGGCCAAAATTTTTCTCTGACTTCGTTCACGCAAGTTGCCAAAGGCTTTTGTTCTAATAGACTCATCCCGAAGAAAAAATATGCCATAGCAAGTGGAGAATAAGTTAATTGTTCGATAAGTGCTCTTACAATAGCAGTTTTAAGATTTTTTCTGATGAAAAAACGGCTTGTGTATTTCATCCAACCATAGAAGACTGGTGACATGAAAAATGTGCCAAAAAAACTGAAACGAGCTGCTCGCATCCAATCTGCATTTTCGATAGTTGTTCCGTGTTCCAAATATTCCTGAGTGATACTGCAAGATGGCCAAATTATAGCATATGATACCATTCCACGGATTATAGGGTACTGTACAAGGAGACTGCGTAGCTTCAGAAGAGTAGCCATAAACTTATTCGAGTGCAGTCAGAGACTACTTGTTTATCTACAGTACTTATATAAGTATAACTCCCAACTTTTTATAACTACAACATCTGTAATAGCCCAAAATATATAATCACTCATAATAATAATCTGTCAGAGAATAACAAATTAACAACACGGAAAATGTGAAAAAAGATGTCATTTTCATTACTATTTATGGTTATAGATATTAAGTTTTAAAATAGTATCAATATTAAAATAGGCTCATAGTTGATAAATAACCTTAGTTTCTTTTTTATTACCCGACTGCAAAGGAGTGGTATAGTGTTTAACAGCCTATGTATGTATGTATGTATGTATGCATGTATGTTTGTATGTTCCTTTGAAGCACTATATATACCAAACGTCTGGGCCGATTTTTAGGATTCGCACGTCAATCGATTTCTCTTAAGATATGACGGTATTAAAAATTAAATATGGCGACTACTGGACGCCATATAGTGAAAATAAAAAAAAAATAAAGTCAACAAACTATATCGAGTGGGGTATCGTTAAATAGGTATTTAAAAATCATTATTAGTTTTCTTTCAACATTTTTCGATTTGACTGACCGTTTAGGATCTATATCGATTTAAAGTTTCATAACAACCTTTTTCACATATAGGTTTTTCAGACAGTAGAAATTTACGATGAAAAGACGAAAAATTCATATAGCTGGATGTGGATGGACATATACTGAAGTATCTAGTAGGTATATTGTCCAATATACCATAGGTAGTCCTACCTAAAGTATCTAATGTCTGACGCGGTCGCCCATCTCCAATTTCTAACGATATTGTACTTTACTTCAGTCGAAAAACTATATATAGTTAGGTATTTACCTACTTATTAATAAATAAGATAACTATAGCTACCTAGGTATTTATAACTAAAAAGTATAAAATAAAAAAAAATATTACAAAAATCAAAAAACCCGACTGCGTAAAAACGTCACCAAAAATACGTACATAATAAAAAAAACTGAAAAGAAAAAAAAACCCTTAGATGTCCGGTGGTCTAGAATTCCATAATATATTATTGAATAAATACTATTGCAGAAAATGAAATATATTTTAATAATAGAACATGACAACTGAACAGTCGGGATCTATTGAAAAATTAGATTTGCTGTCGAATAAAGGATCTGCAATAGTATTTATTCAATAATATATTATGGCATTCTAGACCACCGGACATCTAAGTGCTTGTTTTTTTCTTTTCAGTTTTTTTTATTATGTACGTAGTTTTGGTGACTTTTTACGCAGTCGAGTTTTTTGATTTTTGTAATAATATTTTTTTAATTTTACGATCTATATAATCAATCGACTCTTTCAAAAATCGTAAATTTGATGATACACTCGTATAAGCAATTTTTTATATAAATCATCAAATATGTAATAAGAAATATCAAACCTATATGAACTGATTGTATCTATTAATTACATATATGAAAAACCAATAATAAAAAACCTTTCCGTGTGGTGACGGAGTAAGAATACAATTCACCACCCCCTATCTTACCCGTGGGTTACCGTAAAAGACAACTAAAGGATAAAATATACATATTATAACATCTATGCAAGAACAGGTAAACTCGAAATAAAAACCTTTACAAACACTTCTGACCAGCATGATGTAGATCTACTACGAGGGTAATTGACCTCAATTACCCTCCTAATGTGGAGGAAGCACAAGCCCAGCATTGGGACATCATATGAGCTGAGATGAAATATAATATAATGATTTTAAAAATGTAGTATGAAATAGGTATAATCTTGATATAACTCTTCATATACATACACATTTTACATACATACATACATACCATCACGCCATGTCCTTTGCAGGGTAGGCAGAGAGAACAGAGTGCCAGAGAACTCTATCCTTGCATACTTCACTCGCTTCCTCAACATTCATAATTCTCTTCATACACGCTCGCCGGTTTCGGAGACTCTTGACTCCAACTTCCTTCAGTACATGACCGATCTGGTCTAGGTAGGTCAGTCTCGGTTTCCCCCGGTACCTACATCCTTCCACTTTCGCATTGGAATTTATATTTTATAATTATTATTAATTTTATAATTTATATATTATATTTACATTACATACACATTTTAAAATAGTAATTTACTACATCCCAATACAAACATAGTCTTTTTTAGATTTTTTAATAACTTTTTTTCACAACAAAATATAAGCTTACCTAATCATTACATATATTAGCCAAGTACTGAATATTACGACTGTAATTTTAGCGTGTTTTCTAGCAATAATTAAGTCGACCTGATTCAATCAGCACTAAATTAGTCAGTCTAATAATTTCTTAGATTAGTTTTATGAAATTCGCGTAAATATAAAAAAAAATTCAATTTAACTGTAAAGATTTTATCGCGTATTTTTTTTTTTCAAATTATAAATATCACAAAAAATCAGATTAAATCACTCATATGGTCAGAGAAAAGTTAGGGTGTGTGGTAGCGGCTACGAATACTACCATAACCTTACTTTGCTCGTGGATGTCGTAAAAGACGACTAAGAGCCTTATAACGACCTGGGCCAACTCCATCTGGTGCCGTTTTGTTAACAATTACATTCCTAAGGAGGGATGACGTCAGGCAGGCGGCCGGTCATAAAACTTTTGCCAATAACTTTTACAATATGTACTATGAAAGAAGAGTGCATATTGTATCGACCTCAAGTAATTGGGAGAGAGGAAAGTTAAAACATTTTGACATCAAGGAATCGTTATTTAAGATTTTTTACGTATAGATATCTATTAGTTATTAATTATCGACATTATTATTTAGTGGTAGGACCACGCTGTTGACAGTTTTCTGTCTACAGCCGCGGGCCGGTCCGTCCGGGGTAGTACCACACTCTCGCAGAAGATCGGCGTCTGAGCAATGGCAATGTGTTGTTGCGCTTCATTCGGTAAGCGAGAGAGCTGGCAGCTCAACTGTGTGGGTTTGGGATTTGTATTGGTAGGCAGCGGCCTAGCGATACCCTTGGTATTGCAAAAGTCCATGGGCGGCAGTAACACTTACCACTAGGTGACTGCTTGCTCGCTTGCCACCATGGAGCAATAAAAAACACAGGTATTCTGATACAATAGGTAAGTGCTAATTTTTGAAGTCTCATATAAATGAGCAACGCTACTCAGATTTCGCAATATAGTCCTTAGTTCTACATAGCAGTAGGCGAGAATAATGCTACCATCAGTCACAGTTCCAAATTACGAGCTTTACTGAGAATTTTTAGAACAAAATACCTACTCGAAATTTGATAAAATCTTCAGAAGCCCTCAACAACACTGTTTACTCAAATTTAAGTACATTAACTTTTTGTTAAATACACTCATTTGCAAAAAAACGGGCACCTAAGCAATGAACCATTTCAAATGTTAATATTTCTTTGTTTGATAATTATAGGTAGTTTTATCCACACAATTTGGTAAATTAATAAGAAAATAATCGTTTTCATCAGTATTTCATAAAATTTAGATACAATTTATGGGAAATAATGCTAAACCTCGCTAGTAGTGTATATTCGCTAGTAGTGCATATGCTCATGAAGTAAAAATAAAAAAGTTTTTTTGTTTGTTTTTCTTTAATAAAGTAAAAGCAGATAAATGTTTAGTATCGAGTGTGACCCCCTCTAGCTAAAATCACAGCTTGAATTCGTCTGGGCATGCTAGCGAGTATATCCCGGATACTTGCTTGCGGAATACGTTCCCACTCCGCAGTAATCACATTCTTCAGCTCTCTGATGGTCTGCGGAGCCGGGTGTACTGATCTCACACGCCGTTTCAGAACGTCCCAGACATGCTCTACGGGATTGAGGTCGGGACTTTGAGCTGGCCAATCCAAACGACGAATGCCGACCTCTTGCACATACGCATTAACATCGCGGGATCGGTGGGCGCGAGCATTGTCGTCCATAAAAATCGAGTCTTCACCTAGAGCGGCCAATGCGGGTTGTGCATGAGAAATTAGAACTTCCGTTATGTATCGATGCCCAGTCAGTGAGCCGTTTTCAATGAAGACTAACTCTGTACGATCCATTGAATTTATTCCTGCCCAAAACATAACAGAGCCCCCACCATAAGGTGTGATTTCTTCGAAACATGCCTCTGCAAAGCGTTCTCCTTGTCTTCTTAGCACTCGCCGACGTCGATCTTCACCGAACAGAGATATCCTGGCTTCATCAGAGAACAAAACCCTATTCCAATCGTCTTGAGTCCATGATTCACAATTTCTAGCGAACCTAAGCATGTGAACTCTGTGCTCACGGAGTAATTTGGGGCCGCGGGCCGGGCGGTGACTGCGTATATTGGCAGCGAGAAGCCTCCTCCTGACCGTCCATAGACTAATATGCACATTTCTTACTTCTTGGAGGTTGTTCTTAAGATCCACATACGAAGATTTGCGATTTCTCAATGCGCGACTCACAAGAAAACGATCATCCCGTGGTTGGGTACATGGTTTTCTTCCAGAACCAGGCCTTCTCTCGACGGAACCAGTCTCCTGATATCGCTGCCAGGTCCTTTGGACTGTCGAGCGACTAACATTTAGCCTCCTAGCCACGAAACATTGGCTGCAACCCTCTTCAAGCAGCGCGATAATTTTGGTAGCTTTTACCACTTTATCTACCATTTTTGATACAGCCAAACAGCATTAAATAAAGCTTTGACAGTCAAGGATATGAAATTAATCGATAAAAATTGAATAAAAGTTATGAAAGTCGATGTTAACTTCTGGAACTTCGCGCCAAAAATGTAGGATAAAAAGGGGTTTTCTGTAAAAATGAACATCAAATGAAAAATTGAATTTAGAACGTACTTTTTTAAATACCACAGCATTTTTAAAACCGGCCAGTAACGTGTACAAACGATTGAAACCTTTTTGGTATTGTATCTTTTTAAATATGAATGAAAATCAAAACCGCCCGTTTTTTTTGCAAATGAGTTTATATACCTACCAAAGAAATATGTGTTTTAATTTAATATTTCAATCTCAGAGAATACATCAAACTAAAATGCCATTAACTATCCTCATTGCTATGGCTAGAAGTTTTTAACATATTTTTCTCTATTTACTAGATTGGTATATAGTATATTAATTTCCATTACATCGCTAGCTCTAGCACAATTAACAAGATGTATATATATACAATAGTAGTTATTCTGTGCACACTATAAAAATTGTTATAGAAAAGTTGAACCTGTTAGCTAACGCCATCTAGTGAGGAGTTTTATAAACAAAATGATTAAAGACGAACTAAAATTGTGTCTATTTATTATGATATTATATTATATTGTAATATCATGAAATATGCATAAATGACTTTGAAAAAGTTTAACAACTGGTATACCAGACCTTTATTATCGTTTAAATCGTCTTCCAGATAGTAACATATCTATGACGAAGAATAAGCTAATTTTAAGAAACGTCTGATAATATCAAATTGTCTAACTGCGGCCATTATCAATAATTGTGATAAAGAATCTGAAGCTCTTCATCACGCACTGGGTAAAGCGTAGGTATACTAAGGTCTGAAGTGAATGTTTAAACAATCTCATAGTTTTAACAGGCGATCTAGCTAACAAAGACATTTGAATTGCTAAGCCCATCAATAAATTAAAAGTCTTTGACATAAACAGTTATGTGAAAGGATCAAATATGAAATATAATGCTGTCCAAAACTAATACGGTTTCTGATTATACTCAGTGCCGGATTAACCCAGCGCGGGGCCTGTAGCAAATTCTGTCAAGGGGCCCTTGATTTGGTTTAGGTTCTCAATTTAAGGTTATTAAATATAACAAAACTGTTACCTACAAATTAACTTTTCTAGATTTAATATGGTCAAATTTAGAGATAACTTTCAATATTGATTTCTTTAAGCAAATCATGCTCTACTTATATATTCAACATAGTGAGATTAAGACGTTCTTGACCCATGGTGTTCCTTAACTCATTTTTAACAGTTAGTGATCATGAGAGACAAGTAAATGCGCAAGGTAATTTCTACGTTTGGAAAACACGATTCTAAAGAATTATTTAATAAAAGTTTATAAAATTGCAGTTCCAGAGGCTGTGTACAGTCGCCTGAGGCGTGATTTCAGTTGCTCGAGGAGCAACGTCAACACCCGGATGGGTATTCCGTCCGAGCCGGGAGCTATGGTGGTGGAACAAATCCTCACCACAGTCGCCCCCACTTCCGGCTCCGGCACGGGCGGAACACTGTCGTGTGATCTGGCGAAGCCATGACCGGGGACGTGTTTTCCGGCTACCGCGGAGAAAGCTCCTCAATCACTCTACGGAGTAGGTCAGGCTGAAGTGTTTCGGTGAGGGAGAGGCCCTACGTGCGAAGCTTGTTCAGCGACGCGCGATAAGGGCGACTCCAGGGGTCAGTGACCATACTTAAGGCTTTTTCCAAAATCTCTTCAGTTGTAAGAGTTTTTAGCTGTCGTAATAGGTTCTCCAAAAACAATAATAATTTTACGATATGCTTTCTTCATACATTTAGTTAATTGAGATAGACTTACAAATGTATCAAATCTGTTAATTAATTAATCTCCTATCTAATAGATATAGATATTTTTATACCATATTAATGTATGATGAACCACAGGATTAATTTCAGATAAAAAAATAAATTATACTATACTCAGCTGTACAGTGAAATCGAAATTTAATTTTTCAGTTGAAAGGCCTAATACCTAGCTTACCATAATAGCCTAAGCACTTCGCGCTTAAGCAATGCAAATATTTTTACACTTTTAAATTGGAAGTTTTTTTTAACGGTCAGAGAGCCGCAGTTGGAGTGCGGGGCCCCCCACTTCGCGGGGCCCGTAGCATTTGCTACTCTTGCTACGTGGCTAATCCGGCACTGATTATACTGTTATTTATTATACTGAACTGTCTATGAACTCTAATGAGTTTATGGCCAGTTCTTAGCCACCTAATAGAGGAGAAAGAGGAGAAGTTAAGAGCTCACTAGATATTAAGTGAATGAGTAGCATAATTTGCGAAGGTTCAAATGCTGTTTAGGTACCTAAATAAGAGAATAACGTTAACGTGAAGTACCTACCCTTTTTTTGCGTTGGGCTATGGAGTGGCCACGCTCCGCCAAATCGGACAGGGGCAATGGACGAGGCAGCATGCGTCCTCATAGACCCACCCTGCAAGCGCTTCTCTTCGCCGTAAGAGCGGGCCACCGGTACCCAATCTTTGTTTTCGGTGGAACGTGACGTATCTACCATGTTAAATTTCTCGCGAAAAGTGCTTGATCATCTAGTAACAGGCTGTAGACTGCAGATTGCAAGCTTTTAGAACACATTCAAGCTATACTTGTAGATACCCATATCAACCATAAATCAAGGTTTATAGGAGTATCTAACAATCATCGTCATTCAACCTTTCCATCGCTGGACTTAGGCCTCCTCCACGATTAGGGCTATTGCTATAATCGTCACCCTTGACGGGTGGGTTCACGATCGCATTAATATTTTCCCAGAAAATAGCCCTCCAATATCCTAAAGGAACTCTTATTCCATTTTTACGACTCTCGGGGGCAAGTTGATGACGGTTGTATTCTTATACTACCTACAGTTACACGAGGAACTTATCTCACACTAAATGCATTTTAAGTTAAAAATTATTTCATGAGGCAGGTTAATCCCATGCAAGCCACCGAAGACAAAGGCTCGCTCGATCGCTTGCAAGGTGCTTGCAGAGTGAGACTATGGGGTTGCACGCCGCCTATTTCGCCCCGGACCGATTTGGCGGGGCGCGACCAACTCCATAGTCCACCGCGAGAAAACAAAAAGATAGGTTAATCCCATGCTTCATTTCTAAAGTAGGTACTGAACTAATGCTAACTAAGAAAATACTAATTGTATTTTATTTGCCACTTTGTAAGTTAAGTTTTAAGCGTGCAAAAACCTAATGCTTGTCTAAAATCTTGTTCTAGAATAAAGTCGTGAAGATCATAAAAAAATATAAAACGTTGCAATGTTGACCTTTTGATTTTAAGGTCGTCTTGGCGGTAGAATGTGATGGAGATATGATAGATTTCTATCAAATTAGCTTCAATTGAATTGTTCAAATTAGACTAGGTATATTTTAATCATTCATAATTCATTAAATATAATATTTTACGCAATCAAAATAATAATTTACACGAGTATTATTACACATTTGAAATCAAACAATTCGATTTTTAAATGCCCATAATTGTTCGAAACGTTAAACAATTAAAAATCAAATAAGTACAAATGCGATAGAATTAGATTTTGATAACTTGACTTTGGACTATGATATTACAATCCAAAATTCTTTTTACCGGTTTAACAATAATAATACTCCCAAAAACAACAGATAAGTACAATTAAATACATATCTACCTATTTATTATGATGACCAATGGGTAATCAGATTATTAGACGCGTGGTCAGCACTCCGTGACAGTGTACTCATTAATAAAAAAAAGATATATAATAAAGACAAAATCTCTACGAAAGACAAGAACATGATAGAACATGATTATTTGTTGAACGCAAACCGCAACGTATAATTATCCGTTTACTACCTAATCTAACCGAGCAATCGACCGCCCACCCACCGAGTGTAGGCTTAGAACAATCGAATAATTCGATTATTAGCTATTCGATTATTTAGCTCGAGTGACTTGTATCGGTGATCCACTTTGAGATAGGCGTGATGATGAGGCGAAATTGACGCGCGTGCGGTCTCAGCACATGATTAGTCAATTAATTATTAATTATATCTGATATAGGTAGGTACACTTATTGTATTTGTTTAATAGAGATTTTATAAGACAATATCTGTTATAAATTTGATTAGGCAGTATTATCCTTATGCACTTCAAAATCTAGTGTATTGAGGTATTAGACTTAGGCCTAAGACTTGTCTCAATACTCTTTTGCGAAATATACCACTGTTGGAAACGAGGCTCCACACAATGAGAGAGCAATTGGTCTTATATAAAGATATGGTCAGATTCAGGGGTGGCTCTAGCACATGTAGCGCCGGGGTGCAATCAATAACCTGCCGCACTTTTGTATCAAAATGCGTGAACAAAATGGAGTAGGTTGATAGTTACAACACGTTCGACTAAACTTCGAATCTCGCTGGAATGCGTTGTCGCATGCTTAGTCTCGTTGTTTTGACATGAAAACGCGATCGGATTATGAAGTTACAGTAAGCATGGCGATAAAGCAACCTACCCAAACCTGTCAAATAACGCACCCACTACGTTTATACTTTATAGATGGTTAGGCACTCGCTGCGTTCGGGGTACCCGCTCCGTGTGGAGCGTTACAGTGGAGGCTCTGTTTTTCCCGAGCGGCTCTCGGCGCCCCCTAACACGCGGCGCCCGGGTGCACCGCACCCTCTGCACTATAGGTAAAGCCGCGCCTGGTCAGATTGGTTGACGAAATTCAATACAGTAGGTACCTAAGAAAAACCCACGCAAATTAAAAAAAATGCTCTAGTTACAGAAAACTTAATGTGTAAAGATATTAGTTTGGGTAAATACATATATTCATAATTGTAACTATTAATTGCTACGTATAATTATTCATAATATGAATAATTATTCATAATATGGAATTTAAAGGAATAACATATCTGCGGGTAGGTACCGCCAAGCTATGTCGACACAATATTCCGTTTAATGAATGAATTAATTAATACATATTATATAAGGAACAAAACATTAATAAAAATGTGTCAATTTATTACAAATATTTTAATAGCAATGCCATATATCCAAGAATAGAATAAAATTGAAACAGTATAACGCCATCTGTAAACCATTATACGTACTAATAGTAGTAATCAACAAAGTATGAAGAGGGGAATATCATAGTGTATCATAACTACTCACAGATGTCATTGTATCTGATAATATTATTTTATTAAATTACACTTACACTTAATTTCTCATTATGTTATTAAAATTTTTTGTCTCATTGTTAAAAAAAGTGTACTGAGATTCTACGTACATGTTAAATTAATAAGTACATAAAATTTTCAATAAAATAGATAATAAGGAAACTATTTGATTCAAATCAAATAGAGTAGATTTCCTATCTGCACAGCTATTCTATTTTACAATCCCAAAGAAGCTATTTATGCAAGTATTCAGTGTATTTCACCGTACAAACAAGTCATTATTGATAGAACGTGACTTTGACTTGATTGTAACTCTCATTAGACAGTACCACATTTTAATAAAATAAATAAAACTCGTTATTTTAATTCTTTAGATTAGCGACATCTCTAAACAATATTAAGAACTAATTATTCAACTCAAAGATAGATATTTCTTAAATTACGATATAAATGTAGAGATGTCACTGCCGCTGTTGCTATGCATTTAAATATATCATACTAGATGTCAGTATAACACTTAAACTAGCAAATTTTCTCAATTTTAGAAATATAAAATTATAGCGAATAGTATATTTGTAAATATGAAGAGTTTTGATATTTTAATATATTAATCATTGATACTTTAAAAATATAAAACGTAAAGTTGATTAAAATTACTAACCGGCCTTACCACCCAATTTTATCGATCCACCTTGTTCGCATCACATAAGGGAATAAGCCCTTGACTTTATGCAGACTTTATGCATACTGACTGACAAGTGTGTGCAATGAAAACAGTTATCATCAACGACCGTTTACATTTTTAGCACTCAATTTCCTAAAGTTTTAAATTAATGTACAAGCGATAATAAAAACATACACCCGGGGTAATACCACCTTCTGACAGAAAATGGACGTCAGAGCAATGATAATATGCTTTGTTCGGTTAGCGAGAGAGCCGCAAGCCCAACTTTCTGGATAGGTTTTGATTGGGAAGCAGCGGCTTGGCTATATACTTCTCGTATTGCAAAGATCCATGAGTGGCTGTAGTATGAACGGTCAGGTGTGCTGCTTGTTGGTTTGCGGTGGCAATAAAAAAACTAAACAATTATGAACCGTGTGGCAACGACAAAAAATACAATTGTCACCACCCCTTCCTTGCTCGTGGGAATCACAAAAATCGCAAGGAGAGTAGGCCCTTATTCTGGTAAAGATATAATACCACACTGCTATCGCCAACCCGCCTATTGTGCTTTACGAATATGGTACCTACTATCTCCCATTTGTGAGAGAGGCCGTATCCAACAGTTTATTGCTGGAAAGGCTAAAAGGCTTGATGAATTGTTAAATATTTCTATGAATATATATTACTAGCGACCCTCCCTTGCTTCGCTTCGGTTACGTCAGTTCAGTTCTGTAGTTTACTTACGCGACATAGAATTCCTTTCGGAAAAGGAATTTCTTGAAATCCTCTTTGATCTGACTTTTATAGGACAGAAAGAAAGCTCACACCAAATTCTCAGTCTGCAGGGGCAGTAATGGGAAATGTGGATTTTTTCCTCCTTTAAGGGTGAAATTTTTAAAAAGCCGTTAATAGTTTATCTCTGTATCGTAATACAAATATGCCTACCGAAATTCAAGTCTGTAGGAGCTATATTTAAAAAATGTAATTTTTACATCCCAGCGACCTTTACTCGGCAAAAGGAATGTTCCTACCAAATTTAAAGTCTGCAGGCCTTATGGTTCCAGAGATATCGAGATAAGTCACTCAATACATCATGCGCTTCATCGAATGTGCGGCTATATCCCACATAAAATACGTCCTATGATTTACAACTCATTGGTTAAACCGCACTTGGAATACCTAATTGAAGTTTGGGGATCTGCAGCTAAGTCTAATATAGAGGAAATACAAGTCATGCAGAATAAAGTAATCAAAGTATTATATAATTACGACTATATGACACCAACTAATAAAATATATAAGGACACGGATATATTAAATATTAAACAGTTATACATATATAAAACATGCATACTCATCAGAAAAATTATCACACGACAAGCACAGTCACAATTTAACTCGAGTTTCACAATAAAACACACACATGCAATACAAGAGGATGCCACAAACTACAATTACCTATACCTAGGACTAACTATGGTAAAAGTAGCATAATGTGCGAGGGAGTGTATCTTTACAATAAACTATGAAAGGATATTATTAATTGTCCCACGCTAGCTACCTTTAAGAAGCATTTGATCTCTTTTGTTAAAAAATGTAGTGATTGATTTATTTATTACTATAACTGTTATGTACCTAGTAGCCTTAGATTGTATAATTTTAACTTATATTAATAATGTACATTCTCAATTTAAGTGAACTGTAATTACTGTTCTTTTTGAGAAATAAATTTCTATAAACCGAATACATAGGTGGAAATTATATATATATATATATATATATATATATATATATATATATATATATATATACATATATATTTCTACGAAAAAAAAAATATCCATAAGTTCTGATAAGATATTATTTAAAAAACTTATCCAAATTGTGTACGTGTGATAACACACCAAATAGTTGGTGGTTTAAATAAATATAAATAAAAAACTATGCACCCACAATCTAAGTGGTAGGTAATACTGATTTGGTGTGATATTTATGCTAACAAATTATGACGCATCATAGACCCCACTTGAGGCATGAAGTGCACACATAAACTCCCTACTTTATTATGCACGCATATTGACAGGTAAAAAAAAGGGGTTCAATATTTAGCAACTGTAAAAAAAAAACATGTTTTGTAACTTAGTTGGTTTGGTCAATTTCCCTCCCATTATGAAGGTTGCTCGAGTCCGACAGTGGGACATATATGAACTGAGATGATGATGATACTAAATAATTTAAACATAATATTAACGGTAAACTATATATAAATGGTATATATAAATGGTATTAACGGTAAACTGCTACAAGCTGTGCAGTCCAGTTACATGGGCTGTAGAGCCTGTGTGCGGCTGGATGATGGAATGTCGCCTTGGTTTGACGTCAATATCGGCGTTAAGCAGGGGTGCGTTCTGTCAGCCAGGCTGTTTATGATGATGAAGCCAGAACAGATGTAAGAGTAACAATAGGTAATGATGTACTAGAGCAAGTAGATGAATTTGTATATCTTGGATGTGGATTTAGCCGAGATGGAAGATACACCACTGATATAGAGCGAAGAGTGAATGCGGGCAATAGAGTAAACAGAGCGTTGGGGCAACTTCTCGGCAGCCACCACCTCAGCCAGAAAGCACGTGTAGCAATACATAACGCAGTGCTTGTCCCAACATTACCGTATGGAAGCGAGAGTTGGGTATGCAGCAAAGAGTATGAAAGTAAAATTAATGCGGTCGAAATGTGATCTCTGCGGAAAATCTGTGTAGTTAGGCTGACCGACCGCATTCGTAACAACGACGTAAGAGAGCGAGTAGGTATGAAAGAGAGTATTGGTGTAAAGATGCGAAAGGGAATGCTCCGATGGTTCGGACATGTGGAAAGAATGCCGAACGAACGTCTGGTTAAGAAGATATACAATGCGAAAGTGGAAGGATGTAGGTACCGAGGGAGACCGAGACTAACCTACCTAGACCAGATCGGTCATGTACTGAAGGAAGGTGGAGTCAAGAGTCTCCGAAACCGGCGAGCGTGTATGAAGAGAATTATGAATGTTGAGGAAGCGAGTGAAGTATGCAGAGATAGAGTTCTCTGGCACTCTGTTCTCTCTGCCTACCCTGCAAGGGATATGGCGTGATGATATGTATGTATGTAATACACATATTTGCATAAAAATAAAGTGAAAGAAGTTAGAAGATGGTGACCACTGTGATCAAGGAACAATTTAGCTCTAGCATGATATTTCTAATGACCCTCTCTCTCCCCGCTAAACAGGTCATGAAGCATGATTACGGTGCCTTAAATTTGCATATAACAAAAGAAGAAAAACTCAAAATAAAACGCTATTTCGAGACGCCTGATCAGTGTGGTATAAGTGTTTTTCTTCCTATTGTCGAGCCTAGCAGTGGAACTTGTATTTTTTTTTATTGCTTATGGTGGCAAACGAGCTAGCAGCACACCTGATAGTAAGTGTCACTGCCGCCCATGGACCTTCTAGGCCGCTGCCCACTAATACAAACCCCAAACCCACCGAGTTGGGCTTCCAGCTCTCTCGCTCGCCGAACGAAGCGCAACAGCACGTTGCCATTGCTCAGCAACAAATCAAGCTTAATGGCATAATTGCTCCACATGGGAGGTGGTTTGATGAACATTTGGTGTTACAAGTTTACCAAGAGGTATTCTCTTCTCTCTACTGCTGCCTAATCAGCTGGCGAACCCTCAACCGGTTTTTACGACTGCAACGGAAAAGTGGCAAGGAAACTATTATTAGCATTCTAAGCAACGGCTAAGCTGTACTTTTGGTGTTGCTAACTTCTATGAGTAGCAGTAACACTTATCATCAGATGTGCTGATTATACCACAATGAGCCATATAAAAAAATGGATTTTATTTTTAGACTATCTTCATTTGCATAAATGTTAGATAGGGGATGGTGAATTGTATTCTTACTCCGTCACTACTACTGTTGCCCAAATACAAGACCAAGACTTGCAGCAAGAGTCTCGCAGTGCTCCCTTAGACAGCGTTTTACGACTCCTTTGGCAAATTAAGGATTGTCATCACTTTGTATTCTTAATACCAACACACGTAAGAATAATTTGATGTCATTTTAAACAGTCTCATAATAGATATTTGTGTTTATAGCCCCACACCCGTTCAGTGGTATGCACCTAATTATAGATAGCTGTACAGTTAGCGCCGCTAGATGAATGGAATTTCACTAATTTTTCATTTCTATGGTATATGCTCATTGTCGCCGCTTATTGTAATGTCGAAGGCGACCACGGGGTCAGTAAAGAGTGCAGGGAGGTCACTCAGCTGTTATGCACCTCCACCGCACTCGCGGACACTCGCCGATCAACCTACAAAACGCATACGCATACTTTTTATTATAATAATTTTGCCTAGTTTAAAATACTAATTTATATCGAGCGAGTCACTCTTTTATTTCTATGTTCCATTACCGAACACTCATAACAAATGACTTTGTGTTATTCTAAGAGCTAATGTTGCAACATTTACGGGACTCTTACAGCAGGTCTTGATCTTGCATTTGGGCAACACTAGTAACTACACGAAAAAACGAAAAACTATAATAGTATAATTGATATCATATAAAATGAGTTAAAATAGTATAAGGGCACTTTATCCCCCAATAAATATAAAAATAAAACCAATAACCAACTGAACAATCAAAGGGGCGTACACACCAAGACTGTGAGGGGATGGGACGTATGATTTATGTGTCAGTAAATATCATTAGAGCATGACATACGTATGATGTGTCTATACTACTTATTATTGAGAGACATTATATTCTAGCCATTTGCTCGTGTGGTGACGGAGTAAGAATAGAATTCACCACCTGATCGTAAGAGATGACTAATGGATATAAAATGCATATAACATCTATGCAAGAGAAAGTAATTTCGAAACAAAACCCTATACCAACACATCTGACCAGCGTGGTATAGTAGGTCGATTTCCCTCCCATTATGGAGGAGATTCGAGCCCAACAGTGGGACATATATGAGCTAAAATGATGATGATGATGATTATATTCTAATACTAGCTTTTGCCCGCGACTTCGTCCACGCAGAAGTCATCTCTGACAGAGTTAAATAGAAAAAGCAATGCAAGGTGTTGAAGGTTTGTCGCTAGGACGATAATCAACAGCGTCAGAAACTGGGATGCGGTCGCCGCCTTCTGCGAGTTAATTGTCTAACGGAATTAGGCAATATGGTGGGTCCGAGAGAAAATACTCTAAGTTGACACGCTCTATCGTCGGTGCTTTGGGCGGCGCAAGCGTAAGTATCTGTATTGAGGTTCACTGCATGAGGGCCTCGACTCGAGATGATACCCGGTTGCGGTGGCCCGCCCGCACAACGTAGATGTACGTGTACGGCGCGCTTGTGTCTATATACCATAGCTGGTCACTAAAGAAAAAGGTGGTTCAAAAATCTATTCATTCTACAAATTATATTGCCATTTACGGTATGACCATGGGATAAAAATATAATTATCGCCACCATTTATTTGACTGTTTTGTTTCACCAGCAGAGTTGCGACCTCGTTAGATATGATTTATTATTTGAGTATAGAGTGAACATTTTTGAAACTAAACTTAACCTGTATCTTAAACCATTAGGCAAGAACCTATTGCCGCTCACTATGTGTATCGTGTGAGCTCTCACGTCGGCACTGGTCGCCACAAAGGCACTGGTGCGGGGTTGATGGGAGGGGAGAGAAACACGTGTTTATTTATTTTTACCGAAGAATATTTGTACGTAATTTGAAAAGAATCGATAAGGAAATTTTCTCCCCATACACGCTTTACTGCTTTATTACACCCCTTTAGGGGCGAAATTAATAAAATCCTTTCATATTGAATCTCTATGTCATAAATAAAAATGTGCTTCAAAATTTAATGTTTCTAGCTTTAATAGTTTCGGCTTGGCGGTAATGAGTCGATCAACCCGTTTCACAGGCCTAATTTACACAACCAGAGGGTGAAAATTGAGTAATGTCGGATATTACCCTAGAATATTTGATTCGACTCATAATTTGAAAAGAATCAATAAAGAATTTTTCTCCCCATACAAACTTTGCCACTCTGCTCGACCCCCTTAGGGGTATAATTTCGTAAAATCCTTTCTTAGTAAATCTCTACGTCATATAAAGAAACCACTGTCAACATTTCAAATTGCCAGCTTCAATAATATCGGCTTGGCGCTAATGATTTAATGAGTCGTCCAACCCGCTTTGCAGGCCTAATTTATACCCCCAGAGGGTGAAAATAAACAAATGCTGAAACACGTGTTTATTTATTTTTACTGGAGAATATTTGTACGTAATTTGAAAAGAATCGATATAGATTTTTTTCTCTGAACATTTTTTAAATTGACATAACTGTTTTATTTATTAACCAAATGACATAAAATAAAGCCTAATGTTAAGTGAAGCTTACCACAATATATTAGTGAAAACTGCGTCTAAATCGGATAAGCCGTTTCTGAGATTAGCGTGCACAAACACACAGACAAACAGATAAACAGACAAAAATTTTAAAAATCATTGTTTTGGGTTCTATTAGTGTTGATAAAGGTCCATAAAGTAATATTTTTTCTCATATATCTTCCATGTACAGACAGCGATCCGTTACATTTTTATTATATATATAGATTCTATATTTCCTTGTAGTAAAGGACGCATAACAAAGTAATAATATAATTCATCCCCTTTTATTACCCGTTGGGGTAGTAAAAAATTACTGAAGAATATGCAAATAATATTTATTCAAGAGAAGAAAAACTTGAAATAAAAACCTAAGCTTTTTGATATAAACTAACCCGTTTGACCAGCGTGGTATATTAGGTCAATTTTTCTCCCATTATGGTGGATGCTCGAGTCCTGTAGAACATATATGAGCTGAAATGATGATGCTGATGATGAGTCTCTCTTATAATATCCTCGTTAATCATCAGTGAATGATATAATGTATCTTGACTTATCTTTTGTTTTTTTTTGTTATTGCATATGGTGACAAATGAACAAGCAGCATACCTGATAGTGACTGCCGCCCATGGACTTTTACAATACCGGAGATACAGCTTAAGCCACTGCTTGCCAATTAAAACCTCAAACCTACGCAGAAGGTTGGGCTGTGGGCTGTCTTGCCCACAGAATCAAGTGTAACAGCACATTACCATTATTCAGGCGTCGATCTTCTGCGAGAGTGTGGTATTACTCCAGACGGACCGGTCCGCGGCTGTAGATAGAAAACTATCAACAGTGTGTCTCTATCACTATTAAATTGCTTAAGAGATTAGGTGACGTAATCATTTAAAATCACATCACAAACCCATATAGGTAGCATTTCATCGCCGACCATTGACATCAAGTCACTCTGCTCCAGTGGTCGGCCCAACGAAGAAAGCCAAGCGACGTCACGGGTGGGTCACGGGAGTGCGTGCTTACCCCCCCGGTCGCCCCGAATAGAGTGGTGTGAGAAGTGCACCAACCGTAACCCATCCCCAAAAAAAAAATTGGTAGCATTTCATACTGCCAACGTGCCTAATATCCCTCTCATTATAGTGGGAGCTGCTTCTGTTTACCAGCCTGATCTAGTATTCAAAGTACCTATACTACAGCGATCGAGGGTTTCAATTATATTTCTAGGTCAGATTAAAAAAAATGTACATTAATGAATTTCTTTGCAGATTCCCTCATTTTTCTCAGAGAATTAATTTGTAACAAAAGCTGTGTGGTAGCGGCCCTTACTTTATTACATACATACATATCATCACGCCATATCCCTTGCAGGGTAGGCAGAGAGAACAGAGTGCCACAGAACTATATCTTTGCATACTTCACTCGCTTCCTCAACATTCATAATTCTCTTCCTACACGCTCGCCGGTTTCGGAGACTCTTGACTCCACCTTCCTTCAGTACATGATCGATCTGGTCTAGTTAGGTTAGTCTCGGTCTCCCCCGGTACCTACATCCTTCCACATTCGCATTGTATATATTCTTAACCAGACGTTCGTTCGGCATTCTTTCCACATGTCCGAACCATCGGAGCACTCCCTTTCGCTTCTTTAAACCAATACTCTCTTTCATACCTACTCGCTCTCTTACGTCGTCGTTACGAATGCGGTCGGTCAGCCTTACTCTACAGATTTTTCGCAAAGATCGCATTTCGACCGCATTAATTTTACTTTCATACTCTTTTCTGCATACCCAACTCTCGCTTCCATACAGTAATGATACATTATATATTATACTTTATTCGTGGATGTCGTAAAAGACGATTAAGAGCCTTATAACGACCTGGGCCAACACCATCTGATTCCGTTTGGTCAATAGTTACATTCCCAAGGAGGGTTGACGTCTGCCAGGCGGCCGGTCATAAAACTATTGTCAATAACTTGTAGATACAATATGTACTATGAAAGAAGAGTGCATATTGGATCGACCCCAAGTAATTGGGATAAGAGTAGGAGAATAATGATGATGATGATGAATTAATTTCAGAGATTGGAACTGTGATTAACCTTAATTTGCTTACTCGTCATTACTTACACAAAACTAAAGATAGTGTGACGATATTTGGATGTATCTACATCTTTTCCTTTGCTTTGGAAACAAAATCATAAAGAAGAAAAAAGGAAAATACAGGCGTGGTCACAGACTAAGTAGTAATAGGTGTGGTTCGTGACGACAGCAAGATTTTTGTAGAGCGTGTATGAAGAGAATTATGAATGTTGAGAAAGCGAGTGAAGTATGCAAGGATAGAGTTCTCTGAAACTCTGTTCTCTCTGCCTACCCTACAAACGCTATTGCGTGATGATATGTATATATGTGTATGTATGTAATAAAATATAATATAGATCTTTTTAATAGGTTTTTTTAAAAAAAGACTTGATATTGATATAGAATTTATGAAAATTATCCAAATATGTAATATAGATACATATATTTATATAACATTCAAAGATAAATACAAAATATTTTAGTCAAGCAATAAGTAAAATCTTAAATATCATGCATGTAACAAAAATAAACTGAAAACAATGGCATTTTTGTTTCAAACCTGTGGGAGTCGTGTTACAATTTTTTTCTATGTATCACATTTCAACCCGGAAGATGGCAACTTTTTATTTATTTTTACGATCTACAATGCTCAGGCATAAGGGATACTTATTATTTTTTTTATAGTTTTACGTATCTTTATGCTTCATTCCGGTAGTAGATACTCGTAAACTTTTAGTGACAATTATTTTGCAATAAAACGTGTTAAAAATGGTGTTAAGCTTTCTTTATTACTGAAAGTCCGACACTATAAAAATAATAACATATTATTTAAAAAAAAAACTAAACAGGGTGTTTACAATACAAAAAAAAAATAGACATGAATCTTTTTTTATAACATGGTAAACCTTTTACTTATTAATAATTTTCATCATCATTTCATCATATATGTCACATGGTGGACACGAGCTTCCTCCACATTGGGGGAATTAACCTACTATTACCACGCTGGTCAGACGTGTTGGTGTAGGTTTTGGTTTCGAGTTTGCCTTATCTTGCATAGTTGTTACCTACATGAGTTTTATATCCCTTAGTCGTCTCTTACGATCACCCACGGGTAAGATAAGGAGGGGTGAAATGTATTCTTACTCCGTCACCACACTAATGATAATGTTCATTGGTTATTCAAATTATAAATAAGTGGTAGTATGATTGGAATGGATTTCCAATAGATGTGGGTTCGAGTTCCACGTGAGACATTCATTTTTCATTCGTAATCACGTTTTTATAAATGACCTAGCATGTTAAATTCTACATACATACATACCATCACGCTATATCCCTTGCAGGGTAGGCAGAGAGAACAGAGTGGCAGAGAACTCTCCTCCTTGCATACTTCAGTCGCTTCATCAACATTCATAATTCTCTTCATACAAGCTCGCCGGTTTCGGAGACTCTTGACTCCACCTTCCTTCAGTACGTGACCAATCTGGTCTAGGTAGGTTAGTCTCGATCTCGTCCGGTACCTAAATGTTGTTAAATTCTAAATTTCAGTAATTTGGATAATAGGGTTGTCAGGTTGTGTCATGTTTTTAATACAATTATAACTGGAAAGTTAGTATTGAAATCTGTATAATGTGTGATCATTGTCGGGTAGATGGCACACGTCTTCCATAAAGATGACAAAAAATATGAGCTGCAATTTTAATATCATACGACAGCTCACACTTGTCTAAGTCATCATCATCATCGCCTTCTCAGTTTATATATGTCCCATTGTTAGGCTCTAGCCTCCTCCATAGTGGGATGATAATTGACCTACTACACCACGCTGGTCAGACGTGTCGGTATAGGGTTTGGTTTCGAGGGTTCCTTCTCTCACATAGATATTAATGCGTTTTATATCCTTTAGTCGTCTCTTACGATCACCCAAAGGTAATATAGGGGGTGGTGAATTGTATTTAGAGGATTCGATCCCGGGAACCCGAGATCCGGGATCCCAGTCATATTTTAGTCCCGAAATTTACGGGATCAAATTCAATGAATCCCGGGATTTTCGGGATTGATACATTTTTTTAAATTAGTCAATAAAAATGTGCGTGAGACGAAACGCACTTACCTTGATTTGACATTTTAACAGCCACCTTGTTTACACGGCTAATTTCACTTAGAATACACATATTATCAATTGATTCATAAGTAATTTCATTTGTTTTTATTAACGACCGGATTATGCGTAAAAGTGTGTAAAAATTTCCGATTCACTTCGTGTAAGTATTGATATTTTTGTGTAATTAACACATGATGATGATTAAATTATTAAAAAGCAACAATGCATTAATGATTTAATTTTCGTGGTTTAAATAAGTATTCTATAAAGTTTCTGGTCAATTTAACTTAAAATATAAGTACCCCAAAACATAAGTAGAAAGAAGATGATTTTTTGAAGTTTATTGTTGGTTTCATATAACTTATTTACAGAAGTGCCTAGATTGGTTATTTTATAAGAAGAAAGTTTATAAAAAAAGTATAATTTTGTTTATCCGCCTTTTTGGAGATTTAAAACTTAAATTTTCTATGTCTTCAAAAATTGATTTTGATATGTTTGCTGACTTTTTGTTACCATTTTCCATTACCAATACAATCCCGGGACTATTCCGGGATCCCGAGATTAACTGTAGATAACCCCGAAATCCCGGGATTAGATAAATCGAACGGGATCGAATCCTCTAATTGTATTCTTACTCCGTCACCACACGGAAAATATCTTGAACTTTTCTAAGTCACGGAACTTGTCTAAGTAGAGATTGTTTATTATTAATTTATTTACATAAAAATGATGAAAGCGATAACAGCACATCGCTTGCCCAGAAGAATAGTGATAGATATAATTTAAAAAAGCAAACATTTTCAAGAGAGTCAATATAAGTATTGCCTTGTGTTCAGCTCGGTTCAGTAGCGATACTAAATGCACGAACGTTAGCATAATTTCCTTAAGAATGACGACAAAGAGTTGTTAGGAAGAACTATAACACCCCTTCACCACCAAAAATTGAAATATAGTGAAAATTGTAATTTTTAGAGTTGTGTCTCTATTCTTCCGGACAAGCGACATGTCTTTTTCCAAGTTCGCGAGGAAAAGAGCTGAAGCGACTGCTGTGTAATATTTATTTGTATTCGTTCCACACTTTTAAATGTAAAGTGACTTATACTTAGTCGTTAAATAAGCTGTTTTTCTCTCCAAATTTTCGCTATACACAAAAAGTCTTTGTCTTCGATGAGGAAAATTAACCTACCATAGCACATGGTTTTAAGTTTTTCTACGATTCCTATTAGTCGCATAACTTAAATATGCCTCTGCTGTCCCTCGTTAGTTTAAAGTATAGAGAATCAAAACCATATTTCAGCCACGATGACCTATATACGTATACAATAGTGGTAGGACCACGCTGTTGACTGTTCTCTGTCTTCAGCCGCGGGCCGATCCGTCCGGGGTAAAACCCACTCTCGCAGAAGATCGACGTCTAAGTAATGGCAATGTGCTATTGCGCTTCGTTCGGTGAGCGAGAGAGACGGAAGCCCAACTGGGTGAGTTTGGGGATTGTAATGGTAGGCAGCGGCCTAGCTATAGCTTTGGTTATAGCAAAGGTCCATGGGCAGCAGTGATACTTACCATCAGGTGTGCTGCTTGCTCGTTTGCCACCATAAGCAATAAAAAAAAAGAAAATAAATACGTTGTCCATGTTATATTGTGACGTGTGATGAGAGTGGTATAATAGGCCATCGATGACAAAGATCGAGTACCGGTGGCCCGCTCGCACGGCGAAGAGAGGAGTTTGGGGAGCTCGTAATTGTGAGTCCTTTTTTTTTGCGGTGTACTATGCTGTGGTCACGCCAAATCGGTCCGGAGTCACGGAAGAGACGGCGCGTGACCCCATAGACCCACCATGCAAACTCCTGTCTTCGCCGTGCGAGCGGGTCACCGGTACCCGATCTTTGTCTTCGATGGATAATTGTGAGTCCTACGGTAAATTAAAGAGTGTTTATATATTGTTTTAAATATTATTAAGCTCTAATCACATAGGGATAGTATTGAAGCGTGGCCACCGAAGACAAAGACCGTGTTCAGGTGGCCCGCTCGCTCGGCGAAGAGAAGCGCATTGCGGAGCGGGTCTATGAGGTCGTGCGCCGCCTCTGCTGTCTCCCCGAACGGATTTGACGGGGTGTGACTAGACCATAGCTCGCCGCAAATTTAAAAAAGTATTGGAGTGTATCCAGGGGGAATAACTAGTGTGTAATAAAAATTATAGTTTATTGGATTACTTTATGTAGATATAGTGAAGTGAAGTGCAATTTTGAAAAGAAAGTATTTGAGAAACTTGTAATTTTGTGATATTTTAACTTATTCAAATTTCAGATTAGAAATAATATTTCTATTTTATTACCTTATAAAGGTCATATAGATAGAAGCTATTTAAACTGCGGTTATGTTGTTTGTTGAAAAAAAATAAGAATTTAATATCCTTGCCATATTCATAAGTTATCATCATCATCCATAATTCATAAGAATTATTATAAATTTGCATGCTATTATGTAATGGCCAAATAGGCGATAAAATTGAATTTATTTTCGAAATGCTTGTAAGACCAATGTAAGCCCTATTTTAAGCAAATAAAGAATTTGAATTTGAATTTGCCCCCTTCCTTTGCTATTCATATGAACCTGGGCCAAGTCCACCTTGGTCAACAATTACATACAATCCCAATAAGGTTTAACGCCAGGCAGGTAGTCGGTCACAAAACTATTATCAATAACTTTTACAATATATACGAGCACACTGTGCGTTGATCTTAAGTAATTGGAATAAGAACACGAGAATAAAGACTAATAATATGTAGGTACCGGGGGAGACCGAGACTAACCTACCTAGACCAGATCGGTCATGTACTGAAGGAGGGTGGAGTCAAGAGTCTCCGAAACCGGCGAGCGTGTATGAAGAGAATTATGAATGTTGAAGAAGCGAGTGAAGTATGCAAAGATAGAGTTCTCTGGCACTCTGTTTACTCTGCCTACCCTGCAAGGGATATGGCGTGATGATATGTATGTATGTATGTAGAATAAAGACCTCTTCTTAGATAGACATCTTCTATAAGTGTTGAATCGATTAATGGATATAAAGATAAACAGCAAAATGTTAGAAAAGGAAAACCTGAAAATAAAAATGAAAAACAAAATGTATCGAGTCTATTAACTTTATTTACGAGTGAAAAATTGATTGAATATCGATTCCAACGGAAAGAAGTGTAATTATTATCTGATAGTTGTGGTATACAAGACCATAATGCGAGTCATAATTTGGTTATCATACTATATTGGTCCAATTGGTAAGGCGGCTGGGACGGATTTCATGAACGTGTATTATCCGTGTGGTGACGGAGTAAGACTACAATTCACCACCCCCTATCCTGCCCGTGGGCGTTCGTAGCATACGACTAAAGGATATAAAATGCATATAACATCTGTGCAAGAGAAGAAAATCTCGAAACAAAACCCTATACCAACACGTCTGACCAGCGCGGTATAGTAGGTTAACCCTTTAAAAAGGAGGCCCGAGCCCAACAGTGGGACATATATGGGCTGTAATGATGATGATGATGATGTATTAAAGTCCTACCGCAGTAGTCAAGTCGCTTGTAGATATTTTTTTATAAATAATCTAGCATGTCAAATGTTAAATCTTAATAATTTAGACACATCAGTATTATATAATATACCTACTTACTTTTCTATCATTGTGGAAAAGTTCTAGCATCAGGTAATAAAAATGGGCTGAACAACAAATAGAAAGCAAAAGAACATAAGGATAGCGTTAGTTTATTGGATAGATTAATAATCTGTCTAAATGATTTTTTTCCTTAGCATTCCTTTTCCGTGCGGTGATAAGAATACAATTCACCACCCCTATCTTACCCGCGAGTGTTATAAAAGACGCTTAAGGGATATAATAAGCATATGACATCTATGCAAAAAAGGCAAACTCTAAATGAAATCCACGTGGTATAGTAGGTCAATTTTCCTCCTATATGAGCTGAAATGATAATGGTGATGATGATTCATTAGCCTTTCGACTGTTGCTATAGGACAAAAAAGAGATATCTTCTATAGGGACCTACTAGTGTCACAATCACTACGTTTCCCAAGAAAATGCCGTTCCTCATGTTCTGGAGGCCTTTTTTTTTCTTTTTTCGCAAGGTGGGACCATGGATGTGTGGTCGCGCCCCGGCAAATCGGCTCGGGTTGACGGAAGAGGCGGCGCGCAACCCCATGGACCCACCCTGCAAACACCTCTCTTCGCCGTGCGAGCGGGCCACCGGTACCCGATTTTTGTCTTCGGTGTGTTCTGGAGGCCTAAATACAACAATGAACGGCGAAAACAGGAACAATGAAAAAATTTATTCTTAGATACTAACCGTATGCGTCAAATTCTTATAAATCAAAGATGAAATTATTCACCATCCAAAAATAATCTATTACAAATCATATTTTAACTTGTAATATGCCAATAGATCAAACACGAAATTCCCATTAGTAAACCATATAATATAACTACCTGTGCCAACAGCTTCGTTTGCATGCTTATATTTTTTTTTAATATTCATGTCGTTGTACAATTTCTATAATAATGTCAACATTAATAAATAGTTTCTGTGATGTTATTGCATATTAAATAAGAAATATATATTTTTATAAAGCTAAAGCTGTAGCGGCTACGAATACTACCAACCCTTACTTTGCTCGTGAATGTCGTAAAAGATGACTAAAAGCCTTATAACCTGGGCCAATTCCATTTGATGCCGTTTAGTCAACAATTACTTTCTCAAAGTGGATTCATTCGCATACTCTTATCCCAATTACTTGGGATAATAGTAGGCGAATGAGTAATAATACTCCACACCAAGGAGAGCATTCAAGGTTACGAGAGGGCAACCCTCCCGCTCAATAAAAAACAAATAAAAACACCAAAAAAGAAATCGATAAAAATCTAACTCTTTGTTATATATTATTACCATAACACAATATTGAAAATGGTATGTAAGAAGTTGCTATGATAACGGCAATTAGCCAGATTGCTTGACGTCAAATATTCTTATACTTTACCCTACTTGTTACCCCGTCTGGTTAAGAAGATATACAATACGAAAGTGGAAGGATGTAGGTACCGGGGGCGACCGAGACTCACCTACCTAGACTAGATCGGTCATGTACTGAAGGAAGGTGGAGTCAAGAGTCTCCGAAACCGGCGAGCGTGTATGAAGAGAATTATGAATGTTGAGGAAGCGAGTGAAGTATGCAAGGATAAAGTTCTCTGGCACTCTGTTCTCTCTGCCTACCCTGCAAGGGATATGGCGTGATGATATGTAATACTTATTGACAATGTTGTTCCTGTATATTTATCGCACCGTTATGTACGTAATAATATTTTTCTTTTTTGTTGACTATAGTTTGGACACATGTACACAACCCGTCTTTTACGTTCTGGGTGGCGGAAGGACGACGTGTGGCCACATAACCCACCGTGTTCCCTTCCATCGCTTTCAAACAATCGGTTCTGCGGGTGGCGGGCTAATCCCCGATTTCAATCACCCACAAATATTCATCATCTCAACTCATATATGTCCCACTGTTGGGCTCAAATCTCTTCCATAATGAGAGGGAAATTGACCTACTATATCCCGCTGGTCAAGCATGTTGGTATAGGGTTTTGTTTCGAGTTTTCTTTCCCTTGCCTAGGTGTTATATGAGTTTTATATTCCTTAGTCGTCTCGTACGATTACCCACGGATAAAATAGGGATGGTGTATTGTATTCTTATTCCGTCACCACATGGAAGCCGCATATATTAATAGCCTTTTTTTAATTGCTTATAGTGGCAAAAGAGTAAGCAGCACACCTGATGGTAAGTGTTACTGCCGCTCATGGACCTTTGCATTACCAAGGGCATAGCTAGGCCACTGCCTACCAATACAAACCCTAAACCCACCCAGTTGACCCATTCAGAAAAAGCCTAAAAAGCCTTTCTCGTTTATTATTTTTTGGAATCAAACAGGTAGTTTCTAAGCGCGTTCAAACAAACAAACCTCTCAATTTTATAATATAAATATAGATTCTCAGTAATATCAGAACTAAATCCAATACAATATTGATTTTATTACGACAATAACATCGTTTTTTATATCTATAAAGCCGTCACAAATACAACTGGGCCAAACAACCTACACGTTTCCGTGTGATAACGAACTAAGAATACGATTCACCTTCCCTCCTCATCGACTAAGAGATACAATATGACCAGCGTGGTATAGTAGTTAATTTTTCCTTCCACTACGAAGAAGTTCTGAGCAGTTGGGACATATATGGAATGAGAATACTACATTGTAATAAATACAATAGTGGTAGGACCAGGGCCAGCTTTACCTATAGTGCAGAGGGTGCGGTGCACCCGGGCGCTGGGTGTTAGGGGGTGCCGAGAGCCGCTTGTAACCATCAACCTATTCCATTTTGTTCACCCACTTTGGTACAAGAGGGCGCCAGGTTATTAATTGCACCCGGGCGCTACATGTGCTTGAGCCGCGCCTGGGTAGGACCACACTGTGGACAGTTCTCTGTCTACAGCTGCGGGCCGGTCTGTCCGGGGTAGTACCACACTCTTGCAGAAGATCGACGTCTGTGTAATGGCAATCTGCTATTGCGTTTCGTTCGGTGAGCGAGAGAGCCGGGAGCCCAACTGGGTGGGTTTGGGGATTGTAATGGTAGGCAGCGGCCTAGCTATAGCCTTGGTCATAGCAACGGTCCATGGGTGGCAGTGACACTTACAATCAGGTGTGCTGCTTGCCCGTTTGCCACCATAAGCAATAAAAAAAAAACAACAGGCAGTCATGGGGACTGCCGATAGAAGTGAAAACTATTAACTTAAGACTAATTGAAATAATAATAATTTTCTAATTTTTATATAAAAATAAAAAATATTATCGAACATCTAAGAATCGGTTTTACCACGCTAGTAAGATAACCTTTAAACCACAATGATCAACGCAACACGCCTAAAGAAGTTTTCACATAGCTATAGATATATTATACTATTAGCATTAGCATGTCGGTGACGCGAACCTATAAGTATTTCCCCTCCAAAACGCTCAACGCGCCTAAAGAAGTTTTCACATAGCTATAGATATACTATTAGCATTAGCATGTCGGTGACGCAAACCTATAAGTTATTCCCCTCCAAAAACGCTCAACGCGCCTAAAGAAGTTTTCACATAGCTATAGATATATTATACTATTAGCATTAGCATGTCGGTGACGCGAACCTATAAGTATTTCCCCTCCAAAACGCTCAACGCGCCTAAAGAAGTTTTCACATAGCTATAGATATACTATTAGCATTAGCATGTCGGTGACGCAAACCTATAAGTTATTCCCCTCCAAAAACGCTCAACGCGCCTAAAGAAGTTTTCACATAGCTATAGATATATTATACTATTAGCATTAGCATGTCGGTGACGCGAACCTATAAGTATTTCCCCTCCAAAACGCTCAACGCGTCTAAAGAAGTTTTCACATAGCTATAGATATACTATTAGCATTAGCATGTCGGTGACGCAAACCTATAAGTTATTCCCCTCCAAAAACGCTCAACGCGCCTAAAGAAGTTTTCACATAGCTATAGATATACTATTAGCATTAGCATGTCGGTGACGCAAACCTATAAGTTATTCCCCTCCAAAAACGCTCAACGCGCCTAAAGAAGTTTTCACATAGCTATAGATATATTATACTATTAGCATTAGCATGTCGGTGACGCGAACCTATAAGTTATTCCCCTCCAAAAACGCTCAACACGCCTAAAGAAGTTTTCACATAGCTATAGATATATTATACTATTAGCATTAGCATGTCGGTGACGCGAACCTATAAGTTATTCCCCTCCAAAAACGCTCAACGCGCCTAAAGAAGTTTTCACATAGCTATAAATATACTATTAGCATTAGCATGTCGGTGACGCAAACCTATAAGTTTTTCCCCTCCAAAAATGCTCAACGCGCCTAAAGAAGTTTTCACTTCAAAAATTGTAACTTCACTTTAAAAATTGTAACTCATAAAGTTTGTTGTAAAAGATTATTAAGGGCTACTTCAATCCAACAGCCTATCCATCTACTGATGAAGTGGAATTCTATAATTACCACGTTTGCCAGTCGAATTGGCATTATTGTTGATATTATTAGTTACCACAAATAATTCTGTTACCTTGTGTGTATATTACCGTGACAATTGTTTAGCTAGTTTTTATGACTTCGAACAGAAAGTAATGAGTGACAACAGATTTTATGTAACTCTAAATAAATACGGGTTATTGTCTACCTACATAGAAGTTCCTTTTTATTTTTCAAATGGCCTATTCTTTTTCAGCCCATCATCATCGCCCTGGTCTTAAGTCAATTATTTGAGGACGATGCATACTCTGATTCCATCGTACATATTGCAATAGTTATTGGCAATAGTTTGACAACAAGCCGCCTGCCTGACTTCAATTTTCCTTGGGCATGTAATTGTTGACCAAACGGCATCAGGTAGAGTTGACCTAGGTCGATATAAAGCTCTTAGTCTTCTTTTACGACATCCACAAGCAAAGTAAGGGTTGGTAGTATTCTTAGAATGTACTAGTACACAGTAAAACAATGTGTTTAAAACTATAGTTTTAAAATAAGATAATATTATTACATAGTTCGATATTAATTTATATTTGTGGATGCGCATCATCGGGCGGCAATTAATTGAATGAAACCGAATGGGAACATTAAACTGTGCACATGTACCGACTGCTGATAACACTGAGAAAGATCATAGCATACACTGCCGGCCAATAGTTAGTGTACACGGATACAAAAACTATTTGTATTATTGAAGTGAAAATTTCATGCTACACTTTATTTTGTGGATATTTAATGAGAATAAGCCGTCATACTCGCCTATGTAAAACAAGCCTATGTCAACTATGATTAGTAATTTTAGAGTACGATAAAAATTACGTACAGTTAGAATGTCATTATCCGTGTGGTGACGGAACAAGACTACAATTTACCACCCATTTTCTGGTCCGCGGGTGTTATAAAAGTGGACTAAAGGATATAAACAGATAACACCTATGCAAGAGAAGACATCTACTTTAGTATTGAATATTTTCTGTTTCCCTAGTATTCTTATGTTTTTGTTTTTCTTCAATATCTTTAAGGTACAAGATATCCACCAGTTAATTTGTTTATGATATGAGACTTAGATAAGGAATGCTCCGATGGTTCGGACATGTGGAAAGAATGCCGAAAGAACGTCTGGTTAAGAAGATATACAATGCGAAAGTGGAAGGATGTAGGTACCGGGGGAGACCGAGACTAACCTACCTAGACCAGATCGGTCATGCACTGAAGGAAGGTGAAGTCAAGAGTCTCCGAAACCGGCGAGCGTATATGAAGAGAATTTTGAATGTTGAGGAAGCGAGTGAAATATGCAAAGATAGAGTTCTCGGGCACTCTGTTTTCTCTGCCTACCCTGCAAGGGATCTGGCGTGATGATATGTATGTATGTATGTGTATATGAGACTTAGATAAGACCGTAATCGTTACTATAATAACGTTTAGTTAGTAACGTTATAGTTGCAATACTATTGTATTGCATGAGAAAATACTTGAAGTATGGATTGGATAATCATCTCAAAGAGATATGTGTAACTTCAGGATTGATTTGGGTGAGGAAATTAGGGAGAATTGGCAGTAGTCGCCAGTAAAGCGGTACTGGCGTTTGTCTTGGAGTTTAATTATTATTTAAGGCATTTGGGGATTGACTAAAATAATGGCGTTAATTTATTACACTATCGAGGAGAATTTGAACACTAATTTTCTTATACTGTGCAATTGTGATAATGTAACAGAAATATTTAGATGATAATCTGTTATTTTTTATTATCCATGTGGCGACGGGAATAGAATACAAAGGTCGTCACCCTTTACTTGCCCGTGGGAGTCGTAAAAATCGGCTAAGGGTGTCACCGGGAGATTGGGCAGCGGCTATCTCCGGACCGACGAGAGGTTCATCGAGCTGGAAGAGGAATTGAGCAAAATCCGATGGGACATTGTAGGATTATCAGAAGTGCGAAGAGAGGGGGAGGGCACGATAATCCTCCAATCTGGAAATTTGCTCTTCTACCGGGAGGGAGATCACCCATCCCAAGGCGGTGTAGGGTTTATCGTTCGTAAGTCTCTCGTAGAGAACGTGGAGAGGATCGAAAGTGTGTCAACAAGGGTAGCGTACCCTAAGTATAAACTCAGAATTACCAAACGGTATTCGTTGAAGGTCATACAGGTTTACGCACCGACTTCGACATACTCCGACGACGTAGTAGAGGCCTTATACGAGGATATCTCGAAAGCCATCCACACGTCGAAAACTCACTTCACGGTAGTTATGCGAGACTTCAACGCAAAACTAGGCAAAAGGACAGACGATGAGTTGAGAGTGGGGCAATATAGATTTGGACAGAGAAACCAAAGGGGCCAAAAAGTGGCCGACTTTTTGGAGAGGGAAGGCCTCTTCATGATGAATTCCTTCTTCAAGAAGCGGCCACAAAGGAAGTAGACCTGAATTAGCCCTGATGGAACCACTAAAAATGAGATAAACTTCATCTTGACGGACAAACGACAAATATGAATATTTGTCGTTTGTCTCTGTGATCAGTAGGATTAAAACTGGGAGTGATCACCGGATGGTTCGAGGCACATTGAATCTTCATACGAAAGTCGAACGGTCTCGCTTGATGAAGTCTACACTCCAACCTACACTTGTCCAATACCAGAACCCCGAGAGCTTTCAACTCGAATTACATAATCGCTTCCAATGCCTGGAAGAGTGTGAATCTGCGAACGATATGAACAACAGGTTCGTGGAAACTGTCCACGCGGTCGGGTCAAAATTCTTTAAGGCCTGTCGCGCTACTAGAACAAAAAAGCTTTCTGACCAGACTCTTCAACTCATGGACAAGAGAAAGGAAATGACGGTACAGTCTTCAGCCGATTGGTCCGAACTCAGGCAGCTTAATAGATAAATCTCTAAATCTATGCGACGCAATATTTGCCAATTCAATACACTGCGTATTGAAGAGGCGATAGAGCGAAATCTAGGCTCCAAAGTGTTTGCACGAGATTTGTTTATTGGGCAGAGCCAAATGACTAAGCTGAAGACCGATAACGGTACTGTCATTTCATCCCAGAGTGAGTTCTTGGGAGAGGCCGAAAGGTTCTATGGGCAGCTGTACAAATCATCCCTGAATCCTGTTGTCGGCTTGGTCCAAAATCCCAGATCCAAGCTAACTCGGCACTATACCGAAGAAATCCCGGACGTCAGCTTGTACGAGATCAGAATGGCTCTAAAACAATTAAAGAACTGAAAGGCACCGGGAGATAACGGAATTACCACAGAGCTCTTGAGGGCAGGCGGCAAGCCAGTTTTAAAAGCCCTACAGAAGTTGTTTAATTCTGTCATTCTTGGGGGTGACTTTCCAGAGTCGTGGACTAGGAGTGTAGTGGTGGTGCTGTTTTTCAAGAAGGGCGATTAACGCTCTGAAAGAATTACAGACCCATCTCACTCCTGAGCCACGTGTATAAATGTTTTCAAGAGTCATTACGAACCGACTCGCGCGCAAGCTAGACGATTTCCAGCCGCCTAAACAAGCCGATTTCCGAAAAGGTTATAGTACCATAGACCACATCCACATGCTACGCCAGATTATACGGAAGACCGAGGAGTATAATCGGCCTCTGTGTCTAGCGTTTGTGTACTATGAGAAAGCCTTTGATTCTGTCGAAACTTGGGTAGTGCTACAGTCCCTTCAGAGGTGTCAAATTGCGTATCGATATATCGAAGTCCTGAAGTGTTTGTATAAAAACGCTACTATATCGGTCCGCATCCAGGATAAGAATACGAAACTGATTCAATTGCAGAAAAGCGTGAGACAGGGAGACGTTATCTCTCCAAAACTGTTCACCACTGCGCTGGAAGATGTCTTCAAGCACTTAGACTGGACCGGACTCGGCATCAACATCAATGGCGAATACATCACTCACCTTCGATTCGCAAATGATATCGTAGTCATGGCAGAATCCCTGGAGAACCTTTTTTTTTTTTATTGGTGGGCTATGGGTGCGTCTCGCCCCGCCGAATCGGTCCGGGGTGACGGAAAAAGCAGCGCGTGACCCCATAGACCCACCGTAAAACCTTGTCTCTTCGCCGTGCGAGCGGACCACCGGTACTCGATTTTAACTTCGGTGGCCCGCCCGGCATCCCTGGAGAACCTTGGCACCATGCTCAATGACCTCAGCAAGGTCTTCCAACTAGTAGGGCTGCAAATGTTCATGGACAAGACGAAAATCATGTATAATGCCCATGTCATTTCTGTACCGGTCCTGGTTGGGAATGCGATTCTCGAAGTTGTCGATCACTATGTTTACCTAGGACAAACAGTCCAATTAGGTAAATCCAATTTCGAGAAAGAGGTCAGCCGACGAATCCAACTCGGCTGGGCAGCGTTCGGGCAACTTAGGAGGATCTTCTCGTCTAATATTCCGCAGTGTCTGAAAACAAAGGTTATAAACCTTTGTTTTCAACAACAACAAATCAGTGACACAAAATCAGTGTGTGTTACCAGTGATGACTTACGGCACTGAAATGTGGTCTCTAAATGTCGGCCACATAAACAGGTTCAAAGTTGCTCAGCGTGCTATGGAGAGGACTATGCTCGGTATTTCTCTACGTGATAAATTCCGGAATACTGAAATGCGTTTCTTTTTCTTTTTTGGGTTGTACTACGGTCGGCGCACTCCTCACACCACTCCGTCCGGGGTGAAAGAGGGGCGTAAGCACGCACACCCGTAACCCACCCGTGACGTCGCCTTCGTCGTTGGGCCGACCACCAGAGCAGAGTGACTTGACGTCAGTGGTCGGCCCGACGGAATACCCCCGAGGAGTACCCTCTTCTCGACCGACGTCCCCCCCTCGGGTAGGATGTCGGTCTTTCCTCGCGCGGTCGGCCTCTCAGCGGGTGACGTACTAATTCCCCGATCCACCCACCCGCGGCCTCGGCTAGGACGGCATCAGGCGCAGGTAATCGCGCCTGCGCCGACCCAGTCGCCGGCGGCGGCTCGCGTCGTTGAGGAGACGCTCCTCGCGCACGCGTTCCGCCGCCTCCTTCCGCGAGACTACTGCCTCGCAGAAGGTTGCGACCGCGTCCCACTTCCTGACGCTGTCGAGCATCGCCCTAGCGATGGTCGACAGCGTCAGGTTGGCACCGATGATTGCGACGAGTTCACGACGCTGCTCTGCCTAAGCGGCATACTGAAATCCGTAGAAGAACGTAACCGACATAGTCCGAAGAATTAGCACGTTGAAGTGGCAATGGGCAGGCCACATCGCTCGACGAACCGACATCCGTTGGGGAAGAAAGGTTCTCGAGTGGCGACCACGAATCGGACGACGCAGCGTAGGACGACCCCCCCACTCGGTGGACTGATGACCTCATCAAGGTCGCAGGAAACCGTTGGATGCAGGTGGCACAGGACCGTTACAGATGGCATTCTTGTGGGGAGGCCTATGTCTAACAGTGGACGTTTACGGGCTGATGGATAGATGGATGGATGGATGGAATCTATTATCTACTACGATCTCTTGGCTGACTGGGAAGAAAGATTTATCAAGTGGCCGTCATTTACACTTATTCTTACCAAACATCCGTGAGTGACTGGAAAGAGAATGATTGAGATTTGAATAAAGTGTGTTCTAATTCCTTACCGAATATGGATAACTTTAAGGATTAATTATTTTCTTTTAAATTTATAGCCTCATTGTTATGCAAATATTGCATAAGGGACTGCGAGAATAACAAAGCAGGTAATATTTTTTAAATATACCTACTATATCAAGAGTAATAAGTGCGTCTTTATGTTAGACAGTTTGCCAGACGTTGGGCAATTTAACAATTAAAAAAAAACATGTTTTTTATTCGATTTTCTCAAATCACCAGCCTGCTCGTATCCCAATTACTTAGTGTGGATACAATTACTCTTCTCAAATAATGTATATTGCAAAAGTTTTGGCAATGATGTTGTAGCCCATCGTTTGTCTGACGCCAACCCCGCAAGCTTAACACTCACATTTAATTATAATTAATGTGAGCATTTACGCTGTGTACATAAACAAAGTTTATAAAAACTACAGCTAGTAACTTTTGCAATATATCTGATGCAGATGAAGTACATATGTGGATCAAAGTAATTTGGATAAGAGTAGCATGATAATGAGTGAACAGCACATAAATCTTAAGAACATCCAAAGAGAATAGGTATATATTAGCTGAATATCTAATAAATACAAAAATATTATCTGTATAATTTATTCAATAATTGTATCGCTTTTATGTCTTGTAGTGTAATGTCGGCTGGAACAGGAGTCCGGCGTCCAAATAAAAGCTAACGAGCAGCGCGCACTGTACGGGGGCTTAGTAATGGTGTACACGCACAGGATATTGTGACTCACGATATTTCGATTTGCTGAGAATACTTATTTCGAGATAATATGACATTAAATAATAATTTTATTTTGTATACTGAAATTGCTTACCTTACCATGCCTTCATATTTTCAAATTTACTAAATATGTAAAAATGAATATTCATTTGTATGAAAATTTAGATTGCAGTCTGTCGACTGCAAGACAAAATTAAAAAAAAACATAAGTAACAATACTTTGTTCAGTAATAATATGACCTCGAAAATATATTATAAATTTCCAATAGAATTATTAAAAATTAATGGTCCAAATGTATTTCAGAATAAATTAAATATCATATTTATAACAAAAAGCATTTAATAATGTAAAAAAATATATGGAAAATAATTTTTAAATCTAATAATCATTTTAGCCTTAATATTATTTGCCCAATTATTTAATATTGTTATTTTTTATTTATTTTAATTTTAAATATATGAAGTGTTATTATAAATAATTCATTTATTGTTTTTTTTTCCTGCAAATAAATTGCTCTTATTTTAATCTATGTGTAATTTAATAATTTATTTTAATTACCAAAAATTTGCATGGCTTATGGTAAAATATAGAGGAATTAATAAAAATATTTGTAACCATATTTGCAAATAAATAATTCATTGCTTGAATTATTTGTACAGCATATGATTGACTATACTATTGAATGTTAAAATACAAAGTTTTAAAAACAGATAATTCTTAATATTATAGTTTTTTATTTGGTAGACAGTAGACACCGATAAAGACTTATTTTTAATGAAATACAAATTATATATACTATTAAGCTCCAGCCTCCTCTAATTTATCGGTGAAAACTTGTAAGATTAGTTAGTACCTAATGCAATCAACTGTAATGCATATCTATTGAAATGGGCTTGGTATTGTTAAAAGAGTATTAAATATAAATGTGAAATGTAATAAAGCTAAAAACTTATGCATGTTGAGAGACAAAAGAGAATCACAGCCTTGTATGTAACAAGTGGATGTAATTTCGATACTTACACTTAGGTTGTAACTTCATTACGAGCATGTAACATGGTTATTTACACTTACGCTTATTTACGCTTAATTCGTAAATTTATCTATTTATTTAATTTGCTTATTGTTAACAGCGTGCCATACACAATAATAGACAATATTTTTGTACATACGGAGGCGAATAACATATTATTAAAGATGTATTGAATAATTACAATAAAGATAAAATATGATAAACTTGGATCAACATATACTGCTGCTAATGGCTAGTGATTCCACATACTTCTCAGCTATAGTCATAAAACATCTCTCTGTACAAGAAAATAAATCTACCGAAGGTTCACCTAATTTAATTACAGCGAATAATAGATGTGAATTAAAATCTTCCATGAAGTTGCTTCTTTTTCATTTCACAAATGAGACGATGATTTCGAGCGAGTTTAGTTTAAAAGCTTAACTGTTTAGTTTTAATCGGATATTTAATGCCATAATTTAAGCAGCTTGAATTTTTTTAATAAATAACATCTTGCACTAAAAAAATAATTCTTGTAATATCGGGGGACTGGACTTTACGCACACACACATCATTAATGGACATGAATTAAACCCAGACACGAGATAACAATTTATTATGCGAATTGTTACACTGCGTGGGAATCGAACTCGTGACACTTGACATGGTAGGTCAGTATCTTAACTTCATCTGTGCATTTAATAACATGAATAGGCGCTTAAAAAAAATTTCCCAATGAGGATTGACGTCTAGCAGGCGGCCGGTCATAAAACCATTGCCAATAACTTTTACAATATGTACTATGAAAGAAGAGTACATATTGTATCGACTCCAAGTATTTGGGATAAGAGTAGGAGAATGATGATGATGAGTCGCTTAAAAATGAAATACATTTTCTTCATACTATGTACCAGTATGTCTTATACGTGTACAGTGGCATGGCATCGGTCTATCGGGCCAGATCACCTTCCACCCAGCGATAACCTTAAAAGCACCACAATATTAATACATCAAACACCCACGTGCGTACACACACATACACACAATATACATACATATATAAACACATACAAATGTAATAGATTAGCGTAATGCTCTATGAATACGTAATTCTGTTCTAATTATAGATATTTGATTTGGATCAATGTTATACAAGGGTTTAAAGATGCTATCGTTTGACAAGTCTTATATTCAAATCCTAGATCTAACCAAAATTGGGTATAAAAAATCTTCAATAGCAACCTCGTTACAAATATTCAATTTAACGGACACAAATTAAACAAAAAATTGTAGACCGCATAAAGTATTTTCCTACGTAGTGGATTCCTACGTCACAATCCATCACTCACGACACAATCCATCTGGTTGGTGAAGCCAATGCAATGATAACTTTATTCATTAGATTACAAATTAATTACAGTAAGTAGAGAGAGTACAGTAGTGAGAGTGAGTAGGTATGAAAGAGAGTATTGGTGTAAAGATGCCAAAGGGAATGCTCTGATGGTTCGGACATGTGGAAAGAATGCCGAACGAACGTCTGGTTAAGAAGATATACAATGCGAATGTGGAAGGATGTAGGTACCGGGGGAGACCGAGACTCACCTACCTAGACCAAATCGGTCATGTACTGAAGGAAGGTGGAGTCAAGAGTCTCCGAAACCGGCGAGCGTGTATGAAGAGAATTATGAATGTTGAGGAAGCGAGTGAAGTATGCAAGGATAGAGTTCTCTGGCACTCTGTTCTCTCTGCCTACCCTACAAGGGATATGGCATGATGATATGTATGTATGTATGTATTACAAATTATATGAGGAAATGTAAATTGCAAGCATATTATACCTTTGGGGATATAAAAAGAGCGAGAATAATGTTAGTAGCAGTAATAATAATATTATTTATTGCCATTATTTAGATCATCATCATCATCGTCCATGCTTAAATCCCAATTACTTGAGGTCTACGCAACATATACTCCTTTCAAAATGTCATCACAAAGCAGAGCTTTAGTTTTATGACCGGTAACTTACCTGATGTTAACCCTACTTGCGAATGCTATTGTTGACTAGACGGTGATTGGGCTGATGACTGCTACCGATTCCTTGACATACGTGGTCGGTCTGGCAGGTTACCCTTTTGAGTATCATCTTCACCGACGCCCTGGTAGCAAGCAAGTACTGCTGGACGTCGGCCGTCGGGGTTGGCCTCTTTGCGAATGGCGGACTTATACCTTGTCCACCCACCCGCAATGTCTTTGAAACCTAAGCCTTCCTGCTCCAGGAATGTCTTAGCATACAAATAAGGATGTAAGCAAATAAAAATCACTGTAATACAGTGTGAAATTGAAACAAATTCCTGTACCAACCCGTCAGATTAGCGAGTAAAGCGGGTTATTTGCCTTTCCATTGAGGGAGATACTAGTATCTAATAGTGGAACTACAACATAAAAAAGAACATATTAAAAATACTATGTTGTTTCAATTTCTCCATCTTGCGTTTTGACTTTTTTTAAAGCACTACTGCGGTATTTTCTTTTATTTTCCTGCGGTCATGATCCAAACACACCGCGTGCGTTCTGTTCAGGTCGACGAAAGGACGGCGTGCTGCCTCCTAACCTGCCGTATTCTTTCTTTAACGCCATTGAGGATGACCACTGGTACCAATTCTTTAACTTTGAATCTAAAAATTAGCTTCGGTGGTCATCACCGCGAGTTACTCTTTCAATCCCTCTTCAACGCCCTGGCTGTACACAAAACTGTGTATGTATGTACATATATTCACCCTTAAAGCATTAAAAAAGAAAATTATGACTTAAAACATTCTTAAGGGCTCGTGTGATAACTGGTTAGAAATACAGTTCAACAACGTCTTTTTTTTACAATCTGTGAGCGATTGTAAAATACCACTAAGAAAGCAAGCAAATAAAATTGCTGTAACATAAGGAAATTTCAGAATAAAATCCTACTCTAACCCGTCTCACCAGCATGGTACAGCAGGTCAATTTGCCTCACATTATAGAGAATCCCAGCAAGGGGATGTGGAAGTTTAGATAATAATGAGATGATTACCTTACAGAAATACTTACGGGTTGAGAGCCCTCAGCGCTCACCCACAGTCCGAGTAAAGTTGTCATAGCCATCTGAGGCTAACAACTAAGACACACAAAAAAAAAAAAAAAACTTACAGAAATACGTTTAAAAAAAGGAGTGTTATTTAAAAAAAAATTGTAGTTTACACAAAAAAGTTGATTTTATTTAAAAAAAAGTTGATTTATTAAACTTTAGTAAGGGACTAGAGGCTTGTACCGCGGGTTTTACCTTTAGTTATATCAAACATTTTGTAATATAGACTCTAATCTAAGTTTGATTAATCATCTCAGCTCATATATGTCCTATTGTTGGGCTAGAGCCTTCTATATAATGGGAGGAGGAGGAGGAGGATTACCTACTCTCGTAGAGGTGGTGTTATATCTATGCCTGATGCCGCCCTAGCCGAGGCCTCGGGTGATCCGTCACCACGTCCGGTCACCACGACGAGACGTGAGGCCACCGCGTGAGGACGACGTTCCGACGGTGAAAGTTGTCGGGGCGTCGACTCGAGAGGAACCCGCGAGGGTAAACTGCCGGGCGGGCCACCGAAGACAAAGATCGGGTACCGGTGGCCCGCTTGCACGGCGAAGGTGTTTGCAGGGTGGGTCTATTGGGTTGCGCGCCGTCGCCCCGGACCGATTTGGCGGGGCGCGACCATGTCTATAGCCCACTGCAAAAAAAAAGAGTTGGTGTTATATAGATTGTATATCCATTAGTCGCTTCTTGCGATCACCCACGGGTAAGATAGGGGGTGGTGAATTGTATTCTTACTCCGTTACCACACGGATAGCCAATAATATAGCCCATTATATTATTAGTTGGTTTTTATAAGGATC
The DNA here is from genome assembly GCA_905163515.2 of Lymantria monacha. NCBI lineage: Eukaryota > Metazoa > Arthropoda > Insecta > Lepidoptera > Erebidae > Lymantria > Lymantria monacha. Next base: position 8,970,169 of record LR991081.1, on the reverse strand, counting down.
CTAAAAACAAAATTGGATCGTTATTGTAGATTTATTTTCACTAATAAAAATCCCTTATATTACTATCAATTTATAAGTAAATAGCATGAAAATGTGCCTCGAAATTGCCAGATACTATAAGTTATGTTTTTTTTTTCAGTAATCACGCACGCTTGCCACATAAAAGCTTTTAGTGAACAGGTGCTGGTACAATATTCCCATAGCTGCAGGTCCCAGAATTAAGCCCAGCCGTGGGCGACACGTGTTAATATCAATATCTTATATTCTCGGCGCCGGCGCCTGTAAACGACGGGGATGCGGCGGAGCGAACGCGCGTTTCACAACGAACAGATTATATATACATATGTGCGGCTACGACTAATAGCATGTGCCAATCCCCTTTTCTTACACAATGATGAAATATGACTTAACAAAATGATTTAAGCAAATATCGTGATTATTAGAGAAGATAGCTTCGAAATGAAATCTGTACCAACTAGTTTGACAATATTATTCAGATTCGTCTTCGATCTGAAACTTTTTGAGGTGATCATTCTCATATGTTGCAAACAAATTTAAAATACTCCCCAAATATCATAGACCATCATAATGATCTATCGAAAGACACAGGTATATTACATTTAACATAAAATTAAATCAAGTAAATGATTCCTTTTTTCGCTTAAAATTACATAGTTTCACTACCCCTTTTTTTTCTCGCAGGCTATGGTAACATTCGCCGACCATTCCATACAGGGCGATGCAAGAGCGGCGCGTGGCTCTATAACGCACCGTATTCCCTCCCCGTTGCCATTGGACCGGCCACTAGTACCGCTTCTTTGATATCAGTGTCTAGTCTGGCGGATTACCTTTTGGGTACCATTCCCCGTCGACGCTCAGACCTGCCAACGGGGTATCGCCCTCACGCGGTCAGCCATTCACCCTCGGCCTCGGTTATGGCATCAGGCCTAGGTACCGACATCTGCACCGCCCCAGGCACAGGCGGCGGAGGGTGTCGCCGAGGAGGATTTCCCCTCGGACTCGTTTCACCGCCTCCTTCTACGAAACAGCTTCATTTCACTATCCTGACCTTAAAATAAGGAGTAGCATTCTTAATTCACTACAATATTAAATATTGTATTATTGTAAAGATGCGAAAGGGAATGCTCCGATGGTTCGGACATGTGGAGAGAATGCCGAACGAACGTCTGGTTAATAAGATATACAATGCGAAAGTGGAAGGATGTAGGTACCGGGGCAGACCGAGACTAACCTACCTAGACCAGATCGTTCATGTGCTGAAGGAAGGTGGAGTCAAGAGTCTCCGAAACCGGTGAGCGTGTATGAAAAGAATTATGAATGTTGAGGAAGCGAGTGAAGTATGCAAAGATAGAGTTCTCTGGCACTCTGTTCTCTCTGCCTACCCTGCAAGGGATATGGCGTGATGATATGTATGTATGTAATATTAAATATTTTACACAACAATCTAATCAATCAGAAAAAAATATTACTGAATTTTATTATTTCTTTTCTTTGAACTATTTTACCGATGATACGAGTTATAGATGCTGTTTGAAAAATATTGGTTATAATCCTTACTAATATTATAAATGTGAAAGTAACTCTGTCTGTCTGTCGCTCTTTCACGCCAAAACTACTGACTTGATCTAAATGAAATTAGGTACACGGATAGTCTAGTACCTGACAAAGGACATAGGCTACTGTTTAATGCAAAAAAAAAGGTTGTAAAGAGGGATGAAAAGTTGTAAGGAAGTATCGTAATTTTATAGCCAGAAGCTTGAAACTTATATTTAGGCTGTTGATTGGATATAAATAAATGTGACTTTAAAATTTTGTAAAGAATTTACCCTTAAAGGAGTAAAATAAAAATATGGGATAATGTTTATGTTTCCTTTGTAAGCATTTCCTAGATTAACATATAGGATACTTTTATCCCGGTAAATGTGTTCCCTTGCGATAATAGTACAACTTTAGGAAATTAATCTTTTACGCGGGCGAACCCGCAGGCAGAAGCTAGTGAATAAATAAATAACCACAACGTTTGAACCGCTCGTTTCAACCGCTCGTCTGTACCAACCAACCCTCATTCTCTGTGGTGTGGTAGCAATTCAGATATAAGCGATCTCTACAAATTGAATAGAAAAAAAAACGCCTGAAACGTTCAGCCGATAGATACACTCTGTTTTATGTCTGTTTTTTCTTTCCGTTAACATTTATGTAAAATTTTTATGACTGCACATTTATTATGATGAAAGTATTTAATACTTAACTATATTCATATTTTTTGATGTGCTTAAATATGTTTAAAAAAAATCTAGAAAGTGTTTTTTAAATAGCTCTTTAAATAAAAAAGTTATTCTTTTATTAAAAAAGCGATAAACTCGTTCTCCTACTCTTATCTCAATTACTTGGGGTCGATACAATATGTACTCTTCTTTCATACATACATATTGTAAAAGTTATTGGCGATAGTTTTGATACCGGCCCCCTGCCAGACGTCCTTGGGAACGTAATTGTTGACCAAACGGCATCAACTGGAGTTAGCCCAGTACGTTACAAGACTCTTAGTCGTCTTTTACGACATCCACGAGCAAAGTAAGGATTGATAGTATTCGTAGCCGCTACCACACAGCTACTCGTATATGTATGATGATAAACTGCGTCAATGTAATTTTACATGACCAATATTGAGGATATGATTTGCGCTATTAGAATAGATGACATTATTTTTATTATAATCCTAATATTATTATTAATATTGTGTGTAGTGGTTTTAAATTTATTTTAATAATAATCTTATACCTAACATAGCAAATTGCAAATATATAAACAGTTATAGTTTTTACTGTGTTATTGGTGTCATTTTAACTAAGATATATTGGATGTAAGCCACCCCCACTATTGACGAAATAGTACAGTAATCGCCACTCTTGGCAGACGTGTGCCAATCGCCACTCTTGGAAGACAGGCGCCAATCGCAGTAAGATATTATATACTTCCCAGTATGTATATATATTTCTAATCGCCGTGTGAGACCCTTAGTAGCATTATTCGATGACACCCTTTACTCGTCGGGCAAGTAAGGGATGTCACCTTCATCATCATCTCAGCTCATACACGTGCCACTATTGAGCTGAAGCTTCCTCCATGGGCAAATTGACCTACTATACGACGCTGGTCAACGTGTTGATATAAAGTTTCATTTCGAATTTTCTCTTTTAAATGAGTTTAAGTAAGGGCTATATTGCATTATTATCCCGTTCCCCACACTTTAATAAAGGTAATAAATTATTTACGATACTTACGATCTTATTAGATCGTAAGATAATTTTGAGTAAGATACTTTTGATAACTTTTTTTTTTGCGACGGGCTATGGAGTGGTCACATCCAATTCGCCTGGGGCGACAGAAGAAATAGACTCCATAGACACGACCTACATGTACCTATCTACGCCGTGCGAACGGACCACCAAAAACCGGTCTTTGTCTTCGGTGGCCAAACCCTAACAGTGTGTCGATTTTGTCTACTAAGTGTGGCAATTATAGACCTAATGCCTCAAGAGTGAGAGGCCTATGTAGTAAGTACTACAGTTTATATTCACTAGATTGCCGATTTATCCGATTTCCCTGTGGTGACGGAGCAAGAATAGAATTCAGCACTTATCTTGTTCGTGGCTGTCAAAAAAAGACGATTAAGGCTTATAATTACATATAACAACAGTACCAACAAGAAAAGAAAAACTAAAAATGAAGCCCTATGCCAAGCCGCCTTACCAGCGTGATATAGTGGATCAATCTCTCTTCTACTGTGAGAAGGCTCGAATTCAGTAGTGGGACATCTAGAGGCAAAGATGCTAATAATATCCATAGTTCACTAGAACACACTACAATTTTCACTTATTTATACAATGTTTTAAAAAGAATTATGTGAAAATAAAAGGAATCTTACTTGTACGGGAACAAAACCTTTACCCAATGACCTATACCGTAGGTACTGAAAATAGAATATATATCTATGTATATCATCATTCTCCTGGGTCGATACAATATGTACTCTTCTTTCATAGTACATACTGTAAAAGTTATTGGCAATAGTTTTATGACCGGCTGCCTACCAGACGTCAACCCTCCTTGGGAATGTAATTGTTAACCAAACGGCATCAGATGGAGTTGGCCCAGATCGTTATAAGGCTCTTAGTCGTCTTTTACGACATTCACGAGCAAAGTAAAGGTTGGTAGTATTCGTAGCCGCTACCACACAGCTAATATATACGTATATATGATGTGTATATTTAAATTATTTATATTCTATTGACTTCTAGCAAAAACATTCCTATGCTTCACAGTATGGTGTGATAAATAGCCCTAGTTTTGTCCTTCGCTTCTGTTGAACAGAGCAATACCATGTTAAAATAAAACATACATATTTACTTACATTTATTATTATTGGTTCTTCTATAAACCCAGGTACCTAATTATCATTTTTTTTTGTGTGTCTCATTTGTTAGCTTCAGATGGCTATGACAACTTTACCCACCCAGACTGTGGGTGAGCGCTGAGGGCTCTCAACCCGTAAAGGTAATTATCATCATCTTAGCTCATATATATCCCATTGCTGGGCTCGAGCCTCCTTATCACACTTGTCGGACGGGTTGGCACAGGGCTCCATTTTGAGATTACCTTCGTCTGCTGTGTTCTTATTTACATACCTATGGCGCGGCGGCGTCTTTCGCGACAATAAAAGGAGAAAAGCCGGTGATGAATTGTACTCGGCCACCACACGGCAATTAGGTAATAAATAATTTAAAACACATTCCATTTGGAGTTTTAATGAAAAGGAATCAGATAGATAATTTTATTTACAAAACTTTTCTTAAAATCTATCATATAATACTTTGGCATGGCTTTTTAATATTACATTGCATGGGCAAGAATTTTGTGACTTTAAAATTACTTAATTAACACAAATTGAGACTTTAAAAGTAACTAAATAACACTACAACAATACTCTTTGGCAATCAGTCTAAAATGGCATGAATCATCAACAAACAAAATTCATAGGAAAATATTTTTTAATGTCAGATTCATCGTAATTATCTTTACGATCGTTAAGAGCAATATTTTCTGAAGAATATGTCGTGTTTTGTATATCTAGAGTAGAGCCTACGTTATCAATATATTTTTCACCTTGAGTTTCATATCCTGAGTTATCATCGAAATAAATTGTTGAACTTAATTCGTTATTAAAATTCTTTTCTTCACATCTAGTCACTTTATATGCGTCATAACTAGATGCTGGTAGTTGAATTTCCCTATTACTTTGTTTAAACAACTTTCTAGTATTCAAAGTTTTGCTTGGTTTAGCATCAGTTGATGTGGATACTTCAGGCGATTTAACTCTTTTGCTCTTGTATCGTCTGTTTTGAAACCAGATTTTTACTTGGGTAGGTGTTAGGTTGAGTGTCACAGCTAGCTGCTCACGTTCGGGGGCTGTAAGATACCTTTGGTTTCTAAAACGTACTTCTAGAGCGTGGACTTGCGTTTGTGAAAATAATATACGTGGTTTCCGTTTAGCACTTTTGTCCTTTCGCTCTGGTTTTTCAATAGCAGGCAATTCTGTAATAAATTAAAAGAAAGATTATTAAAAAAAATTTAATGAGTTATTCGAATAGATCATAAATATTCAGCATTGATACTATGGTAGCATTATTTATACCGGTGGCCCGCTCGCACGGCGAAGAGAGAGGATTTTACGGTGGGTCACGCGCCGCCTTTCCGTCACCCCGGACTGATTCGGCGGGGTGAGACGCATCCATAGCCCACCAATAAAAAAAATAAAAAAATGGTAGCATTATTTAAAAATATAAACTACGCATACATTGTTATTAAGTGCCAGTAGATGTTATTTTTTTTTAAAAATAGGACTTTAAGATTATTTATGACTTTAAGACTATTTATTTATTTAAAATTGGCTTTCTTTTGAGGCAAAAGTGCAAATGTGAATAATGATATTCGTAAACAATTTCTAACCGCCTTTTGACATCCAATATAGGTCATAGGCCTCCCCAAACCTGAATAAATAGGTAAATAATTTCTTTTACGGTAAGTGTGCTTACTTACTTGTGTTCTTTCTGCATAATGCCGAGGTTTTATCAATATGTTCTGCGGCGAACTGAGTGCATAAATTTTTATGACTGCTAATATTCTTTGGATCAGACAATGAATTTGGTCCAGGTATAATATCGCACTCAACGTGATCAATATTTTCCGCTTTTATAGTTTCTGTAGATATATAAGATACCGGTGTTTCATTATATTGCTCACAATTTTGATGGTATGCACCGTGACAATATGGATTGTAGCTATAATATTCTTGTATTACATGATCATGGTACGTCTCTTGGTTCCAATATGGCTCTGTATTTGTCGCTGGAACGTTAGGATACACCTGGCCTAAGTATTCTGGAGGACAGTAACCTTGATTTTGATACACCGCTTCATAATCATAAGTTCTTCGATCTCTTTCATTATATTTCCAAGATTCCATCCTTTCGTAATTATAATTAGGTTGATTAATATTTAATATATCTTTCACTGAAAATGGCGTCGTCAAATTCTGACTAGTTTCTTCAATTTTCACTTTACAATTCTTATGATCATAAAACTCTTTATCCTGTTGTTTCTCTCTATCCAGATAGCTAACATCTACGTATTGATAATAATCATTTTTACAATCATTGTAATTATGTTTTAAATTATTGTTATTATACGATGTAGAGACCTCGTTATGTTGTTCGTATACCTCCATTTTTAATCACGGACACTTCATTAATCTTAATTTAAACTAATTGTTTTGGGATATTAATTAAGCTGTTGTTTAAAAGGCAAGCGTTGGAAGACTGATGGTGTTTAGATTGGTGGCCGAAACCAATCCACGGTGCCTAAGTGTGTTATGGGCGGAGCTAAATATGTTCATTGTGTCTCTTTCTTACATATGATGGTGGTATATATATTTCTTCTTGTTTATTAGGAATGTTTACTATAGCGTGTAAATAAAGCGAGTGATTTCATTGTCGCGTAGTTCCCTTTTAATTCGGCTAATGACTTAATAATGTTTGATCATTTTATTAAGCGTGGAGAGCAAGTTCAAGTTATGTAGAGATTCATGCAGATTATTAGCATTTTATTCGTTTATAATCTTAATAATATTTCTACTCCAAGTGCAACGCTATAAATATTATTATGAAGGTAAAAATTGTAAGTGTTAAATATAGATGATAAAATATATCTATCATAACTAAGGAATTCACAGTGCATTTTCTTTGTCCATTGAAGGTTCAGGTGGAGGTCCACAGACGGTTTTTTTTCTTTTTTTTGCGGTTGACTATTGATGTGGTCGCGCCCCGCCAAATCGGTCCGGGGCGACGGAAGAGGCGGCACGCAACCCCATAGACCCACCCTGCAGACACCTCTCTTCGCCGTGCGAGCGGGCCAACGGTACCCGATCTTTGTCATCGGTGGCCCGCCCGGCGGTTTATCCTCGCGGGTTCCTCTCGTGTCCTCACGCGGTAGCCTCACGTCGGGTGACCGGACTGTTCCCCGGTCCGATCACCCGCCACCACAGAACTCCTAGTAGCCTTGACTTTTGTGGCACAACTTAGCTGATTAACATTTCTGATATAACATTATCTATGTCTCATTCTTCAGTTGCAACCTTCTCCCAAATAAAAGGCAATTTGACCTACAATATATAGAGAAATTGATTGGTATAGCGTTTTATTTCGAGTATTCCTTCTCTTGCATAGATGTTACCTGTACCTATATTAGATTTATTAGTCGTCTTTCACGATACCCACGGGTCAGAAAGGTGAAATCGTGAATTTTTACGCCATCGCTTCAACGAAAAGTTCTGGTATCTGCTTAAAAGGTTTTTTTAATAGCAATTCTTATCAACAGAACTATGTTGTTTTTAGTTTTCAAATACAAGTATATTATTACCTATTACGTATTGCTAGGTACCGGGGGCGACCGAGATCAGATTGGTCACGTATTGAAGGAAGGTGGAATCAAGAGTCTCCCAAACTGGCGAGCGTGTATGAAGAGAATTTTGAATGTTGAGGAAGCGAGTGAAGTAGGTATGCAAGGATAGATCATAGTGGTCTCTGTTCTCTCTGCCTACTCTGCAAGGGATATGGCGTGATGATATGTATGTATGTACGTATTGCTTATTTTTTCATAGATTCTATGGCGTAACTAGTATGCCAATTTTAGTTTCTTAGTGCTACGGATTCGCATTCGGCTTGAAAGATCATATTGTTATGAAATTCTCAGTAACAAGTATGGAATTTGGAATGATACTTGATAGACGGTAATAGATTCTTTTCATCGATCTATCAGCCTGTGGATGTTCATAGCAGAGTTTTTATTAAACGTTGAATTATTACTCCGTCAACACACGAAAAATATAACTACATATAAATTATGGTTTCTTTGTTTACATCAAGCGTTCTCTCCTTATCGTTTATTTGTGGGGAGTTGAGTTTGAAAATATTTGTTTACAATTTACTGTCAACACTTTCGTGCAATCAATACTATGGCTCTGTATATTGGTCATGGGTGATGACAGTTTATGGCAGCGCTCGACTTTGATACATTGAGAACGGATTGTCGACGTCTGTGTTATTCGACAGGTATATTTGATGATTACATTATGGCTATAGTATAATGGCGTAAGTATACTAATTTTAATTATGAGGTTTCATGTTTTAATCCTGGTTATGAAAGTGCTTATTGTCTTCAGCATTCTAATTATTATTTTAGCTTTCACACATGAAAGCTTTGGAGGAGGCTTGAGTTAAGCCTCTTCCACAGCGGGAGGTTTTTTAAATTACCTAAATATCATCACGCCAAATCCCTTGCAGGGTAGGCAGAGAAAACAGAGTGCCAAAGACCTCTATCCTTGCATACTTTACTCGTTTCCTCAACATTCATAATTCTCTTCATACACGCTCGACGGTTTCGGAGACTCTTGACTCCACCTTCCTTTAGTACGTGACCAATCTGGTCTAGATAGGTTAGTCTCGGTCTCCCCCGGTACCTACATCCTTCCACATTCGCATTGTATATCTTCTTAACCAGACGTCCGTTCGGCATTCTTTTTATATGTCTGAACCATCGGAGCATTCCCTTTCGCATCTCTACGCCAATACTCTCTTTCATACCTACTCAATATCTTTCATACCGGACAAGAAATGGGGTGGTGAATTGTATTCTTACTCCGTCACCACGAGGAAAACCACCAGGAGAATAGAAGGAGGGCAGTAGCAGCAGTAGGAGAATGGTCTCCTGGGTAACTTGTAAAAGGAATTGTGAACCTCAAACCGCCTTTCGAGCATAGCGATTATGCTGGATCCTATTTAGGGAGTTGAGAGGTTTATGAGAGAGCTCAATAGTGAATATTGGTACTTGGTATGGATGAATGAATCAAATCATCTTAGCTATATGATGGCAGCTACGGATAATACCAACCCTTACAGAACTCATGTGTGTTGTTGAAGATGATTAAGAACTTTACATCGACCTAGGTCAACTCCATCTGATGCCATCTGGTCAATAACATCCAAGAACACATGACGTCAGACTAGCAGCTGGTCATAAAATGCTAAAAGAATGCATACTGCGTCGGCTCCAAGTATTTAGGATAAGAGCAGGATTTTTCTATCAAGCTGTGTTATTCTATGGTCGAGTCCTACCACCAATAGTAAAATGTTGATGATAAACTCAATTGAATGAAATTCAGACATGCCTAAGCAACGAACACACAAACATTCAATTTTATATTACATATAATTGCTTTTAAAAAGTAAAAAAAAACTGCTTTAAAAGGCGGTTGCAGTTAGAAAAGACACGTTATCAATTTGACAAGTTGGGGTCATATCCATCGCTGACGCCTGCGCAAGAAAGCCGGCAAAAAATATAGGAATCTGAGAACCATCTTGCTGGCGCCGACCTGCCAATAAATTATTTTGGCGTGTCAATATGACGCCCACAGCCGCCTGCAAATTGTTTTTCTTTTTTATTTATTAGAAGCTTTTAAATATCTCATGGTTAGTTGAATTCCGAAATTGCGGAAAATTAGTTGTGGATTAGGTACGAGTATCCGCCGCCATTTTGTGCAATGATTTATTAAAAATCTATTTTTTAATATATAACCTAATAATTGTTATTATATTATTAAAAAAATCAGCCAAGTGCGAGTTGTACTCGCGCATGAAGGATTCCGTAAAATTAAAAAAAATGTGATGTAACTAAATTTTTGGGTTTTTCTGAATTTTTCCTTTATATGTGCTATAAAACATTGCTTCATAACAAATTTCAAGATTATAGATCGACTGGAAGTATCCTTTAGGATTTGATTCCCTTGCAAGTAGTTGCGAGTTTGAAAATATGCGGCTTAAATTGCTGTTTCTTTTGATTGCGTTGACATAGAAGTTTGATTTTGTTACAACTTAAAGGACTAGACTTGAGTATTTGATATGGATTTCAATTTAATACATCTACACGTTCAGGAGGAAAGGGGAAGGGAGTTTAAAATTATTAAAAATATTTTTTATATATGATATAATTAAAAATTTACGGTTTTCACAGTTTTTCCTTTATCTGTGCTATAAAACGTTGCTTCGTACCAAATTTCAAGATTCTGAGTTCACGGGCAGCACTCGCAAGGGAATCAAAACCTACAGGGTGTAGGTTTTGATTCCCTTGCGAGTGTCGAAAATTTGCAGAAATTTGCGACATAAACAGCTGTATCTTTTGATTGTGTTACTTTAGAAGTTCAATTTTTTCACAGCTCCAAGGGACAGTAGACCTGAGTGTTTGATATAAATTTCAGTTTGACACCTCCACGCTTTCCTGAGAAAAAGGGTTTTGACAGACAGACAGACGGACAGACGGACGGACAACAAACTGATCCTATAAGGTTTCCGTTTTTTTCTTTTCGAGGTACAGAACACTAAAAATGATTAATTGAATTTATTAATTTCATAATATATATATCTGATGATGATGATGAATATCAGAATCAGAAGTGGTACCATGCTGTTGACAGTTCTCTGTCTACAGCCACAGGCCGGTCTGTCCGGGGTAGTACCACACTCTTGCAGAAGATCGACGTCTAAGTAATGGGAATGTGCTATTGCGCTTCGTTCGGTGAGCGAGCGAGCCGGAAGCCCAACTGGGTGGGTTTCGGGTTTGTATTGGTAGGCAGCGGCCTAGCTATACCCTTGGTATGCCAAAAGTTCATGGCCGGCAGTGACACATACCATCAGGTATGCTGCTTGTTCGTTTGCCACCACAGCAATAAAAAAATAAATTATAATTATGTAAAAATATACCTATTACTGTAATATGCAATAGTATTTCTTTCTTCGCTGTCAAATAGACATTTTGTGAGAATTTTTCTTATAGTCCTTAAAAGCGATGAGCTTAGCGACAAAACCGATGAAGTAATTATGAATACGCGTCATGTTTACAATTTTATTTTGTATCGCCTATATTTTAATTTTTTACATGTCACTTATATCTCAACTGAATTATGAATATAAAAATATGAATATTTACACTAGAACTTGTACCACATATATTTTAAAATATTTAGTAACCAACATTGAAAATTAGATTTGCTGTCGAATAATGGATCCAGACTGTTCAGTTGTTGTGTTCCATTATTAAAATATATATTATTTTCTGCAATAGTATTCATTCAATAATATATTATAGAATTCTAGACCACCGGACATCTAAGTGCTTGTTCTTTTCTTTTCAGTTTTTTTTATTGTGTACGTAATTTGGTTCACTTTTTACGCAGTTGGATTTTTGATTTTTTTAATTTTTTTTTTATCTTTATCGCTACTTCTTCATTCACACCACAGCGCTGTCTATTAACACTATTCCTAATTTTATCTTTCAGACTTACACCACACATACTACGAATAGCTCTCATCTCAAAAGCATTTATTCTACTTTCATGTCATACCTGCCAAGTCCAACTTTCACTGCCATATATGAGAATGGGCACTAATACTCCCTTCTGTACAGCTAGGCGTGCCTTTTTAGACACATTCCTGTCTAAAAAGGCACTTTTCATAAAAGCGTACAGTGCCCCATTCACTTTATTATCAGCATTAACTCGTCTTTCAACATCATCATCATTTTTACCATCACTAGTAAACAATACACCCAAGTATACAAATTCATTCACCTTTTCCAATCCCTCACCATTTATAAACGTATTACATTCCGTCATGCATTTATCCTTTTCAAAGACCATTACTTTCGTCTTACGTACATTTACTTTCATAAGTACCTTTTCTTTCAAAAGGATCATGCTTAGTAGTTACCATCGCCTGTAAATCTTCCACATGTCCATAATAGAAACTTAATTAACGTTAAAAATAATTTGATCTAATTTCGACCACTCGGTGACCTCTTGTTTACATAAAATTATGTAAGCAAGCAGAGCGTCCCTCACTCTACTTAATTTCGCGACAAAAAGAGAATCACACATTTTGAAGTGAAAAATGTTCGTCATATAAAAAGGTTGACAGTCAAAATTTCTAAATCCTCCCATAAGTTCACTTCAATACAATAAAATCAACAAATTAGCTGGACACATTTATGATATGGCAACAAAAAATATAAAAGGTCATAGTGAATTATAAAAACAATTCATGTCAGAAATGCCATCGACCCTCGGGTTTCAATAGACAATACAAGGACGTGTCGTTTTAACGCGTGTGAGTTATTGCTAACACGCGGTCCGTCAGGCGATTTGGCGCCATATGCAAAAACTTTGGAGATTTTATTGTAACCTAATAAATACTGTTTTTTTTTTAAGAAAGTTAGTTACGCAATTCCTTTTCATATAAAATATGTAAATGTTAAATTTTATTATCTATGTAGACACAAAGAAAGAATAGTCAATACACGTCACACGTCGTTTTGTATAGGAAAATGACACATTATTCATATTTAAACTTATTGTTAGTTAATTATAATATATAGTTGGAGATATTTGAGAAAAGTAGCAAAGAATTTGGAACATTTGCAAAAAACTTTTATATTTGTTCCAATATTGGACGGAGTTGTTCATATAAGCTTTTTGGTGGTTTTTTTTAATGATAATATTTATGTTCCGTGTGGTGACGGAGTAAGAATACAATTCACTACCCCTATCTTACCGGTGGGTGATCGGAAGAAACGACCAAAGGATATAAAACGCATATAACATCTATGCAAGAGAAGGAAAACTCGAAACAAAACCTTATACCAACACCTCTGGCCAGCGTGGTATAGTAGGTTGATTTCCCTCCAGTTACAGAAGAGGCCCAAGCCCAACAGTGGGACATATATGGGCTGTGATGATGATGATGAATAATAATGCTAGGTTTTACCAGCAATTCAAATATTTAAAAGAATCATCGTCCTCTCAGCTTATATGCATCCCACTGTTGGGCTCTTTAAAAGAATAGAACCTTATAATACGAAATCTCTAACTTGCATATAACAAATATGATAAATAGTAAATATGGTGATAAACACACTAACCTACCTAGACCAGATTGGTCACGTACCTACTGAAGAAAGGTGGAGTCAAGAGTATCCCAAACTGGCGAGCGTGTATGAAGAGAATTATGAATGTTGGGGAAGCGAGTGAAGTATGCACGGATAAAGTTCTCTGGCACTCTGTTCTCTCTGCCTACCCTGCAAGGGATAAGGCGTGATGATATGTATGTATAGACTTATGTGCAAATTTTCCAAGCCAAATGTTAACTAACGTGCAATAGATCATAAGTTACCAATAACTTAAATCATTTACATAAAGCTAAGTTTATGTAAATGATACCGTTTGGTCAAGAATTACATTCCCAAAAAGGGTTGACGTCAAGCAGGCTGCCGGGCATAAAACTTTTGCCAATAATTTTAGCAATATATACGATTACATATTGCGTCAATCATAAGTAAGATAAGAGTAGCAGAAATGGAGAATCATATATTCTCCATTATACGTTCTTGTAATATATATAAAATTTATCCGTGTGGTGACGGACTAAGAATACAATTCACCACCCACTATCTTACCCGTGGGTGATCGTAAGATACGACTAAGGGACCCTGTACCAACACGTCTGACCAGCGTGGTATACTAGGTTTCGCCCCCATTACGAAGGAGGCCCGAGTCCAACAGTGGGACATATATGGGCTGTGATGATGAATATATAAATTTTAGGATAATCTATAGCACTTGATATTCCTTTAAATGTCCATGAAGCCGTTAACCATACAAAAATTCGTCTAACATTGAACTTAGCACCCATTTTCACATTTATGTTTTGATAAAATCTACAGAAAAGAGTATAAAAGTAAAATTAATGCGGTCGAAATGCGATCTCTACGGAAAATCTGTGGAGTTAGGCTGACCGACCGCATTCGTAACGACGACGTAAGAGAGCGAGTAGGTATGAAAGAGAGTATTGGTGTAAAGATGCGAAAGGGAATGCTCCGATGGTTCGGACATGTGGAAAGAATGCCGAACGAACGTCTGGTTAAGAAGATATACAATGCGAAAGTGGAAGGATGTAGGTACCGGGGGAGACCGAGACTCACCTACCTAGACCAGATCGGTCATGGAAGGTGGAGTCAAGAGTCTCTGAAACCGGCGAGCGTGTATGAAGAGAATTATGAATGTTGAGGAAGCGAGTAAAGTATGCAAGAATAGAGTTCTCTTGCACTCTGTTCTCTCTGCCTACCCTGCAAGGGATATGGCGTGATGATATGTATGTATGTATAAAATCTACATTTACTATACAGAAGGGCGAACCTCATTGGCCACCGAAGACAAAATCGGGTACCAGTGACCCGCTCGCACGGCGAAGAGAGGAGTTGCACGGTCTATGAGGTCACGCGCCGCCTAATCCGTCATCCCGGACCGATTTGACGGTGCAAGACGCATCCATAGACCACCACAAAAAAAAATGTCGAACCTCATTAAGAAGTTTATTTTATATTAAGAAGAGTTATCTAAGTTTATTTATTTATATGTATATAAAAAATATTACTTAAGATATTATAAAATTTTCTTTTACTTCTATGATAGGGTCACAGTAAATTAAAACTATGTAAATCTCCGTACATCGTACTATAGAGGGTGATTAACGTATCAATTTCATTTAACACGGCGGGCGGTCAAATATGACAGCCCATGTGTTTTGTGTCAAGGGAAAGAGAGTGATGCTCCCTACTTTAATTTATTAATATAATATTTGGTATTTGGTAACGGTAGTTAATTAATATTCGCCATCTATGGAAATACTAAATTCACAATGGTTAATCTGCATTATAACTCAAAAATGTTTGGATTATGAACTTATTCTTCTGCTCCATGTGTACCTGTTGTTCTTTTATTAATAACAAAAAAGTTTTTAATAAAATAATATCCTTTAATAGGTATTATATTTTGAGCACGCTATTATTTTTAACTTCAATCAATTGTGAAGCATTGGCTTGACAAGTGTTTATACTTACAGCGCCACCTATTGCTGAGTAGAAGAAGACAATTAATATCTATATCTTGATTAAAACAATTCATGATGAACATCATAGATCAAATTATGAATTAAGAATGCTAAAACATATATTGCATAATGTTTTTGTGCAAATAATTTTATTTACAACAATTAAATAATTATATATAACAGAACTACCTAGTGACAAATAGCAACACTATTTGGATAGGTATAATAAAAGTTATTTATGAGTTTGTGTTATCTATCAATAGATGACGGAAGTTTATGAAAAACTTATTGAAAATAACAAATAAGTATTTAATACTCTCAATTAAAAGAATAATTTAATTTTTAATTTAGTTCCGTGCAAAATAATAGGTATTAACACCTCTTTATGCCTACTAATATTTTATATTTGATCACCATCATCATCACCCTGTTCATATCCCAATTACTTGGGGTCGACGTCGACGCAATATGTATTCTCCTTTCATCGTACATATTGCAAGTTATAGCCAATAGCTGACGTCAGGCATTTCCCTTTCGTCCCTTTCTTTCTTCAAGAGTCTAAAGTAGGTACAGCAGTAGGAGCTTAGATGATGATGAATTATTAAGTTGATGAAATCGTAATGACTTCTAATGTTTACACGAGTATTACACATTTGAAATAAAACTACTTTTACGTAAATTACTGAAATTTTTAGCATTTAATATGCTTAATTATTTATAAATACCCGATTACGAAACGAAAAATGATGTCACAAGCGGGGTTCGAACCCGCACCTATTGGGAATCCGGCCCAACCGTGCTGCCACTTACACCATCGTAAACTATTTTAGGACATGCAAATTTCGCTTCATATTATATCTTACGTCTTCAAGGTGACGTTTGCCATCTATCGGACAATGTTTACTTTTACGTAGTCCATCCCGTTTGTATTTGATTTTTAATTTCCCAACGTTTCGAACACTACGAAATTTTTGATGAAATCGTATAATATAGATACATTTCTCATCGATAATTACGTAAATATCTTTCTACTTCAAAAACATCTATACCTAAAATATTAGAACTGAATAATAGGTATATTATTCAGTTCTGATATTTTTGTTTGTCGAGCGAACCTTGTTTGCATAAGTATAACTAAGTTTATAAAATATAGTATAAGAAATATACAAAAATAAAATATAGGTAGGTCGGTACGGTGTAATATAGGTACGGTGTGGTGACGGAGTAAGAATACAATTCAGCACCTCTTACGTACCTACCCGTGGGTGATCGTAAGGGATGACTAAGGGATATAAAACGCATGTAACATCTATGCCAGAGAAGGAACACTAAACACTATATCAACATGGGTCGATTTCCCTCCCGTTGTGGAGAAGGTTCGAGCTCAGCTGTGGGAGATATATGAGCTGAGTTGATGATGATGAAAATATAAATAATATACCTAATATAAAATATATAAAACATAAATAACTAACCTAACTATGTAAATAAGTTTTATTGTTTTTCTGCTAAAGGGAAAATTGAGAAGTTTTGTCGCCTATGCTTCGACATCCTGGGTATTTGCTTGCTCCCCTTGGATTGGATCCACTGTATTCGAGCCTTCTTCCACATATCTCCTGCACCTATACAATTATTTTTTTGTTTTTATTTTTTTGCGGCGGGCTATGGAGTGCTCACGCCCCGCTAAATCCGTCCGGGGCGACAGAAGCAGCGGCGCACGACCCCATAGACCCGCCCTACATGTAGCGGGCCACCGGAACCCGATCTTTGTCTTCGGTGGCCAACCTATTGCATAGGGATACTGGAATCAATCATTTCTAACTACTGTATAACTTTTTTAAATTAAAAAGTTGCGGGTCGCAAGACGAAGACACGTTAACAGTCCTATGAACTCATATGGGGTCACAGCAGTTTATGCATAGGTATAAACTGCTGTGACCCCCCTATTCACGACCCTATTCGGGTTTATAGGACTTAGTTCATTTCTTCGCCGATTTTGAAGCGTTTGAAGTGTTTGAACTTATGAATACGTCTTTTGTAATTTTGTGGAATTATGAGGGAAAGATGGGTCATACAAAAACCGTTAAAACAATATAGATTATCTGAAAGTTAGGTCTTCAGATAGTAAGGGATCATGGGCGAAAAAAAAATTGCAACACTTACATTTCTAAATACCTATATTGAAAAAAGAACAAGTTTATCTCTGTTTATTTACGAAACAAGATTGACAATAACCTTTTTTACATTCTTGATGAAGTTTGATAGACGTTTTGCCGCCAATCCTAAAGATTTGCCTTCAGGTATCAATCAGCTCTTTGTTACAGCCGGTGCATTCTCTACGCCTTTCATTTCGCTGGCTATTTCGGCTAATCGGAAATATCTCGAAGTTGAATTTGGGGTTGATAAGAGATGGTAGATGGAGCAGAGCTAATAGAAAAATAGAAAGAAGTGAAGTGGGTCGATTTTTGTTCACAAGTCCGTGGTACCACATTGGGGTCACATAGGAAAATCAAGGAAAATGGAAAAACATGACGAAGTCATGTTTTGGATAAGTCTATTATAAAGAAGTGTAATTATCTATTAATTGCTTTGGACTTGTCGGGTGGTCTGATTATTTTGTATCGAGACTGTTAACTACTAAACGTGTTAAAAGCATTTCCTGGGATTATTCGAGGGTCAAACCTCAATATTATCTATGGTGACCATTGTTGATTGCCACCAAAAACTAAGATCGGGTACCGGTGGCCCGCTCGCACGGCGAAGAGAGGAGTTTGCATGGTGGGTCTATGGGGTCACGCGCCGCCTCCTCCGTCATCCCGGACCGATTTAGTGGGGCGAGACGCAACTATATCTCACCGCAAAAAAAAATGGTGACCATTGTAGATCCTGGCTTAAATTAGTTACAATCTACAATGGTCACCATAGATGACACAAGAACGCCCAATGACACTAGTCCTAATTAAAAAAAAACAGTCAGAAGAAATATAAACCATTATTCATCACTCTCCTACTCTTATCCCAATTACTTGGGGTCTCTTCTTTCATAGTAGGTACATGTTGTAAAAATTATTGGCAATAGTTTTATGACCGGCCGCCTGCCAGACGTCAACCCTCCTTGGGAATGTAATTGTTGACCAAACGGCATCAGATGGAGTTGGCCCAAGTCGTTATAAAGCTCTTAGTCGTCTTTTACGACATCCACGAGCAAAGGAAGGATTGGTAGTATTCGTAGTTACTACCACACAGTTAAGAAGAAATATAAACCAATAACGAAAATATAAAAAATAGATATACCTACATATTTTTAATTCGATAATTAATAAATTATACTTGATGAAAATTACAAATAAATACCTTTTTCAAAATTCAAATTCTTGTGTGCTCAATACCCCGTGTGGCCTAAGAGATCTTCGAACACACAGCCCTCTTCTCAGACAAAGAGATCACAAGTTTCCCCTTATGCAAAAATACTTCCCCCTTCGTCATAAAACAGGGTCATCGCATCCGAACAATCCGGAACGCATTATCTCCATTCTTCCTTTTGTAATCGTTTTATAAAGTCATGTATACACTAGTAAATATTTTTAAACAATAACACATCGCTTTTTTCGTGTGGTTACGGCATAACAATACAATTAACTACTTCCTCTTGTCAATGGGTGTCGTAAAAGACGACTAAGGAATACAAGCAAGTAACATCAATGTCGAAGATGGATAACTTGATATAAACTCTATGCTAACACGTTTGTTCAGCGCGGAATAGTGGCACCATACCAGCGTATCGCAGATTGGAAAAAGTTTTTATATTCTAATTCTACTAACGATGAAAGGAAACGAAAGATGGAAGGGTTAGTCTTAAATATTTTTTTTTGTGATATCTACTAAAGCACAAATTGAGAATAACATGAAACCAATATTTTTAATCTAATTATTTAAAATCAGGTCAGAAAATCAGAGATAGAAAACCGTTGGATGCAGGTGGCACAGACCGTTGCGAATGGCATTCTCGTGGGGAGGCCTATGTCCAACAGTGGACGTTTTCGGGCTGATGGATGGGATTTAAAATCAGATAGAATATATATTAGGAACTGCATTAAGAAAAAAGAAACTGGATAATTCAGTAAGAATATTTTATTATACATTAGAAACCGGATTGACAGTTTCTTGCCATTGCAGTATAAATAACTATAGCATGTATTTATAAATTAAAAAGGCTAATATCTGTATAACCAATAACATGAAATTGCTATTTTTAATATGAATGCCTGGTTTAGATTTTGATCCAATTTATAACATAAGTATACCTAATTTTAAAGTAAAAACTACATAAAACTCATTCTTACATTTTATTTCAAGAGAAAAGGAGTATAGATATGTGTGTGGAATCTGATATACAATCCTCACTTTCTTTGCATTTTCCTTTATTATTTACTGCAAGTGACAATCATATATGGGCGTAGACAAGATTCTATAGCAGTGTGTAAAAATAAATAAAAAAATAAAGTGATATATAAATAATAATAAAATAATTTATCACCATATCTTCTTCCAAGCAAATATTTTCTTTTTTATTTTAAATAGTAATAATATTTAATAAAATTAAGTCATATCTAGTCTCGTTTAAAATACAAATATATCTATCTACCTATTATATATTAATTTTATAATCCGTCGAAATAATAAATTATCAATAGCTAGTGTAGACCGATCCTATGTTTCATAAACCGAATATTCGGATAAATCGATTCAATTAGGAACTCTTTTGTTTGCAAAGTGCCACTCTCTCGATTGTTTACTAATCGATTCGATAAAAGTGAATCGTAATCGATCTTAATTGATTATTCTTTTTTTCGAAGAAATACGGGTGGTACAAACACAGTTCCGTTCTAATTTTATTATAAACTATGATATCATTATGAAGTCACTTTTATCTTTTCTTATTAGCTTCTTTTATTTGATCTCTTAACAACAATTGCTTTTAAAAAGCTGTTTAATTTGTAATGTTAGTTAATTAATTTGTAAGTAAACTTTAGAGTCTAAATTAGATTAAATTAACTAATGTTGGTAGAGATTTTCTTAGTGCATTAAAGATGATTGAAATGGAATGTAGTTGAAAGAAATTTTTAATTCTTTAACACGAAATTATAAATGAAATTAATGTTCTATATTTTGTACATTAAAAAGCATTACAAATAGTGTTGCCTCTTGTTTTGATAGAAATGCAAAATCCAAATAAATTAATGAAATTCCATTCATCTAACTACAACTATCAATAACTAGGTACATACCACTTAACGGGAGCGGGGCTATGATCACACCTATCTATCATGAGGCTGTTTAAAATAACATTAAATTATTTCCTTGTGTACTGGTATTGAGAATACAAAATGTTGACAATCCTTTCTTTGCCAAAGGAATGGTAAAAATCATAAAATGCTGTCTAAGGGAGACATATACGCAGCTATACCTACTACGCAGGACAATATATTGTCCATCCAACGTGTGCCATCTGCGCAGTCAATTGGCAATATGTAATTGCCCTCGCAGTGTTCGAACATAATAAATATTTCAATTTGAATCTAATTATGTACATAATTAGTAAATTAAGAGTAACAATAGGTAATGATGTACTAGAGCAAGTGGATGAATTTGTATATCTTGGATGTGGATTTAGCCGAGATGGAAGGTACACCACTGATATAGAGCGAAGAGTGAATGCGGGAAATAGAGTGAACGGAGCGTTGAGACAACTTCTCGGCAGCCACCACCTCAGCCAGAAGGCACGTGTAGCAATACATAACGCAGTGCTTGTCCCAACATTACTGTATGGAAGCGAGAGTTGGGTATGCAGAAAAGAGTATGAAAGTAAAATTAATGCGGTCGAAATGCGATCTCTTCGGAAAATCTGTGGAGTTAGGCTGACCGACCGCATTCGTAACGACGACGTAAGAGAGCGAGTAGGTATGAAAGAGAGTATTGGTGTAAAGATGCGAAAGGGAATGCTCCGATGGTTCGGACATGTGGAAAGAATGCCGAACGAACGTCTGGTTAAGAAGATATACAATGCGAAAGTGGAAGAATGTAGGTACCGAGGGAGACCGAGACTAACCTACCTAGACCAGATCGGTCAGGTACTGAAGGAAGGTGGAGTCAAGAGTCTCCGAAACCGGCGAGCGTGTATGAAGAGAATTATGAATGTTGAGGAAGCGAGTGAAGTATGCAGTGTTAGAGTTCTCTGGCACTCTGTACTCTCTGCCTACCCTGCAAGGGATATGGCGTGATGATATGTATGTATGTATGTATTAGTAAATTAACAAAGTATTGTATTTACTTGTTTTTCTCAGATCATATACCTACTACCAATTTCTGTATTCGAATCTCCTCCACATACGGGTTGGCATAGATTTTTTGATATTGTCTTTCTCTTGAATACATTCAAGATTTTTATATGATTAAATGAAAATTGATATGATTAAATAACATACATGTTATGTTATTTAATCATATCAACGGACAGGCCCGCGGCTGCAGACAGAGAAATGTCAACAGCGTGGCCCTACCACAATTAATTACCTTAAATAAAATATAATAAATGTCTTCATCATAGATCTATTTCGTTTTTTTATTTGGCATATGAAATACATAATTACTTTGATTTAAATATTAATTACAGCCATACAAAATGGTGGCAAAAATCTTACATTCAATTAATAAATTATCCATTATATTCAAATTACTGAAAATTTAGCATTTAACATCCTAGATTATTTATAACTTTAACAATTATATTAAATATCAATAATTAATCAATAATTTAGATAATATAGTCATGTCATTGTTAAATACAATTCTAACTGAAAAGTTAGAGTATTAAATCGGTACAACGTGTAATCGTTATTCCAGTAGATGGCATACGTCTCCTATAAACACACAAAATTTAATTGTGATACGTGAGCTCACATTTGTCTAAGTGTTACGACGATTCGAACGGATTTCCAATAGATATGGATTCGAGTTCCACATAACAATCATTTTTCGCTCGTAAACAAGTTTTTATCCATAATCCAAATCAATAATCATTTATTTAATTATACATAGATTATAATTCACTAGCTGACCCGCGAAACTTCGTTTGCGTAGCATAAGAGAGAACAGGATTAGAGTAAGTGGGCCGTAGGCATCTATATTGTGCAGCATGCATTTGCCCAATTTTTACGATATTTGTAATTGACACGCCGCCGCCGCCCCTATTAGTCAAAGCGTGACTTCCACGGTAAATGTGCTATCGAATACTGAAAAAATCTTTTCAAATTGAACCTACAGTTTCTGAGAATAACACGTCTAACCAAACAAACTATTCTGCCTTATAATATTTGTATAGATTAAAGAAACATTTTTATTTGATATCGAACCCCTTCATTTATTGAATAGGTACCTACACATATTTTTTTTTTGGGACCAATCCCACCACACATCCCAGCATTGTAACTCCTGTAAGCCAGAATCTACAATGGTCACCGTAGGCACCGAGATTTGACACTCAGGCAGTCCCGGGAGATGATTTTAATTGTCTTGGAACCCGCAACAAATTTAATTAGAAAAATTAAATAGGAGGCGTTGGCAAAGAGTGATTCCACTTCAGGTACACATATATTTAAATTCTCTTAAAAATGTCATAAGGGGTTAGCGGCTATGAAAGCTATCAACCCTTGCTTTACTTGTGGATGTAAAAGGCAACTAAGGAATGTACTTAATATGCATAGTACGATGCGAGAGAAAAGAATCTCAAAATATCACTATATAACACGTTTGACCAGCGTGGTAGTAGGTCTAATTTCCTCCTAATGTGGAAGAAGCTTGAGCCCAACAGTGGTAAATGAAGAGAAATGCATTGATGTATGGCGGATTATGTAGACGGCGTCCTTTAGACTGAGACAGACATCTATTTGTTCTTTATCCAATCATTTCAATGTTCATGTCATCAAAACACAAAGAGCAAACAAATAAGGAAGCTCTTGTCCACGTTTTATATTTCATTCAGATGATGTTCGTTTAAGATTAGTGGATATCGGATGCCATCAAGTGGTTACCATAGAGCTATGAATATTTAGATAAAAACGACAAAAAATTAAAAAGCAGTCATGAGGACTGCCGACAGAAGTGAAAACTTAAAACTATGAAAAAAAAAAACTGTTTAATGTTTTTTTGATTATATAATATTAGTACGATAAATATGCTGTGCGGTAGCGGCTACGAATACTAACAACCCTTACTTTGCTCGTGGATGTCGTAAAAGACGACTAAGACCCTTATAACGACCTGGGCCAACTCCATCTGATGCCGTTTGTCCACAATTACATTCCCAAGGAGGGTTGACGTCTGACAGGCGGCCAGTCATAAAATTATTGGCAATAACTTTTACAATATGTACTATGAAAGAAGAGTACATATTGTATCAACCCCAAGTAATTGGGATAAGAGTAAGAGAATGATGAGGAGAAAGGCTATAAAATTTAGACTTCGTAATATTCTGCCGTATCATTTTCAATAGTTAATTTACCCAAAATACTTTAATATAGCCACTTTGTATGACAATATTTATTTTAATGTCTATTAATGGAATAAATAAAAGAAAATCACTAAAATTACGGTTTCACTTAAGTTATCATATCATTCTCCTGCTCTTATTCCAATTACTTGGGGTCGACGCAATATGTAGATACTCCTCTTCCTACATACCTACTGCAAAAGCTATTGGCAATAATTTTATGACCGACTGCTTGCCAGACGTCAACCCTCCTTGGGAATGTAATTGTTGACAAAACGGCATCAGGCGGTATTGGCCCAGGTCGAAATAAGGTGTAGTTATCTTTTACGACACCAACGAGCAAAGTAATGGCTAGTAGTATCCGTTGCCGCTACCACACAGCAAGGTTTTAATTAAGTTAATTAGTATGTTAATGCTCTTTATATAACTAGATATACTTATTACAATTTTGTTTACCCCTTATTGTGTACCTACAGGGTACGTAAATTACACATTCAAGATATATGAATATAGATAATCTATCTAAAATTTGCAAAGAAAATACCTAGGACACTTCTACAGACGTATTAAAAACGGGTTGAGTACAACAAGTTGAACAACTCTGTCAAGTTTGCAAAAAATAATTAAATTCATCATCATCATTTTCCTGCTCTTGTCCTCATTATTTGGTGTCGACTCAATATATACGCCTCTTTGTACATATTTCAGAAGTTATTAGCAATAGTTTTATAAGTTATTAATAACAGTTTTAATTATTTTTTTTATATTGCACGACTGCCTGCCGGACGTCAAATCTTCTTGGGAATTTAATTGTTGACCAAACAGCATCAGATGGAATTAGCTCAGGTCGATAATTCAAATTAAAATATCTAATTTATTAATGTGCCAGCTCTATAACATTTGTATGTGCACGTAGATCATAAGTGGTCATCCGAAGTGTTCATAAGTGGTGTTTGCGGTGCGCCATATCGATGTTAGTTATATCCGATTATATCGATTATCAATCAACTCGATATAGAACGGGCTAAGTACGCCATTTTATTATTATATAAATATATTATTTTAACGTCTGGTTAAGAAGATATATAATGCGAAAGTGGAAGGATGTAGGTACCGGGGGAGACCGAGACTAACCTACCTAGACCAGATCGGTCATGTACTGAAGGAAGGTGGAGTCAAGAGTCTCCGAAACCGGCGAGCGTGTATGAAGAGAATTATGAATGTTGAGGAAGCGAGTGAAGTATGCAAGGATAGAGTTCTCTGGCACTCTGTTCTCTCTGCCTACCCTGCAAGGGATATGGCGTGATGATATGTATGTGTGTCTTATTTTATTTAAAGAAATAGAAAACACGTCTGATTAATGTTATATAGTAGGTCAATTTTCTTCTTATAGTGAAGGAGGATCGAGTCCAGCAGTGGGAAATATATGAGCTGATACAAGGATTTTATGAAATATAGCTTCTGCCCTCTGTTTCACCCGTGTAAAAAGTATCATCATCATCACAGCCATATATGTTCCACTGTTGGGCTCGGGCCTCCTCCGTAATCGGCGGGAAATTAACCTACTAGGTATACTACGTTGATCAGACGTGTTGGTATAGGGCTTAGTTTCGAGATCTCCTTCTCTCGCAAAGATGTTATATGTGTTTTATACCTATCCCTTAGTAATCTCATACGATCACCCACGGGTAAGATATGGGGTAGTGAATTGTATTCTTACTCCATCACCACACGGATATGTAAAAAGTATCACAGAATATAAAGCTTTATCGCTAAATAATTTTCCAAGGGATCCTATCCCAATAGGGGACGTCCATTAATCACGTGATCTTTTTTTTAGCATTTTTTGACCCCCCTCCCCCTTGGTGATACGTGGTGAGGTTTAAGACTATGAAGGTTTAGGACTTCGTGATTTTTGTTAAAACCCCTCCTCCCCTTTCAAACCTCAATGTGTGTGACGGACCCTTAACGGGATATAAAATACCTATGTGTTAGTCTATCTGTATACCTACCTACTAATTTACATCCAAATCTGTTTAACAATTTATGCGTAATTGAGTAATAAACATCCAAACATCTTTATAAACATTCATATTTACAATATTTGTAGGATTATATTTAGTTCACCTCAACTCATACATGTCTCATCGCTGGATTCAAGCTTCTTGTACAACAGCAGTGAAATTAACTTATTCACTAGGTATATCACGCTGGGTTAAACGAGTTAGTTTAAGGTTTTTCTTTCGAGTTTTAATGTTTTAATTCTCTTAAATAAATATTTTAGGCATATTAGGTGCTTAGGTTAATCATCTTTTACGAGATCCACGGGCAAGATAGGAAGTGGTGAATTGTATTCTTACTATTATTTGTATAAATATGTAATTCATCGTCACCATTATCCTGCTCTTATCTTAATTAGGTACTTGGACTCGATGTAGGTACTCATCCTCCATCCTACATACCTATTTATTGCAAAAGTTTTTGGCAATCGTTTTATAACCGGCCGCCTGCCAGACGTCAATGCTCCTTGGGAATGTAATTGTTGACCAAACGGCATCAGACGGTGTTGGCCCAAGTCGTTATAAAGCTCTTAGTCATCTTTTACGACATCCACGAGCAAGGTAAGGGTTGGTAGTATTCATAGCCGCTACCACATAGCACAAATTTTATATAATATGAATATATTATTTATATAGGTACTTTATGTAACTAGGTACCAGGAATATTTAATTTGTATTTAAACATTGTTTTATGGTAATTTTAGATCAAATTTTAAATGGATTTGTGTACCTACCTATGCAATCCTCCAATCTTGACTGCAAAGATGCCGACCTACTATGACAAGTGTCTTGAGTTCGATTCCCACGTAGAACTATAGGTAGGTACCTACTTAACTACTTTGTGTGATCCATAAATCGTTTTACTGAGTCGTACGTTAATTTGTGTGGTTTAAATTGGGTATATGTTTGCAAAGTCCACTGTAATACAGGGAATATTTAATAAAAAAAATTAAGAAAAAGAATTAGAATGATATTAGAAATAAATTATTTTTTATTTACCTAGATATAGGTATCTATATGTTTTCCTTCTCTTGTGGTGACGGAATAATACAATATGTTCCCACCCTTTGCTTGCTAATGGTCGTAAAAATTGACTGAGGGTTTGAAATGGAGAGCGGGCAGTAGTATTGCCTCGGGAAACAGTGATCACTAGCGCGCTTGCCAAAAATTACGATTACTGCTCTATCCTCTAACTTATATACGAACCCTACTTACTAAAAGTGAACAGCGAAACATTGAATGCTGATGATAATAATGGTGACAACTTTAAAAAAAAAAAAACATTTTAAATCTAGCGATAAGTAACTTAGTCGAAGCCAGAGAGGTTGATTTGAAGGTTCAAACCCCTCAAAGATAAAAATACTATGCGGTCTTATAACTATTCTATATTTACAGTTAATATCTATTAAATAATCGTAAACCTTACGTATTTAAAAATACTGTAACTACTAGGTAAAGATTATTCATCACCATTTCTGCTTATAAACGTCCGAATGCTGGACTCGAGGTCTCTACAATAAGAGCGTAATTGTCAGTGATCAGACGAGTTGACATATTATCTAGGCTTTTATTTTGACTTTTTCTCTTCTTGCCCAAATGCTATATTCATATCACCAGGCGGCGGCTCAAGCACATGTAGCGCCCGGGTGCAATCAATAACCTGGCGCCCTCTTGTACCAAAGTGGGTTAACAAAATGGAATAGGTTGATGGTTACAAGCGGCTCTCGGCGCCCCCTAACACCCGGCGCCCGGGTGCACCGCACCCTCTGCACTATAGGTAAAGCCGGCCCTGCATATCACCTAGGTACCTACGTATATCTCTTATTCATTTCTTATGACACTTATGGACAAGATAGAGTGGTGAATTGTATTCTTACCCTATCTATCATCAAACGGAAAATAACAAGAAATAATTAATAAAATATAACAACGTAGGTAGCTTATATTGACCTGGGCCAACACTACCTGATGCCATTTGGTCAGCAATTGCATTCCCAAGGAGGGTTGATGTTAGGCAGGCGGCCGGTCATCAAAACTATTACCTACCTACAGGAATTTCCTACAGGAAGAGGGGTAGGTACATATTGCGTCGACCCCAAGCAATTGGGACAAGAGCTGGATAACGGATGATGATGAATTACTGATTAAACAGTTTCTAACTTCTAATTAAGCATTTTTTTGACATGCACCGACCCAAAAATCGATCTAACCTAAACTAAACCGAATCCTGTGTCACGCTAAATCCACCATATCTCTTTTTCACAACGTACCTACCTATCTCGACAAAAGGTGTTAGGATCGTTACACTTTTAAAGGACAAGGATTTGATAAAGGGTTTGTCTTCTTTATCAACGAACACGTAGCTTCCAGAGTTCATATACCTAGGTAAAATATTATAAATATAAATCTGACTTATACTTAGGTAAATTTGAAATTACTTAGAAGTTTTTTATAAAACTGCAGAACGTTCGAGCTTGTTATCTTAAAAAAATATATATGTTTTTCGGTAATCATCGCCTAATTCCATCAATCTAATCATAAATTAAACGAAAACACATAAAAAAATTCCCGAAGAGACAATAAATCATATTAATTATAGATTTTAAAATAAATACCTAACGAAACAAGGAAATGGCCACCCGCGCTCCATGGCAATTCCAATTACAAATCACGCAGCCATAAAAACATCCGAACGAATTTTTCCGCATTCGAAAATTAAAAAGAAAATTTATGTTGACACTTCCACTCACCCACTTCTTTTATTGGTCCGTCAAAAGAGCTGGGTGCACGTGATTGGGCGGTTTAAATGGGGCACTAATGAGGGAAAGGGACACTAGTAAGAGGCTAAGGGAGGTGGATGCATGTGCGACGAGGATGGATAGACACTTGTCAAGTGCTTACTGATAAAGCGCGCGTTAACGGTGAGCGCTAAAGGAAGTTATATTATGAGCAATGCATCGAGTTAGTAGCTCTAATGTAGATTGGCTACAAATCTCATTTTTGTAAAAAAAATAATAAATTATTTGGTTGTTACACGGATGTCAATATTTTCACACCTTTCTTTCAATATCTTTTACATATCGTCTATCCATCCATCCACCCCTATTAACATTCAGTGTTGTACTTAATCCTCCCCAATAATAGTGCCATAATTGCTGCGATTAATTGGTTGTGATTGCGCTTGGTTATATTTCATTTACCATTAGAGTGCTGGTGTTCATTCTCCAACTGTCCTCATTGCGAATATTAACACACGGCTAAGTAGGTAAAAGGTGATGGTAATATCCTTTCCTTAACTGATCACCACGTGTGTACGTATCTATTTAAATTATTCAGTAACTCTTCCAAATACCTACACAAATTTTTCGTATAACGAAATCTTTTAATGATGTATGTATACCTCTGACCTTATTTTGTCTAAGATGTCCAGTAGGTGTCAAAGAATATCGGTCTGTTGCGCTGAACAAATTGCATATTCCTAAGAAGGTCTTACCTATACTACGTCCATTCTGTCCCTATAGGTACCTACTCGTATTCTCTAACACAATCTAACAAGTTTGGAGAATAACGAATATAGAACATTAAGGTTCTACGTATAACACGTAGAACCTTAATGTTCTATATTCGATTTTATAATCATATACATATATATATATATATATATATATATGATTATAAAATACATATATATATATTACCTATAATCAAGAACATATTTTTATTGATTTTTTATGAATTTTTCATGTTTAATTACTTTTTATATTTTACAATACTATAAACGTTTAGGATATTTTCAGCATACCTAGGTATAGATATATTGACAAAAGATATATAAAGCCTAAAAAAACATTCAATATTCACAACATTGTCTTTGCAAAAAATTAAATCAAGTGCCAATTTAAAAAAGTATCACAATATGCATGTGACCTAAGCAATCAAATCGCATTCACGTAAACATCTTTAAGAAAAACTCAACGATCCCCACTACTTACGCTACTTCAGGAGCTTTTTTAAAAAACGACCGCCTTAAATCATCGCTATCCTACTCTAACATGTCTAATACATCATCGAAAGCAACGTATCCCCGTTTCTTTCTAAGGCTTAACGTCACGTCAAACAGGCGGGCAATCTATCACCCAAAGTTTATTCGTTTGAGAAACGCTTTTGCGGTGAGGCGAGTCCCGCGCAGTGAAGTGTAAACTCATGTGTTTGATTCTTTAAAAAAGAAATGGAATCGAAATTAAAGAATTTCAAAGACACTTTGACGTTGCAAGATTGTGAAAAAACAAATTTAAATACACCGTTCTCAATCAACGACATTTTAACCAAAGAGAATGAAGCGAAGTGCGATTTTGAAAATGGAATGTTCTGTTCGGACAAATTTGGCGCGAAAAATATTTTTTTGGGGAATCCTGCTAGTTGTTATACCAAAGAGGATAGTTATGGCTTGAAGAAAGATACTTTGGAGAAAGGTTTGAAGTATTATGACGATTGCAGTGGATACAGAGATTATAGTGGCGATGGAGCATTGGATATGTCGCGAAAAAATAATTATCCTGTCACAGAATTATCAGGTATCTACATATTTTCATAAAATTTATTTTCTATAAAATTCGTATTAAATTAAATCATTATTTTTAAAAAGTGGGAGTCATATAAGATAACTTAAAAGATATAAATATGCAGATATGATCTATGCAAAGGAGGGAAAATTCGAAATAGGAATTCTGGACGTGGTATAGTAGGTAGGTAAATTTCTCTGTTATTGTGGAGAAGGCCTGAGCATAGCAGTGTGATCAAATATGAGCTGAGATGATGATGAGAAAATTAAAATTGTCAGAAGCGTATCAGATAAAAATATAACCAAAAATGTCGTTTAATATATGTAGGTACTTCTTATAACTGTAGAAGGCAGAATTTAAAAAAAAAAACAATTGTAAGGTTAAAGCCATCAATATAAATGAACTAAATTGAGTTTGTTTTCCAATATGAGATCTGGAATTTGAATTCCAAGCAAACGTCACTATTTAGAATCATATGCATGTCCTAATTAATATTATGAATATGTGTTAGTTTGTTTGTTATACTTTTATGCTTTAATTATCTACTCAACAGGTCGCCTTGAAATTTTAAACATACAAATTAGGGATAAAAAATATATAGGTAAATGGTTTCTCTTACAGAATCCAATCTAGAATAAAAATATTATTATTGACAGATACCTATAAAAGTTGATTACTTGCTTTGGACTACACAGATAATGGTTAAAAAACCTATTGTGCTATTGCTATGGGTTCGATTCGCAAGCAGGATAATAATTTGTGCGACTCGCAAATTATTATTATGTATCTGTGTGCAATTTGTGTTAATTATATGTTTGTAAAGATTACCGCAATACAAGGATAATTACCTTGGTGATGAGAGTAGATTAAAAAAAATTGCACGTGAGACCGTCGGTATCCTGATAAGTCATCGAATCCATACCGGGGATTAGCCTAAATGTCTATGTAGAGTTGACATAATGGATTAGGTACAGGTCCGCACGCTGCCCTTTCATCGCCCCAGAAGGTTCGAATGTGACATTCTGCCACAGAAGGCAATATTTTTAATATTATTTTTATACAATACTAGCTTCTACCCGCGGCTTCGCCCGCGTAAAAGGTTACTTTCCTAAAGATTTTCATTCCCTATTTTTATTTTACTCCTTAAGGGTTACGTTAAGTTAGGTTAGTCCTTAAGGGTTTAATTAATGTCATATTTATTTATATCTAACCAATGGCCTTAAAATAAGTTTCAAGCTTCTGGTTTTAAAAATGACGATAATTCCTTACAACTTTTCATCCATCTTTACAACACTTTTTTTGCATTAAAAAGTAGCCAGTCTAGAACCTGACAAAGGACATACCTTTGTCAGGCTCTAGACTATCCGTGTACCAAATTACATTTAGATCGGTTCTGTAGTTTTGGCGTGAAAGAGCGACAGACAGACAGACTTACTTTCGCATTTATAAGTAATATTAGTAAGGATAAAAGTATAAACATATTTATCATCAATATCGTTCTAGTGACAGAGTAAAAATATAATTCACTCACCTTCTATTGTATCTAAGGGTGTCGTAAAAGTAGACTAAGAGTTATAATACACATAACATCTATGTAAGAGAAGGAAAACTCGAATGAAATACAACTACCAACAAGTCTGACCATCGTAGTATTATCATCATCATTTCACTTCACATAGGTACGTCCCACTGCTCGTCCTAATCTACTACGGCCTAATCCACAACAGCAGAAAGAATTGACATCCACGCTGGTGAGCTGGATTAATATAGAGTTTTCCTTACATAGAACATCTATGGATATTAAATATATTTTTCACTCATCTTTTACAACTAACAGTGGTAGAACCACGCTGTTGGCAGTTTTCTGTCGACAGCTGCGAGCCGATCCATCACCGTCCGGGGTGGTACCACACTCTCGCAGAAGATCGACGACCGAGCAATGGCAATATGCCGTTGCGCTTCGTTCGGTGAGCTAGAGAGCCGGAAGCCCACTAGACAGTTTATAGTCCGGTCATACTTCATCTAAACCGCAAAAAGGCGGTGGAAGGGATAGTGTACATCCCCAAAACCTATCCTATACTACCTCTCTATAGCCAAGTAGACTTACCATCGCTATCGCTTCGTTATCTTCAGGTGCCTACCCTTTGAGTCGCATATTGTCGTAATAAAGCCAAACTGCGGCTAGATTTTTTTTATTGTTTTTGATGGCAGACGAGCAAGAGGCGCTTGATGGTAAGTGTTACTGTCGCTTATGGACCATTATAATACCAGAGGACTGCTTAAAGCTGTTGCCTACCAACCGAAACCCATTCAGAAAGAGAAGAAATGAAAGCTGAAAGGCCTACCGCCTTTCGGCTCTCTCGTTCATGGAACTTAGACGTGGATTTTCTGCGAGAGTGTGATAATACCCCGGACGAACGGGCCCTCGAATGTGGAAAGAAAATGTGACTACAGTACCACAACTACCCTATAAGGATCCCTCAGAGAATTTCGTACCTATCTTGGTTTTTCTATAGGTATATTAAGTATGAACTTAAATATAAGAAAAATATCAAGAGTATTGAAAAATATTTCTATTATAACTATAAAAATATTTCTATTATAAACTATACGTACTTAAATACTTTGTCCGTGTGGTGACGGAGTAAGAATATAATTTACTCCCCCTATCTTACCCGTCAGTGCCGTAATAGACGACTAAGATACATAAATATTCATAATTATATTTTTTTTATGCAAGAGAAGGCAAAACTTTAAACTCTATAACAGTTTATTCAAATCTGTTCAGTGCTTTACGAGTGATTGTGTAGAAACATCCAAACATTCAAACCTCCAACCATCTTCGAAAACTTTTAAATATTAGTAAGATAAAACACTTGATATTGAAACATAATGCTTACATGTTCCCGCCAAAGGTTCTAGTGGTCTTTTCAAGGCGAAGGAAGTAATATGAATGACCGCGTATAAATAATTTCTTTAATCGATTTGCGGAACTAGTTTTCCATATTTGTACCCTTAGATACATATATATGATAAAATGAAGACTGTAAAGTGTTCGAAAAGTCAGGCAATTAAAAATCAAATACAAACGCGATAGAATCCCTAAAAGTAGTTTTTTTTATTTCAAATGTGTAATACTCGCGTAAGCATTGGAAATAATTTCGTAAATAATATTTAAAATTAGAACAATAGTTTTTCTCCATGTGGTTGTAAAGTAATAATACATTTCACCACTCCCTTTCTTGCCTGTCGGTGTCATAAAAAACGACTAAGGGATATAATATGCATATAGCGTTTATGAATGAGGAGGAAAACTCAAAATAAAAACCTTATACTAAATAGTATGACAAGCGTGATACTGTAGGTCAATTTCCCTCCTGCTTTGGAAAAAGCTAGTGCCTAGCTGTAGGACATATATGAAATATGATGTGATAATAATGATGAGATAAATAGTTTTTGGATCACATAAAGAAATGTTCTACGTCCAGATTGAACTCAAAAATAACTTTTACGCCATCTCTACATCTGTACTCGCATTGTTCTTTCTTCATTTCTGTTGCACCTACATATGACAAATTGACCTTCTATACTAGTCAGACGGTAACCGATATTTACCTACTGTAGGGAAGACAGGTTATCGTCTGACTAGTCATCATCATTATCCTACACTTCTCCAAATTACTTGGGGTCGACACAACATGTACCCGTACACAATTCAAAAGTTATTGCCAATACTTTTATAGTAGGTAAATTGGCGTTTACTCTTATTTGTATTTATACTTGTACATACATACATACATATCATCACGCCATATCCCTTGCAGGGTAGGCAGAGAGAACAGAGTGCCAGAGAACTCTATCTCTGCATACTTCACTCGCTTCCTCAACATTCATAATTCTCTTCATACACGCTCGCCGGTTTCGGAGACTCTTGACTCCACCTTCCTTCAGTACATGACCGATCTGGTCTAGGTAGGTTAGTCTCGGTCTCCCTCGGTACCTACGTCCTTCCACTTTCGCATTGTATATCTTCTTAACCAGATGTTCGTTCGGCATTCTTTCCACATGTCCGAACCATCGGAGCATTCCCTTTCGCATCTTTACACCAATACTCTCTTTCATACCTACTCGCTCTCTTACGTCGTAGTCGTTAATAGTAGTGTAGTTGGCAACAACTACTGCTGTACAGATGACATAGTGGATAACCACTCTTAACCATTTCATCTCAGCTCATATATGTCCCACTGGGCTCGAGCCTCTTACATAGTGGGAGGAAAATTGACATACTAGGTATACCGCGCTGGTCGGACGTGTTGGTATAGGGTTATGTTTCGAATTTCCCTTCTCTCGCATAGATGTTGTATGCGTTTCACATCCCCTAGTCGTTTTTTACAATCACCCACAGGTAAGATAGGGAGTGGTGAATTGTATTCTTACTCCATCACCATACGGATGTCTTAACAAAATAAATAAAATGTTAATTTTACCTAATATACAGTTCACGCTAGTTTGGAAGTCAGAGCTTGTATACACAATTGTGAAAGTTAATAGTAATAAAAAAGAAAGGACCATGACTAAGTCAAATATCACGGGTTAAATTCCTACGCGGGTCAGTACTTTACGCGATGTATAAATAGTGGTTCTGAATGTGGGTGCAATTTGTGTCCAGTTAATTGTATATTTATTAAGCCCCCGCAATATAAGGATTATTGCCTTAGTGCAAGGTAATATTTAAAAAAAGAACAATATTTTCGAAATTCCAAATTAATATATTTGAAATTCGAATGTGGCAATTATTGTTAGGCGACGGACGACAATGACTATAAGGGCGCGATCACACGGGTCGCGCAACGTACCACCCCGTAACGTCGCCACTTAACCGTCACTTCGTTCTTCCAACGATTACGAACACCCTCATTACTATAAGTGATGACGCTTAAAAGCTACTCACCCTTTCAATTTAGTAATTACTAGTTTTGTACTTTGCACTAATTGTTCGGTTTTAATGTAATGTTTTATTATTGGAATACTATTATTAAGGTCAATTTGTAGGACGGCCAAATGTCAGTACAAAGTTATTCCAAAGACATTTTGTGCTGTGCTTTGATACCATACCATAAAATTTATTATGTCTGTGCTCAAGAAAAATCTTTTTGTTACCTAATGACACATTTATCTCCCATAAAAAGGTATTTAAGTAAATTCTACATAGAATTATTAAAAGAAAGAGTTGAAAAATACCTATTTGGTGAATATACCTAGCAATTTCCCTCTCATAGCAATGGATGCCCCGAATAGTACAGCAGTGGAACGGATATAGACTGCGATGATGAAGATGATGATAATAAATATTTAAGGTTTTCAAATAGGTATGGATTTATATGCATACAGAATTTCAGATATAACAAATATTTTTTAGAAATGATGATGACGAACGAGTGCGATACAAAGGTTTCTAAAACACCCATATATGCTAAGATAAGTAATTTATTTGTCATAGATTTGACAAATAAACTACCTTAAATAATTTCTTTAAGCATTTTCTAAAATCTCCATTCATAAATTTTGGCACGTGAAAAATAACTGCTAATTCAATTCATATTCAGTACCGACATTTTATTTATTTCCACTTTAAACATTGAAAAAGATATCTATTAGATGAGAATTACTAAATTTATAATTGCTATCTTCTATCACCCGATAGCGCTAATTCACCGTACTGTCTACCACAACGCAATAAAATTCGAAAAAATAAAAACATTTAGAATTAAGTTATTATATTCAACCTGCTACTCGCATCAATTAAAGTCACGGTGACAATATAAATGATCCCAAAACTTATAACAATAGAGCATCGCATGCAAAAAATACTGTTGTTACTAGTTACCGCCGCCGGCGTTCCATATTACCGCATTTGAACGCCTTTTACCGCTTCTAATGACCGGCGACAATTTACGTAATGGATCCATTGTGTGCTCGCCTTTATACACGGATGGCGTGTGCTAGCTGATTTAATTGATTTCTTGATCGTGTGAAGTTAGTCTAATGAGTTTTAAGTTTTATGATGTTGGTAGAATTTATTTTACCTAACTATATACTTAATGTTTACTCCCTCTGTAATCAACTTGTGTTATATGTTCCGAATTTGAATTTGACATATTAATATTTCTGTATAAGCAAATGAATGATTGACCGCATTGGTAAGTCGATATTATTGCTCAATATATCCTCCGTACACCGAAGTTAAAGGAGCTGCTCTAGTGCTACATCCAAAAGGTGAAAAGATGCAAGATCTACATAGTTGGTCAATAAAAAAGGACAATGCATTAACGTTTTGAATAAGGCATCAGTTACATTAACTGATGCCTTATTAAGCTTGCTGAAAAGAATTTCCACCCATATTCGGAAAGACCTTGAAAATGAAGAGAGTACAATTTAATAGGTGGAGTAGTGGTTAAGATATTGACTTACCGTGCTAAATATCTCAAAATCAATTCCCACGCAGGATAATACCTACATTGTGTGATCCAGAAATTGGTATTACGAGTCTGGATGTTTAAATTTGTATTCATTAATTGTATGATTGTAAAGCCCAACACAAAAATTAATTACTAAGGATATCGACTATTTTAGAAAAACGTCAATATTCATAGGACCGTATAATTAAATGCTTTCTCTTTTGTTGCAGATGACTACGATTCCCGATCATCGAATACTGGTTCTCCAGTCCGCCGAGCAAATTCATCACCATCATCAGACATCGCCTATAAACCTTTTCTACATTACGAACCACGTAAATGCAGCACCCCACCAAACGACTCCAGGATGATGCATTCTCCTAACTACAACATCAGTGAATACTCCCAAAACAGTGGTAGAAAGAAGAGATCGAGAGCTGCCTTCTCTCATGCTCAAGTCTATGAGTTAGAGCGACGGTTCAGCCAACAAAGATATCTATCAGGACCAGAACGAGCAGACCTCGCTGCGAGTCTAAAGCTCACAGAGACGCAGGTCAAAATATGGTTTCAAAATAGACGGTACAAGACAAAGAGAAAGCAGTTACAAATGCAAGAGAATGGTATGCTTGCAGCGGCAGCAGCTGCTGCGAATCATGCAAGAAAAGTTGCTGTCAAAGTCCTTGTTAATAATAATGGACAACCCAGTCTGCCTGACTTAAAAGCTTATCAAAACCCTATGCTTGGAAAGACGTTAAATCCCCTATTCTCGTCACCGAATCTACTAGAAAGTTCACCAATCTTAAAGCATTTTGCTGGAGTGTATGGCGTTGATTTTGCCAAAAATCCTGAATATAAAACTTTATTACAAGAGTCCTATAACCAAGCTGTTTTACAGTCCCTCTATGGACCTCATTTAAATGTAAACTATCCAAATTTACCATTACCATATATGTATTATCCAGGACATTCTACCTTTGGTATGCCCATACCTTGTGATGTAGACAGAAGTCAAGAAAGAACTGAGAATAAAGAATTCGACGAGAAAGAAAAAACTGAAGCTAAAATAAAGACTCACGTTGATTTGAATGAGAACAGTAATGAGAGTATGGCGAGTAACATAGAAATTGAAAATTAAAAATAAATATCTGCGAATTCCCTCTATTGAGGTTAAACACCAATTAGTAAAACATTATTGCCTGTAGACATTTAAAGTGAGCTTGTTCTATTTTTAAGCGTTAAAAAATCACGTTTCAAATTCATGATTTGTATTTCGAATTCAATTATGAGTAATTAATCTGTTATTTGAAAATTAAAAAAAAACGATTAAAAGATTCTAAATATAAATTTAAGAGAATTCCGCCAATTGATTCTAAGTTTGAATTCGAATTGTCTTTACCAAATGTTTATTTTTATGTGGCAATAAATGAAACCAAAGATCAAGTAACTTTAGCCAAAGCACGTAGTTAGTAGAATTGTTACTGTTAGTTTTATTGTGTTGTAAATAATTATTAAGGTTGTAGATTAAATGTTTTAAAAGTCAAATACATTGGCACGTTTGTATATAGTACAAAACTATTATTAAGAAGCTTAATAAAGGTGTAATAAAATTTAGGTATGTTTTGTTTTCTATTTGTCTTACTGTCCACCAATTTAAAAAATGCAGGCCTTAACTAGTTTTAGATTTAAAATATATCAACCTTTATAAAATGAAGTAACTAGGATGTCTTCATTTTATATCGACCTAGAGACAGTCATATTTTTTTCCCTTTAATATTATCTTTCATCGTACATATTGCAATAGTTATTAGCTATAGTTTTTTGACCGGCCGTCTACCTGACGTTAACCATCTTTGGGAACGTAATTGTTTGACCAAACGGCATCAGGTGGAATTGGCCCGGGTTGATATGAAGATATTAGTCATCAACGAGATTTTTTTTTATTGCTTATGGCGACAAACGAGCAAGCAGCACACCTTATGGTAAGTGTTACTGCCGCCCATGGATCTTTGCTATAACCAAGACTATAGCTAGGCCGCTGCCTACCATTACAATTCCCAAACCCACTCAGCTACGCTTCCGGCTCTCTCGCTCACCGAAAGAAGCGCAATAGCACATTGCCATTACTCAGACGTCGATTTTCTGCGAGAGTGTGGTACTACCCCCGACGGATCGGCCCGCGGCTTTAGACAGAGAACTGTCCACAGCATGGTACTACCACTAATGAAAGAGTGAAGTAAGTACTGGTAGTATCCGTAGCCGTTACGACAGAGAGACACTAAAATGTATTTAACAAATAGCTGATGTATAAATGATACACTGAATACATTTGCCTAGTAATTATTATTATACATTTACTAATGTATACCTTTAGGGATCCTGATAATTTTTTAGCAGCAAATAATTGGCTGGCTTATACAAAGTTTAACTACACTCACGCATAATCAAAAATTTTACAAACCACAGTTCGACTCCCTACTTCCAGTGGATTAATTTTAAATGGGACCACACGGGAAATAAGCACATTCAAATAAAAAAAAATCATCAAAATTGATTCAAGCGGTCCAAAGTTCTGAGGCGACAAACATAAAAAAAAATACATTCAAATTGAGAATAGTGTTGCCCAAATGCAAGATTCTTGTGAGTCTCACAAGTCTTGAAACTCTTGCTGTTAGTATAACACAGAGTCACTTGATTTGATAGAAATGAAAATTCTAACTATATTAATGAAATTCCATTCATCTTGTTGCACTAACTACAACTATCAATCATTAGGTATATACCACTTAACGGGAGTGGAGCTATAATCACACCCATCCATCATGAGACAGTTTAAAATAACATCAAATTATTTCCCCGTGTACTGGTATAAAGAATACAAAATGTAGACAATTCTAGTGGTGGTAGGACCACGCTGTTGACAGTTCTCTGTCTACAGTCGTGGGCCGGTCCGTCCGGGCTAGTACCACACTCTCGCAGAAGATCGACGTCTGAGTAATGGTAATGTGCTGTTGTGCTTCGTTCGGTGAGCGAGAGAGCCGGAAGCTCAACTGGGTTTTTTACTGGGTTTGGGGTTTATATTGGTAGGCAGCGGCCTAGCTATACTCCTAGTATAGCAAAGGTCCATGGGCGGCAGTAACACTTACCATCGGGTGTGATGCTTGCTCGTTTGCCACCAAAAGCAATAAAAAAAATTTGCCAAAGGAATCGTAAAATGCTGTCTAAGGCAGCAGTGCCAAATTCTTGCAGCGAGTTTTGCTCTTGCATTTGGGCAACACTAATTGAGAACCTTCTCCTTATTTGAAATCAGTTAAAAAGAGCAATATTTGAATAGTATTATAATTAGCTACTATCCATGTTGTGACGGAGTAAGAATAGAATTTACCAACCTATATCTTGTCCATGGGTGTCGTAAAAGATGACTAAGGGATATAACATGCCTATAAAATCTATGCAAGAGAAAGTATAGTAAAAATAAATTCTTATAGCAAACTGTCGTGATCAGTGTGTCATAAAAGGTCAATTTCCCGCCCATTTTGGAGGAGGATCGAGCCCAGCAGAATTCATATGAGCTGAAATGATAATGATAATGAATTTGCTACTGCACTTCATTCAGCGAACGAGACAATAAGAGAACACTACGTTACGGTAGGCTGTAACCTGGCTGTTCCGGTGGCCCTCTCTCCTTTTTTTTTGTTGTGTGACGTAGTTGTTAGCCTCAGATGGCTATGACAACTTTACCCGGACTGTGGGTGAGCGCTGAGGGCTCTCAACCCGTGTGGCCTACTCTCACGGTGTGGAGAGGTATATTGCGGGTCGGGTCAATGGGGTCGCGCACCGCTTCGTCTGTCGCCTAGGACGGATTTAGCGGGGTATGACCTGCCCGCCGCTAAAAACAAAAGCCAATAACCTGACTCTGCCCTTACTATTAAGGTTTATTAGTGGTAATTACTGTTTATCATAAAGCAGTCTTCTGCCCTGTTTGCCACCCAAGGTAATCACTTGCTTGGATGTCATAAAATTCAATGCGAAAACAATTTATATTAATTTGTGACTTACAGACAACTGGATTTTTAGACTTATAAATAATGTACCTAGACCAGATTGGTCACGTACTGAAGGAAGGTGGAGTCTCCGAAACCGGCGAGCGTGTATGAAGAGAATTATGAATGTTGAGGCAGCGAGTGAAGTATGCAAGGATAGAGTTCTCTGGCACTCTGTTTTCTCTGCTTAGCCTGCAAGGGATATGGTGTGATGATATGATAAATAAAGTAAATCTGTATAGTATCTGATTAATAATACAATTCACTACCCTTTGCTTTACTATATGTGACATAAAAGATGACATCAATGATAACGAAATCGTGGTAGGCAGATCAGGGAAATAAGGCAATTAAGAAAAATAATAAAAGCATTCATGAGGACTGCCGACAGAGGTGAAAACTTAAACCTATGAAAATAAAGAATATTATAAATTAAAATAGAACAACAAGTAAATACGTATTTCAGCTAATTAACGACGCTCACACTGTTTACTTTGCTGCATAGCAAGAATACCACGCGCATGTGCTTGGAATTTACCGACTCATTCTCTTTCTCTCTCCTACTTTCCACCTTCGTGTATCTTTCTTTCTTTCTCCCTCTTGCGTTAGAATATTGGACGCTACTCATTGCCAACACACGCGCTGGCCTGTAACAGATATACTAGCCGCATGCGTTCGAGTGCCATTGCGTTAAACGTTTATCGCAACCTTGTTGGCAGTCGCATTAAAAGTTTCACTTCAAAAAGCCTTTCCTCTTTTTTTATTCACGTTGTGAAAATGTGCTAGTTACAACCGCTGGGTGTGTGGGGCTCGTCAGCTAACCTGATCGAACAGAATACCTAACAAAACCACAGCGGTACCCACTTCGGCTCTTTTACTGAATGTCGGGTAGTTTGTCTGATAACATTCAATCCTCGACATTACCATCGAACAAAAACCCTATACTCACGCTCTTGGCCAATAGTAGTAGATCAATTGCCCTTTCACTTTGGAGAAGATTCATACCCAACAATTACACTTAAATGTACTAAAATGAATAAAATATACAGCTTTATCATCAATCAACCTACCCAAGATCACACCCCTTTCTGAATTTTTCTATAACTTTCAATTCTTAATACGTGATTTTACACATAAAAACTAAAAAAAATAACTTATTTTCTCTTTGAAAAGCCAACCTTCAAACTAAATCCGAGTGTCGCCGGTAATTGTCGAACTGTTCCGGGACAAGTTAAAGATGGTGCTCGACACAAGTGAAGAATGGTCGAGAAATCACCGCGCGACAAATTGCTTCAATACCTACTTGAAATACTTTCAGCAAGCAAGGAGAAGGCTTTACAAAAAATGTCTCAATTAATATATTTAAACGCTTATAAAACAAAACTAAATTTCATCATCATCAGAGCCTCCGAAACCAGCGAGCGTGTATGTAGAGAATTATGAATGTTGAGGAAGCGAGTGAAGTATGCAAGGATAGAGTTCTCTGGCACTCTGTTCTCTCTGCCTACCCTGCAAGGGATATGGCGTGATGTTATGTATGTATGTGTCATCATCTCAGCTCATATATATCACACTGTTGGGCTCCAGCCTCCTCCATAATGGGAGAGAAATTGACCAACTGTACCAAGCTGGTCAGACGTGTTAGTATGGACTTTAGTTTCGAGTTTTCCTTGTCTTGCAAAGATGTTATATGCGGTTTTTTATCCCTTAGTCGTCTCTTGCGATCACCCACGTTTAGATAAGGGGTGCTGAATTGTATTCTTATTCGGTCATCAAACGGATTAAAAAAATCCAAAATTTTTAGTCCATACATACATACATAGCTTCACGCCTGTTTCCCAGAGGGGTAGGCAGAGACTACGGATTGCCACAAACCACGATCGTGGCATACTTCCATCGCTTCATTCACACTCATAACAGTCTTCATGCATACTCTACGATTACGCATACTCTTAATATGACCTCTCGTCCATCTTTTTATTCCATTTGAAGTAAAACTAATTTTAAGGATTCTATCGCGTTTGTATTTGATTTTTTGATATTGCGGGTCTGTCATCCCGCAATCATGAACATATAATGAACGTATAATTTACGAATATTTATTCTGTTTGGTGACCGATAGTGGTAAGTTCACAACTATTGACATGTTTTTGTCAGCAGCAAATAAAATTCACCACCTTATCTTGCATGTTGGTGTCGTAAAAGATTGTCAAGGAATAGAATATATATTATGATAATTATGATGATGATGATGATACTTACGTGACCCACCAGGCCTAGTTTATATTTAATAACATTAACCGGTCTATTCAGTATATCTTTCTGTGCGATTACATGGTAAGAATACCATTCACCCCTCCCTATCTTGCCTATAGTTGTGTTAAAAGACGGCTATGGGAGAAATGTAGATAACATTATAGATAACATAT
This sequence comes from Lymantria monacha, assembly GCA_905163515.2. NCBI lineage: Eukaryota > Metazoa > Arthropoda > Insecta > Lepidoptera > Erebidae > Lymantria > Lymantria monacha. The sequence continues at coordinate 8,926,500 of LR991081.1, read as the reverse complement.
AGATGAAGAGAAAGAAATCTTGAAATATAGTCCTACATCAACCCGTCTGAGGAGCGTGGTATATTAAGCTAATTGCCCTCCTTTCCTGGAGGAAGTACGAGCCCAACAGTGGAATGTATATGATCTATAATGATGATGAGGAACCAGACTATTACCTCAGTTGAAAATAAAGCTGGAGAGGCAAATCAAAGGCACATTAATAAAACATGCTTGGCAAGTAGTTCCAACGGGAAGTAGGTAACAGTGACGTATTAGGTACTATCCCGGGTGACCGGCCCACAGCTGTAGACAGAAAACCGCCAACCCAAAGACTTATCGACACATGTAGGACAAAATTAAGATTTATGTGAATCACAAATTGGTAATTAGAACTGTTTTTAACTGTCGAAAAAAAAGGAAGAGATTCTCAAGTCAACGCGTAATTTTTTTTTTAGGTATGACCACGCATAACTTTTTATAGAGTAGTCTGATTTTGATAATTCTTTTTTTATTGGAAAGGGTACCTATATCTCGAAGTTGTTCCCATATAAATTTAGAAAAAAAAAATCCATCCCTAAGTGTAGGAAAACAGGAGACGATTTGTAGTACATTCACAAATTTTATTATAGCCAAAAAAATATAAAATAAAAACTTATTAACAAAAAAATTAAACCGTCGTAAAAACTGAAAAGCAAAATAATAAACTTTGTTTTTATTAACCTTAATAACTAAGTTCTTGAACTAATTTACGTATACCTACCTAAGTAATTTTGAGTCGGCGTCGGAGGTAATTTAATGATCATTGTTCGTTGATTGTTTGGCGCCGACTCAAAATTACTTAGATGTATCTAATTTAGAACTTAGTTATTAGAGTCAATAAAAACAAAGTTTATAATTTTTTTGCTTTTCAGTTTTTTCAGCAGTATAATTCTTTTTTTTTTTAAGTTTTTATTCTTCTAAAAACGATACTTCATTTTGCGTAGGTGCTTAAAAATATCAAAAAAGCTTACTCCACACAATTTATCCATGTTCTTGAATAAAATTATCATATGAATACAAGTCGGTAGAGGCGCGGGTGGGAGGAGCGAGCAGACATTATGAAAATGCCAAGCTTTGAGTTCCGGACGAAGAATTCCCGAAGACTTGAACTGATGAGTGACGCGTTATGATTTAAACTTTTGAATAGAAAATTAAATGGTGCTTATTGAAAGTGGGGAATAAGTATATGATGTGATTTAAAGTGGCGAGGTACGAAAAACCACAGAGTTTTATTTATTAATAGTACCTAATCTATTTTCATCATCATCATCTCAGCTCATATATTTTTCCACAGTTGGGCTCAAGCCTCCTCCATAATGGGAGGGTAATTGACCTACTATACACGCTGGTCAGACGTGACGGGTTTTGTTTCGAGTTTTCCTTCTCTCACATAGATGTTATGTATATGTGTTTTATATCCCTTAGTCGTCTCGTACGATCACCCACCGGTAAGATAGGGGGTGGTGAATTGTATTCTTACTCCGTCACCACATGGAAGAGTTTTACTACATGATTATTTATTTTTCTTACTTTTATTTATGTATTTTTGCTATTATTTATTTTATTAACATACCCTATTATTATCATCCTGTTATTATCTCTATATTTTCGTGTGGTGCCGGAGTAGGAATACAAATCACCACCCCCTATCTTCTGCGTGGGTGATCGTAAGAGACGACTAAGGGATATAAAACGTAGATATATAACATCTATGCTAGAAAGGGACAACTCGCAACAAAACCCTATACCAACACGAATTATTAAATACATTGCATAATAAAAAATATTAGTAATCTATATTTCCGTGTGGTGACGGAGTAAGAGCGGCTCCGCACTACATCCGATCCGAATCCTTGAAAATATGATCCGTCGTAGCCGTAGAACTATTTCTATGGTAATTTACGCACTACATCCGATCTCCGTTGTCCGATTTCTTTCCGTCATTCTAGAATCTCCATGCCGGAGAAGATTTTTGACGGACTGATGTAGCCATAGAATTATTTGTATGAACGTACGTCTACGTTCTTCGTACGTACAATACTATCTATTACCAGAAGTTGACGTCGATTTAAAGGACTCATGATCAACGACGTGAACACTCTGCTGTGGCGTAAAATGTAAATGTGGCGTAAAATCAGGTAATTCGGTCCGAGTTTTCTAGATCCATATTTTCACGGGTTCGGATCGGATTCAGATTGGACGTAGTGCGTAATCGCTCTAAGAATACAATTCACCACCCTTATCTTCCCTTTTAAAAAATAAGGTATCTATAAATACCTACTAAGTAGGTACTTAGTAATAGTTTAATATTTTGATAGTATTGAACTCGATCACCGTAAAAAATTTCTAGATATTTTAGAGAAGATTGGGTTTGATACAAACACGCTGAATTAAAATAGGATTTAATGAAGAAATTGTAAAAAAACTTAATTGATTTCGTGCTAAATACAGTGGGTAGGTACAATTAAATACGATAGTTAGTACCAAATGTATTTCCTTGTTTTATACTACAGCTACTTACCTATTATGTGTTGTGGAATGATTCCGGCGAAACGTGGGGAACGCAATTAACCGATAGTCGATGTACTAACTTGTAAACAGTGCATTACCGCTCATCCTCTCAATACAACTGCATAGGGTTGGACTTAACATCGTTCGACATCGACAGATTGTATTATACAAATGGGCAAATTTGTTATTATAAGATAATCTAAAAGTACTAATTTTAAAATAATAATTTTAAAATTTAAAAGTTATATTTTTTACTGTCGTTTATCGTTGAAGGGATAAAACAAAGCTATAAACGCACCTACATTTAATTTCCATAATTCATTGATTAAAACCAGGCGCACATAAGATTGTAAGAAAAGGGGTCTATGCGTGAATGTGAGCAAAACCAAAATAATGGTCTTTGAAAGAGATGAAGCCAGAACAGATGTATAAGAGTAAAAATAGGTAATGATGTACTAGAGCAAGTGGATGAATTTGTATATCTTGGATATGGTTTTAGCCGAGATGGAAGGTACACCACTGATATAGAGCGAAGAGTGAATGCGGGAAATAGAGTGAACGGCGCGTTGAGACAACTTCTCGGTAGCCACCACCTCAGCCATAAGGCACGTGTATAATGCAGTGCTTGTCCCAACATTACTATATGGAAGCGAGAGTTTTGATATGCAGAAAAGAGCATGAAAGCAAAATTAAAGCGGTCGAAATGCGATCTCTACGGAAAATCTGTGGAGTTAAGCTGACTGACCGCATTCGCAACGACGACGTAAGAGAGCGAGTAGGTATGAAAGAGAGTATTGGTGTAAAGATGCGAAAGGGAATGCTTCGATGGTTCGGACATGTGGAAAGAATGCCGAACGAACGTCTGGTTAAGAAGATATATAATGCGAAAGTGGAAGGATGTAGGTACCGGGTTAGACCGAGACTCACCTACCTAGACCAGATTGGTCACGTACTAAAAGAAGGTGGAGTCAAGAGTCTCCGAAACCGGCGAGCGTGTATGAAGAGAATTATGATGTTGTTCGAGTGAAGTATGCAAGGATAGAGTTCTCTGGCACTCTATTCTCTCTGCCTACCCTGCAAGGGATATGGCGTGATAATATGTATGAATGTATGTATGAAACCAGGTGCACCAATGTTGGCGTTCCAAGCCTCTGTCTTTCTAAAACTGAGAAAATCTGCAGAAAACTGTAGTTATATATTTTCACTTAGAATTCAATCAAATAAAAGTTAAGTTAAATGAAAGTAAAAATCTTTATAGCACACACATACAAGTTCTAAAAAATCTCACATGAGATTGGGGAAGGGGGGGAGGCGATCGGTAAAAAACTTACTACATTTCACCAACGGAGGGGGGTCAAAAATTCCCCAAAAATGCGTGACGTAATTAATGGACGCCCTCTAAATATTACTTGGGATCGACACATTATTTAAACATATTTATTGCAAAAGTTATTGGCAATAGTTCTATGACCGGCCGGAACATCAACTTTCCTTGAGAATATAATTGTTGATCAAATGGCATCAGTTGGAATTGGCCCTGGTCGATATAAAGGTCTTATTCTCCTTAAGACATCTACGAGCCAAGTTAGAGTTGGTAGTATTCGTACCTGCTACCAATCAACATCATATTATATACTCGTATATAAATTTAAATGATACTCGAATAGCTTATCGATGTTCAAGTACAACACTAGTGCGGTACACTTTGCATTAACAGTCGCACTCTAGGCGGCAGCACTGTCTCGTGTTACAAGCACGTGCGCCGGATATGTCGTCAGGTAAACAAACACGACCCGTCACTATTAACTATATACTAATTATAGTCATTAATTGTTTTAAAGTAATATGTTTAATGACATTTATTTGTGGTGTTGATTTAAAATAAAATTGAAAAAAAAGTGTGTGTGTATTATGTACACGCGTTAGAACTTATATCTATTTCTTTGGCGTAACAAGATAAAAATCTTTTAAAAAAAAATATTTTTCGTCTTATTCTACGTTTGTAGAAAAAACGACACTAACAATAGAAAAAAGATATTTAATATATTGAAAGTTTTATTATAACGCATTGTCTAGTTAAAAAACTTAAATGTTGACTATAGCTAGCTCCAGGGTTTTTCGTGATGGTGTGCGCGCGCATCGTAAAAATCCACTCTCATAATTTTTCCCTAACGCGCCAAAAGAAGTATATCTTCAAAAGTCCGTTATAACCCTTCCAAAACAACATATACGTATTTTTAAATTGAGCTGTAACTGTAGAATAATTTATGTTTTCTTTATTGATATAAAAATCTACATTGAATTAGTAAACATTATATAGGAACAGTATACGTTAAGCAGTTCTATTTTCAATTTTATTTCTATAAGTTTCTAGTGGAAATGTAGAATATCATTTCATTAGCAGTTTTTAAATTTTATTTAAGCTTTTGCCCGCGACTTCGTCCACGCAGAAGTCATCTCTGACAGAGTTAAATAGAAAAAGCAATGCAAGGTGTTGAGGGTTTATCGCTAGGACGATGATTAACAGCGTCAGAAACTGGAATGCGGTCGCCGTCTTCTGCGAGTTAGTTGTCTAACGGAATTAGGCAATAGGGTGGGCCCGAGAGAAAATACTCTACGTTGACACGCTCTACCGTCGGTGCTACTGCATGAGGGCTTCGACCCGAGATGATCCCCGGTTGCGGTGGCCCGCCCGCATAATGTAGACGTACGTGTACGGCGCACTATGGGGTCACGCGTCACCTCAGACCGAATTGGGCGCGGTGTGTCTATAATTCTATATACCATAGCCGGTCACTAAAGAAAAGGTTGTTCTATTCATTCTACAAATTATATTGCCTTTAATATACTATTTACAGTATGACCATGGGATAAAAATATAATTATCGCCACCCTTTATTTGACTGTTTTGTTTCAACAGCAGAGTTGCGACCTCGTTAGATATCATTTATTATTTGAGTTATGGAGTGAACATTTTTGAAGCTAAACTTAACCTGTATCTTAAACCCTTAGGCAAGAACCTATTGCCGTCTACTATGTGTATCGTGTCAGCTCTCACGCCGGCACTGGTCGCCACGACGGCACTGGTGCAGGTTTGATGGAGAGGGAGAGAGAAACACGTGTTTATTTATTTATAACGAAGAATATTTGTACGTAATTTTAAAAGAATCGATAAAGAAATTGCCCCATACACACTTTGCCACTTTGTTACACCTCCTTAGGGGCGGAATTCATAAAATCCTTTCATATTGAATATCTATGTCATAACAAGAAACGTGCGTCAAAATTTAATGTTTCTAGTTTTAATAGTTTCGGTTTGGCGGTAATGAGTCGTTCAACCCGCTTCACAGGCCTAATTTACATAACCAGAGGGTGAAAAATGACAAATGCCGGATCTCGTACCATAGAATGTTTGATTCGACTCGTAATTTGAAAAGAATCAATAAAGATTTTTTTCTCCCCATACAAAATTTGCCACTCTGTTTTTACCCCTTAGGGGTGTACTTTCGTAAAATTCTTTCTTAGCAAATTTCTATGTCATAGAAAGAAACCACTGTCAAAATTTCAAGTTGCCAGCTTCAGTAATATCGGCTTGGCGCAAATGACTTAATGAGTCGTTCAACCCGCTTCGCAGGCCTAATTTACACTCCCAGAGGGTGAAAATTAAGAAATGCTGAAACACGTATTTATTTATTTTTACTGAAGATAATTTGTACGTAATTTGAAAAGAATCGATAAAGATTTTTCTCCGAACATTTTTTTAAATCGATATAACTTTTTTATTTATAAACCAATTGACATGAAATATAGCCTAAATATTAAGTGGAACTTACCACAATACATTAGCGAAAACCGCGTCTAAATTGGATAAGCCGTTTCTGAGATTAGCGTGCACAAACGCACAGACAAACAGATAAACAGACAGACAGATAAACAGACAAAAATTTTAACAATCATTGTTTTGGATTCTATTTGTATTGATAAAGGTCCCAGTAATATTTTTTCTCATATATCTTCCATGTACAGACAGCGATCCGTTACATTTTTATTATGTGTATAGATTGTTAGGTTCATAATCATGTTGAATACTAGATGTTCTAAAACATAAGAAAAGAGAAACTGCTAACTTGCCGAGTAAGTTTAATAAAGTTTAATAATGGTAGGACCACGCTGTTGACAGTTCTCTGTCTGCAGCCGTGTGCCGTTCCGTCCGGGGTAGTAGGTACCACACTCTCGCAGAAGATCGACGTATGAGTAACGGTAATGTGGTATTGCGCTTCGTTCGGTGAGCGAGAGAGCCGGAAGCCCAATTGGGTGGGTTTTGGGTTTATATTGGTAGGCAGCGGCATAGTTATACCCTTGGTATTGCAAAGGTCCATGGGCGGCAGTGACACTTACCATCAGGTGTGCTGCTTGCTCGTTTGCCACCACTAGCAATAAAAAACAATAAAAAATGTATGTACACGGATGAGCCCTAGCACCTAACTAGGTCACCCTTTTTTTTTTTTTTTCTTGCGGTGGGCTATGGTCGTCGCACCCCGCCAAATCGGTCCGGGGTGACGGAAGAGGCGGCGCGCAAGCACCTCCTCCTCGCCGTGCGAGCGGGCCACCGGTACCCGATCTTTGTCTTCGGTGGCCCGCTCGGCTGTATGCCCTGCATCAACTCTAAGCTGTAACTATGAAGTGTTATTAAATCTTTTTATTTTCAGCTTCATAGCCTACCTACCGTATGCCCTCCCCATCGCCACTTAACTGAGCAATGGCACCGATTCCTTGACTTCAGTGGTCAGTCCGGCGACAATAATCAGAATAGGACCACATAGTTGACACCTTTCTGTTTACAGCCGTAAGCCGGTCTACCCGGGGTAGTACCACACTCTTGCAAAAAATTGACGTCTGAGCAGTGGCAATGTGTGTGCTGTTGCGTTTCGTTCTGTGAGCTAAAATGCCGAAAGCTCAGCTTTTCGGGTAGGTTTGAGGTTTGTATTGGTAGACAGCAACCTAGCTGTACCATTGGTATTGCAAAGGTCCATGGGCGGCAGCAACACTTACCATCACGTGTACTACTTGCAGGTTAGCCACAAACAGCTATGAAAAAAAAAAAAATTTAAACTTCAGCCTTCAGTTGACACTGCTAGAGGAGTTTTGGCGCGAATGTGGAAATGTCATGTCACGCTCTTGTATTACATTCATTTCTTTAGTGTTTTATGGTGTTATATTGAATAATTTTGCTGGTATTTTATGCAATATGGTACAGTTAAAGTGCTGAAGTGTAGTGAATATGGTATAATAGTGGTTTACGTGTATTTTCATATTTGCCCAAAATTCCCAAAGAAAATCATTGATTAGGTTATCAGCGCCCGATTAATGGTAACGACTTGACTTACTGACAGACAATGACTATTAAGGCTACATAATATGAAGAAATGATGAACAATATATGAAAAATAATTAAATAAGTCTTGGCTGCATGGGCTTTGATCCCTTTGCCTGTCCGAATGGACGAACAGAACCAAAAAAAAAAATGACACTGGTAGACATAGGCCTCCGCCATACGGGTTGAGAGCCCTCAGCGCTCACCCACAGCCCGGGTAAAGTTGTCATAGTCATCTGAGGCTAACAACTAAGACACACAAAAAAAAAAAAAACACTTCAGCCACAGGTCGCAGCCATTAATTGGAGGCAATATTGCCACAAGCGTCATGTTTCAAAAGCGAGTTGGCGATCGCATTTACCACACTGATCAGACGTATAAGGTATAAGAATTAATTTCGAGTTTTTCTTTTCTTGCATAGCTGCTATTGGCATATTATTATGCCTTAGTCGTCATTTACGACTACTATGAGTGAGGAGGAAGTAGGAGGTTTTAAATTATACTTACACTCCGTGGAAAATTTGGTATTACATTAAATTTTGAGTTTTCAGTGAACACGGGACATTTGTCGTTTTTAAGATTCCCATGGAACAAGAAAATGTTGCCAATTATATTTCGTACTTAACAAAATAATATACTTATTAATGAAAAAAAAAATGTCCTCCCGTGACCATGAACGTGTTAGAACGTCAGGCAATTAAAAATCAAATACAACCACGGGAGAATTTGTAAATAATTTGGCAAATTCAAAAGTGCACGCCTCATAATTTCTATATTATTTGCCATAGTCAATGCCAGAAATAAAAATGAAAGAAAAAAAAATTCTTTTGATATTTGATGTCACTCTCGACATAGTGCTAAACATAGCTGTTCGTTTACAATAGGCTATATGAGAGTTGTTTCCTTTGCCTGTCCGAATGATTGAATGCCGAACGAACAAAAAAGTGTAAACGAACCCAATTTTCATAAGGTAGGTATACAAACACTAATGACTAAGCAGTTTAGTTTTTTATTAATTGCAATTAAACGAAACAGAATTACCAAGCCATTTAAGAAAGGGGACAGCGCGTTGCGATTATGAAGTATTTAAAAAAAATTGTTTTATACATTATATTTTACGGTCGTGATTGTGCCAGATCCAGAATATTTTATCCGATGTGCTTGAATATTTTCAACTATTTTCTTACTTTAAACAAAATAATTGCTTTTTAAAAATTTCATATACGTAGCGCGCAAAATAGTTTCATTTCAAATGTGTTATACTCGCGTAAACATCAGATATCGTTACAAAAAAAAAGTGTTTAAGAGGGTCTAAATTATATGTATAAATAGCATCTAAAGTTTTTTTTATTGACCAGTTGTTATTAACGATTCAACATTTAGTAATTATCACTTTGCATACGTTAACAATAACTGCGCAAGCGCAATCATTTTGATGGCGGTCGTAACCGTGCAATGGGAATTACAATGTTTACACATCGAACGAACACATTTGGTATGGATCGCGATTGATGTGGTTCTCATGTGGAATATGGTTAAATTATTATTGTGTATCTTCGTGAATCATTAATGATTCAATTATTGAAATCATTAGCAGACGATTTTCTTTATTTATTTCATTTATCTCATCTTATTTCAGCTCATATATGTCCTACTATTGAGCTCGAGCCTCCGTCATAATGGGAGGGCAATTCACCTACTATACCGCGCTGGTCAGACGTTGTTGGTATAGAGTTTTGTTTTGAGAGTTCTTTCACTTGCATAGATGTTATATGAGTTTACGGTCACCCACGGATAAGATAGGGAGTGGTGAATTGTACTCCTACTCCGTCACCTCACGGATAATTCGTGAATCATTACAGATTCAATTATTGAAATGATTATCAGAATATTTCCGTATGGTAGGGGAGTAAAGATGCCGCGGGTGACTGGATCGGGGAATTAGTCCGTCACCCGCCGAGAGGCCGACCGCGTGAGGAAAGACCAACATCCTACCCGAGGGGGGGACGTCGGTCGAGGAGAGGGTACTTCTCAGGGGTATTCCGTCGGGCCAACCACTGACGTCAAGTCACTCTGCTCCGGTGGTTGGCCCAACGACGAAGGCGACGTCACGAGTGGGTTACGGGTGCGCGTGCTTACGCCTCTCTGTCACCCCGAACGGAGTGGTGCGAGGAGTGTGCCGACCGTAACCCACCCCCCAAAAAAAAAAAAAAAAAAAAAAGGGGAGTAAAGATAAAATTCACCCCTCCTTATTTTGCCATCGTACCTATATCTTAAAAGACGATTAAGGAATATAATATGCATATAATATTTATGTAAGAAAAGGAAATCCCGAAACTATTCACATTTCTCCTTAGATCGGATAAACAACTGCACAAATGGCGTAGTGGTTAAGATACCGATCTTCCGTATCCCGTGACCATGATTACTGCAAAGCGTTCGAAAAGTCGGCGTCGGGCAATTATAAATCATATACAAACGCGCTAGAATCCGTAAAAATAGTTTTATTTCAAATGTGTAATATTAGCGTAAACATCAAAACATTACATACCAGTTTTTCAAGTTTTAAAATAAAAACAATAAAAGTTATTAATTTTATAAGAAATATATAATATACATACATATATATAGCTTTTTTATAGAACAAAAAATAAAATTACTTTAAAACGTTTTACCTCTAATGGCTTAAACGTGAAAAGGTTTGAACCTTTTATCAACCCTTTAAACAAAAAATCGCACAAAAAGCAAATTAGTAGAGATTGGCCACGGCACTTAAGTAACAGGCAAAACATATTGACGTCCCGCTTAGACGAGACGGCAAAAAAATCAACCCACATTTAGTGTCCTACTTCCTATCTTTTAAATTTGCGTAATTTAATTTTAACATAAGTTGCTAGGTACGCTTTAAATAAAGATAAGCAACACATCCCATCCCTCTTTTGTTCGTGGGTGTCACAAAAGACGATTAAAGGATATAAAATGCATATAATATCACACTACAAGAGAAAATGAATTCAAAATGAAACCCTATTCAACCTGTCTGATCAGCGTTGTACCTACAATAGATTAATTTCCTTTCCATAGCTGAAGAAGCTCGAGCCCAGCAACGGGATATCAACTGAAATGATAATGATGATGAAAAAACACAAAGACCTTTACGAATCAATTAAAATAGCTACATTATATATCAATAAAATATAATTAACAATTAAAGTTTAGCTGCTTTTCAATAAATAGTTCCATCTAATCTGACCCTATGCATCTGCCAGAAGATCTGACACCATAATAATGTGATTAGTAACCAATTCTTTTTTTTTGCGGTGGATATCATAAAAGATTAAGAACTAAGGCGATTCAAGCAGACAACCTTAATATAAAATAGAAAACTCTAAATAAAGTTTTATGCCAACTTTCACGTTCGACTAGCGTATTATAGTTACTTTTTTTTAAAAAAGATATTTTTTTCTAGTATAATACGCTGGAAAAAGGAGAAAAACAAAATGTATCGATTAGCATTACACAACAGCTTAATCGTGAGAGAAATCCGTGTTCAAAAAAACACTAACTAAACCCATATCTAGACTGTACCAAGCAAGATATCTTATTCTAAAGACAGTTGTGAGTGGATATGAGTATGAGTACTTCATGTCACTTTCCCATATTGAATCTCGTCTAGACACAGCCGGCGTCGACCACCGGGACGGTCACTTTAAACTCACCGACTTGGCAATTAATGTGTTTTAAGAGTATAGACCTCACTTGGTGGTCCCTTTGCGAATTTGTGAATGTGATTTTTTATAAACGATTGAGAAATTGAGAGAGAAGTGCTGTAATTTATTTTTTACTAAGATGTAATTGAATAAAGAGGATAATCGTATTCTAATTTTTACGCGCGTATTACACATTTGAAACAATTTTTACGGGTTTTATAGCGTTTGTAATTGATTTTTAATATTAGTCCTTCCGTAATCATGAATGCCGTAAAGTGTTCCAAACGTCGCTAAATTAAAAATCAAATATTTACAAACGCGATAGAATTCGTAAAAATGATTTCATTTCAACGAAGTAATAACTTTTTTTTATTGCTTTTGTTGGCAAACGAGCAAGCAACACACCTGATGGTAGTGCCACTGCTGCCCTTGCAATGCCTGACCTTTGCAATACCAAGGGTATAGTTAGGCCGCTGCCTGCCAATATAAAACCCCAAACCCACCCAGTTGGGTCCGGCTCTCTCGCTCACCGAACGAAACGCAATAGCATATTGCCATTACTCAGACGTTGATCTTCTGCGAGAGTGTGGTACTATACCAGTACAACCGGCCCGCGGCTGTAGACAAAGAACTGTCAACAGCGTGGTCCTACCAGTAGGTAGGTACTAAAAAAAAAGTTTGTGTTAAATTAGCTAAAAAACTTGACGAACGGTAATAAAATTGTGTTAATTTAAAAATAATGAATATTGAACGAATTCCCCTTGACGGCGAGATCTTCAAAGCACTGTACTATCATCATTTCTATCTATGAAATAATATGGACGGTATGTATGTTTAAAATGAGAATAAAAAATAAAGTTACTATTAAATAGCTGAAATTGAATATGTCAGACTCATGAAGTGCTTGAATATCGTTAACTAAATGTATGTATCTACGAATTACTGAAATTAACACGCTTTATTATAGAATTATTATAGGATCATCCCAACATCACATCATCATCATAGCCCATATATGTCCCACTGTTGGGCCCGGACCTCATCCGAAATGGGAGGGAAATTAACCTACTATACCGCGCTGGTCAAACGTGTTGGTATAGGGTTTTGTTCCGAGTTTTCCTTCTCTTCCATAGATGTTATATGCATTTTATATCCCTTAGGCGTCTCATACGATCAACCACGGGTAAGATATGGGGTGGTGAATTGTATTCTTACTCCGTCACCACACGTCCCATGTGTAACAATAATTTTTCGCTCGTAATCAAGTTTTTATAAATAAAGTATGTGTTCAAAAAATCTTTTTTCCATGGGCAGTCATTATTAGCCATATTCATATATACCTATATTTTTATTTTAAACACTTTTTTTTTTTTTGGTGGACTATGGATGCGTCTCGCCCCGCCAAATCGGTCCGGGGTGACGGCAAGGCAGCGCGTGACCCCATAGACCCACCATAAAAATCCTCTCTCTTCGCCGTGCGAGCGGGCCACCGGTACCCGATTTTTGTCTTCGGTGGCCCGCCCGGCGGTTTACCCTCGCGGGTTCCTCTCGTCGACGCCCCGACAGATTTCGCCGTCGGGGCGTCGCCCTCACGCGGTGGCCTCACGTCGGGTGACCGGACAATTCCTTATTTTATTTTAAACTATCTTTTATTTTAAACCCTAAGACATAACATATACCTATAGAGGTATTCAAATTCAAAACAATCATTTATTTTGTGAATCGTACAATGAACACTCGCCACAAGAATTAATATTTAAATTATATCAGTTAAAAAGAAATTAAGCTTAAATTTATAAGCTGATTGCTATGAATGTCAATCAAAAAAACTGCCCGTTAATTTCCTATATTCGTAGTAGGTAGGTACGTATTGTTCGGCATTTACATTTCATTTATAATGATATTGAAAATTATGCATGAACTAATTAAATACTAAAATTTGTTTTATTACTATTTAATAAGCCGTTTTTTTAATTTATGACTTCAATATTCTTTTCTTTTTCTTAAATCACTGCGCGATAGTGATGAAGTAACAATACAATTCACCACTCTCTTATTCGTGGATCTCGTAAAAGAGGACTAAGAGATATGCAGATAACATCTATGCAAGCGAAGAAAAGCTCAAAATAAAACCCTATACCTACCAACATATCTGATCAGCGTGGTATAGTTTAGTAGGTCAATCTCTCGAACCCAGTAGTAGGACATATAAGCTAAGATGAAACGAAAAATCAATCAGTATCGAACTATTACTAAAGTCATTCGGTCTCACACACTACGTACCACAATGCCTTTTTTATTTTCATAATCTGCATACTCATATAAATAATGATATGATAAATATGAGAATTATTATACAGAAAAAACTTTTTTATTAACTAACATTTCAAAGACTAGTTTTTTTTTTCTTAATATTTATTATTCCAGCTTTAAAACCTTTGTCTTAGAACTTTTTAAAAGAAAAAATTAAAACAAAAGCAATGTTGTCTTTTTGATGATCAGCGTTCGCTTTTTGAAATTTTCGAATGTGCAAAACGCGCGTTCACGAGTGGATTCTCCTCTTTGAAAGTAAGTAAGCAGTTAGCTATAAACTGTTTTTTGTTTTTATATTTTTACTGCTGTATATCTCATTAACCTGTATTATGATTTAAGGGTTGTCAAAATAATAGATATATTTACATTAAATTAATTCCAAAATTATTTATCCATAATTATTATTTCCGTGTGGTGACGGAGTAAGTATACAATTCACCACCCCCTATCTTACCCGTGGGTGATCGTAGGAGACGACTAAGGGATATAAAACGCATATAACATCTATGCAAGAGAAGGAAAACTCGAAACAAAACCCTATACCAAAACGTCTGACCAGCGCGATATAGTAGGTTAATTTCCCTCCTATTACGGAGGAGGCCCGAGCCCAACAGTGGGACATACATGGGCTGTGATGATGATGATGATGAATGCCAAAATAATCATAATTATGACGCGTAAAGAATACAAAATGACCATCTGATTTCCCTATGGCAGTCGTAATAACCAGCTGAGGAATCATTAAGAAAATCGACGACAGCATTCTTTTGAGAAACTTATAAATCCAGTGGTGATAGCCAATCGGCTTATTACGTGGTATCGGCTTAGAATATTGTCAATGTTTACATAGCTCGTGGCTGTTGTAAAAGATGACTAAAAAAACTTTACATCGATCTAACTCCATTTGATTCCATCTGGTAAACAATAACATTCCAAAGGAAGGTTGTTGTCAGACAGACGGCCAGTTATAAAACTATTACCAAAGCTTTTGCAAGATATAAGATAGCAGAAGATTAGATATTGCATTGCTGATAAGAGCAGGAGCATGATAGCCGACTCCTTTGTCAAGCGTAGTAAGTATGGAATAATAGACTCTTTAGGAAGCCTATGTCTAAAAATGGATGTTTATAAGCTCATCGATGGATGGACGAATATAATATGATATGTGAACCACAGAAGAGCAGATGGTAGGTACTTACAAATCAAAGTTAAACTTTTATTTATTGATCTTGAAAAATAGATAACTAGAAAATAAAGAGAGCATTATTTTTGTATTATATACGTTACAAAATGTATGTCTACTTTTGTATATTTAAATAAATTTATTCATTGATATTATAATAGATACAGAATAAAATGATAGATAACAATTCAAATAGCATATCAAATAATACACAAAATTTATCACAATAATTTATAAATAATTTAAAGATTAAGTAATCTTGGAACTTCACAATACCTTGGAACAGCATCGAGACTTTCATAATTATAAGGTAACAAATCTTCATATTATTCTCATGGAGATGCTTTGTGGCAGTGGCGACAAATACTTCCAACACTTACTTTGCTCGTGGTGGGCCAATTCCACCTGATGTCATTTGATCAACAATAACATTCCCACAGAGGGTTGACGACAAGCAGGCGGCCAGTCATGAAACTATCGCCAAAACTTTTGTAATGTACTTAATCGTATCGTATTGTATACAATACGATACGATTAAGTACATTTTTCATTGACTACAAGTAATCGGGATAAAAGCTAAATGATAAATAACCAATACTTAACCACAGATGTGATAAAACGGGGTACTGGAACACTAAGAGACAGGTCAGCGTGAATATTAAGAGAAGCTGAAAATATATAAATATTACGCCAGCCATTTGTGTACTGGAATTATCAATTATAGTTTCTTATGGCGGACTTGCCTCCAATAGCTAATAAATCTATACATACATATCATCACGCCATATCCCTTACAGGGTAAGCTAAAAAAATAAATATCCTTCATAAATCATTCAAATAATAAATCAGTATTAAAATTTTAACATGTTTATTTCGTATCATTTCAGCTCATATATGTCCCACTGTTGGGCTCAAGCCTTCTTCATAATGGGAAGGAAATTGAGCTACGGTCAGATGTGTATATGATGTCAGATGGTATAGGGTTTTGTTTCGAGTTTTCCTTCTCTTACATAGATGTTATATGCGTTTTATATCCCTTAGTCTTCTCTTACGATCACCCACGGATAAGATAGGGGGTGGTGAATTGTATTCTTACTCCGTCACCACAGGGAAAGTGTTATTCCATGTAGTGATGGAATGCAAATGCAATTCACCACTCCGTATTAGCTTATTATTTGCAGGTAAACCCGTGTGTGTTATATTTAGGTTCGATGGCGCCCCATGCCCAAGTTAATATAACGCCCTTATGTCCATAATAATTTAACGAAAACTTTTTTATTCATAATTAATCATTTTAACAAAACAATATAAACTTAAAATCTTTGTTATTTTAACATTGTAAAATTAAAACAAAAACCTTTCAGGTAATAAAAAAAAATGATTTTTAATTTTCGCCGTTTCAAAAATTTTGGTGCCTCTAAAATTTGCCGTCCTAACCCGGTACCTCGCGGGCCTAGAAAAAAATCCGTCAATGCGTGGGTACCATACAAGGTGACTTAAAGATATAATACGCATATAACATCTTCATTAAGTCATCTGCTCTCCAATTATGGGGGAGGCTTTAACCCATATATGATAGTGGAACGTTTAAGAGCTGAGATGATAATGATAAATCATCATTTTACTACTCTTATCTATCTCAATTACTTGGGGTCGATACAAGATGTACTTTTCTTTCATAGTACATCTTGTAAAAGTTATTGGCAATAGTTATATGACCGGCCGCCTGCCAGACGTCAACCCTCCTTGTGGATGTAATTGTTGACCAAACGACATCAGATGGAGTTGGCCCAGATTGTTATAGGGCTCATGTCGTCTTTTATAACATCTAAGAGCAAATTAAGGGTTGGTAATCACACAGCACTTAGCACAGCAATTAGCGTCTGATCTATGATTTATAATTTTTGATATGATTTTAAGATAAATTGCCAACCCTAGCATGTACTGCGCACTTCTAGTTAGTAACATCAAATTATCCGTTCTCCTTTAAGCACATTAAAAAAACACATAATTATGGATATAAAACCTCTTTCCTCGTAAAAAGTCCAGATAAAAAGGTCGTCAAGACACTTCCTTCGTCTAATTCCCCATAAAATGGTTCCGTAAGACCGTTAACACTATTTTTATTTTTTTTTTCAATCTCATTGAACGTCCCGTCCTCAATGAGCCTCATTTATATTTAAAAAGTACAAAAATAACTATATTTTGTTTACATAAAATTTTAGTGTAAGGCGTAAACGGTGTGCCGAATTTTCTACGAAGACAATTTTAATGAGCAATAAAGGTGATAATTGCTTAACATGGTAGGGGCAATGCGGTGGATGATGAATATGCATAGAATATGAGGAGCAAGCGATTGACGTCTTTAACGTAGTTCTAATTAATTTATTGGCGCTTTTCTAGCAGTAGCGTTATAGAGTAGCCATTATTTTTAATTATTTTGGTTAGGTTTTTTTATGTAACTTTCTACTATCATTTTAAACTCAAATATTATTATAAATAAAGCTTGCATATTAGCAATAGATAGCCACTAAAAATAAAAAATATAAAAACAGAAAACTATGCTCTAGTATTTTAACTTTTACCTAACTTTTCAAAAAAATCTATTTTAAAATAAATATCACGGTATTAAGCAAAACATAATTTGACTCCAATATTTCGTGACTTTTACAATAATCCATAATCAAAAAAAAAATTACAAATCTAATTTAATTATTTTTCAGTCCATATATGTCCGACTGTTGAGTAAGAACCCCCAACACACTAGAAAAGGTAATTTAATACTAAACTTTAAAAAATCCAGTGAATAAGCAGCAAAATCCATGTGACTGTGAATTTTTCTCAAATAAAATCCTAATTATTGACTGTATAGAAGGCATAGTGTTTTAATACTGATCTTCCCTGCCGATTATATCATGGGTTTGATCCCCATGCAGGATAGTTTTTTATATTATCCACAAGTTGCATTTAATTTCTGTGTTATTGTGTCCTTTAATTATATTTTTGTAAGTATTCCGTGACACAAGGATTTATTCTTCAGTACAAAGTGAAAGTGTTTAAAAAATATTTTACAACACATCATTATCTCATTCTAGCTTATATACATTATACATCTCATCCCACTGATGAGTTTGAACCGCCTCCGCGGTGCGCAATTAATTAACCTACCACGCAGGTCCCATGGTTTGGTGTAGAGATTTTATTCAAGATTTTTCTCTCTTGTACATATTTTATATCTATATATATATATATATGTATATATATTATATATATATATATATATATATATATATATATGTATATATATATATATATATATATATATATATATATATATATATATATATATATATATATGTATATATATATATATATATATATATATATATATATATATATATATATATATATATATATATATATATATATAGGGGTATTATTTAGTTTTATGTAGTATTTCTCTAGCACTCTGTTCTCTCTGCCTACCCTGCAAGGGATATGGCGTGATGATATGTATGTATGAATAGGGGGTATATCCTTAGTCGTCTTTTACGACAAACACGAGCATGATATGGAGTGGTGATTTTTTTTTCTTACACGGACACCATATTAATAAAAATATTTAATTGATAAAATGATCATCTACTCCATAGATATCTATGTTCTGTGTCAGCGCGCAGCAATATTTACGCATCGCATCCGGCGTACAACTATTACTTAATAGTTGTTGGTCGCAGCGCGCGCTCAACCATATCACGGGTTCTCAAGCTTTATTGTCTCGCCATCAAGGATTCTGTACCAGGAGCCGGGTTAATGGCAATAGAGAAGAGTTATGATAGGTTATGGGGCCACGCGCCGCCCTCAGTTGCAAACCAAAAAAAAAGTTTATTCTCTTAAACGCTTTTCATACGATACCAATTGAATGTGAGTTCTTTTTATTGCTCTAAAAAAAACAATTCTTTGCGACAATGGAGTAGGAATACGATTTATCATTCGCTATCCCGTCGCCATCCTTATTGCCCGTGGATATTGCAAAATACGATTAAAATAAAAGAAGGAAAACTTTAAAATAAAACTATCCCGGTTAGACGGGTAGGTATAGGCTTTAATTACATTTTTTCTCTTACACAGATGTTATATAAATATTATATTTCTTACTCATATTTTATGAGACGTGAAAGATAGCGTGTAGTGAATTGTAGTCTTACTCAATCATTAGATGGGAATTAAATGCATCACTATAAAAATATTTAGAATAACAAAAAAGTTTGAGGGCCACTCTCATATGTTAGTAGAGGCACCGCGGATTTTTTTTCTGTTGAGACCGGTAACTCGACACTAAAATTGATTTAAAATAAACATACGGCCCTATGACGTGCGACACACATCTAATGTTAAAGGGTTTAAAATGATTAAATATTAACAAACTGTACTAAAAACGGAATGAGGTAGACTTTAAATGAGTTCTTCAGTAAGTTTTAAAGTTAACTATGCATTTTAAAGTTACTATATTCAGGCGTGTATACTTTAAATAATATAATTATTGCAGATTTTTTTTTTCCCAACCAAGTGTTGGAAACATCAGGATTACTAAAATCAAATGAAATAGCAATATGATTCCTAAAAGAAAAAAAAACAAATCTCGCTCATATTTGTGAAATTCGCGTAAATATAAGAAATCATTGAATTTTTTGCATTGTTTGTACTTAAAATGTAAAACAAAAATATTAGGTAAAAGTTTTGTACGACAGTGAGGGGATTGTGGGCACCGTCACTTTGTGTATAGTTCAGGAGCTCAACGAGAGAAAACACCTCACAATAGCGTATATTTTCTTTTACATACAACATATAGTCATAGCCCGCGAGGCCATTACACATAAATATCGCGGTTTCGTCCTCGCCGTCGAGGTGCGAAATCGCGACGCGCAAAAATCATAAATCCAAACGTGGGCAAGCCCACTTTGCCACCAGCAACGCCCCAAGCCGAGGTTCGTTCCCCACAGGGGAAGCCCTTGGGTGATGTCGCTTAGCTTACCTCAATCGGGTTGAGAGCCCTCAGCGCTCACCCATGGCCCGCGTAAAGCTGTCAAAGCCATCTGCGGCTAACAGCTAAATACACACAAAAAAAAAACATAGTCATACCTATTTCTAAAATCAGACACAAGCATTTTGGAATACAAATAAGTTTGTTTAGTAACAAGCTCATTTATTTATATAGAAATACTTATTTGAAATAATACTTCTTTAACGGATTCTATCGCGTTTGTATTTGATTTTTAATTTCCTGACGTTTCGAACACAGTTTACAGTGATCATATTGTCACGGAAGGACAGTCCTCCCATGACCATGATCAAACGCGATAGAATCCGTAAAAGTAGTATTATTTCAAATGTGTAACACTCGCGTAAACATTAGAAGTTATTAGAAATACTTATTTAATTTAGTAATAAGCAAGCGGTTTGGCATAGGATTTCTTTTAGGTTCTCGAATATTGCCGCTGTGTGGTAGTGGCTACGAATACTACCAACTCTTACTTTGCACGTGGGTATCGTATAAGACGACTAAGAGCTTCATACCGACTTGTATCAACTCCACCTGATGCCGTTTGGTCAACAATAACATTAACAAGGACGGTTGATATCAGACACATGGCTGGTCATTAAACTATTGCCAATAACTTTGTATTATGTGTGAAAGTGATATATTGAGAGATAATAGAAGAGATGCGTATCGATACATGTTCAATCGCCCCAAGTAATTTGGATAAGAGCCGGAGAATTATGATGTTCATATGCATTGCTGTTACCTGTTTAAGTTTATTACTCGTCTCTAATAACAGTGAAATGTTTATGATATAGATATAATGCATTTTTCCTGATTTAACATAGAACAAAATAAATTATCATAACCCATATAGTGGTAGGACCACATTGTTGAAAGTTTTCTGTCTATTGCCGCGAGCTGGTCCGTCCGGGATAGCCGGTCAGTCCGGGGTACCACACTTGCAGAAAATGAACCCCTGAGCAGTAGCAGTGTGCTGCTGTGCTTCGTTGGGTGAGCGAGAACTTTTTGGGTGAGTTTGGGATTTTTATTGTTAGAAAACGGCCTAGATTTACCTCTGGCATTAAAAAGATCTTTAAACGGCAGTGATACTTACCATCAAGTGTGTTACTTACTCGCTTGCCACCAAAACCAATAAAAAAACTCACATAATTTGTATTAGATTAGTACGGCTGAGAATTTTCCAAGATACCTCCGGGAACTTTTAGCAGAAATCTTGAATTTTGAAAATGTGATTAATTCAGAAATAAGTATCGTTCAGGATCAAGTGTAGATAAGAACTTAAGTCTTCAAGGATAAACCAAAACTGAATTTTGAATTAATCATGATCCTGGCCGCGTTTAGCTAAATTTATTCTGCAGTCGAGTTAGTTAAATTCTTATCTTTATTAGTCTAAGTCTGTAAACAACGAATAAACTTATTGACTTGACTTGACTGCACAAATGGCGCAATGGTTAAGATACCGACCTTCCATGCCAGTGCTGTGGGTTCGATTCCCACGTGGGACAATATTTGTGCTCTTCACAAAGTATTGTACTGAGTCTGGGTGTAATTTGTCTGCGTTAATTGCATGTTTATAAAGTCCCCCGCGATACAAGGATTATTTCCTTAGTACAGGTTGGTGTTCTAAAAAAAAAATTTAAAAATAACTTTAAATTAGATCATATTTCGGCTATAAGCTCTTAAACTATTTAGTTGATGTGATGGATCACTGAGTAAGCACACAGATTTGCCTGCTGATCGTTGTGATCCGATCGCAAACAATCACTTGACTCCGTTTCGGCTTTTAAGAGCGGGCGCGCTATATCAACTGGCAAATTGTGTTTGTTTAGTTAGTTATAGAGCCACTTAGGTGTCCATTTTGGTATTATTTTTTAGTCATGATATTATTGCTGTGTGGTAGCGGTTACGAATACTATCAACCCTTACTTTGCTCTTGAATGTCGTAAAAGAAAACTAAGAGCTTTATAACGACCTGGGCCAACTCCATCTGATGCTGTTTGATCAATAATTACATTCCCCAGGAAGGTTGACGTCTGGCAGGCGGCCGGTCATAAAACTATTGCCAATAACTTTTACAATGTGTACTATGAAAGAAGAGTACATATTGTATTGACCCCAAGTAATTGGGATAAGAGTAGGAGAATGATGAATGATGATATTATGCCAAGCCTAAATACCTTTGTGGTTTCGGATTAGGAATATAACGTGCTATTATACAGAAATTTAGTTTCGACGTCCTAGGCCCAAGTTAATATGCCACCGAAGTTAAAATCGAGTACCGGTGGTCCGCTCGCACGGCGAAGAGAGAAGGTTTTACGGTGGGTCTATGGTGTCACGCGCCGCCTTTTCCGTCACCCTGGACCGACTTGGCGGGGCGAGACGCATCCATAGCCCACCAATAAAAAAAAAAAAAAAGGCCCAAGTTAATATAGCGCCCTTATATATAATAATACCTTAACGAAAACTTTTTAGAACCAATATTAACAAAATAATTTTACCTTTTCAAATTTGGTTATTTTAATATTGTAAAAGTAAAAAAAAGACCAAAAAAACTGCTCTTAGAGTTAATAAAAATAAATAATTTCAAATTATCGCCACTTGCAAAATTTTGGCGCCTCTAAAAATTTGCCGTTCTATGCTCGGTAAGTTAATCCCTCTCTCTTGTGGCACATAAAAACTTGCTATGGGACTACAAGGAGAATAGTCAGTAGCTCTTCGAAGAAACTTCTAACACTTACTTCATCAATGCGTGGTCAATATAAAATGTATATGTAACACGTTAGGCTGATTGATGGAGAAATTTTCAGTTTCTTTGCTACAGTTCTAGATGATCTACTCGTCTGAGATACCATAGTGCACTCTTGCTGAAAATCAACTTTTCAGTAGTAGCAATCTGCTACTGGCGTTTGTTCTGTGCGAAGAGAGAGCCGGAAGCCCAAATCTTTACGGTAGGCAGGGACTTGATTATGCCTCTAGTATTGCAAAGGCATATCATGTGACCATTTTTTTCGTCTGCCACCAAAAATAAAAAAAAATAATGTAGGCATACATTATATCACAGGTAAGTAGCTACTTGCTCGCTCATCCTTGTGGTGACGGAGTAAGAACACAACTACTGCTTTTATGGCCCATGGGTGTAGAACATACATACATACATATCATCACGCCATATCCCTTGCAGGGTAGGCAGAGAGAACAGAGTGCCAGAGAACTCTATCCTTGCATACTTCAATCGCTTCCCCAACATTCATGATTCTCTTCATACACGCTCGCCGGTTTCGGAGACTCTTGACTCCACCTTCCTTCAGTACGTAACCAATCTGTTCTAGGTAGGTTAGTCTCGGTCTCCCCCGGTACCTACATCCTTCCATTTTCACATTGTATATCTTCTTAACCAGACGTTCGTTCGGCATTCTTTCCACATGTCCGAACCATCGGAGCATTCACTTTCGCATCTTTACACCAATACTCTCTTTCATACCTACTCGCTCTCTTACGTCGTCGTTGCGAATGCAGTCGGTCAGAATAACTCCACAGATTTTCCGTAGAGATCGCATTTCGACCGCATTAATTTTACTAGAAATGCATATAAAACTGTGTTTTAGAAGAAAAGCTCGAAATAAACCCTGTACCAAGCTGTCGGACCAGCGCGGTGAATTGTTTTTCCACCGGAGGAGGCTCAAACTCAAGAGTGTAAAATATAGTTGAAATAAAGTCGCTACTATCCACCATAAGCCATTTATGCTGTCTCAAAATCTCTTTAATTCTCTTTCTTCAATATCTTACTCACTTTGTATTATATTTTAAAACACTTTGAGAAATTTCAATATGTAATAATCTTTCTAATAATCTTTAATAAGTACAAGTACTCTAATATTATACTCAAATTCAAGTACTTGAGTATTACCCAGATGTGCTGTTTAACTGTATAAGCACTGTTCAGTAGTCCTGTCTATGATGCACCATTGATAAGTGTAATTAGTGCGATAAGGACAACGTGGTCATCACCCAGGGCTTTGAAGTACAAACTAAATGTACACAGACCTCATTAAAGTTAGATATGCCAGCAATATAGTGAAATAATACTAAGAATAGTAGATGACCTAATGATGTTCTATACAGTAGTTTTTAAGTGATAAAACTAATAAGTCGGGTACTAAATTCATACTATATAGTACATATAGAAATAACCACCCTCATTAAAGACATATTATCGCGTACCATTCTAAAGAGGTTCAGTATTACATCAGAAGTTTACAAGAAACCGGAAACTTACACTTGACTTTGCTTGACTTTTTTATATATCTTTTGTGTGATGCAGACAAATTATCATAAAGCACTAAATTGTCACTTATATATTAATTGTACTAATTTTACTTACTCCTGTCAAAGCTAGCTAGGGTTCAGAAAATTTCATCCATCCATAAGCCTATTATCATGCACTGTAAAACCCATCAGGGATGGATGATCAGTAAGCTCATCTTATTGTAAATGTTTCAACATATCTCTGTGATCTGAATTGAATAGGGCTATGAAAATGAAAATATTATTTTGGTAGATGACACTAATTTGAAGAGATACTCTTAAACATATTTCGTATATAATTTTATCGAAATACAAAAATAAATCCAGATCGTTAAATATCCCTAAAACTCTGAATACTATTCTCTAAAAACGTGGTCTTAAAATCTAGTCTTCATAAAAAGGCTCAAACTCACTCAACGCGCTATGAAGAAGGCTATGTTCGAGATCTACGAGTACGTAAGAAAAACAGTTATACGGAAATCCATAAATGAAAAGTGAAGTCGACATAGCTTGAAGAATGAGCACATTGAATTGACAATAGACAGGTTATATCACTCATCCAACCGACGACCGTTGCGAAAGAAAAGTTCTCGATTGGCAACCACCTAGGATAGGAATCCTCCATTAGACTTGGACTGATGAGATCTCAAAAGTCGCAGGCCACCATTAAATGCGGGAGGCGCAGAACCGCTCTAAGTGGCGTTCTCGCGGGGAGACCTATGTCCAACAGTGGATATCTATCTACGAGACGATGGATGGCGGGAACGTAAAACTATCTTTAGGACTAATCACCTACCAAATTCCTAGAAATATATTTATATGTATACAGGTATTCATGATTACCTCATTCAAACATTCAACATTTCATACATTAACCTACTTGAACAAACAATGCCCACTATTGGACTTGAACCTCCTTCCCAATATAAAGGCAATTGACCTACTATACTATATTTTTAATGGTAGGACCACGCTGTTGGACCGTCTCTGTCTACAGCCGCGGGCCGGTCCGTCCGGGGTAGTACCACACTCTCGCAGAAGATCGACGTCTGAGTAATGGCAATGTGCTATTGCGCTTCCTTCGGTGAGCGAGAGAGCTGGAAGCCCAATTGGCTGGGTTCGGGGTTTATATTGGTAGGCACCGATCTAGCTATGCCCTTGGTATTGCAAAGGTCCACGGGCGGTAGTGACACTTAACATCAGGTGTGCTGCTTTGTCGTTTGCCACCCCAAGAAATAAAAAAAAACAACAGGCAGTCATGGGGACTGCCAATAGAAGTGAAAACTATTAACTTAAGACTAATTGAAATAATAATAATTTTCTAATTTTTATATAAAAATAAAAAAATAGAGCAAGACCTCAACGCTTCGCTTATGAGGCGTGCAATATTATCAAACATCTAGGAATCGGTTTTACCACGCTAGTAAGATAACCTTTAAACCACAATGATACTTATTTCATGACATAAAAGGTTAAATATTAAAAATGGAATTAAAAATAAATAATGCCATACTTTTAAATGCAAATATTGATATGAATATTGAAAATATTTGAAAATAAATTCTTTATTTTCATTATTCATTTATCTATATAAAAACATTAAAATGTTCAATACTCTAATTAATTTCCCCTCCAAAACGCTCAACGCGCCTAAAGAAGTTTTCACATAGCTATAGATATACTATTAGCATTAGCATGTCGGTGACGCGAACCTATAAGTATTTCCCCTCCAAAAACGCTCAACGTGCCTAAAGAAGTTTTCATATAGCTATAGATATATCTACTATTAGCATTAGCATGTCGGTGACGCGAACCTATAAGTTTTTCCCCTCCAAAAACGCTCAACGCGCCTAAAGAAGTTTTCACTTCAAAAATTACTAAGCTGGTCAGACTGGTTTGTACAAGGTTTTATTAATTTTTCTACTCTTACGTTATATGCATATTATATTCTTTAGTTGTCTTTTATAAAACTCGTGGTCAATTACAGGAAGTACTTATTTTAAATTATTAGATAACGGCTATGTACTTTCTAATAGATTCTTAAGCCATCAAACTGTCAAACATTATCGTGGGAGCCTGACCACCTCAATGTGGTTTTGTGTGTCTCATCTTTAAGAACTATTTATTTTATAATACTCTAAATTAATTTTTATGGGTCTTTTAATAAAGTTGAGTTCCCTTCTAAAATGTTACCTAACACGTTAATTGACAATTGTAGGCTTCTGTTCAAGTGTGGTGGCAACTAAGTGCTTAAATGATCTCAAATACTCGTCAGGTCTTTCAGAGTGAGTGAGAATATATATTGATATATATTTTAGCTTTTCAGTTAATTACGTATGTATGATTATAATGTGTTTTATTATTTCGGTAGTCAAAACTAACTAGTTTAATAACTTACGGTCACAATTCTTTTGTCCATATTCCAATTTATATGGTTTTATTTTAGATTTATCTAAATTTGAATCCTACTCTTATTCTAATTACTTGGGGTCGATACAATATGTACTCTTCTTTCATAGTACATATTGTAAAAGTTATTGGCAATAGTTTCATGATCGGCCGCCTACCAGACGTCAACCCTCCTTGTGAATGTAATTGTTGACCAAACGGCATGAAGTTGGCCTAGGTCATTATAAGACTCTTAGTCGTCTTTTACGACATCCACAAGCAAGTAAGTGTTGGTAGTATTCGTAACCGCAGCTTTAATTTATCTAAATTTGAATAAAAAACAATAACTAACGTTGGTACGGGTGCAATTTCCTCCAAACAACCTTAGGATGGAGTTTTATTTTTAGTCAGCAAGGGTAGGTACTTGATGTGTATTAAACAAATAATAGAGGAAAGAAAGAAAAGTAAACAGAAGAAATAACATAATAATACATAATATATCTATACACACATACTAATATATATACGTGAATTATTACATAGATACACATATACCTACATACACTTATAGATAGGTGATCTAAAACTAAAAATACCAAAATTAAAGAGATCAGTAGCGACGGTAAACAAGTTTTTTAAAACTAACGATAACGTATGATCAAAAATTACATTCTCAAGAAGGGTTAAAGGGTCAGGCAGCCAGCCGATTATAAAACTATTGCCAATAACCATTGCAATACGTACGAAGGACGTGAGGTAGGTACATGTAGCGTCGAACTCAAGTAATTGGGATAAGAGTAGGATGATGAAAATGCCAATTTATATGGATGGAAGAAGAGCGAAACATTTAGGTATATATTTTAAAGGACAGCGCTTTGCACTAAGGAAAAATTGCGTCTGTCTCGGGGTGGCCACTGAAGAAAAAGACCGCGTTCCAGTGCCCCATCCGCACGGCGGCATCGGGACGTATATTGTAGGGCGGGTCTACGGGGTCGCGGACCGCTTCTCTGTCGCCCCAGATGGATTAGCGGGGCGTGACGTACAGTAGCCCATCGCCAAAAATAAAACTCGATGTACTTTACAAACATGCAATTAATTCTCATAAATCATACCTAGACTCAGAAAAACATCATTGATCGCACAATTCTGCGTTATCTTGAAATATTAAAACAACAACGAATATAATGATGTTGATTCAAGTTCTCCTTATTTTGCACAGATGTTTTCATCATCATTATTTTCCTACTCTTATCCTAATTACTTGGGATCGATACAATATGTACTCTTTTTTCATAGTACATATTGTAAATATTATTGGCAATAATTTTATAATCGGCCGCCTGCCAGACGTCAACCCTCCTTGGGAATGCAACTATTGACCAAACGGCATCAGATGGAGTTGACCCAGGTCATTATAAGGCTCTTAGTCGTCTTTTATGACATCCACGAGCAAAGTGGGGGTTGGTAGTATTGGTAGCCGCGACCACACAGCTATTTTATTTGCATTTGTTTTATGAATATTATATTGCTTATTGGTTTTTGATGACATTCATACGCAAGATGGAGCGTGGCATTCTTACACCGTCACCAAACAGAAAACTTCGACAGCATTTAGAGTGAAAATATCTAATAATATAAATGTTTTAGTAATAATATAACCTATTGCAATTGTACACAATGATTTATTGCTTTGCGTTTGCGTAACACTAATATTGGATCACTTCAGATGGACGCTAGTCAAAAACACTTGTGGAAGTATTAATAAAATTGCTTTACTATACGTCCTAGATAATACTTTAAGTAGATACGATTTATAAATAATACTAACGACCCGATCACGCTTCGTTTAGCTTTAATGGTTTGTTTTTAAATTTATTCGCCCTTATGAATAGGTCAGTCGACCTTACTGCCTTGTCTTACGTTAAAATTATTTTTCATAATATATTATTTATCTCTTCTTCATATTGCGTTGTGTTAATAGTTACGATCCGTCAGTAAATCAAGTCGTTACCATTAATTGGGCGCTGATAACCAAATCAGTGATTTTATTGGGAATTTTGGCAAAATATATAATATTATCCTATAAGAGCATTGTATTATCACAATCATTTTTAGGTTTGAAAAGTGCTTGATTTTCATATATCGAGAGTAGAGCAAGACCTCAACGCTTCGAGGCGTGCAATTCAATGCATACCGCGAAAAAAAATTCTGATGTTTATTATAGAGCTAATGCAGTATCAGTAAGAGTAGCAAAGTTGGTTTAAATGTTTTCAATCCAGGAATTTTAATATCAAAGACACACCTCGCTCCGGTCGCCCGTGTCACTGATAAAATGATCATTATTTTTGAAAAACTGAGGTAAGACTGACGTATCAGTTGTTACGACATAGCTGAAGAGAGACCACAAAACAGTTTTGGCCCTTTAGAAAAAAGCTGGGCTGCTCTATTAAAACTTAATGATACTGAACTGTTTTTGAAGAGACTGGCGATGAAAAATGGATCACTTACGATAAAAACGTTCGAAAAAGGTCGTGGTCAAAGGTTGGTGAGGCATCACAAACTGTGGTAAACCCCGGACTAATTCGCAATAACCATAGTGGGATTGGAAGGGAATTTGTACATTATGAGCTTTTACCGTCGGGCAGAACCATCGAACCACACACATCTTTAGCAAAAATTAAAAGCATTTAGCTGGGATGTGTTAATACATCCACCATATAGCCCTGACCTTCAGATGTCCACCTGTTTCTGTAGCTTCATAACTCTTCAAACAGTACCGGAATAACATCAAGAGACTGCTAAAACTACTTGTCGCTTTTCTTTGATCATAAGTCCCAAAACATCCACAGCAGCAGGATTATGTCATTACCTACAAGATGGCAGACAGTAAACGCACAAAATGGCACATATGCTATATGGTGGACGGTCCAACGACGAAGGCGAGGTGTCATGGGTGGGTTACGGGTGTACGTGCTTACGCCCCTCTGTGGTCCCGGACGGAATGGTGCGAGGAGTGCGCCGACCATAGCCCACCAAAAATAAACATATATTGTAATTAAATCTAAATAGACTTAGAAAAATGTCTTAAATTTTCATATAGAATGCGAAGAAACTTTTTCGCCGATCTCATCGATAGTATATGGCTATTGCATTATCTTGTGAAATCTGATCCAGCTTTTAGATTTAAAGTTAACTATACCATGTCCTTAATTTAACGAACAAACATAATTAAATAAATAAATCGTGCAAAATGTGCAAAAAAACAAGTAAAATTAAAGCTACATTTATAACTGGGTACTACACTGACATCCCTTTTCTGTCACGTCTCTATCATGAGCTCTCAAGTGCTTAGTTCTTGTCAAGCATACTTCTAAAACAGAATTGGTGTCATTATCTTTGTTCTTAAGAAGTAAATAGACAGAGAAATTTTTGTATAGATATACATCAATGGGTTAGGGGCCACTTACGGCGTTGCAATGCTTAACCAAGTGCTTGGTAGAGCTGAGACATGATGTTATCGATAAAATCAATGGTATGCAATTAAATTAAAATATATTCCAGAACGAATTTAAAATAAATCCACATATAGAGAATATTTTTGGACAAGTTATCCGTTCGCTGAAATACCTAAATGGCAATAGAGAGGTAATTTACAGCAAGTAATGAGGTGACATCATTTTTCACTTCGTAATCGGGTTTTATAAAGTAATGAGGTTATTGGACGACCCCAAAAATTGGACTGATGACATTACCAAGGTGGCAGGAAACCGTTGGATGCAGGTGGCACAGGACCGTTGCGAACGGTATTCTCGTGGAGAGGCCAATGTCCAACAATGGACGCTTACAGGCTGATGGATGGATGGATATGAGGTTGCAGCGCGTCCTTTTCATTGTCCTGAGCGGTTTAGGTGGGGAGTAACTAATCTATCCTGTACTCAAAAAAGAAACTAGACAATATTTACATATAATCTAACTAGCTAATAACTATGCTGAAGGGCTGAAAAACTAGAAAAGTGAAATACTAATCTGCCGTGACTAGTGCCGCACCGCATTTTGGATGTTCACCTATCACATTACAAATAGTTTATATTATTTATGAATTTTGAGCCTCTCAGCTTATATATGTCACATTGTTGGACCCGAGCCTCCTCCATACTGAGAGTGAAATTAACTTACTATACCACGCTGGCTAGACATGCTGGCATAGAGTTTTTTTTTTTAATTTGAGTGTGTTTTATATTTAGCAATCATACTCTTGTAGCCATCGACATCTCAGAAAACTACGTAATTACATTAAAAGTGAATATAATCAAAAAGTAAACGCCCATATATCAACTAGGTAAATTCTACTTCAAAATCTTGTACTAAAAATACCTACATTTTAACATACAGAAAATATCGATATCGATACTTGCAATGTTTTATCAAGCACAACACTACACTTCAAAACTTATAGCAATCCTCTCACAACTTGCTAGAGTAGCACTTCACCTGATATTTGTGTTCTGTTATCTTTTTGACATTACACAGAAGCCTCTGTGGCGAAATAAATGCCGTTGTTATCGATAACAAGACGAGCACATGTTTTTTGTTTACTCCAATTTATTATGATATTATAAAAAAAAATTCATAAGCTTCGCCACTCAGTTTATGTATGGTGAAGGTTTTGAAACACAATACTCTTTCCCAGTCCAAGCAACGTAACTAGGCATAAAATAATCTAAAAACTACATATCCATTTCCCGAATTTTTATTAATAGCACGAGTTTAAATGTCCGTGGATAGGTGCCAAATACAGAGTTGGTCAACCAATTCAATTCTTTTATTAAGCGCCCCAAATTTATTCAAATCAAATCCATTTATCAAATGCTCTATAAGTAATTACAAATTATGAATTTTACAGTTAGTTAGAAATTAACCTAATAATCTACTACCTGATCAGAAAGCGGCTCAAACTCAGAAGATTCTGCAAAAAAACTCAATTGGCTCGTCATTTATAGTTATTTCTTTAATAAAAAATATGTACAACTTGTTTAATATAGTATAGCTTTAGGGTGAAAACCTAGGACCAGGATATACTCGTATTTTTAACTTATTGTCAAAGATCTCTCAATTACGCTCACTTTGTTTATTCGCAAATAACTTAAATTGAAATAAATGAAAAGTAACGGAACTCGATTGCCAAATTGTTCGTTCTGTAATGAATCAATGGTCTGTTTTATAAGGCTACCGAATGATTTACGATAACTACACAATAAGTGCGTCGGAAAAACTCATAAGTACACAAGCAGACCACTCCAGTTGCCAAAAGAATCGGCAATGTACAATCTATTACAAAAGTGCTGGCTTATAGATATTATTAACAATTTACCTCAACGTAGTACGGTTCGTTGGCTAGAGTGACGTAAAGACAAAAACATTTTTATTTACAGTTTTTATTTCGTTGTAATTCTTTTTTAATTCGCGATTTTTCAAAAAAGAAATTAAAATATACAACGTTTCGCAATAGACAATAATAGATTTACCCCTCTTTACGTGAAACGAACCTAAATAAAATATTAGGTGCTTTCTAAATAAAATATATTGAGTCAATACCTACCAAGGCAAAAAGATCGCATATTTAAAATGTATACATATAGTTAAAGGTCTAATATAGCCAGATAAAAACCTTCGTTTAGAGGCCAAACACGTGTCGAATCATTCATTATTCGCATTTCTGTAGAAAAGTGCAAGTAGAAGTTTTGGAGGTGCTCATAACAGGAGTAAGTTTTCCTTATATTCTATTCCACCTTAATCCTATCCCGCATTTCTTCCCTTCTTGAGGTATGCGGTATATTGATTAACCGTGGGAAAGTAATGGGTCTTCCTTCCTTTCCCGCATTTTAAGATAATAATGGATTTCCGCCTTGTATCGCCTAATTCAATGAATTTTGTAGAATTGTAATCACTTACCGCGTGGTGACGGAATAGTAATATAATTCACCACCTCCTTTCAGTCTCGTGGATATTGTAAAAGACACGCACGGGTAATACTTATACAAAAGAAGGAAAACTCTAAATAAAGCTCTATCTCTCGACAGATTTGACCAGTGTGGTATGGTAGGACAATTTCTTTCCAATTGTGAAAACTGGAGTCCAATAGTGGGGCTCATGTAAGCTGAGAAATGACTCAGCACGGATAATCAATTATTTGAGTAATAACGACATCTACAATTTGAATTGTAATGGACTGCTAATTTAAAAACATTTTCGCAAAATGATTACACTTTTGTTTGTAACAGTACCCTAAAGAAGTGCCGTTGAATTGGGCAAGCGAAACTCAAGTGGTCTATCAGACCCACATTTAGCCCACACTCATACATTCGGGTTAATGGCTGAACACAACTAACTGTATTACATACAAACTGAAGTATATTCTACGAGTTGGCATTGAGAACCCCCGTAAATATAACATTTCTAATGCTATTTTGGATACTAAGTTACCTTACACTGACCTCTCACCCCATCACTGCCAATTAATTAGCACACTTGTGATCCTGTAATTAGATTTTACTATCGTTTCAGCTGTACTCGAGCCTTTTTTTTTTTTTTTTTTTTTTTTTTTTTTTTTTTTTTTTTTTTTTTTTTTTTTTATTGGTGGGCTATGGTTGCGTCTCGCCCCGCTGAATCGGTCCGGGGTGACGGAAAGGCGGCGCGTGACCCCATAGACCCACCGTAAAACCTTCTCTCTTCGCCGTGCGAGCGGACCACCGGTACTCGATTTTAACTTCGGTAGCTGTACTCGAGCCTGGGGTACTATCCCAGAAACCTCCACGCGGTGTACCCTGGGTGCGGGCGGCGGTCCCCAGTTCTTCTGTTGTACTGTCGTCCGTAGCGAATATCTGCGCGATTTCGCTCCTTACTCTACTACAGTCGTAGTAGAGGGTATAGGACGCGAAATATTGGGACGGACTCAGTCACTCATTTATTTGAGGGCTGGGCAGGCACATGCCACCGCCCACACATCGTAAACCTGATTCTTTGCTTGTCTTAGTTTCAGGAGCGAGGGTCTTGGCTTAACCGCCCGGACCGCGAGGAAGACAACCTCTATAAAGAGTTCGAAGTAACATTCGGACTCGGAAATCACCCAGAATCTTAAGTTCTGGCGTGCGGCGAGAAGATGCATGGCAGATGGGTTGTTCTGTCGTTAGCACGCTCCAGCCAGGGTACCGGCTGACCCCCTGGTTGGTAAATGTAGGCTTGCCCGGGTAAAGGGATCTCTGCCCGGGTCGACGTTGTGTATCTCCCCTACTCGTGGGAATCATATGGATACCTTAAAATTAAATACATTTACCGACGGGAATCCCTGTGATTCTCACACCACGGCCTTGTCAAGCCAAAGAAAAACTGACAACGACGCCTCGTCCTCAGGACTTGAGGCGTCCGCCGAGGGCCCGGCACAAACCGTGGAGGCCCAGAAGAAGAAGAGGAGGTCGCCCAGAAAGACCCGGGGCAACGGCCTGAGCCACAAAAGGCGGCTGGAGGAGCGGCGAGCGCGCAGGGAGGCTGCCGCCGCTGAAGAGAAGAAAGACGGTAGACTCGCAGCAGAGCCGTCGACGGACGAGGGCGACAGCGATGTCGCAGAGCCGTCCGAAGACGAGGGTGGCGGATCTACCGTCAGAATGGACGAGGGCGGTGATATTCCCGCAGGGCCGTCCAAAGAGGGCAGCGGGTCGGCTGGTGAAGGCCCCACTAGGTCGTCGGCGCGTCTAGCAGCAAAGACGCCGCCGGCGACCGCGACTAAGAAGGAGGAGGCCCTCCCCTCGCAGGTGCGAAAGCGCCCCCTGAGTAAGGGAGGCAGCTCGAGCGCCGAAACCGAGGGGAGCGTGGCCAACATGCCTCCACCTAAGATCATGGCCTCCCGAAGAGGGCGAGGGACCTCGGCTGTAGAAAGGGCGGCGGCGGTCGCTGTCCGCGCCGGTGACGCCACGGATCTGCAGGCCGAAAATGTCCGCCTTAGAGGCGAGATGTCAGGCCTGCGGACCCGAAACAGGAACCTGGGCGACATGCTGGCGGAGATGCGTCGGGCAAACCGCCAGTTGCTGATCGACGTGGCCGACCTCAAGGCGCAGGTGGCGCTGTTCGTGTCGCCTGCGCCAGCCGCGCCACCAGCCAAGACCGGCTACTCAGCGGCCGCTGCGGCGCCAAAGCCGCCTCGCGCTGCGGCGCCGACGACGTTGGGTGATGGCGTCACCGTCACACCTGTCCCCGCGGCGAGGAAGACGCCTGCCGCCGCGAAGCGCGCGCCGCCGGCTGACGCTGGCGCAGTCGCCGCGGCGAGACTCCCTGTCCCGGTGGTGAGGTTGACGCCTCTCCCCGCGGACCGCTTGCCGCCGGCTAGCGCCCCTGCGGCGCCAAAGCCGCCAGGCGCCGTACAACGGGCCCCTGAGGAGGCTCAGCCGACCCCGTTTGAGGTGGGAGGCATATCGGACGAGGCCCTCGCCAAAATCATCGGCGCAGTGGGCAAGCTCGTCGATGCGCGCTTCGCCGTTCTGGAGGCGAGGTTGCCTCCAGAACCACGTGTCCGACCACCTCTTGCCGCGGACAAGCGGCCGCATGTGGCACCAGCCCCCGCCCCGCTGCCTTGTCAGGGTGGCCGCGTGGGGAGCTACGCCGCGGCCGCGGCCGGGCCTAAGCCCAAAGGCCCTGGCCCAGCTCCGAAGGGACCCGCCCTGAGGAGGAAGACGGCTCCGGCTCCTGCCGGACCGCTGAAGTCGCCCGCAATAACACCGCCGGCGACGACCAGCGAGGCTGCGACGAGACCTTCCGCGTCTGGCACGACTGCCGTACCCGAACAGGGTTGGCAGGTGGCCGAGCGCGACAGAAGGAGTCGCGGCCAAAGAAGGAGAGCGGAGGCCAAGCGCGCCGCTGAGGTCCCCGCTCCACAGGCAGGAGCCGGACGGAAGAAGAGACCGCGCAAGGGGCTCAAGTCGCCGAAGACGGCCGCAGTGGTGATCACTGTGCTGCCCGAGGCGGCCGAGAAGGGCCTCAGCTACGAGGCCGTCTTGAGGAAGGCCCGGCGGGAGCTAGACGTCTCCGATATTGGAGGCGTCGAAGCCAGGACCCGCAAGGCCCGGACGGGGGCTCGAATTCTCGAGTTCCCAGGGGCCGAGGGCGCCAAGACGGCCGACAGCGTGGCCGAGAAGCTGCGAGGTTTATTCGCCGTGGAGGGTGGCATCAAGATCGCCAGGCCCGTCAAGTGCGCCGAAATGCGCATTTCGGGTTTGGACGATTCGGTGACGGTGGAAGACATCCGGGAGGCTATTGCCTCGAAAACCGGGTGTCCCATAGACACCGTCCGGGTCGGTGCCATTCGTCCCGGTCCGGGTGGCGTAGGTGCTGCCTGGGCGCAGTGCCCGGTAGAGTCGGTCAGGCAACTGGCCGGCTCAGGCAGGCTCCTCGTGGGCTGGAGCTCGGCGCGGGTAACCGTGCTTGAGCACCGGCCCGCGAGGTGCTACAAGTGCATGGCGGTCGGACACACTCGACCGACGTGCACTAATTGCTTCGACTGCGGCGGATTGTGTTTCCGCTGCGGTCAGACCGGGCACGTGGCGGCATCTTGCGCCGCCCCGCCCCACTGCCCCGCGTGTGCGGCGGGCAATAAGCCCGCCAAGCACCGCATGGGCTCTGGGGCGTGCAAACCTCCAGCTTCGGCCCCAAAGGCGCGGGGCGGCCCTACGACCACGGCCGCTCCCGCTCCTAGCGCGGTCCGATCGCCCGCTGGCGAGGAGGTCATGGACACAACCCGATAATGGGTACACCATCCATGCATCTCCTCCTGCAGGCCAACACCAACCACTCCGCCGGAGCGCAGGATCTCCTCCTGCAATCCATGGCGGAGTGGTCGATTAGTGCAGCCGTAGTCGCGGAACCGTACGCCGTGCCTGATCGCCCCAATTGGGTGGTCAGTCGAAACGGTACTGCGGCAATCGTCGTCTCAACGCAGCGGCACTTCCCGTCCTTGTCCCTTTTGGATAGGGGCGAGGAATTTGTCGCGGCGGAGTGGGGAGGGGTCACGCTCTACAGCGTATACCTCTCCCCCACTAGGAGGATGGACGATTTCGGGGCCTCACTCACCACCTTGGAGGCCTCGATACGGCGACTGGCACCGGGCCTCGTCCTGGTTCTGGGGGACTTCAACGCCAAATCCACGGCGTGGGGGTCCCCTACGACGGACGACCGCGGGCGGGCGGTCAACGAGTGGGCGGCTTCACTGGGCCTCTGTGTTCTGAACAGAGGCTCGGTGAACACGTGTGTGCGGCGGCAGGGCGGGTCGATAGTGGACTTGTCGTTCGCTAGCCCCGCTGTCGCGCCACGGGTGAGGAACTGGAGTGTCCTGGAGGAGGCGGAGACCCTGTCGGACCACCGGTACATCCGGATGGAGGTCTCCCCCCGGGAACCCGGTAGGGGTCACAGGGCGGACGGAGCTCCCGCGTTTCCGCGGTGGGCTGTGGGTCGTCTTGACAGGGATCTACTGGCGGAGGCGGCCATTGTCAGTACGTGGCTGTCCTCACCGCCCCCAGCAGACGGAGTGGACGCTGAGGCTGTCCGCATTCGCAGTGCGTTAACGCAGATCTGCGATGCGGCCATGCCCAGAGTGCGGCGGCGTCCGCCTCCGAGGCAGGGGGTCTACTGGTGGTCCCCAAGACTGGCGGAATTTCGTGCGGCGTGTATCAGTGCCCGAAGGTCCTACACCCGCAGCCGGCGGCGTCACCGCGACGTCGAGCGGGAGGGCCAGCTGTACGAGGCGTACCGCAGTGCGCGGACTGCCTTTCGGCTGGCCATCCGAGCCGCCAAGGGCGCGAGTTGGCAGGAGATGCTGGACGGTCTCGACCGTGACCCCTGGGGTCGCCCATATCGCGCGGCGCTGAACAAGCTTCGCGCGCGGGCCCCCCCCCCTCACCGAGACCCTCCAGCCCGACTTCCTTCGTAGGGTGGTTGAGGAGCTGTTTCCACGGCAGTCGGAACACACGCCCCCGGTCATGGCTCCGCCAGATCAGGACCGGGAGGCCGACGACGACGAGAGTGTTCCGCCCGTGACGGAGTCGGAAGTGGGGGCGGCCGTGGCGAAGATTCGTTCCGCCACCACGGCCCCCGGCCCGGACGGAATTCCAGTCCGGGTGCTGACGTCGCTCCTCGAGCATTTCGAGCCTCGCCTCAGGCAGCTGTTCAACGCCTGTCTGACGTCTGGACGGTTCCCTGAGTGCTGGAAGGAAGGGAGGTTGGTTCTCCTGCCAAAGCCGGGACGGTCCCCGGATTTGCCGTCGGCCTACAGGCCCATCGTGCTCCTCGACGATGTGGGTAAGCTGCTGGAGCGTGTGCTCGCTGCCCGCATCGTCCGACACCTGGAGGAGGTGGGGCCCGATCTGTCGGACGCTCAGTATGGGTTTCGGAGGGGGCGTTCGACCATCGGGGCCCTATTACGCCTGAGGCAGGCGGCCGCGGAGGCCGTGGCCGGGAAGGGAGTGCTGTTGGCGGTGTCGTTGGACATCGCCAACGCATTCAATAGTCTGCCATTCGGCTGCATCAGGGAGGCGCTCCGGTTCCATGGAGTGCCCCTGTACCTCAGGCGGCTGGTGGCAGACTATTTGGAGGGCCGCAGTATCCTCTGCGCGGGTCCCGCAGGGGACATTGTGCGGACGCCCATGTCGTGCGGCGTTCCACAGGGGTCGGTTCTGGGGCCGACCCTGTGGGACATCGGGTACGACTGGGCGTTGAGAGGGAGTCTCCCCCCCGGGCTGAGCTTGGTGTGCTACGCTGACGACACGCTCGTCACAGCCCGGGGCAGGACACTCGAAGAGGCGGCGAGCCTGGCCACTCTCGGCACCGAGGAGATGGTCAGGCGGATCGAGGCGCTGGGGCTCAGGGTGGCCCTAAACAAGACGGAGGCCCTACTTTTCCATGGGCCCCGTGTGAGGCTACCCATCGGCTCCTCGATAGTGGTAAACTCCATCCACATCAGCATCCAGGCCCATATGAGGTACTTGGGTCTGGTGCTCGACGGGCGATGGTGGTTCCTGGAGCATTTCCGACAGATTGCTCCCCGACTTGTCGGCGCGGCGTCCGCCCTTTCTCGACTCATGCCGAACGTGGGCGGACCCAGTTTCGAGGGCCGACGGCTGTATGCGGGGGTCATCCGTTCAATGGCCATGTACGGCGCACCCGTGTGGGCGAGGGCTCTGAACGCCCAGCTCAGGGCGGTTCTGTGGAGGCCACAGAGAGCCATGGCGGACAGAGCCATTCGCGGGTACCGCACGGTGTCGACAGAGGCGGCGTGCCTGTTGGCCGGGACACCCCCGTGGGACCTAGAGGCAGAGATGCTCTCCGACCTCTACCGGCGGGTTATCACAGCGCGCGAAGAAGGTGGCTCCCCATCGTTGAGCGAGATAGCCACCTGGCGCGTGGATGCCCGCCGAGACGTCATCGCCCGTTGGGCTACGCGGCTGGAGAGGCCTAGGCACGGTGTGGAGACCGTTGAGGCCCTCCGGCCCGTATTGATAGAGTGGATGGAGCGGCGGCACGGAGTCCTCACCTTTCGGCTGGTGCAGGTATTGACGGGGCACGGGTGTTTCGGGTTGTACCTGCACAGGGTCGTGTATAGGGAGTGGACTCCGGCCTGCCACCACTGCAGGAGTGACGAGGACACGGCGCAACACACGCTGGAGGTGTGTCCGGGATGGGAGCGGCAGCGCCGTGACCTCGTCGCTGTCATCGGTGCCGACCTGACGCTGCCGGCCGTCGCGAGGGCGATGGTCGACAGCATCAGGAACTGGGACGCGGTCGCCGCCTTCTGCGAGGCTGTCATCTCGCAGAAGGAAGCGGCGGAACGGGCAAGGGAGGATTCCCGCGCCCCGGGCCGCCGCCAGCGGCCGGGGCGGCGCAGGCGCGAATACCTGCGCCTGATGCCGCCCTAACCGAGGCTTCGGGTGATCGGACCGGGGAATTGTCCGGTCACCCGACGTGAGGCTACCGCGTGAGGGCGATGCCCCGACGGCGAAATCTGTCGGAGCGTCGACGAGAGGAACCCGCGAGGGTGAACCGCCGGGCGGGCCACCGAAGTTAAAAATCGGGTCCCGGTGACCCGCTCGCACGGCGAAGAGAGAGGAGTTTTACGGTGGGTCTATGGGGTCACGCGCCGCCTTCTCCGTCACCCCGGGCCGATTTGGCGGGGCGAGGCTAATCCATAGTCCACCAAAAAAAAAAAAAAAAAAAAAAAAGCTGTACTCGAGCCTCTTCCACTATAGTAGGCAATTCAAATACTATACCATGCTGCTTAAATTTATAGCACTGATTTTATTTACTTAAATTGCTTCCATTCATCCATCAACTCGTTCCTGTATACTGTTGAACATAGACCTTTCCACGAGATTGCAATAGCTCTCTGCGACTTTTAAGTTGTTAGTCCACTTTAAGTGACTTTTTTTAAGGCAACACTGACGATGTAATCGTTGTGTCAAGAGAAACTTTGCAAACAAACATTTAAAGAATACAAATAACACCCAGACTCGGCACAATCATTTGATGACTTCACAAAAAATGTCCTGCACTGATAATCAATGAAGTCGATTAAAACGGGAAGTGTGTACTTACAATCTGCTATATGTGCAAGCAGCCATTAAAATAATTATTCAGTCAGGAAGACACAAACACAAATTGAATTTTGTTGAAGAATTACTTATGCAATTACATTGCTCTTGTCAATTGAACGCGTGTAGTGACGGAGTAAGAATACAATTTAATCATTATTATTAAGATTCTTGTGTAAATTTACCAAACATTATCGAATATAAATTGACGAACACTCTGTAAAAGTAGAAAACTCAATACTGAATCAATTGGTTCAGTTGGAACGTGATGGAGCGAGCTCAATTTAGAATCAAACGGGAAAGAACGCTAATCAAAAGGGATTCAATAGGCGGAAACCGCCCGGAGGAATTACGAGGAGGTGGGAGGAGCCGATCGGAGGAAAAAAGTGGAAATAATTCGTTAATCCCGTAATTGGAGCGCGCTACCGAACCGGAAAACAAATTTCCTATTATTGATGGACAGGGTTGGCACTATTTGTATTGTTGAGGTTATAGGGAAGGTTCAAATTGTAATAGAATATAAAGAAATATTTTCTTCGAAATATATGATGAGCCAGCTAGAACTGTATCTTGCAATTTACAGCAGAATTTCGAATATTAACTCTACCCGTGTCGTCTCTGAACGAGACATCTTAAGGGGCAAATGCGCATTTGTAGCCAAATCATCTCCATATTGCTTATTTTATTAAACTCAGTGGTACAGTGGTTAAACGTGAAAAAGTGTTGGATTTCCTTTTCTATCCTTTATTACAAAAAAAAAAAATCATGGCAAAGTGATGAAAATTCAAAAGATAACCCAATTCAAATTCAAACCCTATGAGGGCTCAATTTTAACATTTTAAATTAAACCAATAAACTACCACCGAATCGAAACGTAACTGAGAAAATCCAGCAAAAACTCAGCGTGTTTGTCTATAATTATTATTTTTTTATTAACTACTTTATAAAAAATAGTAGGTACATTATGATCAGTAATATTTAGCTCCATTGTAATGTCATTCGAACCCCGATATAATTTAAAATTCAAATACAATGTAAAAGATTATGGGTAGACTCTGGTCTATGTTCTTATCTGGTCTCCTGTTCGCTTATATGCCCAGTACAATAAAGCATTTTAATAGGAGAAATATTGACCATATAGTATTATTAATTATCATATCTTCGTCACCATGTCATATTTCGTGTAATAACCACTACACCCTTTTTTGCCTATGGGTTTCGTAAAGAACGACTAAAGGCTTATGATATGCAAAGAACATCTATGCAAGAGAAGAGTCTTATCCATACGTCATATTGACGCCTAGCCGATCGGCTTCCACTATTGGATATAGACATTCTCGTTATATCGCCATAATCGCCCTGAATGGCGGAAGTTGAAGTTTTAGTTTCCCAGGGAGCTCACTATTACTCACTCCCGTGGTATTCTTTTGATGCGCTTTTACGACTTCCATCATAAAGAAAAGGTCAACCTTTTCTTTGCACACTTTCTATGCACATAACATTTTTAATCACTTACCACACGAAAATTTTTATAACTACATGTTAACCACATTTCGAAAATTAGAAAACTAATGATGTCAAAATTCAATTAATAGTGAAATCGACAAGATTTTACTTCTCTACTACTCTATTTAGTGCTAATAAAATGAATAAATGAGGTTATTCATTGCGCAAAATATATTTTAAGTAAAAATATAGTAGAAAAATATAGTAAAAATATTAAATCATGAAGTAGCAACCCTATACATAAGTCTTGTGGAACAGAAAGTGTAGGTGGATAATTATTATTAGAGAACGACTCATTAGGGTGCGATTGTCGTCCCCTCCCCCTCACCCCACTATCTCCTCCATACCGTCGATGTACCCCTTACTCCCGGGATGTCGCTCTACTGGACAGCTCACACCTGACCGCGCCGTTTATCATTGGCTATTGGTGGCCACTTTTTATTTACAGGCTGATATTAAAATCAATATTTATACCGGTGAGAAATAAAAATTAGTTTTATTAATAATGTGTGTCTTTGATTATTCTGGTAGCGGCTACGAATACTAATTTAATAATTAATAATCCTTACTTTGCTCGTGGATGTCGTAAAAGACGACTAACGATGCCGTTACATCAACAATTACTTTAAAGGATGTTCTTTCTCATCTATCATATAAAATAAAATAGCCAAAGCTGAGCCTATAGCCTTTTTTATTTTTCGTTAATTATTTTATACCAGAAGTTATTTTCTTTAGTTCTGTTTATTTTCATTAGTTTTTAACGAGAGCGAAATAAATGTTTTTCTTTCTTTATTTCTATCATAGAACTCATTACCATCCACCATAGTTCTCTCAAGAGGAATACCGCAATTTTTATAATAAAGTGAACTAACTTTCTTTATGATGTTTTAAAGCTTGTGTCCAGAGCGAATCCTATAAAAAAATCAAATATTGGCATCACCTTTAATAAAAATTGTATATCACATGTCTTTCTGTCCCGACAGCTTTCTGAAAAACATTATTGAACTTGCTGATAAAATCATAAATATTAAAAAAAAATGGATTTTATTTCTAATGAAATAAAATCCTATGTCAAACCATTTAGCCAGTGTGGTAAAAATTTACCAATTTTTGTATTAATTTTGGCAGTGTTTGGTTAGCCCAACCACCGCCCCAAACCACCAGAGTAACAGAAGAGCGGCAGATTTGTTTCTCCTTTCCATTTTATCGAAACAGCTACTGGAATTTATACCTTTAATTGTACACTTAGAAAAGATAATATAAAATAATAATATCAAACTCATTTGATCTTTTAATTTCTTTTTATTCCTTCCTTTATTTTCTTTTTATTCTAGAGAACATGCTGTATACTACTTGAGCGGGTCGCCATTGGCAGGCTGAACTCAGCTTTTTATTTGTCGGTGCTCTGCTACTACTTGCGACGTGACCGCCTAGTTCTCGTGCACGTTACGGACGATAAACTCTTCGAAATCACGTAGAAATATACTTACGATAGTGCCAAATGTATTACAGATTTAGTGAACAGCCAATATGTTTGAACGTGATCAGAAACTCTACGACATATATTGCTCTTTGAAAAGAAACCTTTCTATATTATGTCATCATCTCGGCTCATACACGTCCCACTGTTGGGCCTAAACCTCTTCTACAAAAGAAGGTAAATTAACCTAATATACCACGAGTTAATACGATATCTACGGTATGTCCTTTCGCTCATCATCACAGCCCATAAATGTCCCACTGTTGGGCTCGCGCCTCTTCCATAATGGGAGGGAAATTAACCTACTATACCACGCTGGTCAGTCGTATTGGTATAGGGTTTTGTTTCGAGTTTTCCTTCTCTCGTATAGATGTGATATGCATTTTATATCCCTTAGCCGTACGATCACCCACGGGTAAGATATGGGGTGGTGAATAGTATTCTTACTCCGTCACCACACGAAATAGGGGTTCTAAGACCTTCAAAAACATTTTTCTTTTTGGCAGGTCTGGGCACATGCTGTTTGATCCTTCCGCGGCAAGTAAAAGACGGAATATGGCACTATAAACTACCTACATTTGATGTTGTGATCAATTTCATCATCATTGTGATGGTTGTTAGTACCACCGGTAGTGCAAGCCTTTATCGAGACTTCTCCATGATTCAGGTTTTTAAAAAAATTAAAGTAGTGGTAATATCTTACCCCCCACTAGGTGGGCGGACGACATTATCAAGGTCGCAGGCAACCGTTGGATGCAGGTGGCGCGGAACCGTTTTGAATGCCAATCTCGTGGTGAGGCCTATGTCCAACAGTGGACGTTTACAGGCTGATGGATCGATGGATGGAATATCTTACGAGATTAATCTGAAAAAAATAAACGTATAGAAAATGCCGAAAGAGCAACCGTCCAAAAACCATAGTAGGTATATAATAAACATTTCTTTTTATTGAAAAACATAAGATTTAGTAATATGAACTGTAAATTAGTTATGTGTTTATTTATCTACATATATTTATTTTAACCCTTCCATTCTAATTGCTATGCCTATTTTCATAAAAGAACATCGAACTATGTAAAGAAACA
Source organism: Lymantria monacha (assembly GCA_905163515.2). NCBI lineage: Eukaryota > Metazoa > Arthropoda > Insecta > Lepidoptera > Erebidae > Lymantria > Lymantria monacha. The sequence goes on along the minus strand of LR991081.1, from coordinate 8,881,937 downwards.
AATCACGTCAATCAATCAATCATTCGAGAGTACATTGCTAATGCACTAAACAAAATGAGCCCCTCACATACATAACTAAACAAATATTATGACCAACCACCGAGTAACTTTGGTTTATTTTGACGTTTAAACTGATTTTAACCTAAACTTTACGCGGTATTTATATGGAGTGTTAATTTTATGAATGAACTAATAAATGAATGAGAATGAACTATAATCTAATGATAAACATGGATGCAATGGAGTCTTTGACTGTTTTCAGAATTATCTTCAAAGTTATTTTAGTATTCTTCTATGCCCAACTTACTCTTCGGAATAATTTTTAAATATATGATGAAATCAATTACCTACTAGTAAATTGGAGAAAGAAACAGATCGCGAATAGACAGACGGCAAACAGTCACTCATCATCATCATCATCATCACAGCCCTTAAATGTCCCACTGTTGGGCTCAGGCCTCCTCCGTAATGGGAGGGAAATTAACCTACTATACCGCGCTGGTCAGACGTGTTGGTATAGGGTTTTGTTTCGAGTTTTCCTTCTCTCGCATAGATGTTACATGCGTTTTATATCACTTAGTCGTCTCGTACGATCACCCACGGGTAAGATATGGGGTGGTGGCCATACGAAAGCAGTCAATACCTTCAGTAAAATCTATTGTATAGGTGCAACATCCTAAGAAACATCTGGACGTAGATCTATAGGTAGATGTAATAGAAAGCTGGGTACAGCTTGATGCACTAGAAAGTCCTGAATTCAACTTTAATATCCCACTAAAGTAGAACTCACATGCTGGCTGTGGTCCTATGAAAAAGAAGCGCCTTGCTAACTTTTTTTTTTGGGTTATTAATGCTCTTGGTGAAAAACGAGCCAGCAGCACACCTGATGATTAGTGTTACTGTTGCCCATTAACCTTTGCAATACCAGAGGTACCTGTAGCTAGGCCGCTGTCTACCAATAATCCCAAACTCATCCAGATAATTGAGCTTCGAGCTCTCTCGCTCACTCAACAAAGCACAGCAGCATATTGCTACTTCTCAGGCGTGGATTTCCTGCGAAAGTGTGGTACTACCTCAAACGGACCAGCCCGCGGCTGAAGACAGAACAATCAACAGCGTGGTCTTACCACTATCATAACTAAATATCAAGTCTTGTAGACAATCATGATATTTACAACATTCTTGGGTAAATTTAAAACGCATTTCTTGTTTTGTTTCTAATATACAAATTTTTTGCTATTTCTTTATTTTTTAAATAAGACCATAAATTTCAATGCTTTTTAAATTCCTAAAAGTTAGATTTTGGATAGTAAGAATAAAGATACATGGCTACTTCTCTTACCTCCGATTTAAGTATCACAGTCGATAGGCCACCGAAGTTAAAAATCGGGTCCCGGTGACCCGCTCGCACGGCGAAGAGAGAGGAGTTTTACCGGTGGGTCTATGGGGTCACGCGCCGCCTTCTCCGTCACCCCGGACCGATTTGGCGGGGCGAGACTAATCCATAGTCCACCAAAAAAAAAAAAAAAAAAAAAAAGTATCACAGTCGATACACTCAAAAAGGAAGCGGCTGATGATGCAATGTATTTTTACTACAGTATTATACGAAACATTTTTAAAAAAAATTAGCTACCCAGAATTAGAAAATCACTCGAATTGAGAATTCGTGAGGTTTATTATAGTTACATTGCCTTAAGTGGCAATGGGCAGGCCACATCGCTCGAAGAACCGACAACCGCTGGGGAAGAAAGGTTCTAGAGTGGAGACCACGTACCGGACGACGCAGTGTGGGACGCCCCCCCACTAGGTGGACAGACGACCTAGTGAAGGTTGCTGGGCGTCGTTGGATGCAGGCGGCACAGGACCGCACTCTGTGGCGTAAAATGGGGGAGGCCTACGTTCAGCAGTGGACGGCAATAGGCTGAAATGATGATTATAGTTACAAATACTAGTTCCAACAATTTAATACATTTGTAGTAATTTGTGATTACTATGAGAGATATTCGAACCAATAGTTCATCATCATCATCATCATCTCAGCTCATCATCATCGTCCCACTATTGGGCTCGAGCCTCCATGATGGAAAGGAAATTGACCTATTATACCACGCTGATCAGGCGTGTTGGTATAAGGTTTTGTTTCGAATTTCCCTTTTCTTACATAGATGTTATATGCGTTTTATATCCCTTAGTCGTCTCTTACGATCACCCACGGGTAAGCTAGGGGGATAACTGAACCAATAGTTACGAAACCCAAATTAAGTTTTCTTTATTGATTGTCAATTATGACAGTTATGAAATTTCCTATTCCGTTTTACGTGGAGATCTATTTTTATCAATGAACGCAGGCCAAAAATCTATCTAGTACTAGACCAAAAAGAAAATTTGTTTATTGTTTATGGTGGCAAACGGGCAAGCAACACACCTGATGGCAAGTGTTAGTGCCGCCCATAAACCTTTGCAATACTAAGGCTATTACTAGGCCGCTGCCTACCAATACAAAACCCAAACCCACCCATTAGGCTTCCGGCTCTCTGATATTCTTCAGACGTCGATTTTCTGCGAGAGTGTGGTACTACCCCGGACGGATCGGCCCGCGGCTGCAGACAGTAAATTGTCAACAGCGTAGTTCTACTCCTATAAAAACCTTTCTACAGTTATGACAGAGATATTTAAAATCGACACATATGTATCATCATCTCCATACATCATCTTATTCTTAACCCAATTATTTAGAATCGACGTAACACTTATCTACTCTTCTGCCATTACACACATTACAAAAGTTTTGGCAAGATTTTTATGGCTGGTCGCATGCCTGACTTCAACCTTCCTTGAAAATGTATTTATTGAACAGACGATATCAGATGGAGTTCAAATCGATGTGAAATTCTTAATTGTCTTGTACAACATCCACAATTTTTTTTTTAATTTATCGCCCTTATGGTCAGTCTACCTTACTGCCTTGTCTTCCGTATTAATTTTCTTCATATATTATTTATTTTATCACTTCTTCAAATTGTAATTAGTCCTTGATAGTTACTGTCCGTCAGTAAGTCAAGTCGTTACCATTATTCAGCGCTGATAACCAAATTAATAATTTTATTGGGAATTATGGGAAAACACTAAAATACATGTAAACCACTATTATACAATATTCACTAAACTTCAGTACTTGAACTGTATGCCGGGCGGGCCACTGAAGTCAAAGATCGGGTACCGGTGGCCCGCTCGCACGGCGAAGAGAGGTGTTTGCAGGGTGGGTCCATGGGGTTGCGTGCCGCCTCTTCTATCGCCCCGGACGATTTGTCGGGGCGCGATCACATCCATCCACCTTGCGGGGAAAAATGAAAAAAAAAAAGTACTTTAACTGTATCATATTCCATAAAATACCAGCAAAATTATTCAATAAAACTAGAAAACACTAAAGAAATGAATATAATATAAGAACGTGACATGACATTTCCATATTTGCGCCAAAACTCCACAACATCCACAAGTCATGTAAGAATTGGTACGATCCGTAGTCGTCACCAACAAACCAACCACAGATGGAAGCAAACATATAGGTATAGACTATAAATAAAAAAAACTTAAAAACTATAGATTAAAAAAAAATTAAAAAAAATACTAACAGAAATTTGTATTACATTAATGTGTTAACTGAGTGACCGTTTGGGAACGATTAAAAATCATTGCACTGACAACGTATAAACTTTTGGACATTAATGGACATTGCGCGCCTTATTTACTGTTTTATACACTGATTCGTGTACATTAATGTTATTAGTATAGCCAGAGTTAGTATATAATCAGACTTGTTATTATAGGAGTTTGTAGAATTGGTTGAATGTGGGAATTAGATGATATAGCATATTATTTTTAGAATATGACTTGTTGGTAATTGAATGTCTTGATGCGACGTCACGGTATTCATCATAATTCAAGCTAAAAATGTTATTAGATCGGGTGTGCCACCTAGATTTTTTTAAGTACCTATGCATGTAGTTTGAAATTGCCTAGCCAATATACTGGTAACCTATCAAATGGAAAAAGTGTCATGTAGTATTCAGGGAATTGAAACCAAGGAGGGATACAGCTTACAAAATGTTGAAGAAGAGGTCACAAAATGAGTAGAAATATGTTTGTTCTAAGGTCATAAAGCAGCCAAGAAGTGAGCAAAATATTTGTATGTAGGTAACCAGGTGCATAATTAAGAAAATGAGTATAAACCAAGCCAGAGGCTGAAACCAGTATGCGTTTTATATTTCGTAAAACACTCGTCCACAAAAATCACATGTCATAACAAACCGAAATTATCCGAAGCAACCATAAGCAACAGAACACTGTTATTAACTTTTTAATTGCTCGCAATCGCACCGCAACGCACAGATTAAATAAACGCGTCGACTTTACTGTCTTGTCGTAAAATACAATAAAAAAATACTGGCCGTTTAGTGACACACACATACCTACTTGGTAGAATAATAAACAATAACACACATGTGTACCTTAGGTTTCGGTAATATATATTTTTTTTGTTTATTGCCTACCTATTCGCCGGTTCTTTTTTTGTTTGACAGGGATTTTTTAGATGTGGAGACAGAGTGACTTGTATGACGGCCAGCTTTAAACATCGACCTACATATCTCCATCACGTTCAAGAAAACTTTAGAAATAAAATGATTAATGAACTATACATATGGGTTTTATTGTAAGATCATACTTATTCTTTAATCTCCTTGTGGTCACAGGCTATAAATATAATATGTCATCACCCCTTTCCTTCCTGTGTAGCAAATGCTGGTTTATCATCAACATCATGATCCATCCATCAGCCTCTATACGTCCACAGTTGGACATAGCCTTCCCACCACGAGAATGTAGCATATATATGTGGTCTATGGTACTATTGCCTTATCGGAAACCAGCTTGTTCAGGCGGTTGGAAGTCGTCTAGCTTGCGCGAGATCCGGTCGAGTAACGCATATTCTCAATGGAGACTATGTCGTTGATATGATACAGGATAAATAATGTCGGGGAGAACATCAAGCCTTGTGATACGCCAACATTAAGAATCATGTTCTTGAAGCAGGAGCTATTGATGATAATTTTTATACTCCGACCATTCAGAGAGTTAGCGATCCAATTGTTGGGTCCTTGGCGGATTTCGTGTGATGGTAGCTTTAACAGAAGGGCCCAATACTAGACCTTGTCGAAGGCCTTCGCGATATCTAGGCAAAATGCTAGCGCCTCATCCTTACCCTCCAAGGACTCTGCACAACGGTGTGTGAGGTACACAAGAAGATCACTAACTGACGGACTATAATGAAAGCCATGTTGGTGATCGCTGATGAACCCTAAGTTAACCGCAGATGCTGGCAATTTATAATTTTTTCCATAACCTTGGAGAGCAAGGATGTTATCGCAATCAGCTTGTAATTCGACGGGTGTAATCGATCTCTCCTTTTTGTGATCGAGTGGAAGTGGGCTACCTCGCACGAAGATGAAACCTTAGGTATTAGTGTCGTTGGAAAGTCAATATAGGTGTGTGAGGACAACAACTTATGGACGTATAAAAAGTAACTCCCGCCTGACGGAAAGGAGTGAAACACTCAAGGTGTGCTCTTACTCGTAGCCAGGGTAATTTAGGTACAAAATATCATCTAGGGCATCTATCTGCGTCTCCGTTAAAAAGAGCAAGGCATGTCGCACCGTCTCGAGGTGATACTGGACGGCACCGAGGTTGCTATGTATATATTGTACGCGATAGTCGTCTTTTACAACATCCACAGGTACGATGGTGCATGGAGGGGAGTGGTGCATTGTATTCTTACTCTGTCACCACAGAAAAATATTGATGACGATGTTGATAAACTGTATGTTTCTAAAATCTCCCGTGAAAGGTATATGTTTTTTGTTACTTAATCTGGGTGTTATTAGTTAATATTTAGAAGAACAAAATAAATAATAAAAAAATAAAAAAACCCGACTGCATAAAAAGCGAACTAAACTACGTACATAATAAAAAACTGAAAAGAAAAAAACAAGCACTTAGATGTCCGGTGGTCTAGAATTCTATAATATATTATTGAATGAATACTATTATTTTAATAATGGAACATGACAACTGAACAGTCGGGATCCATTATTCGACAGCAAATCTAATTTTTGTAATGGATCGCGACTGTTCAGTTGTCATGTTCCATTATTAAAATAATAGTATCTATTCATTCAATAATATATTATAGAATTCTAGACCACTGGACATCTAAGTGCTTGTTTTATTCTTTTCAGTTTTTTATTATGTACCTAGTTTAGTTCGCTTTTTATGCAGTCGGGGTTTTTTTTATACTATTGAGTTATGAATACCTAGGTGGATATACATAGTTATTTTATTTATTAATAAATGTAGGTACCTAACTAAATATAGTTGAAGTTGAGAACTAAATCGTTAGAAGTTGGAAATGGGCGACCGCGTCAAACATTAGACAATTTAGGTAGAACTACCTATGGTTAATATACCTACTATTGGACAATATACCTACTAAAACTTTAGTATATGTCCATCCACTTTCATACGCACAGTCATATGAATTTTTCGTCTTTTCATCGTAAAATTCTGCTGTCTAAAAACCTATATGTGAGAAAGGTTGTTATGAAACTTCAAAACATAATAGATCCTAAACGGTCAGTCGAATCGAAAAATGCTGAGAGAAAACTAAAAATGATTTTTAAATACCTATTCAACGATACCCTACTTGACATAGTTTGATAACTTTCACTTTTTTAATTTTCACAATATGGCGTCCAGTAGTTGCCATATTGAATTTTCACTGACGTCATACCTTTAGTGACACTCACCGGACTAAGAGGAATCGATTAACGTATGAATCATAAAAATCGGTTCAGGCGTTTGGTCTATATAGTGCTTCAAAGGAACATACAAACATACATACATTATGTATGTATGTTTGACATAGACTGTTAAACACAATACCACTCCTTTGCGTCGCGCAGTGGGGTAAATAAATGAACCATTTCGGAACGTTTGGCAGATGCGAAACATCGAAATTATATTGTAGAAATAATATTAAAAAAAAAAGATAACTTCTGAAAGAAAATAAAATATAGCACAATTAAAATTATAATAGAAATTAATGTTCAGATTGTTTTAAATTTATAAAAGGCTGTTTATTACATCACAATTATATTCATTTAATACAAAAAATAAATATAAACAAATCTCTTCAATAGTGACGTCACGATTACAGCCGATTTGACATTTCGCATTAAAAGTATCCACGGAGCAATCCGTGAAAGTATCACATCAAAAACAATTGGTATTAAAAAAAAAACTATTTAAAAAGTCGTCATATGTCTCTCATATACGTTTTCAATAGTTTTTATTGAATCTGAAGCGTATTATAATCACTCAAGTTTACGCGATGAGGTAATACTCGCTCAGGTTTTAATATAAATTGTTCGCACATAACACATTACTGGAACATTGCTATTTTTATTTCAAGTCGGTTTTCTATCATACGACTTTTATTACCCACTGTATGTGTTGGTGTAAACTATAAAGATTAAATTAACGATTTATTACAAACTTTCTAGTGATTTTTAAGGAAAGTTACTATTTTATATGCTTTTGATCTTTTTGAAGTGAAAACTTCTTTAGTTACGTTGCGATTAGAAACTTGATAAAACTTAAAATAGTTTCTAAAAAGAGACAAACATCTATTTCTACACAATGTATTTACTTTAGAATGAGAAATAATACAAATATTTAATCTATAGTCTAAGTACAGATGTAGTTTGATTTGTCAATTCGAAAATTTAAAGCTGCTTTTACAAAATTGCAATTCGTATGTCGTGTATTTAATTACCACGCATATAATACTTTTTGCAATATTTAAAATAAAACCACATTCTGAATAAAAGATACAAAAATATGGTCTAGTTTAGACCTCATCGGGTTCCAAGGAGTTGGGCAAAAGATATAAAATATATTTGGAAATATTGTGTTATCATTATTTGTATCTCCATTTTTTTTACAGGATCTTCAATGCGAATGATTGCCCGATCTTTTGAGAGGAGAACATGGGTCCAACACGAAGAGTCCTTGGCAAAAATAAGACTGTACAATTACCAAGGAAACTTGTACAGACACGATCTGCGAACGGTAGATGTAAAACTAATCCGTGTTAATGATATCTTAAATCGTTTAGATTATTTTACCGGAGCGGTTTACCTAAAAATTATAAATTAAAAAACTGTCGTATGCCTTCAATACTATTTATTACTATAATATTTATAACTCCATCTACTAAATATATTTTTAAATATAATCCTTACTAATATTATAAATGCGAAAGTAACTCTGTCTGTCTGCCTGTCTGTCGCTCTTTCACGCCTAAACTACTAAACCGATCTAAATGAAATTTGGTACACAGATAGTCTACAGCCTGATAAAGGACATAGATTACTTTTTAATGCAAAAAAAGGTTTGTAAAGGGGGATGAAAAGTTGTAGGGAAGTATCGTCATTTTTAAAGCCAGAAGCTTGAAACTTATTTCTAGGCTATTGTTTAGATGCTTCTCCTGTCGCCCCGGACGGATTAGCGGGGCGTGACCGTTCCGTAGCCCGCCGCCAAAAAAAAAAAAGGCTGTTTTTTAGATATAAATAAATACGATATTAAAATTTTGTAAAAAAAAATACCCTTAAGGGGTAAAATAAAAATAGGGGATGAAAATTTTTAGAAAAGTAACCTTTTACGCGGGCAGAAGCTAGTATAATATACATACATACACATACATACACATCATCACGCCATATCCCTTGCAGGATAGGCAGAGAGAACAGAGTGCCAGAGAACTCTATCTCTGCATACTTCACTCGCTTCCTCAACATTCATAATTCTCTTCATACACGCTCGCCGGTTTCGGAGACTCTTGACTCCACCTTCCTTCAGTACATGACCGATCTGGTCTAGCCCGACTAGAAATTTTTTCGTCTTCCTTAGCAGGACCGGACCGGGCATGCCCGATCTGGACCAGATAAGGTATGTAACGCAGAAGATATATCTGGACCCGATCAGGAAAACCTTATCGGGTCCAGATCAGGCATTCCTGATCGGGTCCAGATCAGGCATTCCTGATCGGGTCCAGATCAGACGTTCCTGATCGGGTCCGGATGAAATTTTACTGATCGGAACCAAATCAATCATCTGTGTTTTATATCTTGCCTGATCCAAAACGAGTATGCCCAGTCCGGTCTTCTTAATAAACATGAACATCTTAACCCTATTCTTGGCACGGTGGATAATTTGATACATTAAACTTTTAAAAAATTTAGAGACGTCCCGTGACGTATTTTCAAAACATTTATTATTGAATATACCACAAAATATAATCCAAATTCTACTAAAAAATAAAATTTTATTACTTGTAACACCAAGTATGCAGTAGAAAACAAAATGGCGAACCGGCCGAAGGCGTCAGCGCATCGCAAGGTGAATATTGTCAATTTTTATTACATTTTGGTCAAATTGTTTTCAAAAGCTTTTTAATTCGAATAGGTTACAATGTTTACTACTCGGAAACGCTATTTTTGAGTACCTAACTGGATTGAAATCGTTTGTAATTTACTGTTTTTTTTGAGTGAATCAGATATGACACACTGCCAGGTAGCCATCTTTCTAGGCATTTTTAGTTATGTATCAAATACGTGACATTGCTTGATTTGTATGGTTACGATTTATTTGTAAATTTTATTATTATAATAATATTTTATATAATTATTGTTATTTAAATGGTATAATTATTGTTTGTTTGTATTTCTGTCACAGGTGGTTCATCAGCTTAGTATGCAACAACAAAGAAGAGCTCGGCAACTTGTGGCACTTGTTCCGAAGCCGGGAGCAAAATCGGATTTGGATGACAGTGGATCATCTACTGAGGATGAACTGCAATATTGCTCCCGCCCAACGCACTCCGACAGCAGTTCACCGCCTCAATCATTGCCGTCTTCCATAGAAAACCTTAATCTTTTATCAGATGATGATAATGAGGCAAATCAAGTGGTTGCCTCAACATCTTTGGTACTATACCCACAGTCATCGCCGTTAACCAATCCTTGTTCGCCATCAATTTTATCGTCTAATCTATCTGTAATAAGGCAGCTTCATTGTGCTGAGTCTAGTCCATCGTCTCCGGTACCACCCTTGTTACATCAAGAAAGTTTACCATCTCCACTGGCAACCTCTTCGCAAGTACCTTCACCACGAGCCAGCAACTTGACGCGTCATAACTAGGTGCTGTCACCATTGTTTGCACCTTCCCCCTCAGCGGCTACTCGTTCAAAAAGACCTAGAGTTGTCGCGATAAAGCGAAAAGTAATACCTGCTAAAAGATTACAACCTAATTGGCGTTGCTGTAAGTTCCTCGGTTCTGCAACAGTAGAAGATAACTCGTTTGAACCACGTGAAGAGAAGAGTGCCATTGAATACTTCAAAATGCTCTTATCAGATGACATCATCTCTCTCATAATGCAACAAACAAATATCTATAGTACACAGAAAAATGGCAGCTCAATAAATATCACAGAAGATGATGTCAAAGATTTTCTGGCGATCCTTTTATTTATGGGGGTAGTTAAAATGCACGCTTATACAGATTATTGGTCCAAAATTCTACGATACGACAAAGTAGCTGATATAATGACCCTGAAGAAGTTCCAGTTACTGAGGCGATATTTACATTTCAGTGATAACTTTATTGACGATGGCGATAGATACCACAAAGTGAGACCACTTATTCAAAGAATCCGTGAAAACTGTCTAAAATTAGAAGAAGACGTTTGTAGACGCGCATCCTATCCAGGATGTCCTTCGTTACAACAAAGCCCAAGGGAGAAAAACGCCAGTGACGTGTCCAAATTTGATAAAGGAATATAACACCAACATGGGCGGAGTTGATCTAGCAGATATGCTGATTGCTCTGTACCGTACACCGTTCCGAGGCCATCGCTGGTATTTACCAATTTTCTCGCAAATGCTCGATATTTGCGTGAACAATGCCTGGCTTCTCTATCGATGTGATAGAGAAGCCAGGCATGAAGTCAAAAAAGCCAAGTCGCTGAAAACATTCCGAATTGAAATTTTCGAAAGCCTACGCCGATTTGAAAGAACTAGCAATGTCAGCAAGTCTAGCGTCAGCTCAACCAAGACCATACAGAAACCAGTAGCTGAAAGGCCTCCCGATGCTATTCGGTATGACCAAATTGCTCATTATCCAACTATAGCATCCATCAGAGGGAGGTGCATGTATTGCACAAAAGGGCAGACCAAATTGTTTTGCCAAAAATGTAAGATGAGGTTGTGCTTATTGCCGGAACGTAATTGTTTCCTAGAGTTTCATAAGAAATAATAAGTTGAAATTATAAGACTGACGATATTTAGTGATTCTAAGACTGATAATAATTATATAAGAAGATATTCGTGATTATTCTCATTTTTTTGTATTCTTATTTTATCCATAATTAAGATTTTTATAAGGTTCAAAAACTATTTTTTTTTACTATTATTGTTGATTTTAACCAACCAATACTAAGAGGAGGTTCTGTTTTTTAATTGTATGTATGGAAATACAAAATTGTGTCCTTTTCATGTTTTTTTTCACGTTAGAATGTAATATTTTTTTGTTTTGTTTATAATGTTTATAACTCGTTGAAAGCCTGGCAGTGCGGCGAATATGATACATAGATTTTATAAGGTTAATTACTAAGAGTCTGGCAATGTGCCTTATGTGATACATTCAATAAATCATAAAATAATAAAATAATATTTTTGTTTTTATTCTTCCCCCCCTCAATGAATACCTAAGAATACATTCTATGTAAAATTTAACAACATTTCAAAAAAAAATAATCTTGCCAAGTATAGGGTTAAAGAACATGTTTAATAGGTAAAAATATTAATTAATATATGACGAAGGCACCGAATGCAGTGCTATATTCTTATCATAGAGAGTCCCAATGAGTCGTTCCGATTATGGAGCAACCACCAGATGCTAACGACTGCAACTATCGCCTGAATTTCTCATTCATGACCTGATCGATCTGTTTTAATCTGATTCGATAACAACTAATTTAATATTAGGCCATGTCATTACGCTTCGGAGAATCTTAAAACCGCGATTCAAATAATGACGTCATTTTACTAACGCCATCTATTTATTATGACCCAAAACATTAAATGTTAGAATGGTTGTTACAATATAATATATCTATGTTTTCAAATGTTAGGTACATTTATATATATATATATATGTTTTTTACTTCAAATATAAATTATTTTTATATTATTAATTAAACATTATTATTATTATTAAATACATATGATTAATTAAAGATTTCAGATTTCGCCTTGGCATAATGCATAAATATGACAATCATGTCACTTTTTTGAATTTTGATTGATATTTTTTTTGTGTCACGAAAACTGTTTCTGGTTCTGATATAGGTACTACAAGCCTTACTATATACTTGATAATATTTCACATCAGGCTATCCTTATTTGGTCCTGATCTGGTCCTGATCCGGTATGCCTTACCATACTTGATGTTATTTCACATCAGGCTATCCTGATCAGGACCAGACCTGGTCCTGATCGGGTTTGCCGGATCCGGCATGCCTCATTCTGTCCTGATCGGGTCCTGATCCGGTATGCCTTACCATACTTGATGATATTACACATCAGGCTATTCTTATTTGGTCCTGATCCGGTATGCCTTACCATACTTAATGATATTTCACATCAGGCTATCCTTATTTGGTCCTGATCTGGTCCTGATCCGGTATGCCTTACCATACTTAATGATATATCACATCAGGCTATCCTTATTTGGTCCTGATCTGGTCCTGATCCGGTATGCCTTACCATACTTAATGATATTTCACATCAGGCTATCCTTATTTGGTCCTGATCTGGTCCTGATCCGGTATGCCTTACCATACTTGATGTTATTTCACATCAGGCTATCCTGATCAGGACCAGACCTGGTCCTGATCGGGTTTGCCGGATCCGGCATGCCTCATTCTATCCTGATCGGGTCCAGATACATGATCTGGTTGAACCACACTTGTTTTCTAGTCGGGAGGTAGGTTAGTCTCGGTCTCCCTCGGTACCTACATCCTTCCACTTTCGCATTGTATATCTTATTAACCAGACGCTCTTTCGGCATTCTTTCCACATGTCCGAACCGTATAAGTAAAAAAGTATAGTATAATATAAAAGTAAAATATTTAAAAATTTAAATAGTAAGATGACCCTCCGGCAGCGAAGTAAAGACCAAGCTGTTCGTAGTTAGGGCTCCTTAAAAGTGAACTTTCTTACAATGCGCGAAGTGCCCAATAATAGTATATTCTGCATGAGACTATAAAACTTAAGGTATTGCTAGAGGCCCTTGTCTATTAGTCCGCTGGTAGAAATGACTATGAATACAACGATTGCCGTATCCGCATCCCATGTCGTTAATCTCGTGAGCTCTTTTGATATTTTATTATTAATATTAATAATTATTATTAATTATTCGAAGTCTGGATCTAACTAATGGCTTACAATTGTTTATTTATATGTTTTTTAATCTGTAATTTCATTAACGGAATGTTGTATTTAAAATTATTATCTATTTTAATTCAAAATTTTACTAAATCTTTATTTAGTCGTGGTCGTATTTTGAGGTATGATGAGATTGCATTTTGAGGTAACTATAGACAAACGCGATTGAATCACCATCAAAGACACATACACCAAGATACTCAGCCGCTCGTTCAGAAGTCAATTAGCCACAAAAAGCTTCAGTTTTAGCTGGCACAAAAGAATCCACACGTGTGCCGTTTGATTAAAAATAAAACCGACTTTAGACACGATGCGATGTTTGAAAGGATGGAGGGAGCGTTTAGTGTTAATCTGCAGACTAGTGTCATTATTTAAAACTTGACTTGCTTGTTGCAATTTTTATTGTTGTTATCCTTAATTTCTATATAAACTCCAGCATCATATTAGATAGAGTACTTAGTGTAGGAAGTTATGAACAAAACACACTTATAGTTTCAATATATGTAACGTATATTATCGATGTACACACTTGGAAGCTAAAACACGTCTTTACTAGCACAAGCTTAGAGCTCGAATGAGGTGGGCTAATATTGTACTAAGAAAGTAGACTTTTACAAACGTCATAACGAACCAAAATCAAATATTAGTCAAATATAGTACTATTAATTTTTGTACAATAGTATAGGTATTAATTATATAAATCCAACACTTAGCGGTCTATAATTCTTTTTTTGTCTAGTGTAGGAGTGATAAAAAGTGTCACCACTCTGTCTATTTCCGTGGATGATATATACATCTTTAAAGACGACTGTTTCTTACAATCACCCAAAGAAGCAAGTAGATAACATCATTGCAAGAGGTCCTTGTCTTGTTTAAACTCAAGTTAAAATCCTAAATCAGTACGTTTGACCAGCATGATATAGTAGGTCAATTTCCCTTTAATTTTCTAGAAGAGTCGAGCCCAGCTGTGGGACATATAAGAACAGTAACAGTAGTTTAGCAATAGTTAATCTTCATGCAGATATAATTTGTATTGAGTGAGTAATAAATGATTATGCCCATTTCATTACATCACCCCATATTTAATCATCTAAACTTTACATGGCATCAATCATATTGATTAATATTTATATGCTTGTATTTCAAAATATTATAATTATCGTATTAATATATGTAAATATTGTATATTTCTTTCCTTCTTATTGTGCAATGGCTATGCTGCTAATTTGCACATTTCGGCCAATTTATATGATGACAGTGCCGTAAACAAATGAGATAGTTATACCTATACACCGTGACATTTATATCATCTTACAAAAGAAGTGCCATAAAAGTATTCGACCAAAGAAACATCTAACATATTTAATTCTTCAATAGTGGTAGTGATAAATAACGCAGTACGTAGGTTATGTCGAGTAGGTAGCCTACCGCTCGCTACATGCCGTTCTCTTACTATTTTAATTGGTAATTATTTATAATAATTTTTAGTAAAAAATATTCCAGTAAATATATTTTTTAACCTTTTAATTGTACGAATGAATACTGGATACGTTAACTGAACTGCTTTTGTAAGACGATATAAATGTCACCGTGTATAGGTAATACAGTATATAAAGTAGAAACAAAAATGGCGATTTATAACATATACTGATCAAATTTAGTAACTAGAACGAATTTAAACTGAGATTTAAAATTATATTTAGTTTACACTATCCTCTAGTACTAGTATGACAGTTACTCGACCGTCGACTAAATGAGCATCTCGTACTTCCGACCACAGTAAACAGGTAGGGTAAAACATATCACAAGTCTATGCTACTGAAACGTAAATGTGAAATAAAAATTCTTTGTGGACGATACGTTAATTGATGTACTTCATTATTAATTTGTAACTACGTCATACATCGTAACTTTTTAAATCAGCTCAATTATTATGTAAGCTACGGAACTGCTTCGAAACAATCTGTCAAATATCATGTTATACATCATTATTAGCTGCTAACAGTATTATTATTTGTCACCAGATGGATTACACTCTAAAAATAAAATATGGGTAATATTATCATGTAAGTACCTAGGTACTCTTTTTTTTTTAGTTCTCTTTATCCGTGTGGTGACGGAGTAAGAATACAATTCACCACCTAAGAGGCTCTTAATCATCCTCTACGACACCAATGGGTAAGAATGATGAATGTACTTACTCCATCACTACACGGCTTCAGTCATTATTCCTCGTTAAATAATGGAACGTGAAATTTTACATTTTCCGTGTGGTGACGGAGTAAGTATACAATTTACCACTCCTATCTTACCCGTGGGTGATCGTAAGAGATGACTAAGGTATATAAAACGTATATAACATCTATGCAAGAGACGGAAAACTCGAAACAATCCCTATATCAACACGTCTGACCAGCGTGGTATAGTAGGTTAATTTCCCTCCCATTACGGAGGAGGCCCGAGCTCAACAGTGGGACATATATGGGCTGTGATGATGATGATGAAATACTCTTTATATAACTAGCAAACTTAGCTCATTGGTTTGTTTATAGAAGTCGATATATTGTAGCGCCGCCTGGTGGTGAGGTACAACAACGGGGACACCAACACCTTCGCCGTGAAAAAATACATATACATATCAATTTTCATAATGATCAGTCAAATGTTTCTGAGTTTAGCGATGTCATATATACAAACACTCTCTTTTGTAGATATATATATAAGATGACTACAAAATTCTAGATCTGTATATTAAAAAAAAACGACACCATGCACGAAGGAAATTATTCTCGCATTGAGTGAGACATTATAAACATATAATTAATAGATACAAATTACACCCTCAAAACAAAAATTTGTTGATCGCACAAAGTATTATTCTGCGTGGGAATCGAACCTCGACACTGGCTCAGTAGACCGATATAGGTATTAGCCACTGCACCATCTGTGCAATCTAACACTTTGGTGTATTGTAACACCTAGGTAAAGCATTTTTTTTTAATTAAGCGGATTATAGGAGCACAATTTTGTTATTTTCTTTCCAGACTGCGAGACGCCATTTACCTATTCGTTAAATAGTTAATTATAATTCATATATGAAACAAACAAAAACGTACCACGTAGTCTAAAAAGCATCCAATCACTACTTTATTAAATTAATTATCATATAAAACATTTAAAATGTGCTTTTGGCGGGAATCTAAAACGTCATGTGGTGCTCTTGTATTATATTCAATATTTTAGTGTTTTAACGTGTTATATTAGATAATTTTGATGGCACTTTATGTAATGTGATGCGCGGAACTACTGGGATGTCGTGAATATCATATAAAAGTGTTTTACAACGTTTTCATTTTCCATCAAAATTCCAACAAAATACCATCAACAGTGTTGCCATAGCACTGTTGATGGCGACAATTTGACTTAGACTATGACTAACCTGAAAGACTGAAGATATTTATAACTAGTTATTGGCGAAATCTTGTAAACGCCATTTAAAAAAAAAAAAAAAAAAAAAAAAATTATATTCGATATTTTAGTGTTTTAACGTGTTATATTAGATATTTTTTATGGTATTTTATGTAATGTGATGTGACTGAACTGCTGAGATGTAGTGAATATCATATAAAAGTGCTTTACAACGTTTTCGTTTTCCATCAAAATTCCCACAAGATACCATTAACTGTGTGGCCATAGCACTGTTGATGGCGACAATTTGACTTACTGACGGACAATGACTAATCTGAAGACACTAAAAACTTGAAGATAATTATAACTCGACACTGGCAACAATGGCTCATTTAAGTAGCTGATTGCCAGTACATAAAAAGAAGAAGAACATTTAAAACCTTGTATTGCGGGGGACTTTACAAACATGCAATTAACGGAGACAAATTACAACCAGACTCAGAACAACAGCTAGTGGATCGCACAAAGTATTGTTCTACGTGGGAATCGAACCCATGGCACTGGCACGGAAGGTCGGTGTCTTAACCACTTATCTGTGCAGTCATTAGGATAAGAGCAGAATAACGACCACGATGGTGATATTTTTTTTTACAAATTATTTATTCATATAATTCACACCCATCGTTGTAAATAAATAACAACATACCTTTCAGTAATATAACAGTTTTTATTTGTTTACAAAACGAAATTAACTAGTTTCCGAGAATGAACACGTGACCCTTCCTATTAATTTTATTTTAAATAGTTTTTTTTTTTTGTCGTTCAAACCGAGACAATGTTTACGTTAGATATTCAGGTACTCGCGAGTAATAAACATGAACTCTTTTTTTTTTAACTTACACTAAAATTATACTCAATTACGTACATGAACTTATGAATGATGTTTTGATGGATGCAGAATTATATTTTACGCAATAAATAGAAAAAAAGAAAGAAAGAAAACTGTTTTATTTGTAACCTCACATTTTGCTTAAGCTAAATATAAATTTATGATAACTAATGTGTATATACTAAATGTATATATAGGCTTTATAATATTCTTTGAAAAAGATGAAGAAAATATGTATTTAGTGACAAAAGCTAGTAAAACACACATGGTAGATACAAATGAAGGATACAAATTGAAAAAAAGAATAGATACAACATTTAGACAGGAAAAAAAGAGAATAAAAAAGAGCTAAAATAAAAAAAATTAAATGGATTAATAGAGACATAATAAAAAGAAATAATTTATAATATACCTTCACTGCTAAGCTCAAGTCTACACCAGAATAGAGGGCTATTAGATTTTATTACGAGTTCTCTTTCTCTTGTAATGTTACCGACATATCACATCCCTTAGTCATCTTACACATCATCTATAGACAATAGATAATCTGTGGAATGGTATTCTTATTCCGTCGTACGGACTCATGGTTCTCTTTAAGTGAACAACACCCGACAGTAAGGATTTTTTTTACAATGGGGTAGGTACTTTACACTCAAAATAACCTTGTGAATCGAACAAGTTCTGTCCCGCGTGGGGATCGAGTCGATCACGACGAAACTGGACAAGACAAGACATCTGTGCATTAAATTAAAAATAATCTAAGACATACATAACAATTAAATACGTTTCAACACTTAGTAATAAAATAAAAAAAAATAAAAATATGTAACATACACACTATGTAATATCAATGTATATTTAAGATTTCCAATATTAGGCCACGGTCGTTTAGAATTTGATAAATGAAAATTACTCTTAATAAAAAGACTACTGACTTCACAAGTCTCGTCACGATCAAATCAACATGTGCTAAAAAAATACTATAATTTTACAGTCATTACCATGATATAATTTATAAAATGAGTATTTTACCTTTGCCTGCATTTACAATTACCTAAATATTCTCAAAGAATTTTCAAAGTTGTATTAACATACACATACATACATATCATCACGCCATATCCCTTACAGAGTAGGCAGAGAGAACAGAGTGCCAGAGAACTCTATCTTTGCATACTTCACTCGCTTCCTCAACATTCATAATTCTCTTCATACACGCTCGCCGGTTTCGGAGACTCTTGACTCCACCTTCCTTCAGTACATGACCGATCTGGTCTAGGTAGGTTAGTCTCGGTCTCCCCCGGTACCTACATCCTTCCACTTTCGCATTGTATATCTTCTTAACCAGACGTTCGTTCGGCATTCTTTCCACATGTCCGAAACATCGGAGCATTCCCTTTCGTATCTTTACACCAATACTCTCTTTCATACCTACTCGCTCACTTACGTCGTCGTTACGAATGCGGTCAGTCAGCCTTACTCCACAGATTTTCCGCAGAGATCGCATTTCGACCGCATTAATTTTACTTTCATACTCTTTTTTGCATACCCAACTCTCGCTTGCATACAGTAATGTTGGGACAAGCACTGCGTTATGTATTGCTACACGTGCCTTCTGGCTGAGTTGGTGGCTACCGAGAAGTTGCCCCAACGCTCCGTTCACTCTATTTCCCGCATTCACTCTTCGCTCTATATCAGTGGTGTGGCTAAATCCACATCCAAGATATACAAATTCATCCACTTGCTCTAGTACATCATTACCTATCGTTACTCTTACATCTGTTCTGGCTTCATCTCTTTCAAAGACCATTATTTTGGTTTTGTTCACATTCATGCGTAGACCCCTTTTCTTACAATCTTCTGTCATTGTGTCGACTAGGGTCTGCTGGTCAGTCGCTGACTGTGCCAGCAGGACTGCATCATCTGCATAAAGCAGAGCAGTGACCACTGAGTCGCCCATCTGGACTCCCACATTCATATCGTTCAACCTTTGGAGACATTTATCCAGATATATGATAAACAGCCTGGCTGACAGAACGCACCTGCTTATGCTTAACGCCGATATTGAGGTCAAAGCAAGGCGACATTCCATCATCCAGCCGCACACAGGCTCTACAGCCCATGCAACTGGACTGCACAGCCTGTAGCAGTTTACCGTTAATACCATACTCCGGTAAAATGTCCCAAAGTTCCTTTCGTACAACCGTGTCAAATGCTCTCTCCAGATCCACAAAACTGCAGAAAACCCTCTGACCTAGAGCCAGATGCTTCTCTACAATGTTGCGCAGAGAGAACACTTGATCCATGCATCCCCTTACACTCCTGAAACCTCCCTGTGTCTCACACAGTAAACCATCGGACACCATCCTCATTCTCCTTTCAATAATTTTACCGTACACTTTTGCTGCCACACTGGTCAAGCTTATGGCTCTGTAATTTGAGCAGTCATAACGTGAACCCTTGTTTTTAAACAAAGGCTCGATGACTGCGCTATTCCAGTCCCCGGGAACCATTCCCGAGCTCCAACATAAATTGAGGAGCAACAGGAATGCCTCCCAGACACAGGAGCCACCAAGCTTGATCATCTCGGCAGACACCATATCAATGCCCGCTGCCTTACCATTTTTCAAACTTCTTATCGCCCATTCAACTTGAAAGAATATTTCCACCTTTAGAACTTATTTTATTCATTCTCAAGGCTGACCAACCACACCGAGACATCTTCACCTCCCTCCAAAAGAGTTTGGTGTTACCCTCGAAGTTTTTAGTCAGCCTATCTTCTGCACTCATACTTGCTCTATCACGTTTCTCTTTCACTAACTTGCTTTTGTGTCATTCTTACATTGCCGATATATTTCTTTCTTCTGTTCAGTCATACTGTCATTCAGATTCAAAGAAGAGACATAGTCCAGCCACGCTTTCTTCTTTTGCTTTACGTAAGCTGCCACTTCCGCGTCCCACCATGCATCACCATTTGTTTTTCTATGCTTCTTTGAACTTCCACATACTTCTTTCGCTGTATCTACCATACTCTCTTTCAACACTCTCCAGCATTCTTCAATGTCCGTTTGCCAAGCCAGCCGGCTTGCCATCGTCAGCCGTTCTCGGACACCCTCTGCATACTTTTCTCTTACACACTCTTCTTGCAACCTATCAAACTTTATTCTTTCAAGCCCTCCGAAGTGGACACGCTCTCGCCAGAGCCTCCACTTTCTGAACAGACCACTAAATCTCGCAATAACGAGATAGTGGTCCGTATCGACTGTGGGGCCCCTGTAGGCTCTTGCGTCCAATATTTTCCTTCGGAGGCGACTGTCTACCAAAATTAAATCTATTATACTTTTCTGTTCATTCCTTCTCCATGTATACATATGGATGTCCTTGTGTTGGAAAAATGTGTTTGACACAATAAGGTTTCTCTCCATGCATACATCCGCTATGAGCCTACCTGCGTCGTTCACTCTCTTATCACCAAATGGACCAAGTACGTCCTCATAGTCGGGACGCTTGGTCCCCACCCATCCGTTCAAATCTCCGCATACAATCACGTGTTCACTGGTTTCTGCCATATCCAGAACTTCCCTAACATTATCCCAAAATTTCTCTAGGTCTGATGCCACCGAGGCTCCTACGGGAGCATATGCTACAACCATGAATACCTCGGTGACACCTAGTTTTATACGGACCCAAAGAAGTCTGGGATCATACATTCCGTAATCCTTCACACCTGAGGCCAAACGAGAGGACAACAGCACTCCTACCCCCATGATGGCTCGATCGCTCTGTGGTACACCAGACCACAGAGCCATCCCGCCACCAGGAAGATCGCAGGCGTCACTGCTCCTTCGCTTGGTCTCTGTTACACAGAGCACGTCTAGCTGTTTGTCCGCCATGACGGATATCAGCTCGTGTAACTTACCTTCCACACAACCTCTTATATTCCACGTGCCCACACGGCACTCTGCTCCCCTCGACTCGCCTGACTGGGCAAGGCGTGATGGGTGGCGGCCCCCATCGCCGCGAATGTATTAACATAAATTATTCATAATGTAAAATACGGCTATAACTTTAGAAATATGGCTGCCATAAGTTGAATATTAATTGCAAGCATTTAATATCAAAAATAAAATATAGCTTTTTTATTAGTGTCTAAGTAAAAAAAAAATCTTAGTTGAATAAATAATAAATAGTCGAAGCTTCTTTCATGTTCAAAAAAAGAAAACATTCAAAAATGGAACGCAGGTATGTCCCTCCCATTCACAAACACAGCTATCAACTACCAATGATCAATGGAAATCATAATTCCATAACAAACTACTGTTTCAAATAACATTCTATTGTACATCAAAGTGGGCCTTATTAACACTGTTTACAGAAACTTTGGCCTCTAGTGGACAACAATTGATCAAAAGACAGATTTAGTTGTCTTTGACTGCCAGTCTGGATGTACGCCAGAGCTTTGATTCTTATTGAGCACAGAGTAATGACGATGCAAAAATGATACTTTAAAATTTACTAGGATAAATTGCTTAGGCCAACTTCAATGAAAGAGTAGTCTTTTTATTTTTTTTTATTTCTGAACAATGTCTTTTATTGGCAACTTCAATTTTAATCCGCCTCCAAAAAAACATGATAGATGTTTAAGTCGATTTTTAATTAACCTTTTTTAATGCCTATTTATATAAGGCCATATCATAGTATTTGGTATCTAAGTAGTTTTTGTATGTATCTAAGTAGCCAGTTCCCGTACAGATCTAAGGGCATAATTACCAAACAGGACAATTCTTCAGATAATCTACAAGTGATTTTAATAGGTCTAGGTGTATTTTATATCAATTCATTCCTCCTTGGTAATACAATTATGAACGACACGGCACTGAAAAAACCCTAAGCGTAAATACAGAGCTTTTAGTCACCTTAGAAGCGGTAATTTGGCGCCTAAATAATATTAGGATTGGTAGTATTCATGATAGCCTAACGAGCTGTCTTAAAAAAAAAATTAAAATATATTATGCCTATGCGCTACCGTCATCATTTTACGACATAAAAATGTTTCATTTTTCCTACTCTTCAGCTCATTAGGTATATAAGTTAGAAAATAAATTAAATCATTTATTACTTATAAGCCTATAGGGCTTACGTATTAACAATTTTACTTTTGGTTTGAAATTAAATTAATAATCTATCACCGGATCTTAACATTGGGTCTGAATATAACCAAATATTGTTCAATATTCTTCATAATTTATATCTCAGAAGTGGAATATCATATTCTACTTCTTCATATCGAGTAGCTTATTAATAAAATTCCATCAACAAATTCAGTTATTAACATTGGGCGTTGACAACCGAATTACGATTGCCATGGGCATTTTAGTAATATAATAATATATAATATCATAATCGTAATGCTTCAGCACTTTCTCTGTATTACATTACGTAACATACCAGCAAAGTAATTGAATATAAAAATGTAAAATGTCAAAAACTTGAATATATATAGGTACATAATATAA
Organism: Lymantria monacha; assembly: GCA_905163515.2. Lineage (NCBI taxonomy): Eukaryota > Metazoa > Arthropoda > Insecta > Lepidoptera > Erebidae > Lymantria > Lymantria monacha. Next base: position 8,858,501 of record LR991081.1, on the reverse strand, counting down.
TGACACACCACATGATATTCTCATGCTCCCGCCAAAACTTACTCCCATGGTGTTGCTAGATTCTATTTTTAACTACGCGCGAAAATAACGAAATATTTATATTTATTATTTTCCTCCAAAAGTAGAAAACATCATTTGCCTGCCCTCATCCCACGCTAAGTGGGGTCGGCACAACACGTTCTTGCCTTCTATCAGCCGTCATATCTGCACTCACAACTTTCATACACATATCCATCCATCTTTTTTTGGGTCTCCCACGACTCTTACGCCCATCCACAAGTATATTGGTAACCCTCCTTGTCACATGCCTTTCATCCCTCCTCATCACATGTCCATACCAAGACAATCTCGCGCTCCTACACTTCTCTATCACTGGTGCTACTTTTAAACTTCCCCTAATATACTCATTTCGTATCTTATCTAGTCATGTCACCCCACACATCCATCTTAACATACGCATCTCAGTAGCATGCAATCGTCTCTCATTCGTCTTTTTCAATGCCCAACATTCAGATCCATACATAACGGAAAACAATAACTAATAAATCCAGATATTTTATTACATATGATATTATTATTATTATTGTTTATTAACTCTTCACTGGTAGCGAATTATTTAACTAAGATTTTTCATATTTCTTACTTTATTTAATTATTTTTGAATTAAATACTGTAACATTTTTTTTACATACCAATAGTTTAATAAAAAAATTGGAGCTGTCTCTGTTTCTAATTAATCTACATGAAAATCGTAATTTAGTGTTCTTAGTATTATGTGTAAGTCGGACTCGCTTTAACAGCGGTTAATGCGTTGTGAAACATAAACAGGCAACGCCGGGCGGCGGATACGGGCTTTGTATATGTCCGACTGTCCCTCGAACGAAACGCGTGTCCGCGTGCTACCGGACTTAATTCTGTCAGAGTGCACAAAATAAATATTTAATATTCATTGTTATGTTTGTGAAAATAATAAAATGCAAACATTATCTTCTTAGAACATGATCTATCTCTAAAGATATATTCAATTTAAGATTGTCTGGAAGAAAATACAGTAGGCGATAAACCGCCTAATTGTAGCGACGTCATTTTTGAAGCGATAAATTCTTTTAGAAGAATAAACCGCTTCGTTACGTAACGCGTAACGCCGCCAATCTGTCTGGCCGCTTTATATGATTAAATAATGATACTAATAATATACATACACAATATTCAAGAATTGTAACTAAGAATAAAATATATTTTATAATCAATAAAAGATTTTATTAATTAATAACCTTTCCTTACATTATCATATTAAAATTTAAGTAATAATCTAAGCTTTTCTCAAGTTAAACAATTTAAATTTGTATTAAATAGTTTAACTTAGATTAGTTCAAGTTAACACTTCTGTTGGGCGCCCAGAGACGCACACGTTATTGCTTTTTCTTTTTCGTTTTATTTCTGTAGGTACATATAAATTATATGCAGTAAAGAATTATTTTATTGTACTGAAAACCATCGTGGTTAGAATACAATTTTTCACGTGGTGATGGATTAAGAATACAATATAGTACTCCCTTGCTTTTTCTCCGTAGATGTCGTAAACGAAGATTAAAGATGACGTTTATAACATCTATGCAAGAGAAGGTAAACTCGAAATAAAATCTAGCCAATCTGATCAGCGTGTCAAGGTCAATCTCCCTCCTATTGCGAAGGAGACCCAGCAGTGGGGATATATATCAACAGAGATAATGAAGTATAAAATATTTCAGCACCACGACGAAGTACGAAGTATCTCGCCGGTGTCATAAGATTAAATATCAGCAAATAATGTTACTTTAAGAAAAGCAAGCTCATAATTAATGGTTGCGTCGGCGACACAGAGTTCTCTACTTCCGTCTGGTGCAGGCTTTGACAGGGCATGATTGCTTTGACATCGCCATCGACGTAATTGCGAGGAGAAATAGGACACCATCCTACCACTACTCCGATTGCGACAAGTAAATGGCGCAGAACACGCTCGAGAGAATATTAGGTAGTATATATAAACTATACATTTAAAAAATACATGAAAATATAATTTAAAAAGAAAGAAAAGATGCGAAAGGGAATGCTCCGATGGTTCGGACATGTGGAAAGAATGCCGAACGAACGTCTGGTTAAGAAGATATACAATGCGAAAGTGGAAGGATGTAGGTACCGGGGGAGACCGAGACTACCTAGACCAGATTGGTTACGTACTGAAGGAAGGTGGAGTCAAAAGTCTCCGAAACCGGCGAGCGTGTATGAAGAGAATTATGAATGTTGAGGAAGCAAGTGAAGTATGTAAGGAATGAGTTCTCTGGCACTCCGTTCTCTCTGCCTACACTGCAAGGGATATGGCGTGATGATATGTATGTATGTATGTAAAAAGATACAAAATTCAACATCAAATAATGAAAGCCATAATAATTTTATAAAGTAGACTAAAAATACATATTTCATCTTTTTAAATATGAACGAATGAGTGCCAATAATCGCGCTATTGTCTGATGAAAGGAATAGTTTCACTTTGATTCTATAAAGTCTACGTCTCTATGGTACGGACGTCTGTAGTAATTATAGAAAATGTTTAGTTACATATTACGTACTTTCCAATGGTTTATTTGCGTCAGTTTCAATCATTTTCTTGGCATTAACACTATTGAAATATAATAATAATATTTAGAGTTTATTTAACTAAAGCAAACCGTAGCTGTGCGGTACGAATACTACCAACCCTTACTTTGCTCGTGGATGTCGTAAAAGACGACTAAGTGGTATAAAACGCATATAACATCTATGCAAGAGAAGGAAAACTCGAAACAAAACCTTATACCAACACGTCTGACCAGCGCAGTATAGTAGGTTAATTTCCCTCCCATTACGGAGGAAGCCCGAGCCCAACAGTGAGACATATATGGGCTGTGATGATGATGATGATGAATTTCATGTTTGTGAAGTCCCTCGCAATACAAGGATTATTTCCTTAGTGCAAGGTGGTATTTTTAACTCACACCGTTTACTTCTAGTTATCTAACATGATTGTGTTAAGTTAGTATTATTATACCAAATAAGCCGTAATCATTTATGTACTTTTCTTCTTATTATATTGGCAATCAGCTACATATACGAGCTATTGGTGCCAGTGGAAAGTTATAAATATTTTCACGTTTTTAATCTTTCAAGTTAGTCACTGTCTAAGTCAAATTGTCGCCATTAACAGTGCAATGGCCATACTGTTAATGGTATCTTGTGGGAATTTTGATGGAAAACGAAAACGTTGTAAAGCACTTTTATATGATATTCACTACATCCCAGTAGTTCCGCCGCTTCATATTACATAAAATGCCATCAAAATTATCTAATATAACACGTTAAAACACTAAGATATCGAATATAATACAAAAGCACCACATGACGTTTTCAAATTTCCGTCAAAAGTCTTTATGTACTTTCTTATAGGCCTGAGAGCCCTCAGCCAACGGTCCAGGTAAATCTGTCAAAGTCATCTGCGACTAACAACTAAGTCAAACGAAAAAAAAATATGTACGTCCTCAATTACTTTTCCATTTCTTGAAATACATTGCTATCGCAACCTATGTCTATACCTACGGTATCTATAATTAAATAATTCGTCACTAATGGCCTAAATGGTGTCCGCTACACTCAATCCTATTAGACAAATTTATGCAAGATCGAACCAGTAACTATTTTTATTTATAATTTTACTCCCTTTGCTCCGAAAGTATAAAAAAACAGATTTAAATGTCACTCCATACTACTAGACAGAAAATTGCGTAATCATCATTTTTCAGCTCATATACTTCCCACTGCCGGGCTCAAGATTTCTTCTGAAGAAAGAAAGGGAAGGAAATTTATCCATTATAACGCGCTGGTCATACGTGTTGGTAAAGGGTTTTGTTTCGAGTTTTCCTTCTCTTGCATAGATCTTATACGAGTTTTATATCCCTAAGTCCTCTCTTACGATCACCCACGTGTAAGATAGAGGTGGTAAATTGTATTCTCATTTCGTCATCACACGGAAAAATGCGTTTACCAGTATTGCAATTCTCTCTATACTACAATTCTCTCTAATTTACAATTTACGAGTCTCAAAAATATTGCTCTATATTTATAGGTATTGCAATTACATCATGATTATCATGAGTGGAATAAAACAGATACTAAATACGACCATTTCTTTTCCATTAAGAAGGAAAATTTATTTTGTTGAAGGACCGCGCTTGTACCATATAGCGGAGCGGCAAAGGCTGCATAAAAGCACAAAGTTTATGCATCTTTATCTTTATTAAAATTTGTTATATGTACATACAAATTTTCGTGTGGTAACGGAGTAAGAATTCTGTTCAACCACACCCTTTCTGGCTCTTGGATGTCGTAAAAGACGACTAAAGGATATGATGTGCAAATGACTTCTATGCAAGAAAATAAAACCACGAAATAAAATCCTATACCAACCTCTTTTGACCAGCGTGGTACAGCCAGTTAATTTCACTTTCATTGTGGAAGAAGCTCGTGGCCAGCAGGGACGTATATGAGCTGAAATGATACCTACGAATTGTAAAAAAATGTATTTATACTAAAGCAAAAAAATAAGCCATCACGGGTAATCTGGCTGATGTAAAATATTGAAATTGTTTTGTAGAAATCTATACTAATATTATATAGCTGAATAGTTTGTTTTCTTGATCGTGCTAATCTCAGGAACTACTGGTCCGATGAACTAATGGTCCGCTTTGAAAAAATATAGTGTTAGTTAGTTCATTTATCGATGAAGGCCATATAATATATAACATCACGCTAAGGCTATTAGCGGTGGAGCACCAATGAAGAATATTTCGAAATCTCGGACGAAGTCAAAAACAGAACCTAGTAAAGAGGCAGAAGCTAGTAATGAATATAAAAGGATAGTTTATTAAAGGAAATAAATATAACTTGCAGTCCTTAAAATATAGCTTGATTTCCGTGATAGATAGCTACAAAACGGATGAAGTAATTTTGAATACGCGTCATGTTTAAAATTTTATTTTGTACATACATACATACATATGGTCACGCCATATCCCTTGCAAGATAGGCAGAAAGAGCAGAGTGGCAGAGAACTCTATCCTTGCATACTTCACTCGCTTCCTCAACATTCATAATTCTCTTCATACACGCTTGCCGGTTTCGGAGACTCTTGACTCCACCTTCTTTCAGTACGTGACCAATCTGGTCTAGGTAGGTGAGTCTCGCTCTCCCCCGATACCTACATCTTTCCACTTTCGCATTGTATATCTTCTTAACCAGACGTTCGTTCGGCATTCTTTCCACATGTCCGAACCATCGGAGCATTCCCTTTCGCATCTTTACACCAATACTCTCTTTCATACCTACTCGCTCTCTTACGTCGTCATTGCGAATGCTGTCGGTCAGCCTAACTCCACAGATTTTCCGTAGAGATCGCATTTCGACCGCATTCATTTTACTTTCGTGCTCTTTTCTGCATACCCAACGCTCGCTTCCATACAGTAATGTTGGGACAAGCACTGCGTTATGTATTACTACACGTGCCTTCTGGCTGAGGTGGTGGCTACCGGGAACTTGTCCCAACGCTCCGTTCACTCTATTGCCCGCATTCACTCTTCGCTCTATATCAGTGGTGTATCTTCCATCTCGGCTAAAACCACATCCAAGATATACAAATTCATTCACTTGCTCTAGTACATCATTGCCTATTGTTACTCTTACATCTGTTCTGGCTTTATCTCTTTCAAAGACCATTATTTTGGTATTGCTCACATTCATGCGTAGACCCCTTTTCTTACAATCTTCTGTCATTATGTCGACTAGGGTATGCAGGTCAGTCGCTTACTGCGCCAGCAGGACTGCATCATCTGCATAGAGCAGAGCAGTGACCATTGAGTCGCCCATCTGGACTGCCACATTCATATTGTTCAACCTTTGGAGATATTTATCCAGATATATGATAATCAACCTGGCTGACAGAACGCACCCCTGCTTAACGCCGATATTGACGTCAAACCAAGGCGACGTTCCATCATCCAGCCGCACACAAGCTCTACAGCCCATGTAACTGGACTGCACAGCTTGCAGCAGTTTACCGTTAATACCATACTCCGGTAAAATGTCCCAAAGTTCCTTTCGTACAACCATGTCAAATGCTCTCTCCAGATCCACAAAATTGCAGAAAACCCGCTGACCTGAAGCCAGATGCTTCTCCACAATGTTGCGCAGAGAGAACACTTGATCCATGCATCTCCTTCCACTCCTGAAACCTTGTTGTCCCTCACACAGTAAACCATCGGACACCATCCTCATTCTTCTTTCAATCATTTTAACATACATTTTTGCTGCCAAACTGGTCAAGCTTATGGCTCTGTAATTTGTGCAGTCATAACGTGAACCCTTGTTTTTAAACAAAGGCACGATTACTGCGCTATTCCAGTCCCCGGGAACCATTCTCGAGCTCCAATATAAATTGAGGAGCAACAGGAACGTCTACCAGACACATGAGCCGCCAAGCTTATTATTTTGTATTACCTATATTTGCATTTTTTACGTGCCAGTTATATCTCAACTGAATTATGAATGTAAAAATATTAATATTTACACCAAAACTTGTACCTCATGTATTTTAAAATACTTAGTAACCATTTTATAAAAATATGATGCTTACGCAAATACAAAGTCATACTGGACTGTGAATAAGATAGAGATGGAACAATCGATACACGTAAATCGATAATATTCTTATTAATTGTTTATAAAACAAGTAAAATCAATACATTACCGATATAAACCACTTGGTTACTCTATAAAATAGGAAAATTGTGTTAATTTAGTATTAAAACATCAATTATAATATTAATAAGACCAATTCTTTTATATTAAAAAGATAAATTCTTTTAAAAAATAAACATGATTATTCATGAAATAATCAGTGACCAAGATCTCATCATCAACCTACAGAAATGCTCCAGCGATGATGATAATAGTGACGATGAACTTGTATGTACTCCTTTCGAATAATAAAAATAATTAATTAACAGCTTTAGTTTAAATTAAATAAAATCCATTGATTTAATTCAATAATATTTTCATAGATTGTTTTACATTTATAATCGATTCACCCATCCATTTGATTGAAATTCAATAAGATTTTTATACATTGTTTTTCAATTGCAGTAGCAAATAACTTTACGAAAGAAGAAATTATATCGACAATGATACGGACTACATCGTAAGCATGCGGCATTAGTGACAACTATCACAGAGATCAAGCTATATTTTATAGACTATAATTAATATTAAGATTTTTTTTTAAATGTAATTGATCATTTAATGATAACTAGAAAATAACTATAGATACATAACATAATTCTCTTTTTCAATATTAAATACACATAGCATGGTTATTTATGCCATACCAACAGACTGAACCTTCGGATTACGTTTTTCACATTAATAAATATTTTTCTCACTTTCTTTCTTTCTCTTGACTCCGTCTCTTATAAACACAATCTATTGAAGTAATCCGATATATTGTAATTGCAGATGTCGAGCTCGAACTAAAATAAAACATTTTTCGATGTAAATATGAGGTGATTGGCACAATGATAGCTGTTACCATCTTAGCTATGGCCTCGTTAGCGAGTCACACTCTCTAACACTGAATGTAGACTTTTGGACTAAATCATTCATATCTTTTTTTTTATTGAGACTAATCCCGTCGCACACCATTGTGACTTCTGTAAGCCAGGATCTTCAATGGTCAATCTGTAAAACGCACAGTTTTGAACCTAAGTAAGTTCTAGAAATGCTTTTAAATGTCTTGGGACCCGCAACAAATATAATTAAAAAGAGAAACTGAAGGAGATGAAAAATTTCACTTCCCTCCTGTGAAATCACTCATATTAATTAAATATTATATTTTCATATCTATTAACATGACTGCACACATGGTGTAGATATTCAGACACCGACCCACCGTGCCAATTATATGAGTTCGTTTCCCACATAGGATAAAACTGCTTTTTTACTGCTTATGGAGGCAGAGGAGCAAGAAGCACATCTGATGATAAGTGTTACTTCCACCCATAGACGTTTGCAATAACAGGTGTACCGCAGAAAATTCCAAATCCATCCAGAAAGTTGGACTGCCGGCTCTTTCTCTCGTTTACTCGAAAGAAGCACAACAGCACATTGCCATTACTCAGACGTCGATTTTCTGTGAGAGTGTTGTACTACCCCGGACGGACCGGCCCGCGGCTGTAGACAGAACACAGTCAACTGTTGTGTGAAATGCTGTTTTAATAGTCGTAGGACTACGCCGTTGACAGTTCTCTGTCTACAGCCACAGGCCGCGCCAGTCCGTCCGGGGTAGTACCACACTCTCGCAGAAGATCGACGTCTGAGTAATGACAATGTGCTATTGCTCTTCGTTTGGTGAGCGAGCGAGCTGGAAGACCAACTGAGTGGGTTTGGGGATTGTAATGGTGGCAACAGCCTAGCTATACACTTGGTATAGCAAAGGACTATGTGCAGCAGTGACACTTACTATCATGTGTAACTGCTTGCTCCTACAAAATTGCAGAAAACCCGCTGACCTGAAGCCAGATGCTTCTCCACAATGTTGCGCAGAGAGAACACTTGATCCATGCATCTCCTTCCACTCCTGAAACCTTGTTGTCCCTCACACAGTAAACCATCGGACACCATCCTCATTCTTCTTTCAATCATTTTAACATACATTTTTGCTGCCAAACTGGTCAAGCTTATGGCTCTGTAATTTGTGCAGTCATAACGTGAACCCTTGTTTTTAAACAAAGGCACGATTACTGCGCTATTCCAGTCCCCGGGAACCATTCTCGAGCTCCAATATAAATTGAGGAGCAACAGGAACGTCTACCAGACGCATGAGCCGCCAAGCTTATTATTTTGTATTACCTATATTTGCATTTTTTACGTGCCAGTTATATCTCAACTGAATTATGAATGTAAAAATATTAATATTTACACCAAAACTTGTACCTCATGTATTTTAAAATACTTAGTAACCATTTTATAAAAATATGATGCTTACGCAAATACAAAGTCATACTGGACTGTGAATAAGATAGAGATGGAACAATCGATACACGTAAATCGATAATATTCTTATTAATTGTTTATAAAACAAGTAAAATCAATACATTACCGATATAAACCACTTGGTTACTCTATAAAATAGGAAAATTGTGTTAATTTAGTATTAAGACATCAATTATAATATTAATAAGACCAATTCTTTTATATTAAAAAGATGAATTCTTTTATAAAATAAACATGATTATTCATGAAATAATCAGTGACCAAGATCTCATCATCAACCTACAGAAATGCTCCAGCGATGATGATAATAGTGACGATGAACTTGTATGTACTCCTTTCGAATAATAAAAATAATTAATTAACAGCTTTAGTTTAAATTAAATAAAATCCATTGATTTAATTCAATAATATTTTCATAGATTGTTTTACATTTATAATCGATTCACCCATCCATTTGATTGAAATTCAATAAGATTTTTATACATTGTTTTTCAATTGCAGTAGCAAATAACTTTAAGAAAGAAGAAATTATATCGACAATGATACGGACTACATCGTAAGCGTGCGGCATTAGTGACAACTATCACAGAGATCAAGCTATATTTTATAGACTATAATTAATATTAAGATTTTTTTTTAAATGTAATTGATCATTTAATGATAACTAGAAAATAACTATAGATACATAACATAATTCTCTTTTTCAATATTAAATACACATAGCATGGTTATTTATGCCATACCAACAGACTGAACCTTCGGATTACGTTTTTCACATTAATAAATATTTTTCTCACTTTCTTTCTTTCTCTTGACTCCGTCTCTTATAAACACAATCTATTGAAGTAATCCGATATATTGTAATTGCAGATGTCGAGCTCGAACTAAAATAAAACATTTTTCGATGTAAATATGAGGTGATTGGCACAATGATAGCTGTTACCATCTTAGCTATGGCCTCGTTAGCGAGTCACACTCTCTAACACTGAATGTAGACTTTTGGACTAAATCATTCATATCTTTTTTTATTGGGACTAATCTCCCCGCACACCACTGTAACTTCTGTAAGCCAGGATCTTCAATGGTCTCTGTAAAACGCACAGTTTTGAACCTAAATAAGTTCTAGAAACGCTTTTAATTATCTTGGGACCCGCAACAAATATAATTAAAAAGAGAAACTGAAGGAGATGAAAAATTTCACTTCCTTCATATGAAATCACTCATATTAATTAAATATTATATTTTCATATCTATTAACATGACTGCACACATGGCGTAGATATTAAGACACCGACCCACCGTGCCAATTATATGAGTTCGTTTCCCACATAGGATAAAACTGTTTTTTTTTACTGCTTATGGAGGCAGAGGAGCAAGGAGCACACCTGATGATAAGTGTTACTTCCACACATAGACGTTTGCAGTAGCGGGTGTACCGCAGAAAATTCCAAATCCATCCAGAAAGTTGGACTGCCGGCTCTCTCTCGTTTACCGAAAGAATCACAACAGCACATTGCCATTACTCAGACGTCGATTTTCTGTGAGAGTGTTGTACTACCCCGGACGGACCGGCCTGCGGCTGTAGACAGAACACAGTCAACTGTTGTGTGAAATGTTGGTTTTAATAGTGGTAGGACTACGCTGTTGACAGTTCTCTCTCTACAGCCACAGGCCGCGCCAGTCCATCCGGGTAGTACCACACTCTCGCAGAAGATCGACGTCTGAGTAATGCCAATGTGCTATTGCTCTTCGTTTGGTGAGCGAGCGAGCTGGAAGACCAACTGAGTGGGTTTGGGGATTGTAATGGTGGCAACAGACTAGCTATACACTTGGTATAGCAAAGGACTATGTGCAGCAGTGACACTTACTATCAGGTGTGCTGCTTGCTCTTTTGCCTCCATAAGCAATTAAAAAAAAATTAAAGAAAAATATGATGATGATAATTATAATTACTCTCATCAAAAATCATATCGTATTTTATTATTTTATCCATATATATGTATAAATTCACAGCAGTATCTACTCATATTAATTATTCCACGGATTCAAATAAAGCGGTACCAGGCGGTCAGTCCAATAGCAATGGGGAGGGTACACGGGGGCTTGTGGGGCCGCACGTTGCCTTTTCATCGCCGCGAATGGCATGGACGGGGTGTGTTCAAACCATAGCCTGGCAAAAAAGTATCCCTTCATAGCGGCAATAGACAAATTGTGTAAAAAACAACATATTTATTTTAAAATTTTATGAATTCTGCTAGCTGATCCAAAATATAGTGTTCTGTAAAAATCTAGATGAAATAACATTCCTTCTTTTACAGAGTCCGATTGCTAATCTAAAGTATTGAAGAATACACGTTAACACACAAAAATCATTTTTTTATCAAAATCGTCCCGGCCGCTTAGGTATACTTCAGTCACAGACAAAATAATGATATATAAAAAGAGTTATTTATAATATAACCCTTATTATGTATTCTTAGTCAAGGTGTATACCTACTCAATTGATTTATCTGTACCACTTCAGGTTAACTGCAAAAGCCTTAGGCCATTAAGCTCATCTATGAATATAATAATAATAATTAGCTCCTTATCTTATCAATAGATGTCGTAAAAATAATTAAGAGCTAAGATATTTAAATAATATTTGTGTAAAAGAAGGAAAACTTGAAATAAAAATCTATACACACGTCTAACCAACGTGGTATAATAGATAATTTTCCCCTCTTATTAGACTTGAGCCCATCGGTGAGATATATTTGAGCTGAAATGAATAAATGAATATAATCTCTGCCGAAAGCTAAAATAAAAAAATTAAGAATTACGTGAGGAAAGATTTTGATGCCTCTGATTACCTCTCATATATCAAAATACTTCAATATTTACTATAGAGCAGGCCTTCCCAACCAGGGGGGCACGCCCCACTAGGGAGGCGTAGAGAAATGTTAGGGGGGGGGCCGTCGTAAGTACGTAATGTGTAAGATTACATTTCCAAAAAAAAAACAGTCATTACAGTTTTTATTATTTATTTATTTTTAGTTTAAAATAAATGTTGACTTTTCTGTGTAGGTACAATATATTTTTTGCCGTATTATACACTCATTTGCAAAAAAAACGGGCACCTAAGCAATGAACCATTTCAAATGTTAATATTTCTTTGTTTGATAATTATAGGTAGTTTTATCCACACAATTTGGTAAATTAATAAGAAAATAATCGTTTTCATCAGTATTTCATAAAATTCAGATACAATTTATGGGAAATAATGCTAAACCTCGCTAGTAGTGTATATTCGCTAGTAGTGCATATGCTCATGAAGTAAAAATAAAAAAGTTTTTTTGTTTGTTTTTCTTTAATAAAGTAAAAGCAGATAAATGTTTAGTATCGAGTGTGACCCCCTCTAGCTAAAATCACAGCTTGAATTCGTCTGGGCATGCTAGCGAGTATATCCCGGATACTTGCTTGCGGAATACGTTCCCACTCCGCAGTAATCACATTCTTCAGCTCTCTGATGGTCTGCGGAGCCGGGTGTACTGATCTCACACGCCGTTTCAGAACGTCCCAGACATGCTCTATGGGATTGAGGTCGGGACTTCGAGCTGGCCAATCCAAACGACGAATGCCGACCTCTTGCACATACGCATTAACAACGCGGGATCGGTGGGCGCGAGCATTGTCGTCCATAAAAATCGAGTCTTCACCTAGAGCGGCCAATGCGGGTTGTGCATGAGAAATTAGAACTTCCGTTATGTATCGATGCCCAGTCAGTGAGCCGTTTTCAATGAAGACTAACTCTGTACGATCCATTGAATTTATTCCTGCCCAAAACATAACAGAGCCCCCACCATAAGGTGTGATTTCTTCGAAACATGCCTCTGCGAAGCGTTCTCCTTGTCTTCTTAGCACTCGCCGACGTCGATCTTCACCGAACAGAGATATCCTGGCTTCATCAGAGAACAAAACCCTATTCCAATCGTCTTGAGTCCATGATTCACAATTTCTAGCGAACCTAAGCCTGTGAACTCTGTGCTCACGGAGTAATTTGGGGCCGCGGGCCGGGCGGTGACTGCGTATATTGGCAGCGAGAAGCCTCCTCCTGACCGTCCATAGACTAATATGCACATTTCTTACTTCTTGGAGGTTGTTCTTAAGATCCACATACGAAGATTTGCGATTTCTCAATGCGCGACTCACAAGAAAACGATCATCCCGTGGTTGGGTACATGGTTTTCTTCCAGAACCAGGCCTTCTCTCGACGGAACCAGTCTCCTGATATCGCTGCCAGGTCCTTTGGACTGTCGAGCGACTAACATTTAGCCTCCTAGCCACGAAACATTGGCTGCAACCCTCTTCAAGCAGCGCGATAATTTTGGTAGCTTTTACCACTTTATCTACCATTTTTGATACAGCCAAACAGCATTAAATAAAGCTTTGACAGTCAAGGATATGAAATTAATCGATAAAAATTGAATAAAAGTTATGAAAGTCGATGTTAACTTCTGGAACTTCGCGCCAAAAATGTAGGATAAAAAGGGGTTTTCTGTAAAAATGAACATCAAATGAAAAATTGAATTTAGAACGTACTTTTTTAAATACCACAGCATTTTTAAAACCGGCCAGTAACGTGTACAAACGATTGAAACCTTTTTGGTATTGTATCTTTTTAAATATGAATGAAAATCAAAACCGCCCGTTTTTTTTGCAAATGAGTTTATTAACATAAGTAATCGATAGAAACAATTAAAAAAAATGCATATTCCTTAATGTTCCTAATCGCCATTCAATCGCTGCTGTACAAGTTTCTACTCTCTACTATAGAGTATATGCTCGTGGTACGTCATAATTTTTTACCAGTGTATATACTGTCCATTATTATAGTTGTGTGGTAGCGGCTACGAATACTACCAACCCTTACTGTGTTCGTGGATGTCTTAAAAGACGACTAAGAGCTTTATAACGACCTGGGCCAACTTCAACTGATGCCGTTTGGATCAACAATTACATTCCCAAGGAAGATTGACGTCAGGCAGGCGGCCGGTCATAAAACTATTGCCAATAACATTTACAATATGTACCTACTATGAAACAAGAATACGTATTGTAGCGACACCAAGTAATTGGGATATGAGTAGGAGAATGATGATACTCTACATTATTAAACCAATTAACTATTTTATTAGAAATTACTTCAACACATATCTACTAACTTAGCTTTAGTAATGGAAATTGAATATGTTGGAAGATCTCTTTATATTCAGGAAGAAAATCATCCTAATTGATTGAATTATACAATATATAGTGCAAGTACATTATTATTTTAAATTCCTTCCTCCATTTCTATTCCCTTCATTTTTCCATATTTTAAAATGAAAATCAACCTACTATACTATGGTTTACTATAGTATGGTTTTCCGCGTGGTGACGAAGTAAGAATACAATTCACCACCCCTTATCTTACCCGTGGGTATCGTAAAAGACGATTAAGGGATATAATATGCACATTGCATCTGTGCAAGAGAAGGAAAACTCGAAATAAAACTCTATACCAACACGTCTGACCATCGTGGTATCGTCGATAGAATCCGTAAAAGTAATTTTATTTTCCTCTCAATGTGGAGGAGGCCCGAGCCCAGCAGTGGGACATATGTGTGCTGAGATGATGATGATGATGATACTATAGTTACATAAGATTATATTCGAGTTTTCCCTCTTCCGAATAATTACTTCATACTGACTTTGGTAGGTAATATGTCATATTTAAGTATTTTAACCATAATTGGTTAGAAAAGAAATAAATATATAAAATATAGCATCTTTTTTGCAATAGTTTCTGATCTTCATAAGAATATTAAGTTCCCTCGCATCATCTTTAAATTATCTATGTACAATATGTACACGTAAACTTCCTATTTTTAATCCAGCCTCGTTTTGATATTAACAAACTTTTTTACGACAAGTGAACTTTATACGCTCATCACGGTTTAATGGCGGCACTTCCGGTTCATTAGCTCTATATTTTATATATTACACACAACCTATAAAGTTTAAACTATAAAAAAAAAATATGGATATTTTACGAAATTATTAGCCAGTGATTTTGTTTTTAACGACTCTCGGCAAATGTTTGGTGGGTACATAATTGAAATAGTTTGGTATATTCATTTTAGATTGAATATAACTTGATATCGGTTTAATATAAAAAGAATTTAATAGAAAGAATGCCGAACGAACATCTGATTAAGAAGATATACAATGCGAAAGTGGAAGGATGTAGGTACAGGGGGAGACCGAGACTAACCTACCTAGACCAGGTTGGTCACGTACTGAAGGAAGGTGGAGTCAAGAGTCGCCGAAACCGGCGAGCGTGTATGAAGAGAATTATGAATGTTGAGGAAGCGAGTGATGTATGCAAGGATAGAGTTCTCTGGCACTCTGTTCTCTCTGTCTACCCTGCAAGAAATATGGCGTGATATATATAAATATGTAAACTTTATCTGCTTATCTTTAGACTTTATCTGCGTATGTATGTAAACTTTATCTTTTCCGTGTGGTGACGGAGTAAGAATACAATTCACCACCCCTTATCTTACCCGTGGGTGACGTAAAAAAAAACGATTAAGAGATTTAAAACGCATATAACATATATGCAAGAAAAGGACAATTCTTAACTTAACCCTATACCAACACGTCTAACCAGCTTGGTATAGTCAATTTCCCTTCCATTATGGAGAAGGCTCGAGCCCAACAGTGGGACACATATGAGCTGAGAAGAGATGATGATGAAACTTAATCTATAATAAATGAATACACACACTTACCTAATTTCTAATGTTTACGCGGGTATTACACATTTTAAAATAAAATTACTTTCACGGATTCTATCGCGTTTGTATTTGATTTTTAATTTCCTAACGTTTCGAACACTTTACAGCCTTCATGGTTACGGGAGGACTATAATGTTTCACGTCCAATAAGACATCGTTATTACAGAGATTTATATCTAGCTACTATAATAGGTACCTTTATGTGATACATAACCGATTTATTGTTTAAAATATATTTTATCATCGCTCTTTATTTTGCCATTGGAATCATAAAAAATGGCGAGGGTTTACGAAAGGAATGTAACTAATTACAAAAACTATGATGACCAACTTGATTATCAAACATAGTATATAGCATACCTCAATTGAGAAAGCTTAAGAGTAAACGTCATAGACTTCTGGATGGATATTAATCATCAGTATTTTTGTTATGATCTTACTCATTAGGTCTTTATGTCGCTAGCAACTTTATTTAACTACGTAAGTAGTGGCAATCTAACTCACGATACTAAAAATATGATGGCGACTGTTATCTGTATCTTGAATACTAAAACCATTATTGCAATTGAAATTAATAGTGAGCGAGAAAGCCAGGGACCTGGCTGTACCCTTAGTATTGTAGAGGTCCATAAACTGTAGTTACGATCAGGTGCAATAAATAAAAAGAAACGGTGAACGAACAAGTACCGATATCAACATTTTTGATCTTTCTTTTTTTATTGCTTATAGTGGCAAACGAGCAAGTACCACATCTAATAGTTTTATTACTATCCTTGGTCTTTTCCAATACCAGGAGGTACAGTTAGGCCGCTGCCCACCAATGAAAACCCCAAAAGCACCCAGAAAGTTGGGCCTTCGGCTTTTCGACGCAGCAGTAACGCTTACCATCAGGTGTGCTGCTTGTTCGTTTGCCACCAATAAAAAAAAGAAAGATCAAAAATATTGATATTGGTACTAGCTCATTTAGCTTTTTTTTTTTTTTTTTTTTGTTGCCAGGTGCAATCGTAAGTTTGGAGGGGCGAGACCACGTCCATATTCCAAAGCAAAAAAAAAAAGTGCAATCATAAGTAACTTCACCTAGCTAGTTACGGCCTAGCTGTTACCCCCGGTATTCCAAAGGTCTATGAGCAGCAGTACCACTTACCATCAGGTATGCCGCTTGCTTGTTTACCATCAAGAGCAATAAAAAGCACATTACATTAACAGTCAGTCATTCATACATTAATAATACAATCACCAATGCTATTTGCCGTAGAAAAATAAACTAAAATCCTTAGAAATAATCTTGGTAGTTTAACTAAGCATCTAAAGGTAAATTTTATCGTTAAAAACGTGTACAAATTACAATACCAAGTGTAATGCTACTGTACTCTGTTGTTCGTCGGTTTGTTTGTCAGGTGTTCTCGATGGGTGGCATTCTGGGAATCGACTCCGGCACACCATGATGGTTGCCCGATGTAACCTGGTTAAGTGCACTGTTCTTAGTAATAGATATTTGAAGTACTAGTGATGTTTTTGATTATATCAGTTTTTATGGACAGCACAGTAGTACATGTTCTCTAATATAATTATTTTGCTTTTTAATTTGAGCTTTAGATATTACCTTCTTCAGTAATAATTAAATATTGTTAAATATTAGCAAAATTACATTCGTATGGACGGATGTAGCTTCTGTCTGGTGACGGAGTAAGAATACTATTCACCAACCCATATCTTACCCGTGGGTGATCGTACGAGACGACTAAGGGATATAAAACACATATAACATCTATGCGAGAGAAGGAAAACTCGAAACAAAAACCTATAACAACACGTTTAACCAGCGCGGTATAGTACCTACCTAGGTTAATTTTCACTACCATTGCGGAGGAGGCCCGAGCCCAACAGTGGGACATTTATGGGCTGTGATGATGATGATGGACGAAGTAAGAACACAGTTCACCACCAAGGAAGAGTTTTTGCTCATGGATGTCATAAAAAATAACTAAGGTATCTTATATGCGGATATAATTTTACGTAAGAATAGGGAATCTCGACATAAACCAGATTAATGTTGTACTTTCTTTTGCGGAATTCATATTGTAGAAAAATGCAACACTTATCTGATCAAAGATTTAAAATCGATACCTAACTTGACAATCGGTGAACGTACAATTACGCAACTGAATCAACAAGACAATTTGATAGTTAATAATAAAACTTGACTCGTAAGGCTACTCTTTACAAACATACCTACGTTTTCAGTATTGGTAGGACCACGCTGTTGACAGTTTTCTGTCTACAGCCGCAGGCCGATCCGTCCAAAACTGACATCTTAGCAGTGGCAATATGCGATTACGCTTCTTTCGGTAAACGAAAGAGCCGAAAACCAAAATTTCTTCAATTAACATCACTTGTGCTGCTTATTCATTTGCCATCACAAGGAATAAAACAAAATTACTGTTATTTCCATTCCAAATCACGAAATCAACCTATTTATATTTTAGAATAGTAATAAAAATTTCTACTTTACTTACAATAAAACTAGTGAACATTTAATGTGTGGTCTGTATATCCACAGCGATGGCCGCCAACCCACGGGTGGTAGAACAACACCACTCAAATAAATACTCCTGCCATTGTAAAATGTTACAATGTGATTTTATCGAGTTTCTAATGCTGTCTGTGTTTTATCGAGAACGCAACAAACACAATAGATTAACTAGCAACTATAAACACAGATAAATTCATCAACACAAATAGAATCGCTGACGGCTATTTTGTCGAATAATATTTGATACAATTTTATTGTAATTTGAAAATGTATTGTTTGATTAAAATGTAAGCTATTATATTAATTTTCATTAACTCAATTTAGCAGTTGAATAAAATAATTAATATGTTCGATTTCTTAATAGGTAGATATTTATTTTATTTAATAGGTTCTGCTCTGTGGTAGCGACTATGAATACTACCAACCCTTACTTTGCTCGTGGATGTCGTAAAAGACGACTAAGAGCCTTATAACGACCTGGGCCAACTTCATTTGATGCCATTTGTCAATAATTACATTCCCAAGGAGGCTGGTCATAAAACTATTACCAATAACTTGTACAATATGCACTATGAAAGAAGAGTAGGTACATATTGTATCGACCCCAAGTAATTGGGATAAGAGTACGATAATGATGATGATTTATTTAATAGGTTCGATTTCCACGGAGAATAAAACGTCGTGCGATCCATAAATTGTTGTTCTAAGTCTGGGTGTAATGGATGGATGGCATATAAATTTTACATCGAACTCAGCCAACTCCATATGATGCCGTATAATCAACAATTATATTCTCATGGCGAGTTGATTCAAGCCGTCAATTGGTTATACCAAAACTTATAACTATTGCCAAAACTTTTATGACATGATGATCATTAATTATGCCTATGGTGACGCAGTAAGAAAAACAATTCACCATCCCATTTATTGCCCGGGAGTAAGAGACGACTAAGAGATATAAGGGGACTAAAGGCTATAATTATAGGTACTACAAGGGATATAATGGATATAGTATGTATAAGAGTTATAACATAAATATACACATTCATATCCCAGTAATGGGCTGTATGTGAGCTGAGATGATGAAGATGATTTTTTTTATTGCTTTTAGTGGCAAACAAGCAATCAGCACACCTGATGGCTTACCATCTTGTTATCAGTGTTACTGCCGCCCATGGACCTTTAGGACCGCTGCCTAACAATACAAACACCAAACCCACTCAGTTGGGCTTTCATTACCCAAACGTCGATCTTTTGCGAGAGTGTGGTACTACCCCGGACGGACCGGCGCGGCCGTGCAGCTGTCGACAGAGAACTGTCAACAGTGTCGTCCTACACTATTAAATAATGATGAAAATGCTATTTAAATATTAAATTAAATAGACTTAACTAGTTTCTCGTCGTACAAAACCTAGATTAAAATCGAACAAAATTTAATAAGCGATTTTAATCTAATTATCACTACTGTACCTACGTCCATAGCATTAACTTCAACCTTTTCAACAAAGATAAGACAGTCGACTTGTTTTTTTTTGTTATGTCTTCTTTAAGCACTTCCATTTGCTGCTAACTGGTAACAGTTCACGAATTTACTACTAATGACAGAAAAAGAATAAAAAAATTGCTGAGGGTTGTGTAAAGTTTAATATGTGCAGGTCTACCTGATGTCAACCCATTAGAATATAATAGCGTTAGATCCAATTGATCCATCCCATGTTTTTTTTAATTTTATTATTTATTTTTTAGGATTACCAACAAAAAGTAAATAAAAGTAATATGGCATCGATATGGAGAGATACCTGAAAGGCTAGTCCGGAGGGTATGCCACCGAAGTCGAGAAATTGGTTCCGGTAGCGCGGTCAATATCAGTGTTTCCACTATCAGGTTTTAGTTTTACCCTAGATTTTTCTAATAAATGTCCTAAATACCTTAATTATTCTCTGAAAATCCTTGATTTAGGGCGCAAAGTTTAAATGAGTTCAAAATAAAGCAAAACTTGATGGTTTGAATATTTATTTTAATTTTCATCTATTAATCAGAGGTAGTGGCATGAAGAAGAAGAGAAGAAAATATGATATATCGTGTATGAAGAGAATTATGAATGTTGAGGAAGCGAGTGAAGTATGCAGAGATAGAGTTCTCTGGCACTCTGTTCTCTCTGCCTACCCTGCAAGGGATATGGCGTGATGATATGTATGTATGTATGTATGTATGTAATCAGAGGTATTAAATAATTAATCATAAGAAGAATTAATTTTAATCTGTGAAAGAAGTAGATGGTGAACAATGTGATGCTGAAGCTAAAGCACTGGGCTTAAGTTTTTGAGCTGCGTTCAATATTTGTCTGTTAAGTTCTAAAATCAAACTTGTCATACCTAGTTTGGTATGCAACAAATCGTTGAGGGTTTCATTGTGAAGCCTGTTTCATTGTGAAGTATTCGAAGATGGCAGTGCTAATAGAAGTGAAGAAGAATCACAACTTCAAAGTTTTGGTATTTGTAAGTTCCAAAATGATCTTTCAAGCTTAACACTTTATTCCAATATACTTCCGTTAGTAGTTTTGTGACCTCTTCTTCACTTTTTACCTTGAAATAATTCGCTTCAATAAGGGCTTGTTGACGCCTTTTATTATCCGCTTTTTGTATATTACATTTATTACTTAAAAAACTGAAATGGCTGAACACAGGATGTGTTATAGAACGATTTTCCAACTGTCGTACAATTTGTGGATCTACATATTTTATAAAATAGAAAACATTTTCAAAGTCAAATCTGAATTCATCATCATTTCAACGTATCGCCGCCCAGCGATTTTCACCAGATCATTTTACCCCAAATTACCCTAAATCCCTAAAAATATTAAATAGCCCTAAGCCATATTTTAAATTAGCAGTTTCGCCCTGAAATAGGGTGAAATCCCTAAAAGTGGAAACACTGGTCAATATACACATCACTTCGTCTAGTGAGTGACGAGTGGCGAGTGCGTGAGTTTACAAGGGCTATCTCACGAAAAGTGGCGATCGCATCAGTACGGCAGTATGCTCCCAGTTTTTGTCACTATCGACCATTAACCCAATATTGTCTACTCCAGTTGCAATCCATAGGTTATCATCCTGTCACCGGTGACCAAAGATTATACTTACTGGCAAATAAAGTGTCTACATTCTAACTCTGCGGGGATTAAATGTGACCCTAAAAGACTATTTTTAAAATATTTTCTATTACTATGTTAAACATTAGACTTTTTTAAAAATATTTTTATATTTAAGCGCTAAGTAACGCTACCTATTGGTACAAAATACTTTTATTTTAACGCCATCTATTTTCATTATACAGTATATTATCAAATTAATAATAGTTCTAAAGTGCTTGGAAAAACGTTTTAGGTTTTGCGACTATTCGCCACTAGAGGACACTAATTATAATAAAAGATAAATCAACTGATTGAAACTAAATACTACAGGAGCTACCTATATCTATATTAAATGTGAACTACAAAACTATTTTCAAAACGTCTACCTCCTCATTAAACTCGTATTATGATATCTAAAAATTAAGCAATTAGTGTCTATATTGGCAATAAAATCTTGATTTCTGCTCATCTATTTTCATCATAATATATTATAATATCACATTAACAGTCTAAAGCTTAGCTCGGGTTGGGAGCCCTCAGCGCTCATCCACAGTCCGGGTAAAGTTGTCATAGCCAACTGACGCTAACAACTAAAATACACAAAAAAAAACTAATGCTTATATCTATTCATCGCTAGAGGACAGTAAACACCATAAATGATTAACCCGACAAAAAAGAAACTAATGAGCTTTACCTACAAGAGACGTATCGTCGTCGTCGTATATTAGATAATAAAATTAAATTATATGATTATTTTTTAGATACCATTCCTTTAATTTAAAATATTTTTACATGTTAGGCAATGTTCTCAATTAAAGTAGTGTATAAATTAAATTGAGAGGAAAAACGAAACGTCAATTTCATAAGCAACAAAATGACGTTTGTTGACAGTTGTGCTTTGTTATCGTCCAGATTATTTCCTTCTACATTTTTTTTTAGAATAAATTCTTTGTGTAAATTAGGTCGATTTCATATGGATATTAGACATGAATCCAGATCCAATATGGAAGTTGTTAATGTGCCTCCAATCGTAAATATTTACCGGCAAGCATTGCGCACTTTCGATGACAACCGGAAGAATGAATTCCCGACGAATTTGAACAAGTTAAAAACTATGATGGATTCACTTAAAGCTGAAGACCTGGGCTACGACGATGCATTGAGCAATCCGGAAAGGTGGATGAAGCCCAACAAGGCGCCGTGTACGTATATAGAAGTATTTCAAAATAGGCAAGTAAATATGAGTATCTTTGTGTTAAAACCTGGTTTCAAGATGCCGCTCCATGATCATCCGCACATGCATGGACTTCTAAAAGTAATATCTGGTGCAGTGAAAATTAGGGCATTCTCAGAATATCCACTGAAAGAAGCCGTTAAAGTTATAGACTTTCAAACACGAGCGAAACACGAAGCAGCACGCTTAGCTCAAGGCATACATAAAAAACGGAGATTATTCGCACAAATTTCAACTGACCGCACTATTAGGGAACATTGTGAAACCTCTTTGTTGACACCAAGCATATCAAATTATCACGAAATAGAAGCCTTAGAATTGCCAGCAGCATTTTTTGATATTCTATCGCCACCTTATGATACATTAATTGAGGATATAGGACCAAGACGATGTCGCTACTACCATGTTGCTAACACTATTAGTAACAATTTAGTTGAGTTACAAGAAACGGAAGTACCAAAATGTTTCTATTGTGATCAAGCGCCCTACCTAGGGCCGGTACTTGGTTGAGTACAAATTAGGTAAAATAGTATTAGGTAGCTATTTGAATTTGAAAAAGGAATATGAAATGCCAGTCTAATCACTTTATTTATAATTTCCTTTGGGTAAAATTATATTAAAAATATTTTTGTGCCTTCTAATTAAATAACAATGCATATTGTTGCTTAGCAAATGATCTTGTGTAAGTTGTTTTTTACATCAATGCTTTGGATTGGAAGATAAAAGCTTTTAATGTTTTTCAACTAAATACAATCAAAATAAAAACTATATATAGGACCTTTTAATTAATCACAAATATGTAAAAATTGATAACATCTTAAGATTGCAGTGAATTATTGGATGCAACTGGTATAGAACCATTCTGGATGGAATACTCATGAGCAGGCCTATGTCCAACAGTGGACATCTAAAGGTTGATGGATAGTGAAAAATTAATTAATATGTTAGGCCAAGCGCCGGGTCTTTTTTTTTTGCAATGTACGGGACCTGGTATTTTTTTTTTGGAAATATGTTCAAGGTCGTCCCCTGAATGTGAATGAATGAATCCAAGTTGGCGGGGGAGGGTTCACTTCAGCCGCCATCTTGGAAAACACGTTTTATTGAATATCTCGCGAACTGCGCATTGTACGACAAAAATTGCAGAGTCCATTATTGTAGATAATAATATTTGCCATCTTTTTTATTTGAAACTTTTTTTTGTATAATGCATAGGTTTTTAATTATAACGAATCAAACTTTTTACAATATGGTTTTTACTAAATATTTATTTAATGGTCAATGATAAATTAAAAATAATGGTAACTGAATTGTAGAACATGAAATTACCTATAAATTTTATAAAAAACTTTTTCTCGTAGCATTTATAGTCTAAGAGCTGCAGCTTAGTAAAACTTGCACCTCGTACATTATCAGTGGCAATATTGCTCGCTGTATACGAAAACCATTTCATAACGCTTAAAATGGCATAAAGTGTTCAAAAAAATGTCAATACAGCTGTGCAAATCGCAATTGCAAATCAATTAAAATTATAAATAATGTGGAGAACAACTAATAATTTGTCGATCTTTATTGTTACTTAAAACGGTATCATCATAAAAGATTGTCTATGTAGCAAAAAATAGTACATCCCGCTACATCGTAAGAATTGTAATAGTTATTATTTTTATTATTATGTATCTCCAATTGTTATCGAAATCACAAAAATGAAAAGAATTTTACGAATGTTACTTCAAAAAAACGGAAAAAACATTTGTTTACACACAAACAAGAAGTGGCGCATTATTTTACGGTGCGAGTCTTATTTTTTTCAATGTCGAGGGAAGACACTCATCGTCTTGTGGATCTATCTCTTCTGCCTCCGCCATATCCGAAGGAGACGAATCAAAGGTTGGGTCTTCGGTTGGGATGGCATCTAATATGTCTGGCACGTTGCCGCATGTTTGGCCGCTGCAATTGGAGCAAATAATCGAACATTTGAGAACAGCTTTTCGGCATCCGCAGGTAGCTCCGCAATTTTTGGTGCATTTGCACGATATTATTTGCAACAAACTCGACGTTGCAGGAGCCATAGCAGTTCGAATTGGTTCAAGCCCTTGTGCAGTTCGCTTCCAACCCCATTTTTCAGCGTCGTGATAAAATCCAAGCCAAGTTTGAACCTGGTGGTACACTCTGAAAGAATGGTAGCGTGCCGTATCTTGTGTTGGAGACAGAAGTGATAAATTCAACCTTGTCTTACTCGCCAATTTCCCGAAGCATTTGTAGCGAAGCGAGTTAATAGAGACTTCCGATTTTGTAAAACGGTTGGGATTTATACCTGAATACTGTTGGAATGTTAAGATGGAGAAATTCCGAACGACCCGAAATATATACTACAACTTATAGGGACATAATTGAATATACAGCATTATAATCTCATTTACAGCGTTATAGCTCTTAAACTATAAATGCTACGAGAAAAGTTTCTTATAAAATTTATAGGTAATTTCATGCTCTACAATTTAGTTACCATTATTTTTAATTTATCATTGACCATTAAATAAATATTTAGTAAAAACCATATTGTAAAAAGTTTGATTCGCTATAATTAAAAACCTATGTGTTATACAAAAAAAAGTTTCAAATAAAAAAGATGGCAAATATTATTATCTACAATAATAATCTCTACAATTTTTGTCGTACGATGCGCGGTTTGCGAGATATTCAATGAAACGTGTTTTCCAAGATGGCGGCTGAAGTGAACCACCCCCCGCCGCGCCCACTTGGATTTACAATCAGGGGACAACCTTGAACATATTCCAAAAAAAAATACCAAGTCCCGTACGTTGCATTACAAACCTACTTTTTTTGCTACGGCGCTTGGAGTATGTGTGGTAACAGACTATAACTACAGTTCACCTCCCCTTTGCCTTGCCCATGGGTCCTGTAAAACATGGCTAAGGGATATGTTATGCTTATAACATCTATAAAAGCAAAACATACTCGAAATGAAACCCTATACAACATGTCTGATCAGTGTAATTAGCAGGTCATTTACCCTTCTATTGTGGAGGAGGCTTAGTCCACCAGTATGATGTATATGAGTTGATGATGATAATGATGATGAATTTATTGATAAAAAAATATCACCCAAGCTAAAACCCCATATAAATTTTGGGGTTAAATAGATTATATATACCAAATCCTAATAAAGAAGTTTCTTTTTGTAATTCTTTGCATATGTAGCCTCTCAGGGATAAGACATAAGTCTTAGCTTATATACAATAAACTCAAGCCTCTACAACGGAAGCGAAATTGACCTATTACACCACATTTGTAAAACCAGGTTGATATAGGGTTTTATTTCAAGTTTTTCTTCACTTGCATAAATGACATTAACTCCATATCATGTCCTTTAGTCATTTTTTGTGATACATACATACAAGATTTTTTTTTTTTTTTGTGTCTTAGTTGTTAGCCTCAGATGGCTATGACAACTTTACCCGGACTGTGGGTGAGCGCTGAGGGCTCTCAACCCGTAAACATACATGTAGGTGGGTTATATTCTTACTCCGTCACCAGTTTTAGTAGTTGAAACTGTTTGAGATTATTTGTGGACAAATGAATGCAACGGAATATTTCACTGTAGAACCTACAAAACTGATAAGAAGGTTATTTAATAGTTTTTATTTGGTTGAAAATCGAAAAAGTTTTAAATAATAAAAACAACACTATTTATGTAATATGTTTTTTAATAATAACGGCTAATTAGTCTATGTAGTACAAATACACGGACCATTATTTTATACTTAAAACTGATGAAACAATTGGTACTTAATTTTACTTACAATTTTGATGGCTTGTTAATCAACAATATGTATGTAAATAATATTATTATAACGATTGTTAAAAATTTTTAATACTCTGAAATTTTACCTTATAAATAAAACCAAAATTGTCCAGTCATCTTTGTTACACACTGACATAAAAAAAAACTACAATATTGAAAGAATGGAATGGCAATATTGAGTGTTTGTAGCAAAATGTCATGGTATTATACACTACACCAGGGGTCGGTAACCTGCGGCTTGCGAGCCACATGCGGCTCTTTGGATGTGAAATTGCGGCTCTTTAGTTCTATACGCAAAAAAGAATTATAAAGAAAACATTTAAAAATGGTTCAGAATTGATTAACGAGCATTAGGCATAAATTATTGTTGCCAAGAAAAAAAATTGTGGCACTTTAACAACTTTAAACTTTTATAAATTCTAATTTTGGCTCTTCCGACTCACAGGGTGGCCGACCCCTGCACTACACCATTAGTTACCAATGTCCATAATAGGTTCCTTACATTATATTAATTAATTCAATAGTATTATATAATATGGACTATATAGATAACAAATGTTAAAAATATCTACTCTCATAGAAACCTATAGTATTTAAATATTGATCGTAATTTATTATTATATTAAGCATTTAAAATATCCTAGAATACAAAAGAAAATAACAATTGGTTATTTTCTTTATCTGAATGTATTGTTCTATATATTTTCCCACCTGCTTTATAACGACTGTTAAAACGAAAAATCATGATTTATTGCATTTTGAATTTGCTAATGGTGATTTTTATTTTAGTCAGTATTTCCTTTTTTTTTGAGCAGATTTTAATTTTTTACGACATACAAAATATAGTCGTTTTATTGGTGAATCGTTGTTATTTTTTAGTGATTGTTGATATGAATGGATCAAGACAATGAATTGTAGTACACGTGCGTAATACTGGATGAGTGAGGTGAAACGTTTCAGGCGCGTGCGGTATAGTCAGTGGGGGGTTTCACTCCACGTGAGGTTCGTGTTGATGTGCACGTGTTTTATGTTTTTTAAAGTGCCCTGTGATGCAAAGATATATATTTCTTCATAACGACAAAAATGATTTTATTGTATATTTATATTATTAAATTTGACTTATCAATTCAAGACTTGACTAGTGAAGCTTATTAAGAGTAGATTTATGCCTGTTTTCATTAATGATACCATAATTTTAGGTAATACCTAGCTATCTTAAGCGATAACGCAAATGATTGATGGATATTATGTGTCAGTCAAAATGTGACGCTTTGTATTGTTTATCTATTATTTAGGTCGCGTTAGTGAAAACGGTCGTTAAATCTTACTGAGCATTATATATTTAATAATATATAAACAGGGATGCAATTGTTTAGTTAACAATCCCTTTATGGGGGTTGATAATTTACATCACAATTTACGTAATATTTATTTAGGACTGAAATAGTTTTATTAAATATTTAATTACTAAGACAAGTCACAAGATTTGACTTCACATAACATTATTTGAGGCTTTGTATTAATTTTCTTATTACTATTTCTTTATTTTGAGATTAGCGATTGGAGTCCGGTTTCATTTTCAATTCGACCGGATACGATCAGATTGCCAGACCGGATTGATTGATTCCATTTTCATCTAAAATGAACTGTTAATGAGACAAGTTTATTGTATTGTACTTAAAAAAGAACATAAAAGCAATTAAAATTAGTAGTTACAATGTAGGTAACTAGTTACAATTTTATCGGATAGTTCAGTCATCAAGGATTTCACCTTCTCAAACATATTAATGATTTCAATTATTTTTATAAATCTATGTAATTTACATAGATAATATAAAAATTATCAACCATTTACGAATTTTAGTTCCATTCTTATATGTGATCATAAATACATGATAACTTTGTCAAAAATTGCCGATCGCAGGATCCGGTATAACGGCATTCAAACCTTTATACGAGTAGTGATATCGGAATTCGCCGGATCCGGTTGCCCGATTGCAATCACCATTTATGATCAGTTTCTATCATTTTTACAATTTAATTTTTTTTTGCATAGATAATTGTGTTTTAAGAATAAAGTGAACAGAAAAAAATAACATTCCAGATAATCTTTTTGTCAGTGATTTGTCTTTAAAAAAAAGCTTATTGTGATTATGATCTCTAAACCGTTATTGTATTCGTGTTTCTGGTATTTACATATCCTGTATTATTTAGTCATGATGAAAGTCACGTGCTCTTTGGTGATAAATAATAGGACTTGAATTTATCTTCTACAATAATGTTTAACATAACAATGTAAGGTAATTCTAGGATAAGCTTCGTTTCACAGAAATAGTATTGGTGTGTTTTTTGTTAATAAACCATTAATTTGTTATACATTTTTGTAGTTTTTGTTTAAACCTTTTGTTTTCCCTCATAGTAGTGCGATGGACAATTTGAAACGGCTTATTTGTAGTTTTAAATATTTATTATAATATATTTTATACATGTATTTTATCTGTGGTCATATAATGCCACTTGTAAACGATGGAGTGTTAGCGGGAAAGGAAAAATGTCATGTAGTGCTCTTGTATTATATTCAATGTCTTAGTGTTTTAACGTGTATATATTAAATAATTTTGATGGTAATTTTGTAACTTGATGACAAAAGATACCTTTAACAGTGTAGCCACGGCACTGTTGAAGGCGACGATTTGCCTGACTTACGGACTATGTGTGCTTTCCATTTAATACAAAAAGTGACGCAGTGTAACGCAGTGTTCGATAAAGCGCTTTCCATTAGCGACACTGTTGAACACAGCCGTACACTGTTCGACACTCGAAAAAGTGGTGTTTGACAGATGCTTACCTACTTTCATTGAGTACTTTAAATATATAGGTACTACTTTGCTTGAATTAAGTATCATTACTTAACCTCGCAATTTATTTACGGCATATTCTAGTAGTATTATTTGAGATTATTAAATTGAGCTTGTCTCTTACTGCTAATTAAAATTTAATAAAAATGTTGAAATATAAATATTGCACTATTGAAGTGAGCCTTGATAATGTGGTTATGTTTATAAATTATTGAGCCAAGACTTTGTCAAGGAACTTGCATTTAGGTATACAACGCGCATAATTTTGCGATATTGATGCACTCTAGTGTTATTTTGAGACAACTAGCTGTTTCATTTAAACTTTTACACAGTGTTTGGCAGTGTTTCACAATGTACCGCAGAGTCCCTCTGTGTTAACTAAATGGAAAGCAACCTATGACTTTAAAAAAAAGTAAAATTTATAAACAAAGATTTGGCTTAAAGTTCTTCGTAACCAAGCCATTAATTAAAAAAAAAGCTTGTAAACTTTGGAGGGAGAGGAAATCTAATGGAGGATAGGTGTTAAGGTGCAATGGTGACTATTGACTTTTGAAGCACGTCAAAAAGTACTATGAACGCGTATCACTGGCTGACCCATTATGATAAATGATTAGTACATATGTAATATTGAAATGTAATCAAGTAGGTAAGTATTGGAATCATGTTTCGAGTTCTACGACTTAGTAGAATATCCATCACATCTATTACACTGCTATCTCGAAGAACATATTTACAAGTACGCGTCTTAGTTATCCCACGTCAGAAACTCCATGTAGGGATATTCGATATACATCGATGCATCGAAAACATCGATGTTTACAATGCGATACATCGAATCGATCCGATCTTTTAAAAAGCTATCGAAATACTCGATGTATCGATGTTTTTTCATAAGACATCGAATCGATGATAACCAGTTAATGTCACAAAAACTCAAGTTTATGTAATAAATTACAGTTTTATAAGGGATTGGAATAGGTATAAATGCCACAAAAAAATACCTTTTTTTTTTTAGAAGTCAGTTTTATAAGGGATTGGAATAGGTCTAAATGCCACAAAAAAGACCTTTTTTTTTTAGAAGTATCACTTGATATGACTTTAGCTTTGTAATATATTTTAGAAAAAGTACTCGATGTTTACAAAACATCGATGTTTTCATCCGATACATCGAAATGCATCGATGTACAGTTTCGATTTATCGAATCGATAAAAACATCGATGTCTTTTCAAAGTGGACACCCCTAACTCCATGTGCCATATTTTCTAAATTTTATTAGTTTGATATACCTAGCCAAATACGTATCGTTGGAATCTTTACAAAATTAGCCATAAATAATTGTTTCTTATCTATTATAAAAATAAATAATATTGTTTAATTTGTTCACACTTATTAAGAGGTCGTCCATTAAGCACGTGAGGCTCGAAAGGGGAGGAGGGTTCGACAGAAATCACGAAATATCGCAAAAAGGGTGGGTGTAGTCACGTTTGTCGTTGAACGTTCGATTTCTAATACATACATACATATCATCACGCCATATCCCTTGCAGGGTAGGCAGAGAGAACAGAGTGCCAGAGAACTCTATCTTTGCATACTTCACTCGCTTCCTCAACATTCATAATTCTCTTCATACACGCTCGCCGGTTTCGGAGACTTGACTACACCTTCCTTCAGTACATGACCGATCTGGTCTAGGTAGGCCCCCGGTACCTACATCCTTCGACTTTCGCATTGTATATCTTCTTAACCAGACGTTTGTTCGGCATTCTTTCCACATGTCCGAACCATCGGAGCATTCCCTTTCGCATCTTTACACCAATACTCTCTTTCATACCTACTCGCTCTCTTACGTCGTCGTTACGAATGCGGTCGGTCATCCTTACTCCACAGATTTTCCGCAGAGATCGCATTTCGACCGCATTAATTTTAATATAATATATACATAATAACCTACCTATTGATATTAAAAAGCTCCTCAACTATTTATATTAATTGGCGATACCTTAGTACGCATAGATATAGCCACAAACTATAGTAGTTAGTTATATTTTATGTCCACATGATCGTTAACAATAATATCATCCAATTTCTTTTAGAATTTGATGGATCACGTCGACCATTTTGGTTATTCTTATGAATCAATAATTGGGCAAGTACAAATTCGCCGTGTTAGTTTCTTAAGCAACGTTAGTGGTAGAAACACACTGTTGATAATTCTCTGTCTACAGCCGCGGGTCGGTTCGTCCGTGGTAGTACCACATTCTCGCAGAAGATCGACGTCTGAGTACCTAATGGCAATGTGTTATTGCGCTTCGTACGGTGAGCGAGAGAGCTGGAAGCCCAACTGGGTGGGTTTTGCGTTTGTAATAGTAGGCAGCGGCCCAGCTATACCCTTGGTATTGCAAAGCTCCATGGGTGGCAGTAACACTTACCGTCAGGTGTGCTGCTTGCTCGTTTGCCACCATAAGCAATAAAAAAAACCTTTTTGGACTCAGCTATTGACGGAACGGCCGTCTTATTATATATAATTATATACTTATAAAACGGAGGAGAGGAAGGAAAACCCACCACTTTCCCACGGTTAATTAATATACCGTACACCTCAAAAAAGGAAGGAATACGCGATGGGATCAAGGTGGAATAGGATATAAGGAAATCTTACTCCTGTGATGAGCACCGCCTCCAGAACTTCTACTTGCAATTTTCCGCAGAACTTCAACATATGACATTCACTGTGCTTATAGACCAGGTAACACACTCAAGACCCTGTGTAATGGAAAAGACAAGCTCAAAACAAATAAAAAGTCCGGTGTGTATATAGGTTAAAATGCGACACGTGTCACAATGTTTACATTGGACAAACGGGTCGCAATTTTGAAACTAGGTACAAAGAACATTTAGCCGCATATAGAAACAACCACCCACATAAATCGAATTTTGCTAAACATTTAATAGACAGTAATCACTGTATAAATAATAATAATACCTTCGAGCCCTTACATATTTGTAGCAAAGATTTCAGGCTATGTATATTGGAACAATTAGAGATTTTAAAATGTAGCAAACATGCATTGCTGAATGAACAAACAAACTTTAATACATCCCCCCCTCTTAAAGTTGTTTGCGTGTCAATAAAATGACTCAACGCGGTTACGCGGGTAGTTTGATAGTGGAGCGGGTATAAAAGGCGTGCGTACAGTCAATCGGAGCGCCACGGGTTGAGAGCCCTCAGCGCTCACCCACAGTCCGGGTAAAGTTGTCATAGCCATCTGAGGCTAACAACTAAGACACACAAAAAAAAAAAAAAAAAAAAAAACAATCGGAGCGCATTTGAAGCCGAACCGTCCTGAGGATGCCTCGTTTAGAGGCGAAACACTTGTCGAATCTTTATTCGAAGTTCTGCGGAAAATTGCAAGTAGAAGTTCTGGAGGCGGTGCTCATCACAGGAGTAAGATTTCCTTATATCCTATTCCACCTTGATCCCATCCCGTATTCCTTCCTTTTTTGAGGTGTACCTACGGTATATTGATTAACCGCGGGAAAGTGTTGGGTTTTCCTTCCTCTCCTCCATTTTATAATAATAATGGATTTCCGCCATGTATCGCCTAATTCAATCAATTATAATTATATACATGAAAGAGCTTGTCCTGATTGACTGATTCATCATCGCACAGCCTAAACCGCTGGGGGTAATTACATGAAATTTTGACAGTTGCTGCCTTTTATATTGTAGGCGCTCACTAAGAAGGGATTTTTGGAAATTTCTCCTCTAAGGGTGGAAAATAGGGGTTGCAAGTTTGTATCTAACTTCGTCAGTTTTAAAGATAGATTCGTGAAACTTTATATTCGTCTATTTAACATTAAATGAATAAAAACGTAATTCTACATTTTTGAAAAATTCTCCTAAAAGGGTGAAAAGTATGGGTTGAAAGTTTGTATGAAACTTCGTCAGTTTTGAAGTTAGATCCCTGATTTTTTTTTATTAGCTATATAATGTTAAATAAAAATTTACCTGTCTCGGCATTTTAGGAAATTCTCCACTAAGGGAGTGGAATAGGGGTTGCAAGTTTTTTTATGAAACTTTGTCATTTTTGAAGTTAAAACCGTTAAAATTTGTATTTGCTTATTTAATATTAAATAAACAAACACCTATTTCAGCATTTTTGTAAATTTCTCACCTAAGGGTGAAAAATAGGACATGCAAGTTTGTATGAAACTTCGTCAGTTTTGAAGTTAGATCCCTGAAAATTTGTTATTTGCTATATAAAGTTAATCAAAAATTTACCTGTCTCAGCCTTTTTGGAAATTCTCCCCTGAAGAAGTGGAATAGAGGCTGCAAGTTTTTTTATTAAACTTTGTCAAAAATTTTATCAAAACCTTCGTCCATAATTTCAACGACTCTTTCACCATCATATCATCATTACCAGCATCATCATCGCTAATCTCTAAAACTGATACAATAGGTTTATGGCAGCTGAAGTAAGAAACGAACAATTTTGATTCGAAGCTATTTAAATGTCTAATAAAGACCGCATCAACAGTAGTTTTGTATTTCGATGTGGTAAGATTGCGATCATTTGACACATCGTTAAACCAAATTTATTATTGAGAAATTCAATTAAGAGACACATACGCACACTCGCGCAAACGCCTCGCGCCGCTTAAACGAAACAGCAGCAGCAGGCATACATTTTTGTCGCGCGGTAGAAAGAGCACAGGATATTTTCGTCTTACGTCGTGCGAAATTTTTTTTTTCGTTATTTTTTTTTTTGTTCAGGTCACGAGTCCTGACGCGAGTTTAATATTTTTTACCCATCCCAAAAAAGTGCATATCGTCGCTAAAGAAGTTTTCACTTTTGAAATAAAACTACTTTTACGGATTCTATCGCATTTGTATTTGATTTTTAATTTCCCGACGTTTCGAACACTTTACAGTGACCATGGTCACGGGAGGACTGAGGTGTCTTACGTCCAATATGTCATTGTTATTACAGAATTTTTTATCTATCCTATAAGATATAAAATTTTGACTCACATTATTAATATAAATTCATTGCCAGTACAAAAAGAAAATGATTCTATATATAAAATTTTATGTTGTTTATGATTTGTTTTTATTGTGTGTTTTTACTGTTGCCCGCAACTTCGCCCGCGTAAAATTTACTTTCCTAAACTTGAACTATTATCCCAAGGCAACACGTTATAGAAATAAAAGCATCCTATGTGTTAATCTAGGAAGTGCTCTCATAAAAAACCTAATGTGAATATCTTTGTAAGTGATACTAATTTAAACCTACTCAAATAAGAAAAGAAAAAAGAATACAACAAAATAATTAGCAAAAATACTCAAGAGACATTTAATATAAAATCATATTATAAACTTATATAATAACTTATTTTGAATCGTAATTTTAATTAGTTAAGAAATAATTAGAAAATATAAAAGCTATCAAAACAAAATTTATATCTAACTTATTTCTCTTTCTTTCTAAGTATAATCAAAGCCAAAGAAATAGTTTCATCGTTCTATCTTCAAAAATGACGAATTGCCATACAAACTTTCATCCCCAATTTTTATTTTACCGCTTAAGGGTAAAATGTTTACAAACTTTAAATGTCATATTTATTTATATCTAATCAATTACCTAAAAATAAGTTTTTAGCTCCTGGCTTTAAAAAATATGATTATTTCATACAACATTTCATCCCCTTACAACACTTTTTTTTTCGCAATAAAAAGTAGCCTATGTCCTTTCTCAAGCTCTAAACTATCTGTGCACCAAATTTCGCTTAAATCCGTTCAGTAGTTTGGGCGTGAAAGCGAGCCAGGCAGACAGACAGACAGAGTTACTTTCCCATTTATAATATTAGTAAGGATTTAATTTATGATAGTTATTATTGTAGCAATTTACAATTTTAGAAAAACTAACAAAACTATTCAGCTACCTTTGCTAGCGTTATTTTTTCTGCAGCAGCTAGCTAGCTTTGTTAGTTTTGTATACATTTGCAAATTTATTAATAAATAAAGAGTTGCGTGTGTTGGCGTTTTTGGCAATTTCTTACCTAAAGGTATAAAATAGGAGTTGAAGATTTTTATTAAATTTTGTCAGTTTTGAAGTTATATTCATGAAAATTTGTACTGGGCTCTTTGGTATTAAAAATAAAATACGTGCTTCAGTATATTTGCAATATCAACAAGGATGTGGGGTTTGACATTTGTAA
Source organism: Lymantria monacha (assembly GCA_905163515.2). Taxonomy (NCBI): domain Eukaryota; kingdom Metazoa; phylum Arthropoda; class Insecta; order Lepidoptera; family Erebidae; genus Lymantria; species Lymantria monacha. The sequence continues at coordinate 8,822,762 of LR991081.1, read as the reverse complement.
GAAACTTATTTTTGTTTGTAAAATATTGTTGTATAAAAATAAAGAAAGGCATGTCTCAGTATTTTAAATCTACCCCTACAGGAACAAAACTAGAGGTTATATTTTGTATGAAAATCGTCACTCAAGTGTAAATAAATTCATAAGGAGCATTGACGTCAAGCAAGAAGCAAGCGGCCGATCATAAAACTATTGCCAATATTTAGTTCAATTTATACGACGGAAAAGGAATATATATTACACCGATCTGATATTTTTTACCACTAAACAACTAGCTATATTTTAATATACACATATCTACGCGGGCGAAGCCGTGGGAAACAGCTAGTCTAATCATATGTCACCACTTCGTCTGTTAAGCAAGCAATCAGTACCATTGTTCTTTTAAAACCTTTGCGATTGAATACAATATGTCGGTAGCGTACCCTTCCCCGCAGATGTTGGACAAATCGAATAAAGGCCTACAGCAGTGAATATCACAGAATAAGAATATTCGAAAATATGACATTCCGTTTGGTCAGCATAATGTAATAATTAATTATCCTTCCAAAGTATTAAAGGCTCCTAGAGAACTCGTACCACATGCAATCGCATGTTAAGCGTGGCGATTATGGTCGGCACCTACTTGAAGAGGTTTATTATGTCCAACAGTGGACGTCTATTGATGGGTGAATGAAGATGTAGGTATGTAATTGAAAGTAAGTACATAGTAGTAATTAAAGTTTTATTGTATTATAACAGTAATATAAACTAAAGATATTCGTACATAATCACGAGTTAACAAGGATTGCATATGGATTAAATCCTCGTTGTTACACAAAGTCTTAAGGGGTAGCAAAACATGCAAATTATAAAATAACATATATATAGACTATATTTGAAAGTCCTTCACACTCGAGATTTAGCTATTAAAACGCGCGATTTATTTGCTAAAACGCGTGATTAATTTGTTAAAACGCGCGATTCATTTGTTAAAACGCGTGATTCATTTGCTAAAACGCGTGATTCATTTCTTAAAACACTTAAAACGCACGATTCATTTGTTAAAACGCGTGATTCATTTGTTAAAACGCGTAATTCAGTAGTTAAAATACTTAATTTAGTTCTTAAAACCCATGTTCGATTGCTAATACGTGCTATTGCCTATTAGTTTGCTATAATGCACGATATTACAATTAACGACGAACGCTAGTAGTCATTAGTATGCAGTCATAAAATCGCTATTACAAAAGGTAATTTTTATGACATTAAGGCGTACATTTGACAGTATTAATTTTATTAGCGAACTTGTCACAAATTCCTTATAAAACTTACGAACATTAGCAAAACTAACGTACCTACGTGTTCTCAATTCTCATTTATTTGTATTTAATTAAACAAGTTGCTTCTAATTACAAATGATTTTAAAACATACTTATGTTTAACAAAATACTTCAACGTGCTAAAAAGTCTTACGAGATTTATAGAATTGTGAAGTCTTAATTTGATTATTTAATTTTCTCGTCATTATGAAACTAAAATGAAGTAATTTAAGGCTAATATAATATTATTATTTTATAAGCTAGGGTCACGTATTTAGCTTAGAATTGAAACTGATGAGTTAAGTTTCTTTTTATTGAAAAAGCCGATGTAAGTCACATTTATTTATCTTTATTTGAAAATAAGCTAAATTATTCTACAATAATAGAAACTTTTATCAACTTATCAATCAGTGAATATGATTAAATTTTATACGTTGACAATGTAGTTTTACAAAAACATCGTTTTTATAATTTTTCAAAACAATGAAACAAATAGCTTTAAAATCAATCGATATCTTTCGCACTTAAGATATTCGACAATAACTCACAAACATGGCCTTATCAACGCTCATATCAAATATTATGATGTTTTTTATCAATATTTTATTTATCTTAAAATCTAGTTTTGCACACAATGGTTGACATTCAAGTGTAATAATGAACTTGACATACTCTGATTACGATTTTCTTGTTGATATTTATGTGCTATTACATAAAAAAAACAATTAAAAGTTTAAAACTATATACCTTTATGATTTTTTGATTTTTATAATTAGAATGAAATATTTGCGAATTTAATTATTAACAATTTGTTATATTATTTCAATACTTCGAGTATATCAAATAATATATATTAAGCAAATCTAGTTAGAATGACAAATATTGCATCCACGAGTATCAAACCGACAACATAGATTCCTTGAGAAATGGCCACTTGTTTAACTATTCTGCGTCATGCAAATACACCAATACGTACGATTCCACATATAATTAAAATATACTCCTATATTTTATCAATTTATTCAGCAGTTTTGTTTCATTATTTCTTATAAGGCAGTGTTTGAATGCCATTTGTACCCACTGTAAGCACTAAAGGGATGCTTCGCCGGGATACTCTCTCTACTCCCATAGAGGCCAATGTGAGTTAATATTATGCCAGACTACCCAGAGTATTGATGTAGCTAGAATTGCCTTTTGCTATACATATTATCTGATTATAAGCGCTCTTCGATACGCGTGGACAAGGAAAGGGTGCCAACAAATCGTATTTTTACTGCATTCCTCAGTTTCATCATCATTGTTGTTCTCATACCAATTACTTGGGGTCTAATATGTACTCTCCTTTCATACATTCCTATTAGACGTCATACATAATCACTCCCTGATTAATCCATGTCACGCACGCAGTCCATTTTTCTTCGTTCTTCATTTACCCCTAAAGCCATCATAGTTAAAATTTTTCTCACAGCATTACTTTCATCCCGCTGCTGTACAGATACTCCCAATCCTTATATTGCTCATGGATATCGGAAAAGAAGACTAAGATCTTTACATCGACGTGAGTCAACTCCATCTGGTGCCGTTTAGTTCAATAATTATATTCTCAAGGAGGGTTAACGTCAGGCAAGTGGCCGGTCATAAAACCTATAAAACCATACCAAAACTTTATTGCAGGATCGTAGAAGAATACATATTGCATCCAACCCAAGTAATTGGAATAAGAGGAAGATGATGATGATGATTACTTTCATCACATGTCCATACCACGTCGTTCACTCTTTACCTTCACCAACACTGATGAAACTTTCAAATTTTCTCTTATAAATTTCCATTCCATTTTTATTATAGACTCTTATAAATTGATCATTTATATTATATATATATATATATATATTATTATATACTCTAGATTTTTATAGCTACGTAGTTCAGCATTCTCTGGTGCAAAGGTAACAAAATTAGACATAAATTTTGATTCGCTCTATTTTATTGTTTTTCAACACGAATTGTTCGGATTTTAATAAATTTTGGAATGAATTAGCTTACAGCCAATATTAAAACTTATACAGTTTACACAATTAATCATTGACTCTCTAGCATTTTTAAATATATTTGCAATGAGGCATCTCGATTCCAATAAATTCATACTTTTACAACTTATCCAAAGCTAGGTACTATACATATACTCATATAACATCACAATAATGTGTGTAGATACTCTAGACAAAACAAACAAGTCGACACAGTAACAGAAATCAATTAGACACACAATATTAAAAACGCTACAAAATAGGATAAAATTTGGAATGAAAATCACTTGTGCCCATAATCAAAGCATAGTTTATTTTTGATGTAAAATGTATCTCAAACAGAAATTAAATTGGTCCAATTTATAGTTATATTTTTTTATTTATGGTTTGGTCCATATTATTAATGTGTTTATAATTAAATGTTATTTATGGTTATATTTTTAAGGGGACGTCCATTAATCACGTGGTCTTTTTTTTAGCAATTTTTAACCAATTGGTGATACGTGGTGAGGTTTAAGACTATAACACGTTTAGGACTTCGTGATTTTTGTCAAACTACTCCCCCACCCCCCCTTTCAAACCTCACGTGATTAATGGACGGCCCCTAATATGGTATTTGATTTTATTAAAAAACAAATGTAAGAAAGAATCTATTAAATGTTTTTGTTAATAAATGTATGCAGCAGTGTTTCTCATATCATATAAATACTGTTTTGAAATTTATGGTGCGAAGAAAACTTATCATTTTTTTAACAATTTTGTATTATCGCAACACAGGGCCGAAGATAATATGAGCTACGATTCGACTACGAATACCAAATCGACCTGATAAAATATTATTGGTTCGTATAATTTCAAAATAATAATAGATTATTATTTTGAATGTTGGAATTCGATCAATTATGTTATTGTATTATTTAAAATTACGCCATTTTTTTTACATTAGTCATATGGTTTCTTTAAATAGTGTTGTAACTATTAAAAAAAAACAGAAGAGATCACGTATATACGCAGATTTTTTTATTAATATAATTTAATTTTGTGCATATTACAAAAAGAAAAACAATTTTATTTATATAAAAATAAAAAATATTTTAACATATTTGCATTTTATTATTATTTAAAATATATACTAATACTATTAAAAATTATTAAAACAACAATCAGACTGCCACTTACAAGCAGTGATTCAGACCTTCGTATCATAAAAAAAAAACATTTTTTTTAAATTTATAAAACAATTATTAAAATGCGCAACATCGTTGAAAGAAATGATTAAATGCTTAATATTTTTCTCTGAGATAAGTTCTTCGTTAATTATGTGAGCAAAAATTGGACTTGGTAATTTATTATTTATAAAGTCTTAAAACACGTCCAATAATTGACCAAATATTATATACTTAACCAATATAGGTACGAAACATAAAGAGATTTATAATAATATACAAAAAAAATATTTTTTCATTGAAAATTAAGCAAAGTGAATTGATATTTCGCTTCGTAATGTAATAAAAGTATATTGTAGATGCGCCTTTGATCTGGCGTTTTGTTTTGCTGTTAATAACTACCTCAGAAAATCATATGGCGTTAAAATAATCTATAAAAAGCCGAAACATAGATATTTTCTTTTGGCCGATTCAGGATTCGTGTTTCTACTCGGACTTTGTGAATAGTTAAAAAAAAAAAAACAAATCTCTGGTTAAATTATTCAAACCAAAGTTTAGGTTATACGCCTTCTGAAAACTAGTTGCATTCAGTTATGGAATAAATGTGAAATTAATGTTACATTTATATATAGTTATAGTGTAATTGTTTACATTTATTATAAAAATATTCTACATTTTTTCTATCATATCTATGAATATTATATATTATTATTTATAAATATAAGATTCATAAATGCTATTTCTCTATTTGTTATAAAATTATATAAAAAAAATATTATAATAATGAAATCAATCCAATTCAATAAATTAACAAATTTATTGAATAATATGAAAATATTAATATAATTTGTTAATATGGGCAGTATGTGAATATATTTCAATATGTGAGAAAGTTTTAAACATTAGATGTATAAACATATGAATATGTTGCAAAAAATACGAAAAATCTTAATATATAATGTTTTTATAAATATTTTTCTTTTTATATTTATATTCGTTAAAAATTTCTTTTAAACTTCTATCTTCTTATGGTTAAAGTGCGGCAGTAAGAGATGAAAGCATTTATATATAGTTTAATTTGAGCCTATGACAAAATTATTTTCAAAAATAAAGATATCCCTTTCTTTTTAGCTACCATTTTTTTTTATATTATACATCATATTTTTTTATATATGCGCAACTAAAAATATGAAACCGATTCGACTAGTATAGCGTTGTACTGACAACGACTCAACATTAATAACTTAATAAGATTATTATCATTAATATAAAATTATTTTTCATTATACTTTAAGATTTAATTTTTATCATATTTTTTTTTACAATTTTTAACTATTGTTATCAGAGCAATATATTTAATTATGGTCATATTGTAGTAAATTTTCATATAATATTGTAATTGTAGAAAAGCATAATAGTTTATGAACACCAGTCATGGTTGTAGATGTATTGGTCGTAACTCAACATGCCCGGCTGTATGGTGACATAGGGGCATAGCGCCCTCCGCGTATCTTTTATGTAGACCACTAGACCTGTGGTTAATTGACTTCAATAGTCTACTGAGGCGAAAAACTTTAACGATGGTAACTGGTATTTACATGTCCTGATTAATTAAAAAAATGAATTATTTTTCTAGTGCAGCTACATTTTAATTTGTCAGAGTGGATGGATTGTCAGCTCCGATTTGGTTGTGTAATGTGACTAGGCAGGTATTTCTGGTCGATCTCCTACACCTCCGGCGAGATCGTATACTGCCTGAGCCACCTCAGCGGCTAGTTTGTCTGCTGACTGTTGGGTAGAAACAAAAATAAATGATTAATATGTCAAATTATTTGATATTGTCACTCTTTGGCTGAACTCTTAGAGAAAACAACACATATATTATGAAATAAAAAAAATTAGAGAACTCGAATTAATCAATTTGAATAAATAGTTTAGTCAGATATGTTCTTAAGGACGACATCCTAAACTAAAGAAATAATCCTGTATTGCGGGGTACCTTATACACTTATGATTCACCTCAGCTCATACAGGTCCCACTGTTGGGCTCGAGCCTCCTCCGTAACGGAAGGGAAATTGACCTACTATACCGCGCTGATCAGACGTGTTGGTACAGGGTTTTGTTGGGAATTTGCCTTCTCTTGCATAGATGTTATATACATTTTATATCCCTTAGCCACCTTTTACGATTAGCCACGGGTAAGATAGGAAATAGGGATTTGTATTGTTACTGCGTCACCACACGACTATATAACTTATAATTAACGGTCTCAGGACAACATTTGTAGATCGCACAGAGTCGATACTTGGCACAATAGGTCAATATCGTAATCGCTACGCCATCTATGCAGTCATTTGTCATTAAAAACTAATTATAGTCTATCTAATCTAAGAAGTGCACTTTGACAGCAGTCAGAGTAAGTTGTCTAGGTATGTGAACCAAATAATAGCTATCGAAAATATCCGATTTTGATGAGAAATCAATATTAATTCTTTGTAATTAATAATCGGTTTATTTTTTATTTTTCAAAAAGGAGATGAAATATTAAGTGCTAAATTAACACTAAACAAATTTAATTATTTCATCATAAAATCTATTCATCATATTTAGTAGGATTAGGTTAGGTAAAAACAAAAACTGGATTTGAAAAAAGCTATTTGTTCAGAATCATTAGTATTACTTGAATTGTCACCGTCGCGAACATTAATAATTATATCCTTATCAATAAAATTGTCGAAACGTACATCTCTGTCAAAATCTATATTCGATTAAATATATTAATCTTATATTTTTACAGATTATTTAGATATTCGTGAATTGGAAGTTGTCAAGCACTACTGTTTAGAACGTTATGACGTGATATTGTAAGATCGTCCATAATAATTACTATTTACAATGTTATTTTAATTTTAAATTAGTTTTACGAGTTTCAAAATTACATTATTGTACAAGAAACTCACTCGCAACGTTAATTATGTAAATAACTTAATATTTCTTTAAAATTTCAGATTTATTGTTTGCAAACATGTGTATACGTTTGACCAAGGTTATTGTGTATTAAAAAATGCGAAACGTCAAAATGCACTTCTTAGATTAGATGAACTATAACAATTATAAGTCTTTGACTTGGTGTATTGTTATAGTCGTGCCGCGATCGACCTCTATGGGAGACAAATTACACACCAGACTAAGAACAACACTTTGTGAATCGCACAAAGTATTGTCCTGCGTGAGAATCGAACCCATAGCACTGGGACGAAAGGTCGATATCTTAACCACTACGCCATATGTGCTGTCATATCATTGTTCTTAGTGTAATTTCTATAAAATGCACGTAAGCTTATTTTATATAAAAAAGGGATTGGTGATGGTAGGTACCTGTTGCGTATCCGCCTCCGCGTATACTCTGACTACATCCTCAGTGCCGGAAGGTCGGACGAAGGATCTACCGCTAGTGTATGTGGCTACTAATTCATTTATACGAGTCTGCAAACCTTCAGGCGACGTGCATTGTCGTTCGGCGTCCGTTGTCGATATCGCATTGCGATCCTTTAACATAAAAAGAAATATTTTGTATTAACTAAATATATACATAGCCTCACGCCTGTTTCCCAGAGGGGTAGGCAGAGACTACGGATTGCCACAAACCACGATCCTGGCATACTTCCATCGCTTCATTCACACTCATAATAGTCTTCATGATCTACGATTACGCATACTCTTAATATGACCTCTCGTCAATGAATGATCTCGTCAAATGAATTAACTATTGTAGTTATAATGACTTATAGACGTCGTGGTAGAACGTAGCAAGGTTTATTAGGACACCTGTTGTTATTCAGAGGGTAGATATTCGCAACTCCAGTAACTTACTAAATAGGTAGAAAGAGAATATACATCTCTGAGGTACTACGTTCTATCATCGCCCCAGACAGTTGGACGAGCACTGGCCAGATACAGCAAACCAAAAAAAGACCCGCGTTTTCTTCGGAATAATCTCTGTAGTCACATGATAAAATAAAACTCCTAAAAGAACTTCATAAGGCGAAAACGACGTGACGATTTTCGAGTTATCGGACATAGCTATACAAATGAATTACACACAATATTACTTGATAGAAATATGAGTGCGGTGTGAGATCTCTAATTAAAGAAAACTTTAATTAAATCGGAAATAAATCAAGAATTAGGCGCCATGTATATATCGATTTCATCTCGGCTTATATAATATACCAACACGGCTAACCAGCGTGGTATAGTAGGTCAATTTCCCTCCTATTATTGTTCTATTATACTACGCTGGTGAGGCGTGTTTGTATAGGGTCTTGTTCCGAGATTTCCTTCTCTTGCATAGATGTTATATGAGTTTTATATCCCTTAGTCGTCTCCTACGATCACCCATGGATAAGATATGGGGTGGTGATTTATATTCTTACTCCGTCACCACACAAATCGATTTACGATAGTGTAAATTTCAAACTTAAATTCTCGATTTCGTGATTGAGAGTGTAGAAGAGTGAGAGTGAGAATTGGTCCCCGTTTTTAAAATATAGCCTACTATAAAAAAGAAGGTACTACATATACAATCTACCTTTACGGTAACTTTAAGTTGTCGACAAGGTAGGTCGGTGTACGCGCTCATCCATTGACGTGCGTCGTGTCCCCGGGCACAAAGTACAGTCTCCACCAGCAGTAGATCCGAGATGGCATCACCGACGGTCTCGTTCGTGATATCGATGAAGTTCAATAGAAGCTGGGCAGCTTTACGTTGCTCCGGTTCACTGTAATAAGAAACTACATGACTAAAGCTGAAGAGTTTATGTGTTTATATCTAGTGGCAGGACCACGCTGTGGCCAGTTCTGTCTACAACCGTGGGCCGGTCCGTCCGGGGTAGTACCACACTTTCGCAGAAGATCGACGTCTGAGTAATGGCAATGTGCTATTGCGCTTCGTTCGGTGAGCGAGAGGGCCGGAAGCTCGGGTTTGGGGGTTTGTATTGGTAGGCAGCGGTCTAGCTATAACCTTGGTATTGGAAAGGTCCATGGGCGGCAGTGACACTTATCATCATGCTGTCTGCTCCTTTGCATCATAAGCAATTTTTTTTTTGTTTTTATAATAAAATTCCTCCAGACTAAGAAATAAATCTTTGTGTTACGGAAGACTTCACAAAGGTACAATTAACAGATTTCAATTGCATTGAGTCAGCGGTATATCGTATTTTAGATGGACCCTGTAACAAAATATATTTTAGGGCCCAAATAAGAGATATTTTTTGGCAGGCTATTGTCTGGACACACGTCGTCAGGCGTAAGTCGGCGCGTGGCCCTGTAACCTACCATATTCCCTCCCCATCGCCATCGGGGCGGCCACTGGTACAGAATCCTTGACGAACGTGACCAGCCCGGCAACCACATAAAGGGAGATCAAATAAGATCTTTACAAAAAAAATATACGAGCGCTTTATCATCATCATCATCACAGCCCATAAATGTCCCAGTGTTGGGCTCGGGCCTCCTCCGTCATGGGAGAGCAATTCACCTACTATACCGCGCTGGTCAGACGTATTGGTATAGGTGGTATATATATATATATATATATATATATATATATATATATATATATATATATATATATATATATATATATATATTTATATGCGTTTTATATCCCTTAGTCGTCTCGTACGATCACCCACGAGTAAGATATGGGGTGATGAATAGTATTCTTACTCCGTCACCACATGGAAAATACGAGTGCTTATTGCATTAAAATGATTACATATTGATCATGAATTTCTATTTGCAAAACTAGCCAAGAAATACATATGAAATATATACACTTTTTTAGCCATTTTTTATTAAAACGTTTTTATGTAACTATTTGGTTCCAGTATTTAACACCCTATGGGATCATTACTGCGCAAACATGTTGAAATCTCGTATATTAAAAAAACTGAAATTTGTATTGCATTTAATATGCTTGATTATTTTATAAAAACCCGATTACGAGCGAAAAATGATGTCACAAGTGGGATTCGAAACATGTTCATTCGAATGCGTGGGTTCGAATCCCACTTGTGACATCATTGTTCGTTCGTAATCGGGTTTTTATAAAATCTCGTATATTAATCAAACATAACAATAAATAAATATGTGACATTGTAAAAAAAATATGACACTTATACCGGCAAAAACCAAACCAAGTTTAAGAGTAAGATTATGAATAACATTTTACTAATCTTTGCTTTCATATAGGGACCCCTTAACATTGATAAGGCTGATGCGGCAGTAGCTACCCCCCTACATAGATTCCAAACAATCATTTGTAAATCTATGGACAAGCACTCTCATTTCTGGGCTATTTTAACACTAACCAGACGATTTAGAATTAGAATTTTATTAGACATAGTCCTTCTGTTGCAGTAAACCTGCTTAGGGCTCTTAACTGTCTTATACGACACCAATAGGTAAGAATGATGAATATACTTACTCCATCACTACACGAATTTAGGCATTATTCCTCGTTAAATAATCGAAGGTGAAATTTTACAGGACTAAGTCGCATTTCAAAAAGATACGTTTTTAATTCTTTAACCTTTCGAAAGTCAGGAGGGCGCCAAAAAAATATACGTAGTCTGTCGCAGCGACCGTAAGGATTAAAAGTGGTTAAAAAGAAACGGGCACAGATCTGTGACAAGACGTTCGAAAGGTTAATGCAGTTAAATACACTTATGATTCTCCTAAAAGGCAGAAGTCAATTGCATGGGCTTATATTATCCATGTGAAATTGACACATACATATGAAATAACATACATAGATACATATCATCACGCCATATCCCTTGCAGGGTAGGCAGAGAGAACAGAGTGCCAGAGAACTCCATGCTTGCATACTTCACTCGCTTTCTCAACATTCATAATTCTCTTCATACACGCTCGCCGGTTTCGGAGACTCTTGACTCCACCTTTCTTCAGTACATGACCGATCTGGTCTAGGAAGGTTAGTCTCGGTCTCCCCCGGTATCTACATCCTTCCACTTTCGCATTGTATATCTTCTTAACCAAACGTTCGTTCGGCATTCTTTCCACATGTCCGAACCATCGGAGCATTCCCTTTCGCATCTTTACACCGATACTCTCTCATATGAAATAAAATTATTACATATATAAATACTAGCTTCTGCCCACGGCTTCGCCCGCGTAAAGGGTCACTTTCCTAGAGTTTTTCATCCCCTATTTTTATTTTACCCTTTAAGGGTAACTTCTTTACAAAATTTTAATGTCATATTTATTTATATCTCTAATCAATAGCCTAAAAATAAGTTTCAAGCTTCTGACTTTAAAAGTGACAATACTTCCTTACAACTTTTCATCCCCCTTTACAACCCTTTTTTTGCATTAAAAAGTAGTCTATGTACTTTGTCAGGCTCTAGACCATGTGTGTAACAAATTTCATTTAGATCGGTTCAGTAGTTTTGGTGTGAAAGAGCGACAGACAGACAGAGTTACTTTCACATTTATAATATTAGCAAAGAAGTAAGGATATGAAATTGATATATACAGACAACTTCCTCAATACAATATGTTTCCTCAATTGTTAAATAATAAAAAAAAATAAAAGCTGACGCTTAATTCAAATTTGAAATGTACTAATTACATTATTTCTTAACTATTAATCGTTTTTAATTCCATTATTTTATAATTTAGTTATTATTATTAAATTTCCTCATCTGTCTTCATACTGTAATACATATAAATAGAAACTGTTTTAGCTGTTGTTATGCGCATTTGTCTTATACATGTATTTTAAAAACCCGCCACACATCACCGCAAATGGCCCATATAGCTCACCAGCTAAAAAATGGCAAGTTAGCATATGCCAAAAGAAAACTTACCCTTCCTGTGCAATATTAGCGATGACCTTCTTTGCTTTATCACTGTAGACTACGGTGCCGTGTCCATTCGCTTCGAAGTAAACGCCGATATCGTACGAAAGGGCTGCATGATGTAAATGTTTCACACCAGTTTTTACACATGTAACTGGAACTTTCTAGAAATAAAATGATTATAATCAATCAAATTTATTGGTACTGGTTTACTGGTAAAACACCAATAATTTAAAAAAAAATGTGCTAGACAAATAAATAACGCTATGACAAATAGGAGCGAAGCAGTAACTATAAATATTAGGAAACTGGTCGAATTTAATAATACGGGGAGTTGACGTATTGCGTTCTTTACATTTGTCATAACAACCGCTGAGATAACAAATTCGCATTAAATAGACTCCATTTTAACACATTTTAAACATTCGCACTTAAAAGTTCAAAACCTTTAAGTGCAAATATTTATCCAAACAAATCGTTGCAGTTACATTTATATACGTAATGAGTTCTCTACTAACGCTGCGAAATATTAGTGCGGGTCTTTTAGTTATTACTTAACAAATTTTAAATATGACGCGGGAGCGTCCATTAATTACGTGAGGTGGTCAGGGGAGGGGATCAAGACGAATCTTACTAAATCTCACTTGGGGGTAGAGGGAGGTCTTAGCTAATATCCCGTTTCTTTTTCTAGCTGAATACGATGTGAAACTGCGTGAAAGTTAAGTTAAATAAAAGTTTATTATTTAAATTTAACACTATGGTTTAATATTATAGCAATATTCTTAATTCTCTCTGATAGTCTTAAATAAAAATAATTAAGCAAATATTGTTTTTTATTTAAACAAATCCAACACTTTTATATCCAAAATACAAATTTTGAAAAATCTCATTCGAGATTGGTGAAGGTCAAGAAAAATCTTAAAACTTCTCACCAGTGTGAAAATATCCTCAAAAATGCCTCACATAATTAATGGACGCCCGCTAATTATAAATTAAATAATAAGCTAACCAAGTCTTGTGTGATGTATCTAGTAGAAGCACCATTGGCGTATGCTGTTTGTACCAATCCAAGCTGAAGGTCGCTCGCCTCACAAGTTCTGAGCAGTTCCGTTATATACGAAGCTAATAACGTAGCTATACGATCACCGTCTAACAAATTCATGTTGTCTCTGAAATTATGCAAAAGAATTAAATTAGCATTAAAAACGCAATTACATTGGCTATAGTTTAAGACCGTCTGCCTGCTTGAGGTCAGCCTTACTTAAGAACTTAATTGTTTACCAGGCAGCTTCAGACTAAGGTGACTATCCCTATGTAAAACATTCAGTCCACCTCTACGACAATCATGGGCAATATAAAAGTTGGTAGTATTCGTATTGACACTACATAGCCACAATATGTGATACAATAACCAAAATTTGTTCATCACCCAATAAAGAACATTGTACAATCAGGTAAGTAGGTACATCCATTTATTAGTCCAATCTTGGAAAGTTTAAGCCTTCCACAATGAAGTTAATAATATGATCACGTTGCATATACGCTGTTGAAGAGGTCATTTAGTGTTTTAAGTTTTCTAGAAAAATGCAAATTGCTTATTCTTCTAGTGAATACTTGGCTGGTTTCTACGATTTTCTTCACCATTTCCGATGGAAATTACGGGGTGGGGATAGATTGTATTCTTAATCCATCATACATACATATATATTGAAGAAATATTTTATACAATGACATTATCAATAAACCAATTAAATTATTTATAAAAGTTTTAAAATATTTAAAAAATAGTAGTATTATCATAAATAATATTGCATATAAATAAAAATAAATTTAATTTAACAAAAAGAATTTGTCAGAAGTGGGATTCGAACCCACGCCCTCAGAGAGGACCAGAATAACTCAACTCACGTTCAGTGAGCAAGGGAAACCTTGAGTCTGGCGCCTTAGACCGCTCGGCCATCCTGACAGTTGAAATCGTAGTTGAAATTATGTATCACTATACAAGTGACAAATATAAACTATAAATTGTTTCAAATTGTGTTGTGTCGAAGATAATTATGCAATTTATTGTTAGTTATGCATGATTATTTGACGGGAATGTGGCGCTCTTAAAATTTTACTAAACAATTTTAACTTTTTATAGTGCATTGTTTTGAATAATTTTGCTGCAAATATAATACAAAGAAAATGTTAATTTTGTGAAAAACATTTCCTTGTGTGTATTTTCGTGTTCGGCGAAATTTTATAGAAAATTCGTTAATTTGGTTGTCAGTGCCCACTTACTTGTCGAAGTCGTTTCATCGTCGTCATTTATCATTGACATAGTGAATTTTTGTCTTACTGATGGACAGTGATTAAGTAAAAGCTACTTTAATAGAAGAAGACGAAGAAGCTCTATAAGCAATGAATTACCGTCTCTACGGGCGATGTTTTATAAATGTTGGCCTTCATGGCCAACATTTATAATTAATAATAATTAATAATAAAATATAATTATAAATGTTGGCCATGAAAATGGATATATTTACTTGTCATCCATATAGTAGTAGACGATTCTGTCACCATCGCCGTCGAGAGATGCTACGCGCTGGAATGGTACATGTTCGATTCCGACTGGAGGTTTTTGTGACACTTTCACATAGTCAGCCCCACACTGTAAACAAAATAATATAAGATAAATAGTTAAGTGTTATTAATCCGGTGACCGCGTAAGAATACAATATTTAAATGGTAAGACCACGCAGCTTTACCCACTGTACCTCTCGTATTACCAAGTACACGAACGGAAGCCATCACTTTACATAAAATGAACAGCTTCCTCGTCTGTCATCAAAACTAATCATCATTCTCCTACTCTTATCCCAATTACTTGAGGTCGATACAATATGTACTCTTCTTTCATAGTACATAATGTAAAGTTATTGGCAATAGTTTTATGACCGGCCGCATGCCAGACGTCAACCCTCCTTGGGAATGTAATTGTTGACCAAACGGCATCAGATGGAGTTCGCCCAGGTCGTCTCTTAGTCGTCTTTACGACATCGACGAGCAAAGTAAGGGTTGGTAGTATTCGTAGCCGCTATCACACAGCTTGAACTTCCTTCACTATGGAAGAGAAATTTGAATTTTCCATTTTGACTCATTTTGATTCCAATTGACCAGCGTGCTATAGTTTAGACATGCGCAAAACATTACTTTGAAATGTCAATACACATCATATGACATTACGCAGAACGTAATATTACTTTATGATATTACAAATGTGATACATATCACACGAGTTCGGTTCGCATAATATTGTGATCCGAATTTTGTAAATTAATATTTATTATGTTATGATATTTATCACATGTTACCTACATGTGTTAAATATTAAATTTTTACCCGATTTGCGTAATATGAATAATGTGTAAAATAGTCGATTGATTTCCCTTCATACTTTTCCAGGCTTAGAACTGACAATCTTCATGTTCTACTTACTTACTTTATACTTTTTATTTTTTCTTTGTTTTGATAAATTGTAGGTTCAAGGTTATACAATAATGTTAACGGGCATAAGCGCGATCACGGTATAGGTACATATACATACCCAGTCATTCTCCAATAGTGAGTGAGAGAGGTAGATTTAAGATCTGTTATTTGGTAAAATACAATAATCCGTTGAGGAATTAGCTAGCAACTCAAGCAAGCAAGCATTACATTACGCGAAATTCGGGCTAGAGCCAAGAGTGCATAGCATAACGATCGAGTAATGTATTGCGTGATGTGATGTGTAATGCCTCGGTATGTCGCGTAATGTTTAATGTGATATTACCCGCCCGTGTAATAAATAAATTACACATGTCTACTATAGTTATCACGCTGGTCATACCGGGTTGGTATCTATAGGATTATATTTCGAGATTACCTTCTCTTACTTAGTGAATGTGAATGGCAAAATGTAATCTCACTCCGACAACACACAAATCTTAAACATTAACATTAAAAAAAATAATTGACTACACAGATGGTGCAGTGATTAAGATACCGACCAGCCCAACTAGAGTGAGTTTGGGATTTATATTGGTAGGCAGCGACCTAGCACCCGTTACGGGTTGAGAGCCCTCAGCGCTCACCCACAGTCCGGGTAAAGTTGTCATAGCCATCTGAGGCTAACAACTAAGTCACACACAAAAAAAAAAAAAACAAAAAAAAAAAAAGAAAAAGCCTAGCATCCAGTAGTAGGTACCGTTGGTATTGCCAAGTTCCATGGGCGGCAGTAACACTTCCCGTGAGGTGTGCTGCTTGCTCGTTTGCGATCATTAGCAATAAAAAAAATACAACCATTAAAACCTTAATGCAGGGTGGTCTTTAAAAAAAGAAATAACCTCAATTTTATGGTGTCACTTACGTTAGGTGTCACCTGAATTTTAGAAGTACTTGGTGAAAATAGTTATCGACTCTTTAGTTTTATAATGATTAAAATATTATACATAATAATATAGATTATTAAAGAATCATATCTTTAACTATTTCCATTTCCGTATTGACAATGTGTGACACACTCAATGCAAATGACTAACGCAATAGGCGTGCTATCAGTTAAAAGATATCTGTATAAGATTATAAACATATAAAATAAATAGTTTAATTAAGTCATCATCATCACAGCCCATATACCCTTGGGGTGTCGGGGATAGAATGTCAATAGACGATCTCTCCGGCATCCCGTAAAAGCGCGGAAGGGACCGCTGTGGTTTTAGTGGGTATTTCGGTCGAACCAGCTGACCGGCGAGTCCCACACACCCCCTCGTCTGTCACCGGCGAGGGCTGGTGCATAAATGCATTTCCACAACGTGTACAAAAAAAAAAGCCCATATATGTCCCACTGTTGGGCTCGGGCGTACTCCGTAATGGGAGGGAATTTAACCTACTATACCGCACTGGTTAGACGTGTTGATATATGGTTTCATTTCGAGTTTTCCTTCTCTCGCATAGATGTTATATGCGTTTTATATCCCTTAGTTGTCTCGTACGATCCACGGGTAAGATATGAGGTGGTGAATAGTATTCTTACTCAATCATCACACGGATAGTTTAAATAAAAATGTGTATGTAATTTAAAAATATATTAGTCAGGCTCGAGATTCAAACACAGGACTGTCACAACCAAGATTTTTTTTTATCTTAGTGGGAAACTAGCAAGCAGCACACCCAACGGTATGTGTTAGTGCCCCCTCAAGGGCCTTTGCAATATCAGAGGTATAGCTACCAATAAAAACCCCAAACTCACCCAGAAAATTGGGCTGCCGGCTCTCGCTCACCGAACAAAGGATGATAATGATCTTACATATCAATATTGAGCTCGGACATATTATTTCAAATGAGAAAAAATGGTTCATTCTCATAGGTATGTCAATCTATAACAACGTATATTTATAAAAGGCTGTATACATCTAATTCTCCGTGTGGTGACGTAGTAGTGAAGTAGGAAAACAATTCACCACCTATCTTAGCAGTAGGTATCGTAAAAGACGATATAGCATCTATGCAAGAGAGGGAAAAATGGAAATGAAACCCTATACCAACTTGTTTGACAAGCTTGGTATAGTAGGTCAACTTCCCATCTATTATACAGTAGATCTGCATGCAGCGTTGTGACGTATGCGAGCTGAGGGTTATAGTTAAATACGTAATAAATCCTCCACTATTGGAGCGATATATGTATTAGCACAGGTCTTCTAGTATATAATATACTTACATTTAAATTTAATTTCCCTCCATTTCCACCTAAATTATATAAATTCAGATCGAGTTCACCGTCTAAAGTCTTTTTTATAATGTTCAGCTTCTTGCCGCCGACTCCATTGGCGCCGTCTATATACAATGTAGTGGTGTAATTGCCACATACAGGCAATTTCTGCCTTATATTCTTGAAGGCACCAACGATTTTTTCATAGTATCCTGTAATAACATTAAGATTATCTTTATAATTCTTATGTACGTGTGTATGTCACTGAACTCCTCCTAAAGGGCTGGATGGATTTTTTGAAATTTATTATATATGGCCAAGTGTATGCGAGAATGGTTAAGATTAACAATTGGACCCGGTAGGTGGCACTGCAATCGAGTTGTAGGATTTTTACTTTTCATAGTTTGCCGGGTCCGCTAGTGAATTATAAATATTTGAAATGGGACTAATTCCACCACAGTAACTTTTGTAATCGAGGATTCACAATTGTCACCATAAATGATACCGAATTTTGAGCCTCAGGAAGTACTAGGAAACGCTTTTATTTGCCATTGGACTCCCAACAAATTTAATTAGAAAAGAAAAGCTGAAGGAAAATTCCATTTTCCTTCTTGGTTTTTTATCATTACCGAGGTTGACACGCTTAAAAAAACTGATACCATCAATTGATTCCGGTGGTATGTTAGTAGGTTATTATGGGAGCCCAGACCGCTATCTTATCACCACGGATGGTAGGGTCGGATAGCAGACCACCTACTGATTGAATGTAATCGCTATAGGTATGACAGAAGTCAACTTGGGAGTGACTATTCATCATAATAAAAAAAATGATTTCATTAAAATCTTACCATGTGGTGTCGGAGCAAGAATACAATTCACCACCCCGTGGGTATCGATAAAAACGACGAAGGGATATAATATACAGATAATATCTATGCCAGATGAGGGAAATTTTGAAGCAATTATCCGCCTGATCACTATGGCATACTGAGTCAATCTCCCTCCTATTATGGCGGAGGCTCTAGCCCAGTAGTGGTATTTTTATGGGCTGAGATGATGATGAAAAATTGCTGATTTTCCAAATATTTACCTTCTTCAGTTGGTGTTCCATAAGTGTTATCATTACGGCATTTAACGAAGAAATGCAACATCGGAGTGGTGACGATCCCGAACTCTTTGGGGGTGCCTTTGAGAGCTATGACTCCGTTCGCTGCAGCGGCTGCTAAACGAGGGCTTGTGTATCTGTCGAATTTTTAAAAACAAACAAATGACTTGAGGAAAATAAGATTTAAATTACTGAAATTTAGCATTTAATATGCTTAATTATTTATAAAACTAGCTAATGTACCTGCTAACTACCTGTATTAAAAATCTTATTTTCTATAAAACCCGATTACGAAATGAAAAATGATGTCACAAGCGGGATTCGAACCCGCGCCTATTGGGATTCCGGCCCAATCGTGCTACCACTACACCACCGTGACTAATTGTAGGACATGCAAATTTCACTTCGTATCATATTTACGTCTTAAGGTGACGGTATGCTATCTACCCGACAATGTTTACACATTGTTATAGGCTTAATACTTAAAACTTTACAGTTAGAATTGTATTAAACGATGACACAACCTTGTTATTTAAATTACTGAAATTTAGCATTTAATATGCTTAATTATTTATAAAACCCGATTACGAAATGAAAAATGAAATGAATATGATACGAAGTGAAATTTGCATGTCCTACAATTAGTCACGGTGGTGTAGTGGCAGCACGATTGGGCCGGAATCCCAATAGGCGCGGGTTCGAATCCAGCTTGTGACGTCATTTTTCATTTCGTAATCGGGTTTTATAGAAAATAAGATTTTTAATACAGGTAGTTAGCAGGTACATATAGCTCTTAGTCGTCTTTTACGACATCCACGAGCAAAGTAACAGTTGGTAGTATTCGTAGCCGCTACCACATAGCAAAGCTTAAAACAAAGTATTATATATAAAACCAATTAATTCAAAAAGTCATCACGCACTCAATTTTAATCTATAAAAGAGGGTGTTTGTGTATATGACATCGTTAAGCTAAGAATATATTTGACGGACCATTATGAATATTAGTATGTATATGTATTTTTTTACGGAGAAAGTTTATATTCATTGATGTAAATCGCCACCTTGTGGCGCTGCAATATATCGACTTCTACAAATAAACCAAGGGCTGTCTTTGCTATTATTATAAAGGTAAAGTGTTTATTTGAACTCGATAATCTTAAGAACCACCGGTTCGAATTGAAAAATTCTTTTAGTTTTAAATAACCCATGTATGAAAGAATGCTAGCCTTTTTTTTGCGGTGAGCTATGGTGTGGTCACGCCCCGCCAAATCGGCCCGGGCGACGGACCAGACGTCGCGTGACCTCATAAACCCACCCTACAATGCGCCTCTCTTCGCCGTGAGAGCGGGCCACCGGCACTCGATCTTTGTCTTCGGTGGCCAAAGAATGCTAGCCTGCCTAATATTATAAATGTGAAAGTATGTATGAAGATTTTTATATGTTTGTTGTTCAACCACGCGTAAACCGTCAAACAGATTTGGTTGAAAATTGGCTGCTAGATAAACCATTTCTTGGATTAACACATAGGATTTTTGTTCCGGTAATACATTCCTTTGGGATAAACAACTTTGGGAAAGTTACTATTTATGCAAGCGAAGCTACGGGCAGAAACTAGTAGGCTATAAAATAGCTATAAGCAACAATGTAAATTGTTGCAAAATCTGGGTACATTTATACTTTTTGTGAGGTGCTACTGAGCGTTACTCTCTTTAATATTTTCTCTCTTTTTATGTGACGCAGACGAAGTAGCGGGTTTCAACTAGTCTTAATAATCGTTAGATCAGTGGCCCTTTAAGTTCATATATACTATAGTTATTTAAACAATTTGTTAAATAAAAATACAGTAAAATTATATCGAATTATATATACATATATATAGTTGACACATAATTGCATATATTACCATATTAAATTGGTTTGTCATACCTGGTGTCCATACCGATGAACACGCTCGCCTTGAGCGACATATCAGCATTCACCTCTTTAATCACCTGCTCCGTAGTTGATTCCAAATCATTGTCGCTGCAAACATAAATATACGACGTGTAAACATATAAAAGCATGTTTTTTTAATGCCTGTGGCGACAAACGAGCAAACAGCACACCTTATGGTAAGTGTTACTGCCCTTCATGGACCTAAATATGTTGATTTTTAATGTTATTATGGGTTTTGATTTTAATTTTATTTCGACAACAGTAACACTTCGAGGTTCATTGATCACGGGAGGACTAAGGTGTTCCAAATCCAACAAATCATCGTTATTACAGACTGTAATACGAACTCTAAAAGCATTCGAAACGCCGAGAAAGTACAAATCAAATATGTACAATAAAATCGACGATGAAGAAAATAAAAAACGATTTTAATATAATATAGTCGATGTTAACTAAATTGAGGATAAATCAAAAACTACTTACTGGTTAGATCTTGGTCTATTTTATCCTAAACCTATTTCTATCTATTAACCTGTTTCTATGTATAAACGTATTTCAGTCTATTGAATCTCGACTTGCCCAAAGGCCAGCATCAACATGCTTAGTAGGCAAGCTGGTAGTATATAGCTATATAGTGTTCTAATTTTCCCAGGAGCGGGCTGTCTATTTCTTAATTTTACAACTCCCATAAGAACGTTAAAGTTTACTTGAACCTGTGTAATCTTTATACGTGTGAAAATATTTCGATCTTGCCTTAAAAAATATTGTTTGCATTATTTGATATAGACAATCTTACTGCACAGATGGTGCAGTGATTAAGATAGCAACCTGTTGTGCCAAGTGTCACAGATTCAATTCCCAAACCAGGACGATACTTTATGCAAGCTACAAATTGTGATCATAAGTTTATAAAGCTTTCGGTAATACAACTACTATTTTCTTAGCATATGTTAACTTAAAAAAATAGTGTAGCTTGCATTCGCTTGAACTGTGTTAATTAAAAAGTGTGAGCTGTCGTAATGAGTGGACGGTAATTACCGTTTAACAAAGATCTCTACGTTCTATATAACTACAAACAATGGGGGAGTCATAATATCATATTCAGTGGCCTAGTATATACTAATGCAATACAACAGCAACTTTCGATAATATTATTTTGTTTGGAAACCCATTTTTTGCGACGGCATTAGTTATAATATCAATATTAATAACATTCATAGTACATACATACATACATATCATCACGCCATATCCCTTGCAGGGTAGGCAGAGAGAACAGAGTGCCAGAGAACTGTATACTTCCTTGCGGATCCTTGTATACTTTACTCGCTTCCTCAACATTCATAATTCTCTTCATACACGCTCGCCGGTTTCGGAGACTCTTGACTCCACCTTCCTCATACCATCGATAGTCTTCTACAATTTTTGTTATCTCAGCAGTTGTTATGAAAACAGTTACTGCGCAGAGCACTATATTTTGTCGGATTTGTTAACATTTATAGCCACCATTCAGCTCCTATTTATGACAGCGTTGTGTATTATAGACTGCCTCGAGAAATAAGTTATCTGACACAATAGGTTTTTTTTGGAAGGCAACTGAGAGTTTCTAAGATTATCTCGTCCAAATTACTGAGATTTAGCATTTAACATGATATTTTTATTCATATAGGTATTTATAAAACTTGTAGTGAAAAATTATAGTGAAATGAAAAACACATGGGACTCGAACCCCGAAAAACTGTTCCAATCGTACTACCATTTAGACAAGTGTGAGCTGTCGTATGACGAACAAATTGTGGCTCGTGTTATTTTGTCGTCTTTAAGAAGACGAGTGCCAGCTACCAGAGATTAATTACATGCTGTACCGATTTTATACTATTCCAATAAAACGTGTAATTTTTCGCTCCTAAACAAGGTTTTATTTCGTTCAAATAAAGAAACAGACTTCGGTTTTATAATAATATAGGTATAGATTTTCACGAAAAAAAATTCAAACTTCTTATCTTAGTCTTTTAATGTACACTGTTGGAAATGTCCCTGACTTCACGAAAATAATACCACAATCGCCACGCCAGGCATGCGAGTTGGCGATTACGATATAAGTATCCCATGAAAGCGTCATTTGGTTACGCCCTTGATGCTCACTTAACAAGATTTTATGACGTTCATGGGAAAGTAAGGGTTTTCGACATATATTATTGGCAAGTTACCACACAAGAGGAGCTAGCTGCCTATATTATCTATGGCCTAATGATCGCGTTCCAAAACGCATCAACTTTAAATCACATGGTAGGTATATACCAGGTGTGGCCAACTTTTGTGCACATAAGATCTACTTTTATTTTAAAATTATGTCGCGATCGATTATTTCTTAGGTGAGCAGGGGGATGTTTATGCAATGTGCTTTTATAACGACGTGCACTCTTGCAAGTTCCATGATTTATGGGTAAATAAGTAACATACATGAATATTTATTTAATGGGTTAAAAAACTTACATATGTCCAGGTGAATTAAAACAACATAAGTAATTATTAATAATATTTATTCCTTTAAACTGTTTAAATTTAAATTAATGGGAAATCTGAGTCTGCATCATACTAATGCATCATAATTTGGAGTATATCCTGACATAGACAATAACAATGAGTCCTCAGTATGAGAATCGATCAGAACAGAACGGTGTTTAGTTTTAGTCAAAGTGACCAGAGCATGAATTCGTCCCCTCATGGAACTTGCGAGTGATCGAAAATTGGTCGCGCGATCGACCGGTCGATCGCGATCGACTTGTTGGCCACCCCTGGTATATACAAACTGGTAACTTTGTATTAGTGGCTATATCTAGTATACAGGGTGGAAGTGGACCGCTCCCGAAAACAAAGACAGGTGACCCTACTAGTCCTACTTGTAATGATAGGCTAGAAAAAATCGATTCGGATGAAAAAAAAAAATTTTCACAACGAATTTTAAGTTTTTTGCACATTCCATCGTGTTAGGACAGTGCCATGTAACGATAATTCCATAAAAATACGTCACATGACTCAAATGAGAAAAGAAGCAATCTATTCAAAACGCACGATCATAATATGTTCAAAAGTTCAACGATTCGTACGACGACGTGGTGAAAAAACTGATTTTTTTTTCATCCTATTCGATTTATTCCTAGCCTATCATTACAAATAGGACTAGTAGGGTCCCCTGACGTTGTTTTCGGGAGCGGTCCACTTCCAACCTGTATATACAATATTTTCTTTTATATTTTATAAATTTCTTTTAGTTTTTTTTTTGTGAAGTGCAGACTTGTACATTTAGCCAGTACGAAAAAAATATTATTATCAAGTTGTCAATTTTACAAAACACGAGAGACAATTCGTCAGCCTGCCTGTAACTGCAACGTTTCTAAATCTACGTATTAAAAAAAAAGCATTTAAAGTTATTTTATATTCACTACACTATTACTTTCGACGCATTACAGTCAAAAACCAATTGACATGATAGATTGCCTATATGACATTTTCAATTACGCGCCAAAACCGCCCTTGACATATACAAAAATATCACCATAGACAAAATTTACTAACGATCATTTCGGTTATCAACCTTGAAATATGTTAACCTCTAAGCAGACATGGCACAAACCCAGGAGCAAGCAATTTATATTCCACTTTCATATTCACCAAAAACATAGCATTGTTATCATGATTGCATATTACTTCTCTAGTGATCTCCATATCGATGCAGCATCTCTATATTTTTTAACAAAGTTATTACAATATTTACGTCAATATTAGATAAATTTCAAATCTAAATAAAACAGTTTTTATAGTTTTTATTCACATTCCATGGACGGATGGATGATCATATGAGGCCAGTCCTGATTTTATGCATCATCATTTCAGCTGCCATACGTCCCACTGTTAGGACCGAGACTCCTTCATAATAAGATGGAAATTGACCTAGAGGGAATTTAATCTTGATAGACTGGACCGATAAAATTTAAAAATTTGTAAAATCCGTCGTTGTAATTTTTCGTCTTTCTTGCATCTATCTGTTTTAGAGGAAGAAGACATGCTGCATCAACCCAATATATTATTAGAATAAGCAGGATGATGATGAACCAAACCATTAATAATATAAAATTTATAACTGGTTACCTGACGTTGGCGAGCCTGGTAGCGATCTCCTCCCAACTTTGTTCCAACATTTCCCCATCAGGGTCTACCAACTTCACGCCGTTGTCCGGCTCCAAATTGTGAGAGGCCGTTATCATCATACCTATGGTGCGTCCTGCAAATATAGATATGAGAAATATAAAACCTGTTCTTTTATTAAGAACATACCCGTACAACTTCATACATTTTTTAACCCGCTCTCCCCTCGGTGACCACTCAAAGTATACCTACCGTAAAGGTCCAATTTTGTTCAAGCACAATATTTTCGAAGACCCTTTTCCCCTAAACAGATCACATAATGTGGGTAGTTTCCTTATGTAATAAAGTCTTGGCATTTTGCTAGACACCATAAATTCGTTAGTGTCGTTGATATTTACTATTTTTTTTACGTGTGGTGACTAGGTAAGAAAGAATAAAATTCACCACACCTATCTCTCTCGCGGGTGTCGTAAAAGACGACTGAAAGATATAATAAGCAAATAACGTCTATACAAGAGAAGGAAAATTCGAAATAGTACCCGTTACCAATCAGTCTGACTCTAGTCAGATGATATAGTAGATGATGAGATGATATAGTAGATCTATCTCCTATCCTACTGTAGAGGAGGTTCGTAGCCACTAGGACGTCTTCTAGTCTAGGACGCTAAAGCTGGCATGACTCTACTTTATTTATCCAGCCACATATAAAACTATTGATGACCTCTTTGGAATTTAGGCCTCCCCACAAAAGATGTAAAATGCCACAAACACCACGCATGGCAAGCGGATTGTGAAACAAAATCAAATTACAAAATTTGCATAGCAATTTGTGCGAAATACATAAATTACTCATTACATTTACGGCCGTTTTAACTAACGATACTTATACTTTAGGTAACGCCTAAAGCAACATAACATCAATGATTGATTGATATTATTACATCATTCATTAATGTATGAACGATAAAAAAATAATAGGAAATTTTAGGTAACACTTAAGACTTATGTTAACTAACATTTAAATGGGATTTATAAAAAAGGGCGTTAGATTATTAAATGTAGCCATATAACGAAGATAATTAATGTTGTAAATATAAAACTTACCATTCTTCACTCTGGACCGGATGACAGCCAATAGACCCATTCGATAAACGACATGTTCCAAAAGATTGGCTCTGTAACAAATAAAATGCATATCTATCATCGTCATCTCAGCGTCCCAGTACTGGGCTCAAGCCTCATAAAGAGGTAATAAACTAATTATATTACGTTCGCCAGACGGCTTGATAGAAATATGGTTTAATTTCGAGTTTTACTTCACTTAAAAGTTATGTTAATACCTTAGTAGACTTTTAGAACCATCCAAGCGAAAGGAAGAGACGAAAATCTCTGTATTCTTACTATGTCACCACACAAATGGCACTATACTATATACAGTAGCCGGCATAAATATTGCACATCGCTACTTGGAAAGGAACAATCGGTAATTTGGGATTCGTAGATCCTCTGTCGCACTTCATCTGTGTGACGTTTGTCAGTCGTACAAATGGCAGAGGGCAATGTAGTATTGGTGCGACCAATCAAAAATGTATATGTCTATATATATATATATATATATATATATATATATATATATATATATACATATATATATATATATATACATATATATATATATATACATATATATATATATATACATATATATATATATATATATATACATATATACATATATATATATATATATATATACATACCTATGTATTGACTCATCACGATATCTCTGGAACCATAAGGTCTACAGACTTTAAATTTAGTAGGAATATTCCTTTCGCTAAGTAAAGGTCAGCTAAGAACGGATTTTACGAAATTCCACCCCTAGAGGGGTTTGGGTAGGTGTTAACCCAAAAAATCCACATTTTCCATTATTGCCCCTATAGACTTGGAGTTTGGTGTGGACTTTCTTTCTGCTCTGTAAAGGTCAGATGAAGTAGGATTTTAAGACATTCTTTCTCCGAAAGGCATTCTATGTCGCGAAAGTAAACTACACAACTGAACTGACGTAACCGAAGCGAAGGGAGGGCGGGTCGCTAGTAACATATATGGATGGACTGCACAGATGGCGTAGTGGTTAAGATACCGACCTCCCGCGCCAGTGCCGTGGGTTCGATTCCCACACGGGACAATACTTTGTGCGATCCACAAAGTGTTGTTCTGAGTCTGGATGTAATTTGTCTGCGTTAATTGCATGTTTGTAAAGTCCCCCGCAATACAAGGATTATTTCCTTAGAGCAGGGAGGTAGGTGTCTTTAAAAAAAAAAAAAAAAAGTTTTTAAAACCGCAAAATTGAGAAAAAGGCTTGCGGAATAAATGTACATCATTTAATAACATGCATCACAAGTAATGTGGAAAAGAGACAATGCTCCATGAAATTAGTCAATTGTCTCTTTTCAAGGGTCGATATGCAAAATTTATCACCAGGTCCTGGATGCCAGGATATATAATAATCCACGCAGGCGAAACAGCTGGCACAGCTACTCGATAGTAACAATAATTTCATAAAACTAATAACGGCCAGTGGCCATTATAATCCTGATTCATCGCATCTCTCTTTGCCTACCATTGGCCCAAAATTTTTTTCCGTCCTGGATCGTTAATCACTTGGGCTTTCTTTAGGTCATTGTTGTCTACGGACACCCAAGTTAAAAGGGGTCTATCACGCTTCTTGGGCTAGTAACCATACCTAAAACTTGTAGTTTCCTTCAGTGTTTTTCAAGTCTTCTTATTACATGATCATAGCACCTAAAACGCATTTGCTTTTCTACAAATAGGCGGATTATGCTGATTCATCGTATCTGGCTATTAATAATTTTATTAAGTTACATGTATTTCTTGTTGTTTACGATTACCTAATAGCTACTAAGTCGAAGTTCAATGTTTTACTAGTATTTTTTTTTTGATGACGTTTGATGTAAAGAAACATCTGACGTCATCTACATGTTGTCTTGAAGGCCTTCCTTGGTAACTTTCTGTTGTGTGTTCTTAAACCATCACAAATCCAGCCTACATATACACCACTGGATTATTTTCAACCACAAAGAGAAGATGTATGATCATAAGCCTTTCATCATCATCATCATTATCTCAGCTCATATATGTCCCACTGTTGGGCTCGAGCCTCCTCCGCAATGGGAATGAAATTGACCTACTATACCACGCGGGTCAGGCGTGTTGCTATAGGGTTTTGTTTCGAGTTTTCCTTCTCTTGCATAGCTGTTATATGCTATTTATATCCTTTAGTCGTCTCGTACGATCACCCACGGGTAAGATAGGGGGTGGTGAATTGTATTCTTACTCCGTCACCACACGGAAAACACATAAACCTTTATTAACCATTATATGATCATATAAACTGTACAGATGGCGTAGTGGTTAAGACACGGGTCTACCGCACCAGTGCCATGCATTCGATTCCCGCGTAGGATAATACTTTGTGAGATCCACAAATTGTTATTCTGAATTTGAGAGTAATAAGTGTCCGTGTAATTATATATTTCAAAGTCACACTACAATAATATTTTATTTAGTGAAAGTGTTTTTTTTTTATATAGCTATAGCCCAATACTTATCTAGCCTCTGCTCACTCACTCCAACGCAAGTGCCTCGTACGATTAGTCTCGAGCCTTTAGAGAGAAAATTAGAAAGAAAATTGACCTATTATACCACGCTGATCAAACGTGGTGGTATAGGGTTTTGCTCTTGCACCGATGTTATAGGCCAATCATTCTTAGTCGTTTTTTACGACACCCTCGGATATGATACGAGATGGTGGATTCTATTCTTACTCATATTATTCTTCTATTATTATTACCACATGCACCACACGGAAAACCTCTTCTAGTATTTAGTAAATCGTCCATACAAAAACGGATTAATATTAAGGTTTTTATTTAAGTTTTCCTTCCTTGCAGTGATGTTATCAGCTATGCCCTAATTGCTTTTTACGTTTTCCATAAACTAGCAAGAGATAGTACCACATTGTATTCTTAATCTGTCATCATATAGACATAGTGAATAGACAACTTTGAATACAATAGCAAAATTACGTACATGCGTTACCAAATGCAGTTATCTTGCATGCGTGGGATCCGTGTCGCGACACTTAACAAAGGAAGTCCTTTGTCCCTTTATACGAGGGGGGCCATATTGGTTCATACACAACTAATAAGGAATGCAACCGAGTCATAGGTCGTCAGCAAGGAAGCCACTTATGTAGTGGCTTCCTTTTAAATCTTTAGCTTTTGTGCTCATTTACTTTTAAAATTCTGTATTTACAGAGTATTTTAAAAGTCTGCTTTAAGACATGCTAGCATGTCATCCCTAGAGATGGCGATTCTTTCTAAAAAAAAGATTCATCCATGGATCGATTCGAATGATCATTCGATTCACAAAAAAAATGAGGTCTCAAAGAGCGATTACCGAAAAATCGATCTTTATAATTTCCTTTCAATTTTGTAAAAAAATACACTTTTAAGCTTGCCTTTCGGCAATAGCATTGCCAAAGCATGCTCCTAATTAATTTTGGATATTAGATAAGTCTCATTTCAAACATTAAATTCATTGTAAATAATTTTATGGAGCAAATAAAAACGGATAACACAAAATTTTGATTTTAGGGTGAAATATCGATTCACTGAATCGATTCGATATGAGTTATCGATTTATAAAACCGATCTTTCTTGTCCAAAAAGTCGATTTGCCGATTAATCGATCTCAGATTGTCATCCCTATAACATACCTAGCATAAATCTTCCTTGCACGACTTCCTTCCTAGGTATAGATGTTCCTTTTCCCTCACTCCACTGTTAACCCCTACTTGGGAATGTAATTGTTGACCAAACGGCATCAGATGAAGTTGGCCCAGGTCGTTATAAAGTTGTCGAATGGATATAGTAAAATAAAATCATATATCTTCCAAAAACTCTAAATGATTAATTAATAAATATAATGAACCCTTAACCTTTAAAATTATTCTAGACGTTAACGAATGCAATGCATACTGCATTCAAAAGATGTTCAGCTAAAAGTCAACCTAGTTACAAAACTATTGCGGTGGCCTGATATAAATAGAAAGATCGTTACTGACCATTGACTATTACGATTCCTAGCATTATACTAACTACATAGCAATATCCGATGCCCAGTGGCTTCAATTCAACGCCCACATGATAAAATACCGCTTTTATTCACCCAACCGGCTACGAGATTACTAAAAACTATTAACAAAATCTTCTGACTCTGAACATCAGACTTGTCTTTTTGGAGAAAAATAACTTCAAGAACTACGAGTAAATACTACATGAACTATTTTTTACATTTTTTTAATCCCCTCCCTCCCCTTGGTGACTATACGTAGTACAGGTAAAGACCCTTTTTGCTACTAATTTTTACTTAGTAAATCTTATACTTAATATTATAAAGCTGAAGAATATGTTTAGTTCAATGCGCTAATATCAAGAACTACTGATTCAACTTGAAAAATTCATTTAGTGTTGCATAACCTATATTTATCGAGGAAGGCTATAGGCTATATAAAATCACGCTGCCTCACCTATACGAGAGGATGAATGAAAAATGTTGCAAAAAAAGGGAGAATTTCATACTTTTCTGAGCATCCATTGGGTACGCTGCCTCTTATAACAGTTTATGATGCTCTTTCTCCAACTCTTCTCGTCTCTTTCTCTATTATGTGACGCAAACGAAGTTGCAAGAGTCAGCTACTCATTAATAAGGTTTTAAAGCATTATATCTGATGCCTCTGTATATGTGCATTGAGCTTGATGAGTACATTTAGCTGCTCAACTACAAGACGAAAACCTAACTCTATATCCCGCCTTTGGTGAACAAGCGTGGTAATTTTAAGGTACCAGGTAACGTAGTTTAGGTACCTCCTCTAATATATTCTAGATATTTTTTTAATCAATAGATTATATTGCATAGATAGTGATCTCGCAGCGACATCTCGTGCAGAGTGTCGATTCGATATCCACGTTCATCAACAAATGATTGTTCGTATGCGAGTCTTATTTGTGTACGTCAATTATGTCTGTCAAGTCCCTGCGGTATAAAGATTTATGTCTCAGTGCTCCTCAGTTTAGGATTAAGTTTTCTCGTGTCCTATTTTATTTTGATCTATCGATGTATCCTTTTTGTAGCGGTAGTATAGGTACTGATCAACCGTGAGTAAGTGATGGGTCTCCCTTATCATCTCCATTTAAAAATAATTATGGATTGCCACCATATATCGCCTATATTCAATCAATTTAATAAAATATACTATAACATAAAATAATATATGACAAATATGTTATTTGCGTTTTTATTCGATTTTAATAATGTCATAGGTATCTAAAATAAAACTCCTTTATTTAAAATTACATACATAAATCCTTTTGGAGTTACACATTTTTTTCATATAAATCGTCCCTCTTGCTTTTTTGTTCAAAAAATTATTAAAATATTACCTACGTGATAATAAATGTTGTAGATGTCACGGATACGACCGTGAGCGAATCCGAATCGTACTTGGTAGATTTTTATTTCAACCAGAACGTAAGTATAAGTATACTAGAAGCTTCGCAGTCGATTGATTTCCATGAAACACGCCTTGTCGGTCGCTAAGCTAATTAATTTATGACTTAAATATACGTAGAAAGCTTATACTTGCAAAGCTATGTTTCATACAAAGTTCAATATTTTTTTAATAATACAATATATCCATACTGTGTAGTAACGGATTAAGAATTCAACACCCCCATTTGCCCTATGGGTGTAGTAAAAGACGACTAGGGGATATAATAAGAATATAACATCGCTTTAAGAGAAGGAAATCTCGAAATAGGAACCTATACCAGTTGGTAACCATCTGACCAGCGGGAGTAGGATAATTTTCTTTCAATATAGAGGTAGAGCCGAGCAGTGGGACCTATATGAACCGAGATTATGATGACAAACTACTCTTCGCACTAAGGAATACCTATAGCCTAAGTGGTGGGGACTTAATAAATCTATACATCTATACATATAATAAAAATGTAACGGATCGCTGTCTGTAGATGGAAGATATATGAGAAAAATATTACTGGGACCTTTATCAACATAAATAGAACCCAAAACAATGATTTTTAAAATTTTTGTCTGTTTATCTGTTTGTCTGTGCGTTTGTGCACGCTAATCTCAGAAACGGCTTATCCGATTTAGACGCCGTTTTCACTAATATATTGTGGTAAGCTTCACTTAACATTTTGGCTTTATTTTATGTCAATTGGTTTATAAATAAAAAAGTTATGTCAATTTAAAAAATGTTCGGAGAAAAAAATCTTTATCGATTCTTTTCAAATTACGTACAAATTATCTTCAGTAAAAATAAATAAACACATGTTTCAGCATTTGTTCATTTTCACCCTCTGGGGGTGTAAATTAGGCCCGCAAAGCGGGTTGGACGACTCATTAAGTCATTAACGCCAAACCGATAATATTAAAGCTGGCAACTGAAATGTTGACAGAGATTTCTTTCTATGACGTAGAGATTTAATAAGAAAGGATTTTACGAAATTACACCCCTAAGGGGTGGAACAGAGTGGCAAAGTTTGTATGGGGAGAAAAAAAATCTTTATTGATTCTTTTCAAATTACGAGTCGAATCAAATATTCTAGGGTAATATCCGGCATACCGAAGTTAAAATCGAGTACCGGTGGTCCGCTCGCACGGCGAAGAGAGAAGGTTTTACGGTGGGTCTATGGGGTCACGCGCCGCCTTTCCGTCACCCCGGACCGATTCAGCGGGGCGAGACGCACCCATAGCCCACCAATAAAAATAAAAATAAAAAAAAAATAAATAAATAAAAAAGGGTAATATCCGGCATTTGCCAATTTTCACCCTCTGGTTGTGTAAATTAAGCCTCTGAAGCGGGTTGAACGACTCATTACCGCCAAGCCGAAACTATTAAAGCTAGAAACATAAAATTTTGAAGCACGTTTCTATTTATGACATAGAGATTTAATATGAAAAAATTTTATGAATTCCGCCCCTAAGGGGATAAAACAAAGCGGCAAAGTGTGTATGGGGAGAAAATTTCTATATCGATTCTTTTCAAATTACGTACAAATATTCTTCGGTAAAAGTAAATAAACACGTGTTTCTCTCTCCCTCTCCATCAACCCCACACCAGTGCCGTTGTGGCGATCAGTGCCGGCGTGAGAGCTCACACGATACACATAGTAGACAGCAATAGATTCTTGCCTAATGGTTTAAGATACAGGTTAAGTTTAGCTTCAAAAATGTTTACTCTATAACTCGAATAATAAATCATATCTAACGAGGTCGCAACTCTGCTGGTGAAATAAAACAGTCAAATAAAGGGTGGCGATAATTATATTTTTATCCCATGGTCATACCGTAAATAGTATATTATTGGCAATATAATTTGTAGAATGAATAGAACTTTGAACCACCTTTTTCTTTAGTAACCGGCTATGGTATAGACATACGCGCGCCGTACACGTACATACACGTACGTTGTGCGGGCGGGCCACCGCAACCGGGTATCATCTCGAGTCAAAGCCCTCATGCAGTGAACCTCAATACCGGTACTCACGCTTACGCCGCCCAAAACACCGACGTA
Source organism: Lymantria monacha (assembly GCA_905163515.2). NCBI lineage: Eukaryota > Metazoa > Arthropoda > Insecta > Lepidoptera > Erebidae > Lymantria > Lymantria monacha. Next base: position 8,788,775 of record LR991081.1, on the reverse strand, counting down.
GAGCGTGTCAACCTAGAGTATTTTCTCTCGGACCCACCCTATTGCCTAATTCCGTTAGACAACTAACACGCAAAAGGCGGCGACCGCATCCCAGTTTCTGACGCTGTTGATTATCGTCCTAGCGACAAACCTTCAGCAGAGTGTCTTCAGCAGTGTCAGAGATGACTTCTGCGTGGACGAAGTCGCGGCCAAAAGCTAGTTATACAATAAAAATATACAATTAACTGACACGAATCCCAACTGGGAACAATCATTTGCGAATCGAACTGTTCTGAATGAATATCGAACTGAAGACACTGTCGAGGTCGGTTTCTAGACATTGTGCAGTTTGTCATGCTTATAAACAAAGTTATACCATGAAAAGATCAACATATCTATGTAACATATTTTGCAGGTCAAGACGGTAATTATGTTGGTCATGAATTCATATGAAGGTCGGCTCGGCTACATATTTAGTTATGGCCTGTACATTAATAAACCAACCACCAAAATTTGGTCACAATTGCTCTATTTGACCTAAGTATAACATTGAAACACGATTTATGTCATGGCGTAATTTAATAGACATTTGACACACAACTTGAACAACACCCTCGCGATAAGAAGGCCGTTACATGTTATATTCTAATGCTCGTTTTCAACAAAAACTAAAGTTTAGGGTATCATCATTCTCTTACTCTTATCCCAATTGCTTGGGGTCGATACAATATGTATTCCTCCATAGTACATAAAGAAAAAATAGTTTTATGACCGGCTGCCAAACGTCAACCTTACTTGAGAATGTTATCGTTGACCAAACGGCATCAGATGGAGTTGGTTCAGGTCGTTATAAGGCTGGCACCGAAGACAGAGCTCGGGTACCGGTGGCCCGCTCGCACGGCGAAGAGAGGGGTTTTGTATGGTGGGTCTATGGGATCCCGCGCCGCCTCTTCCGTCACCCCGGACCGATTTAGCGGTGCGAAACCACGTCCATAGTCCAACGCAAAAAAAAAACGAAAAAAGAAAGGTTATAAAGCTCTTAGTCATCTTTTACGACATCCACGAGCAAAGTTAGGATTGGTAGTACCTAGTGATTGGTGGTACCACACAGCGCAATATAAATTGTATATTATGTTATATATTTGAACATTAATTTTATGTGCTTTTTACTTTGCCTTGTGTTATATATTTTTTTTTATGTAGTATTAAAAATATTTATATTAACTTAAGACCTAATGTTTTATGTCATTTATGTCGCCTTAGATAGATGTTACTTAAATGTAAATAAGGGCATTTATTATCGTAAAACTATTATACAAGAAGTTATTTTAAACTACGTAATTATGAATATAAAAGGCTAATTAAATGTTAACATTACATTTAAAATATGCACAGTCAAGCAAATTTGCCAAATTTTGAACTCTCTTGAATTGATTAACTTCAAAAAAATTATCGCTCTTGATCTCCTAGATCAGGGGTGCCAACCTGCCGTTCGCGAGCCACATGCGGCTTTTTGGATGTGAAGTTGTGGCTCTTCAGTTCTATACGCAAAAAATATTTTAAAAAGAAAACTTTTTAAAATGGTTCAGAATTGATTAACGAGCAGCACAATTAATTTTGCCAAAAAAATGTGGCTCTTTAAAAACTTTAAACTTTTATAAATTCAAATTTTTAGCTCTTCCGACTCAAAGGGTGTCCCCTGTCCTAGATCAAATTCATCGATCACACTGATTGGATTAAGAATTGTGATTAAGGGAAAAATAATGGCTAAGAACGAAAAAAATAAACGTATAACAAATATACGATCCTATTCGAATTTATTTTGAAGTCGGTGAAACAAATTCACTTTCGCATTTGAAACATTAGTAAAAGTATTAGTTTTTAAGAATACTTAATTACTATAGAGTAGTTATACCTACTCGTTAAGTAATAAAAATTAACATTTCCACACCAGCTTGTATGACTAAATGGATTTCACTTTCGTAATTATTAAGTACGTACAATTTGGAATTTTATTCTAATAGCAATAAGAATGATTTACGATTAAACTAGCAATGAATTAATTTTGGTATGTTAAATATTAAAAATATCATATTTAATAATAGCACATTCTTTACGTTTATTAATATAGTTTTTTATTTATTAGTTGTTTAAATAATTTAAATTATAGTTTTTTTTAGTTTGGTGCTGTGTGGCTATGAATACTATCAACCCTTACATTTGCCGTGGGCGTCGTAAAAGAAGACTAAGAGCTTTCCAATCCCGACCTGGTCCAACTTCAGCTGATGCAGTCTAATCTACAATTACATTCACAAGTAGGGTTGAGGCCAGGCAGGCGACCGATCACAAAACTATTGCCAAAACTTTTGCAATATGCACGATAGCTGAAGAGTAACATACAGCATAGACGCCAAATAATTGGTACAAGAACAGGATGATAACGTAGAAGTTTTTTTCAATACACTGATCGATAAAAACTAGTAAAGCTTTGAAAATATAACCAAAATAACTTTTATATCTATTTTAATAAAGGAAATAAATATTAGGCTATCAAAACATAAATTCTTTAGAACTATTTCTATAAGATACAATAATGGTACTTCAGTGTTTGGCATGCCGCCAATACTAATATATTGGAAAGGTGTAGCTATCAAAAGTGTTTGATTTTAACTATTTTAGATATTTGCACTTTTACATGTAGTGACGGAGTAAGAATATAATTCACCAACCACTTTCTTGCCAGACGACTAAGGGATATAATATACAGGTCTAGAAAAACTAGAAATAAATACCTATATTGCAGCTGACCAGTGTGGTAAATATACATAGTAGGACCTCTCTAAAGTAGACCCAAGCCCAGCAGCAGAGATGTATATGAGTGAAGGTGTTGATCGGGGTTTTTGGCGGAAATCTAAAACGTCATGTGGTGCTCTTGTATTATATTCGTTATCTTAGTGTTTTAACGTGTTATATTAGATAATTTTGATGGCATTTTATGTAATGTGATGTGACGGAACTGCTGAGATGTAGTGAATATCATATAAAAGTGCTTTACAAAGTTTTCGTTTTTCATCAAAATTCTCACAAGATACCATTAACAGTGTGGCCATAGCACTGTTGATGGGTACAATTTGAACTACTGACGGACAATGACTAATCTGAAGATACTAAAAACTTGAAGATAATTATAACTCGACACTGGCAACAATGGCTCATTTAAGTAGCTGATTGCCAATACATAAAAATAAGAAGAAGAAGGTGTTGATCCCCACCTAAATATACTTATAGAATAATTTTTAATTCATTATTATTTAATATCCAATAGCATAGATGTTGCCACAATGTATAAAAAATAGTGTCACTGTAACACACTGAGTAATGGGAAAACTATGTTTTATTTTAACTTTAAAAAATATCTATTTTTAATATTTTGTCTGTCTGTCTGACATTTTGACTGTCTGTTTATTATGGTTCATCTATGAAATAGCTAGACTGATAACATCAGGCACTTCGAAATCATATTACTGATATAATAAAAAATGACCAGAAAAAACATTTTTAATTTACAAAACAATTAGTTTCTTTAAAAGTAAATGTAAGTTAAGAACAATTCCTATTCTACATCATATATACATAAATCTATCAATCTATATTTCTGTTTCAATCTATTCAGGAACTCATAATACCACAAATAATGTGATTACTTAGCTTTTCTCTGCACTACCCTTCTTTGACTTGCAAAAGTCCAGTAATGGACATAGATCTTCCACACAGCTTAAATAAATAAATAAAATATACAATCCACCATTCTCAAGCTTTGATATAAAAATTTTAGTTCAGTGGTATTACACAAAAAAACTAAGAAGTAATAATGAACCACAACTGACTTACAATGAAAGCGAAACCATCTGAAAAGTATTAATTATTCATGAGGTTGTTAGTTCAATCAGAAAATTTTAAGTTGTTGATAATTTTTCTGTTAATTTTAGCTATGATAGTAACTGTGAAGAGCCTTATAACGACCTGGGCCAACTCCATCTTCTAATGCCATTTGGTCAACAATTACATTCCCAAGGAGGGTTGACGTCTGGCAGGCGGCCTGTCATAAAACTATTGCCAATAACTTTTACAATATGTACTATAAAAGAAAAGTACATATTGTATCGACCCCAAGTTATATTATTTTACAGTTACTCATCATCATCATCATTCTCCTACTCTTATCCCAATTACTTAGGGTTGCTACAATATGTACTGTTCTTTCATAGTAGATATTGTAAAAGTTATTGGCAATAGTTTTATTACTGGCCGCCTGCCTGACGTCAACCTGCCTTGGGAATGTAATTGTTGACCAAACAACATCGGATGGAGTTGGCCCAGGTCATTATTAGGGTCTTAGTCATCTTTTAAGACATCCACGAGCAAAGTAAGAGTTGGTAGTATTCATAGCGGCTACCACAAATCAATATATGATTATCACTATAATTATTATAAATATGCATAACTGACCTACAAATACAAGTATCTAAGATATAATATCAACTGTCCTAATTCATTGTGTAATAAATAACTGGAGCAATTGTGTTTTGTTATATTTATATAGATAAGTATGGACAACTTAATGAAGACCTTGACAGCTTTAAAAAAAAACACTATCATTTATGGTAAAATATTTGTTTTTTTTTTAATATATATTATTGTTCACTTTAGAGATAAGTATAAAATCGAAACTATATTTAGAATGCTTGAATTATGTTAACAGATGCATTACGTATGCTTTTAACAGATTGCAATAATGGTATACCATTATTGCAATCTGGACCCCCCACTTTGAATTAGTCACACTATGCTGAATATATATTATCTTTTCGTAATTAAAACAACATTCATTAACGTTGACATTTTATTAACAAACAAGGTCTTTTTAATCATATGTAATGCTCGTTATGGTAAATAACTGCTTGTACGGTAATATATCTATGAATCAATGGACTGTTGTAATATTATGTCTTATAAATTACGTACGTGAAGTCATTGACCATAATCACGGGTAGTGAAGGCGACTTCCCGTTATGAATTCACTATAAACGATAATGCAGATGAGTCACAAATTGTTGCTACTACCGACCGCTTAGGGAATTCAATAGCTTTATGTGACAATTGCTTACGTGACAATTCTCAATAACATATGAGAGAAAGGACCTATAAAAACATATTGTTTTTATCTTTTAGTTATTTTGCTGGAGGATGGAAAAGGCTTTTTAATAGTAAAATACAAAATCACTTACTTTGTTCGAAATCCTGCAGTGCCGTACTGTATGAAAATATCACTAGTTTTAGGATGCATTTCTCTGGCGAACGCGTACACGACTCGTAAGCTACTTGGCGGCATTGTGTTCGGCGAAATTAATTTATAAGGCCGCGTATCACTCAGTTACAATCACTCAGAATCAACAAACGAGATTTCCACATTCCCGCTCCGCAGATAGTACCCGTTCCGTCCAATGAATTCTTACGTCAGAAATCAAAGCTGTCAATTGAAGAGAATGAATATTAACCGGCCGCTTAAAGGAGGGAAAATGTACGTAGCTCATTTTGCCGTCGGTTTACACGCTACATTTAGTTTTACGTTGAACTTTACTTCAAAATTCGCAAGTTAGTAATTTTATGTATTAAGCTGTGTCCGATTAGAATTGTTAAAAATTAAATTATTTGTAAATTTATAATTTATAGTACCTATATTATTTATAATATTCTCTTAACGCGAGCTATAAATACTTACATAGTCTCTGCTTTCCAAAGGGAATAAGCCTTGTAAGGGGCCTTCCCTTCTAAAGGGAATTTATTTCCATATATCCATTATATTTTAAAATAAACTGAGAATAGAAGGAATTATAAAATCTTGCTCGGAGAGCATTATCATATGAAACTCATCATCATTCTGAATCTGTCCCTATCCCAATTACTTGAGGTCAAAGCAATGTGTACTCCTCTTGCATCGTACATATTCTAAAAGTTTTAGCAAACGTTTCATAACCAGCGGCCTACATAACATTATCTCTTTTTGGGAATGTAATTGTTAACTAGACGGTATCAGACTGATTTAGACCCGATCGATGTAAAATACTTAGTCGCATTTTAAGACACCTATGAGCATCATAAGGGTTGGTGCTATTCTTAGCCACGATCATACATATCCAATTAATATACGTAATATTAACTTATCAAAGAAATATAAAGAATTATAATTATTCACACTTAGTTATTTTACAATATTATGGATATATTTCAGTACAACAACAACGTAAGAGAGCGAGTAGGTATGAAAGAGAGTATTGGTGTAAAGATGCGAAAGGGAATGCTCCGATGGTTCGGACATGTGGAAAGAATGCCGAACGAACGTCTGGTTAAGAAGATATACAATGCGAAAGTGGAAGGATGTAGGTACCGCGGAAGACCGAGACTAACCTACCTAGACCAGATCGGTCAGGTACTGAAGGAAGGTGGAGTCAAGAGTCTCCGAAACCGGCGAGCGTGTATGAAGAGAATTATGAATGTTGAGGAAGCGAGTGAAGTATGCAGAGATAGAGTTCTCTGGCACTCTGTTCTCTCTGCCTACCCTGCAAGGGATATGGCGTGATGATATGTATGTATATATTTCTGTACAAACAATGATAGCTAACTTACTCACTACTTAACTAAAATATAAATCGGCCATTCTTCAAGCGCCAGATGTAGACTACTTTTAAATTTAGTAGTATAATCTACATTTGACTACTGTCAGATGAACTGTCAACAGTGTCACAATTTTTAATTAACTATTATATGATACTAGATGGCGGTTAAACAGATGTGTGTTTATGATTGTGATGTGATTCATGTACATGTTTTTCTACTAAAGAGTAGATGGCGCTAACAGTAGAAAGAGTATAAAATTGTGAAAATAATAATGCTTATGTATAAAATGAAGAATAACGTCATATGTAATTAAGTACTTACTGAAATACAAAATGGCAACATGTGGGATTTACTAATATCCTGAAAATAGTTCATGCGTTAAAACCAATGGGCATTTAGGTATAAAAATTACTTTTAATGTTTTTTTTTATTTTAATGTTAGATAAGCACAGATATCTAAAATGCTGACTGCCACTCATGGACATTTGCAATAATAGGATCACAGTCAGGTTACTGTTTACAGTAAAGAGAAGCTTGCACCTCAGGCTCCCTCGCCCACAGAATACGCAGTAGCAAACTGCTATTACTAGTTCATTTGATACTAGAATGTGTTATTAATCCGTATAAGCCGACCCATATTGATTGATAGATACAAAACTGACAACAGTATCTATAGCTTTAATATTAAAAAATCTAACAGCCACTAAATATAAAAAAAACTCTATCCGTATGAAAATAAGGCTATTCGTGTGGTAACAGAATAAGAATACCTACAGTTCTACTCAACTTTCTTGACCGTAGCGTAGCATGGTGTAGTCTGTCACCTTTTCCACTGCGATGGAGACTCGAGTCTAGCAGTGAAACGTAGGTAGGTATATGAACAGAAATGATGACGATATAGATCCATACTCGACATAGAGACATGGATACATAGGTAGATTGAGTAGAACCTTTTTATTTTCACCTAACTATTGAGTTAAGATGCTTCGTCTGCAAGTTTGTTATCACCTCATCACACACCTTTTTATTTTATTTTTTTTTATTTTTTTATTGGTGGGCTATGGGTGCGTCTCGCCCCGCCAAATCGGTCCGGGGTGACGGAGAAGGCGGCGCGTGACCCCATAGACCCACCGTAAAATCCTCTCTCTTCGCCGTGCGAGCGGACCACCGGTACCCGATCTTTGTCTTCGGTGGTCCGCTCGGCGGTTTACCCTCGCGGGTTCCTCTCGTCGACGCCCCAACAGATTTCGCCGTCGGGGCGTCGCCCTCACGCGGTGGCCTCGCGTCGGGTGACCGGACAATTCCCCGGTCCGATCACCCGAGGCCTGGGTTAGGGCGGCATCAGGCGCAGGTATTCGCGCCTGCGCCGCCCCAGCTGCTGGCGGCGGCCCGGGTCGCGGGAGTCCTCCCTGACTCGTTCCGCCGCCTCCTTCCGCGAGATGACAGCCTCACCTCATCACACACCTTAGTAGGTAGATCACCCCTATAGATGAGTTTTTTTTAAAGACACTACCTTTTTTTTTACTTACGGTGGGCTATGGATCTGGTTGCGCTCCGCCAAATCGGTCCGGGGCGACGGAAGAGACGGTGCGCAACCCCATAGACCCACCGTGCAAGGATTCCTCTCTTCACCGTACGAGCGGGCCACGGGTACCCGATCTTTGTCAGCGGTGATGTTAAAGACACTACCCAGCACTAAGGAAATAATCATTGTGTAAGAATTTACAAACATGCAATTAACGGAGACAAATTACACTCAGACTAAGTACAATACTTTTTGGACCGCACAAAGTATTGTCCTGCGTAGGAATCAAACCCTCGAAACTGACATTTGTCTTATAAAAGAGCATTACCATCTATTACTATTAGTTGAATTTATTTTAAGCATTATTACTAGGAAATAAATTACTGAAAAAATTATAAAAATACAAACTACATTCAGAATTAGAACAATTGTTTGTCCGCAGAACGAATTGTCTTTCATGAGAGTTGATACTCGGGAGGGAAGGTCATTACTTAGACGCGCCATCTGTTGAGTATTGCTAAGTACTAACTATAATATTTAACTAACCGAAACAAGAATCTGTGCGGTATATAAAATAATTAAAAAATATTAGAGCGCCGTGGGAGTGTCACCAAATGGGTCCAATTTTAACCGGTGTTAGATTGAGGTACTTATTTAATTTCGGCTGGTCAGGGTGTTGTAAAGAACTTAGATTCTACATTTACCTACATCATAATGAAGATCTCTAAAAAGACGCTACTTGAATTGGTCAAGTACTTCAGAAGTAAAAACTCAAAATACATAAGTTTAAATATTAGGTAGGTACTTCTTTTTAGTGATAGATAGGTTCAATAGCGTCCTAGGCCCGAATTAATCTAGCCCTCCCTTATATATACTTACCTTATATATTTTAGTATCACCAATTTATTAGACTAGGTATTAATTTTAGTATGTAGGTAGGTAAGCACTTACAAGTTTAATAAAAACAAAAGAATTTTATTATTTAAATTTTGTAAGTTTATGATTGTAAAAAGAAAAATAAAGTTAAAAGATTTATTCTTACAGTTAATAAAAAAAAGGATTTAAAACTTTCGCCACTTTCAAAATTTTGGTGCCGTTAAAAATTTGCAGCTCTAGACCATAGTTTCTCGGGCCTGCCGAAAGCCGTCACTGCTTCTTTTTATATGAAAATGTATTTATAACATGTATACTAAGTAAGTATTAGCTCCAGTGTAATCCCCCTTCGAATCAAGATATAATTCTTACAAAATATCATTCCAATATAATTTATTCAGAAATCTACTCATCCCTAAGTTAGCTTCAAATGAAAACGTCATTAAACCAATTACATTTTGCGAAGTGCTGTGATGCCTAACAACGATGCTGGCTAAGTCTAATTAAGTAAAATACTAACGAAAACTGTTCCCCAACCAATTTATATCTATTTATGAATGACAGTAACATATGGCTGTATTTAGAGCTAAATTAAAACAACAAATGAGCGCCCGTTATTACTAATGTCACCATGACAACGAATAAAATGGGATATACGCTTAGAATAAAAACACATAGATGAATAGTTCGATACTTTAAGTGTTTAAAAAAGTAAAACAAAAAATCCTGTTAGTGTGCAAGCGATTACACGAGTAGATATACACACACACTACTATAAAATGGAACACTTTGAGCTTATACACCTACGGGTTGAGAGCCCTCAGCGCTCACCCACAGTCCGGGTAAAGTTGTCATAGCCATCTGAGGCTAACAACTAAGACACACAAAAAAAAAAAAAAAACTTATACACCATAGAACGGGCTGGGCGTAAGGTGTCATTTCTGTCACCAAATTAGTGGCGTCAAATATTGTATGTGGAATTGGTTTCTAAGTGTTATTGTTCTAAGGATATAATATAGGCCTTTTTAACAAATTTATTGTCATTCAATTTATAATTCCTGTAGTTTGCCATGTAGTAATTGAGAAAGAATACAATTCACCATCGCCTATCTTACCCATGTGTGTTGTAAAAGACGATTAAGAGATATTATATGTGCATAATAACTGTGTAAGAGATGGAAAATTTGAAATAAAACTTAAATCGACCTGCTGGTCAGCAGCGTGATATGGTAAGTCAATTTACCCCCTATTGTGGAAGAAGCTTTAGCTGTGTGGTAGTGGTTAAGAATACTACCAACCCTTACTCTGCTTGTGGATGTCGGCAAAGACGAATGAGAGCTTTATATCGACCTGGGTCAATTCCATCTGCCGAGCGGACCACCGAAGACAAAGATCGGGTACCGGTGGTCCGCTCGCACGGCGAAGAGAGAGGATTTTACGGTGGGTCTATGGGGTCACGCGCCGCCTTCTCCGTCACCCCGGACCGATTCGGCGAGGCGAGACGCACCCATAGCCTACCAATAAAAAAAATAAAAAAAAAAAAGGGTCAATTCCACCTGGTGCCGTTTGGTTAACAATTACATTCCAATCGAGGGTTGACGTCAGGCAGGTCGCCGGTCATAAAAGTATTGCAAATAACTTTTTGTAATATGTACGATGGAAGCAGAGTACATATTGTACATACATATACCAAGTAATTGGGATAGGTAAGAGTAGGAAAATGATGACGTGGAGGTTGCTTTAGCTCAGCAATGAGATATATTATGATCTGAAATAATGATTATTATAAGAATTATGTTATTGGAAATGAACATCAGCTTTAATAAGATTTGAATAATGTAGAATAGGAGTTACTGTAAAAACCTTAAGATTAGTTGAAATTGGTAGGTTCTTTTCTAAAAATATTTACTACTACTCTACTCTCTACTCTACTACTCTCTCCCAGAACGAGCAGTTCTTGTTCTTTCTTGACTTCAATATAATAACCTATTATCTAGTAAAATGTGACTTTAAATTTATTGGATTGGTCATCCAATGGACTTTGAAAGGAAAAATAAAATCTATATAAAATTATTTCTAACGTTTACGCTAGTATTAAACATATGAAAAAAAAACTAGTTATATTTTAAAGTCAGTACAATTTCGGATAAACGTGAATGTTAAGATGGTCCTAAATGTCGATATGTTACATTTTGTCAATTTTTTTGAAATAATGATTTTTAGAGATTAAAATTAAAACTTTGGGTCGGTAAACATCTTTAAGCGACATTCCTGTATTACTTGCCTAAGTGATCTTGTAATTGTCATTATACTTTATTTACACCATACAATAGTAATACAAAATGGAAAATAGACATTTTTGTTTTAAAATGTCCACTAAAAATAAATGCAGTACAGGCACGTATCCAAAATTTAACTTAGGTATATTACATTTTGTGATATTTTCAATACCCATTTTGCCGAAATTGAAATCCACTGTCGTTTGATTCACCTTAAGCAGTAATTACTAAGAACTATCTTCAGACATATCTGAACATTTTAACTTTTTAAATGCAACAACCCTGCCCTAAGGATATAGATAATATATGTCCAATTACTGAAATTTAGTAATTTAATATGCTTGATTGTTTATAAAAACCCGATTACGAGCGAAAAATGATTGTCACAAGTGGGATTTGAACCCACACCTATTTTTTAAATCCGTTTCAATCGTGCTGCGCACACACACACACACAGTTAGAATTGTATTAAACTGCAAAGTTTGAGTATTAAGTCGCAATGTGTATACAATGTCGGGTAGATAGCACACGTCTCCTTAAAGACTAAAATATAATACGATGCGAGAATTGAATGTTCTACAATAGTTCACGGTGGTGTAAGTGGCAGCACGATTGGAACGGATTTCCAATAGGTGTGGGTTCGAATCCCACTTGTGACAATCATCAATAATCTTTGTGTTGTGGGTATTATACAAATATGTAATTAACGAAAACAAATTACACTCAGACTCAGAATAACAATTTAAAGATCGCATAAAGTATTGTTCTGCATGAAAATCCCATCCACGGCACTCGCACCGCGCACGGTAGATCGATATCTTAACAGTCAATTTATTTCTCTTGATCTTCTAAATAACTCATGCCGTTTGGAAACATTGAATGGACAAAGATATATTCAACACACATACGAACATAATATTGCAAGCAATATAATAAAAATCCCTTTCAGCACACAATATGGTCACCATAGTTATTACGAGCCCGTCTCAAGTCAGCCATGCCGTGACCGCGGCACACGTTTCGTAATTAATCGTGCGATTTTCAACTAATGAGATCAGCTTATAGACGGCTTGACATCTTCTTGATCATAGAATTAAACGTTTCTTTGAATATGAAAGCCGATTTTTATTATTTATTAACACTATAATTGAAAGTTGACCGAACTTATGTATCTTCATAAATTGATTTATACCTAATAGATATACAGAGATTTTAATGTTTAATTATTTAAAATAGAAATTTTGAATGTTTTTATTATGGTTTTATCTATTGAGTCGAAGAGACGACTGTGAATTTTGGTTGGAATTTCAAAGCGTCATTTGGTGGTCTTGTATATTTAATATCTTAGTATTTTAAAGTGTTATAATTAAATAATTTTGATGGAATTTTATATATGCGATGTATGTATGTGATGCGAAAGAATTACTAAGGTATATTGAATTTCATTGAACGGTGCTATACACCTCTTTTGGTTAGTCACCAAAATTTCAAAAAGATGCTATTAAAAGTGTAGTGATAACACTTTAATTTACGATGTGTAAGTGGTATTTTATAACTTATATACCTAATGAAAATAAAATCAGAAGAAAGAAGAACACGTCTGAACAAATGGTATCTATAGTTGCCTAAGTTGCCTAATGGCAGGAATGCTCTTTGTCCATTGAAGATCAGTGATCAGCCCAAATGGCAGTAGAAAGATATAATTCAGTAGATTATGGGGTTGCACCTAGTCCTTTCTGCCTTGGGCGGACTATAAACTAACTATAGCTTGTTCCTAAAGAAAAGGACAGTTTGCGACAATTGTCCTGAATAGGTAATCTAAGAATGCTATTTTTATTTTACGCCAATTGTATCCCAAAAATGTTATTGGTGTTTTAAGCCAATTGTGTCTAAAAATATTATTTGTATTTTACGACCATTGTGTTTAAAAAGTTATTTATATTATACGCCAATTGTGTCTAAAAAATGTTATTTGTACATACATACATATCATCACGTCATATCCCTTGCAGGGTAGGCAGAGAGAACAGAATGCCAGAGAACTCCATCCTTGCATACTTCACTAGCTTCCTCAACATTCATAATTCTCTTCATACACGCTCGCCGGTTTCGGAGACTCTTGACTCCACCTTCCTTCAGTACGTGACCAATCTGGTCTAGGTAGGTGAGTCTTGGTCTCCTCCGGTACCTACATCCTATTATTTGTATGTTATTTGTATTTTACGCTAATTGTGTCAAAAAAAAAAATTTGTATTTTAAGTCAATTATGTCTAAAAATTTTATTTGGATTTTACGCCAATTGTGTCTAAAAAGTTATTTGTATTTTAAGCCAATTGTGTCTAAAAATTTTATTTGGATTTTACGCCAATTGTGTCTAAAAACTTATTTGTATTTTACCTACGCCAATTGTGTCTAAAAAGTTATTTGTATTTTTAGCCAATTGTGTCTAAAAAATGTTATTTGTATTTTACACCAATTGTGTCTAAAAATGTTATTTGTATATTACGCCAACTGTATCTAAAAAATCTCTCATGATATTAGGAAATATTGTCTTAAAGCGAAGTATTGAACCGCCGAGCAAGCTATTTATCATCATCCCAGCTCATATATTTCTCACTATTGGGCTCAAGCCCCCTCCTTAATAGAAGGGTAATTGATCTGCTATACGTAGCTAGTCAGGCGTGTTGGGTTTTCTTTCTTTTCTTTTCTTGCACAGATGTTATATACGCATTATATACCTTTTTGGGGGGCATAGTCCGGAGCGTGCTCGTTCGCGTCCCCTACCAGTCTAATTAGACTGCTAATCCGGCTCGAAATGCGTACCGCAATGCGGGTTAGGGCGTCCCCCGGAGGCGACGCGTACCGACCCGCCCCCGTCGGTACGAACATCGGCAGTTGCGGCGATGGGGGCCGCCACCCATCACGCCTTGCCCAGTTAGGCGAGTCGAGGAGAACGGAGTGCCGGGTGGGCACGTGGAATGTAAGACGTTGTGTGGAAGGTAAGTTGCACGAGCTGATATCCGTCATGGCGGACAAACAGCTAGACGTGCTCTGTGTAACAGAGACCAAGCGAAGGGGCAGCGACGCCTGCGATCTTCCTGGTGGCGGGATGGCTCTGTGGTCTGGTGTACCACAGAGCGATCGAGCCAGCATGGGGGTAGGAGTGCTGTTGTCCTCTCGCTTGGCCTCAGGTGTGAAGGATTACGGAATGTATGATCCCAGACTTCTCTGGGTCCGTATAAAACTAGGTGTCACCAAGGTATTCATGTTTGTAGCATATGCTCCCGTAGGATCCTCGGTGGCATCAGACCTAGAGAAGTTTTGGGACAATGTTAGGGAAGTTCTGGATATGGCAGAAACCAGTGAACGCGTGATTGTATGCGGAGATTTGAACGGATGGGTGGGGACCAAGCGTCCCGACTATGAGGACGTACTTGGTCCATTTGGTGATAAGAGAGTGAACGACGCAGGTAGGCTCATAGCGGATGTATGCATGGAGAGAAACCTTATTGTGTCAAACACATTTTTCCAACATAAGGACATCCATATGTATACATGGAGAAGGAATGAACAGAAAAGCATAATAGATTTAATTTTGGTAGACAGTCGCCTCCGAAGCAAAATATTGGACGCAAGAGCCTACAGGGGCCCCACAGTCGACACGGACCACTATCTCGTTATTGCGAGATTTAGTGGTCTGTTCAGAAAGTGGAGGCACTGGCGAGAGCGTGTCCACTTCGGAGGGCTTGAAAGAATAAAGGTTGAAAGGTTGCAAGAAGAGTGTGTAAGAGAAAAATATGCAGAGGGTGTCCGAGAACGGCTGACGATGGCAAGCCAGCCGCAATCGGACATTGAAGAATGCTGGAGAGTATAGAAAGAGAGTATGGTAGATACAGCGAAAGAAGTATGTGGAAGTTCAAAGAAGTATAGAAAAACAAATGGTGATGCATGGTGGGATGCGGAAGTGGCAGCTTCCGTAGAGCAAAAGAAGAAAGCGTGGCTGGACTATGTCTCTTCTTTGAATCTGAATGACAGTATGACTGAACAGAAGAAAGAAATATATCGGCAATGTAAGAATGACACCAAGGCCTTAGTGAAAGAGAAACGTGATAGAGCAAGTATGAGTGCAGAAGATAGGCTGACTAAAAACTTCGAGGGTAACACCAAACTCTTTTGGAGGGAGGTGAAGAAGTCTCGGGGTGGTTGGTCAGCCTTCAGAATGAATAAAATAAGGTCTAAAGGTGGAGACATTCTTACACAAACACAAGACGTGTTAAGCCGATGGAGTGAATATTTTGGCGATATGTATGCGGATGCTACGGTTGGCGCCGGTGTTGGATGTGGTTTAGTAGATCAACATTCGACAACGGCGTCCTCCGATGGCATCAGTATGGATGAAGTTGAATGGGCGATAAGAAGTTTGAAAAATGGTAAGGCAGCGGGCATTGATATGGTGTCTGCCGAGATGATCAAGCTCGGTGGCTCTTGTGTCTGGGAGGCGTTCCTGTTGCTCCTCAATTTATGTTGGAGCTCGGGAATGGTTCCCAGGGACTGGAATAGCGCAGTCATCGTGCCTTTGTTTAAAAACAAGGGTTCACGTTATGACTGCGCAAATTACAGAGCCATAAGCTTGACCAGTTTGGCAGCAAAAGTGTATGGAAAAATTATTGAAAGGAGAATGAGGATGGTGTCCGATGGTTTACTGTGTGAGACACAAGGAGGTTTCAGGAGTGGAAGGGGATGCATGGATCAAGTGTTCTCTCTGCGCAACATTGTGAAGAAGCATCTGGCTCTAGGTCAGAGGGTTTTCTGCAGTTTTGTGGATCTGGAGAGAGCATTTGACACGGTTGTACGAAAGGAACTTTGGGACATTTTACCGGAGTATGGTATTAACGGTAAACTACTACGGGCTGTGCAGTCCAGTTACATGGGCTGTAGAGCCTGTGTGCGGCTGGATGATGGAATGTCGCCTTGGTTTGACGTCAATATCGGCGTTAAGCAGGGGTGCGTTCTGTCAGCCAGGCTGTTTATCATATATCTGGATAAATGTCTCCAAAGATTGAACGATATGAATGTGGGAGTCCAGATGGGCGACTCAGTGGTCACTGCTCTGCTTTATGCAGATGATGCAGTCCTGCTGGCACAGTCAGCGACTGACCTGCAGACCCTAGTCGACACAATGACAGAAGATTGTAAGAAAAGGGGTCTACGCGTGAATGTGAGCAAAACCAAAATAATGGTCTTTGAAAGAGATAAAACCAGAACAGATGTAAGAGTAACAATAGGTAATGATGTACTAGAGCAAGTGGATGAATTTGTATATCTTGGATGTGGATTTAGCCGAGATGGAAGGTACACCACTGATATAGAGCGAAGAGTGAATGCGGGAAATAGAGTGAACGGAGCGTTGGGGCAACTTCTCGGCAGCCACCACCTCAGCCAGAAGGCACGTGTAGCAATACATAACGCAGTGCTTGTCCCAACATTACTGTATGGAAGCGAGAGTTGGGTATGCAGAAAAGAGTATGATAGTAAAATTAATGCGGTCGAAATGCGATCTCTGCGGAAAATCTGTGGAGTTAGGCTGACCGACCGCATTCGTAACGACGACGTAAGAGAGCGAGTAGGTATGAAAGAGAGTATTGGTGTAAAGATGCGAAAGGGAATGCTCCGATGGTTCGGACATGTGGAAAGAATGCCGAACAAACGCCTGGTTAAGAAGATATACAATGCGAAAGTGGAAGGATGTAGGTACCGAGGGAGACCGAGACTAACCTACCTAGACCAGATCGGTCATGTACTGAAGGAAGGTGGAGTCAAGAGTCTCCGAAACCGGCGAGCGTGTATGAAGAGAATTATGAATGTTGAGGAAGCGAGTGAAGTATGCAGAGATAGAGTTCTCTGGCACTCTGTTCTCTCTGCCTACCCTGCAAGGGATATGGCGTGATGATATGTATGTATGTATGTATGTATTTTACGATGCCTACGAACGAGATGGGAGTTACTTGCCACATAAAAAGGAACAGGCTATTAAAATTAAGAAATCGATGCCAGTAGCCCGTATTCCAGATTCCAGTAGGTTGAACATCATACATCGCTACTTCGTCACTCCCAGACGGTTTTGACGGGATGTTGTTAGACTATAACCTGTTAAATGATGGCCTATTGGTTAAAATACCGACGTACTGTGCCGGTGTCGTGGATTCGATCTCACAGAGCCAAATATTGTGTGCTATTCACAAATTGTTATTCTGATTTTGGGTGTATTTTGTGTACGTTAATATCTATATTGGTATATGATTTCAGGCTCAGCTGATGTACGTCCCACTGCTGGGGCTCCAAAATAAGAGGAAAATCGACCTATAATAGGTATAACGGGTTAGTTATAGGGATATTGTTTGTAAGGTTACCCGCAATAGGTACATGAATTATATTCTTAGTACCTATCGGATCTTGTCTATTACTAAATTATTAAAATCCGCCAAGTGCGTGTAACTCGCGCGCGAAGGGTTCCGTACCATAATATATAGGGGAAGGTTGCGATGATTGGACCACGTAACTTTAAAGTGTCATATCTAATAAAATAAAAGTGATAGAATAAAACTAACGATTAATATTTAATCCTTTCTTAATACAAATACGATGCTGTATTTATTTCAATTTAAAGCTGAGCAATTTTAGCAGAATAATGTTAAAATGATTTAGAGATGCGTTGCTTTCTTTGGACCACCGTTGCATTGAATGGACCGCCCAGTTGCCATCAATGGACTTAGAAAGCTATAGGCAAAAGGTCCAATCATGGTAATATGATTAAACCACATAATTTTAATCAACTTTTATTAATGAGAACAATCGCAATCACATAATTAACGATTAACGTTAAAATTTAAAACATTGGTAACAAAATGTAGGTGTTATAGGTATCTATATATACTGTTTTAAACTCAATTGCGAGTGGCGCTTCATAAATACGTAATACCATTTCATTCCTACAGTTAGGTTTTCTGTTTATTAAATCTATGCTTAATTTTATTTTTTGCGGCTAAATGAAATGCTAGTTCCACGACATATTTAGAGTAACTCCATACAACTAATTCTCCATCTCTATAATGTGCTTACTAAGTTCAGTTTCTAATACTGCAGGAAGATCGCCTTCTGATCCTATAATTCGAGTCGCTTTCACGGCTTTTTGGTTTTTGCCGTCCAATCTGCGTTTTAGAGTTGTTTTTGCAACACCATAAATTCTAGATGCTTCGTTTAATCCTATAGTTCTTTTTTAAAAAGTTGTATATTAAAGTTTCTTTGATTGGACCAGTCCATTCATAGCATCACTATGGTGGGCCAATGGTAGCAACTAGATGCTAAATTAAAAATATATTTCTATTAAAAAAAGTGTATGAAATCGGAAAGATTCTCAACCACCTACTAAAATACAGATTAATATTCTATCAATATAGAATACTATCACTTAATAAAAAAAAGTATTACAATACTTACATGGATGTTTTCGTTGTGTAATTTTTATATCGCCGTCCTCACAAACCCGTGCGTACACGTTACTCCACAATGGATGGCAAGGCGATCCTGAGGTTTGAGGGGCAGTTACTGGGATCGGTACTTTTGCCTAACAATGGATTAAACACGTTCTAACTTGTCTAATTTTTGAATTACTTAGGTGGTCCAAAGAAAGCGCTGGTCCATTGATCGCAACCTTCCCCTAAAAAAATCAAGGTTATTGTATGGCAGTCCCCTTAAATATTTATTTTATTTTTAGTATTTGTTGTTATAGCGGCAATAGAAATACATCATCTGTGAAAAATTCAACTGTCTAGCTATCACCGTTCTAAAGATACAGCCTGGTGACAGACGGACGGACGGACAGCGAAGTCTCAGTAATAGGGTCCCGTTTTTACCCTTTGGGTACGGAACCTTAAAAATATGTCGGAATACTATTATCTACTATAAAACTATCTGTTTAAATTATTGTTATCAAAAATGTTATTTCTGCCTACCCTGCAAGGGATATGGCGTGATGATATGTATGTATGTAATATGTTATCTCAATGACATTTGCGAAGCTTTCTAATTTGTTTTTAATGCATACACGTGTAACACGTTGAGACGACAGTCAGGGGTACCTACTTATCTTGAAGTGAAGTCACAGCAGATTCCAGAAACTCGCACCAACACGGGAGGTCTTAATGCGGGTGGCGAATCTTATCTATCCATCCAACAGATTTCTTCCATAGTATTAACACTACGGATATAAATTAATTCTTATTCATAAGTGTGGCCATACAAATTACTCGTTTTATGACAGCAAATACGTAGGTACCTACATAATGTTAAGCGATCATCAGTGCGAAAATACTAGTAACCCATAGATAAATATACACATTGAGCGAAACATCTCAATTAAAATAAAATCACGCTATGTAAATTATATATTATTATATTTATTATTGCTTCGATGTAGGTAAATATTTGCCACCCAACGAGTTAATAAATAAAGGGTTAATTTAATTAGGAATAGAACTTTTGAAGGAATGTCACACACACCTACATATCATCACGCCATATCCCTTGCAGGGTAGGCAGAGACAACAGAGTGCCAGAGAACTCTATCCTTGCATACTTCACTCGTTTCCTCAACATTCATAATTCTCTTCATACACGCTCGCCGGTTTCGGAGACTCTTGACTCCATCTTCCTTGAACGACAAAGTTATTTTACCAGTAACATAAGAGGACGTTCATTAATCACGTGATTTTTTTATTAACATTTTTTAAGCTTGATATTACGTGATTTTTGTCAAACTCCGTGATTAATAGACGGCCCCTAGCTGTAGGAAAGGGAAAATTCAAAGTATGACGACATAACTGGTGAATATAGTAGAGTAGAACTAGAAGAACTAGAAGAATGTTTTCTCCATCCATATTTATTGATTTGTGCTCAATAACCTAATGTAAAGTATTAATGTGGATAAGAGATATATCTATTGAAACGTCTATTTAACAAAGGCTATCAAACTTTATTAAGGCCTTTATTCTTTTTCTGGCAATGAAATTGTATCAAAACTGTGAGTAAAAATTTGGTAACTAATAAATTGGCGGGTAAATCTATGAAAATCTATGGAATAACTGACAATTGTTGGACGTGAAATACCTAGTCCTACCGTGATCATAAACACTAAAAAGTGTTAGAGAGTGGTAGGACCACGCTGTTGTCAGTTTTCTGTCTACAACCGCGGGCCGGTCCGTCCGGGATAGTATCACACTCTCGCAGAAGATCGACGTCTGAGTAATGGTAATGTGCTATTGTACTTCGTTCGGTGAACGAGAGAGCCGGCAGCCCAACTGGGTGGGTTTGGAGATTTTATTGTTAGGCAGCGGCTTAAGCTATATACCTATGGTATTACAAAGGTCCATGTGGCAGTGACAATTACCATCAGGTGTGCTGCTTGCTCCTTTGCCACCACAAGCAATAAACAAAAAATATTGGACACGTCGGGCAAGTAAAAATCAAATACATAATTGTTAAGTGGTAGGACCACATAATTGACAGAGTTCTGTTTACAGCCGTGGGCCGGTCCGCCCGAGGTAGTACCACACTCTCGCAGAAGATCGACGTCTGAGCAGTGACATTTTGCTGTTTTGCTTTGTTTGGTGAGCGAAAGAGCCGGAAGCTCAACTTTCTCCATCTCCAATCCAAACCCACCCGATTTGGATTTTTTATTGGTAGGCCGTGGTCTGTCTGTACTCTTGGTATTGCAATAGCAAAGATCCATGGGCGGCAGTAACACTTACCATCAAGTGTGCTGCTTGCTCCTTTGCCACCAAGAGCAATAAAAAAAGTAAAAGAGAAAAACGAAAATTAGTAATTTCAAATTTGTTTAAAATCGTTTAAAAATAACGCATACGTAGGTACTTTTATATAACCTATTCAAATAGCAAATGCTCATTATATAATAGCCGTGCGACTCACAAATGTATTATTACTGATATGATACCAAATTGTGGGTAATATTATTGCGGTAATAGACAACCCTAATGGGAACGTTTTGGTATCAAAAACCAATGTATACAGAACTTCTATGCCCCTCACTCTACATTATAACAAATTTATTACATACAACTGTTATAAACTTTATTTTGTAAGCCATAGAATATAATTTTGTTTGTTTAGTATCGAAGCAATTTTGATTTTGATAACGAAGAGGGAGTATTAATGCACTTATAAAGATCTTATAATTGTGGATGCTTATCACATTAAGTTATTTAACCATACGCCAGCAATTTCGCTATTAACCATTAGATCGTTCTGAAATCAATTCTTTGGTGCCATATATTTGTTTCTTATTTTTATTTATTTATTAAATTCTATTTAAATTTCGAACGGTGATATATGGTTTATAGTCTATGAATTTTTATTAGAATATGTACCTAGTTTATTTTAGGTTAATAGAGTTTCAGTAGCGAATGGAATATACCATTAATTATTTTAGTATAATAAAAGTGGAATGGATTATTACAGCTCTAAGTGGTTATATCAATAGGTTATCAGAGGTAATTTACTGTGTAGATTACGATGGAAATAAATCTAACGTTCTAGTTTAAACGTCTAACTTTTTTAGTTCACGTCAATGTTATAGGTACTTGGATTTAAATAGAAGAAAACTTAGCTTTAAAATGTTGTGTTTTGTTTATAATGTTTAGAATATTATGAGAAAGAGTTCACAAATTAGAAGAATGTGAATAAAAATTTGTTGTCTTAAACAGCGTTAAAGATGATTTTAGCGTTAGCGTTGCAAAGAGGTTTTATGTAAATAAAAATCATTATTAAATCAATTAATATCAGCATTCTTCTTCTTCTTTGTTATCGAGTTGGCAATCAGCTATTTTACGAGTCCGTTTTGCCAGAGTCGAGTTACAGCTTTCTTCACGTCTTTGATATGTTCATGTTAGTCATTGTCCGTCAGTATGTCAAGACATCGCTATCAACAATGGCTGCACTGTTTCTATATTTTGTGAATTTTGCTGGAAAACGAAAACGTTGTAAAGCACTTTTATATCACATTCCCTACATCCCAGCAGTTCCGTCACATCACATTTCATAAAATTCCATTAAAACTATCTAATATAACACGTTAAAACACTAAGATATTGAATATAATACAAGAGCACCATATGACGTTTTTATATTACCGCCAAAAGTCCAAAATATCACCCACACTTTGAATTAGATTTTATTTTACAATTCTGCTTAATATAGGTAACATATCAATATTGTATTTAAAATTGGACTATACCTAATAAATATAGAGTAAAAGTCTCTATAAATTTGTATGGACACCTAGCGACTGGACCTACCTTAACGTAATAGATTTTTATAGTAAACTAATCTAATCATTTCTCACATTTGATATTACTGTATATTTATGCGAAAGTTATTATGTCTGAACGTAGTGTGTACGCAATAATGAACTGACCAATCAACTTGATATACAGATACTTTATACCTTACGTAGGAAATTGAATAATTTTATAAGGAATAGGAGCTTCTTCAAAAAGACACGCTTGGTACAGGAATAGGGTAATAGTGACTTTCCTTATATAATTATGTTAGCGACAGCTAGATGTGAAAAAGTCATAAAATTAAAGATAATTGGGAGAAATGATAATTTGACATATCTACCTATCTGTCAGCTTATCAACGTTCAATATTAAAGACACTTCTGTATTGGCATATCTTTCTGTTCGAATCGCCACACTTAGCACATGGGCTCGACTCGACTCTCACATGGTTTTACTCGATGTAATAAGTCTTCATCATCATCATCATCATTATCATCACAGCCCTTAAATGTCCCACTATTGGGTTCGAGCTTCCTCCGTAATGGAAGGGCAATTAACCTACTATACCGCGCTGGTCAGACGTGTTGGTATAGGGTTTTGTTTTGAGTTTTCCTTCTCTTGCATAGATTTTATATGCGTTTTATATCCCTTAGTCGTCTCGTACGATCGCCCACGGATAAGATATGAGGTGGTGAATAGTATTCTTATTCCGTCACCACACAGAAATAATAAGTCTTATAAAAGAAATACTCTTTTACTAAAGATATACTTTTTACTCGCTACCTATTCTCTAGGTGATCAATTAGTTGATTTTTAAGACTCTCACAGGCAAATAAGAGGTGGTAAGAAGTGTGAATGATGACGGGCTAAGGATATAAATCCTTAGTCTCTCATCATTCACACGCCGGTGTAAGGAATGTGGAAATAAAGTAATAAATAAACTCATCAAAAAAGGTAAGTTAAATTGATTTAGAGAGGTAGAAAAAATAATTATTATTTAAGTATTGCCTTTTGGTGGTAAACCATCAACAGTCCACCTGATGGTAAGTGGTTATTGGCATTCTTAGCCATCAGGAATATCAGGTACAAGTCAAGTCACTACCTACCGTGAGAAAAGAGAGTGTCTTAAGCCTCGTTTAAAGAAGGGCATGTTATAGCGCTAGAGTATCATCGCAGCAAGTAATTCATTCTATAATGTTTTTCCTTTTTATTTTTTTTATATTATCATATAAATATGTTCGTTACATATTACCTATAGGTATACATAATTTTCATTATTGTCCGTATAGTGACGGAGTAAGTATTTCACCACTCCCTATCTTACCTTGGGTGATCGTAAGCGACGACTAAGGAATATAAAATGCATATATACCATCTATGCAAATTTCATTTGATTTTTTATAAATACCCGATTACGAAACGAAAAATGATGTGTAAACATTGTCCGATAGATGGCATACGTCACCTTGAAGACGTAAGATATAATATGAATCGAAATTTGTATGTCCTAAAAGTTCACGATGGTGTAAGTGGCAGCACGGTCGGGCCGGATTCCCAATAGGTGCGGGTTCGAACCCCGCTTGTGACATCATTTTTCGTTTCGTAATCGGGTATTTTTAAATAATTAAGCATATTAAATGCTAAAAAATTTCAGTAATTTTTCATTTGATTTGATAAATTTGATAGTTAAAATATATTAAAAATCTATGTATTTTAGATCTCATGTGAATGAAAATGTTAATTATTATATGCAAGAGAAGGAAAACTCGAAACAAAACCCTATATCAACACGTCTGGCCAGCATGGTATATTAGGTCAATTTCCCTTCCATTATGGAGGAGGTTCGAGCCCAATAGTGGGACATATGAGAGCTGAGATGATGATGAATTTTCATTAAGCTAAAATTTATAACTTTTTAGAGAAATCATCAATTTAAATTCACCAAAAATCACTGGGAATTATCATTGTAATTCTTAATTATAAACTCAATGGTATTAATTATAAAAATATTTGTAATACCAATTAATATATTCTACCAAAAATCTATATAAATATATATAGCCGCACTCTTTAATAAAAATACCATAGAATACGTACATCTATCATTTATGGTACGGTGTGTGGTCTATGGTACAATTAGAGGCGCTCTATTGTGCTTTACTCTATGGGAACTGTTGGTGTTTGTAGAATCTCTAATTCTCGGCTTTCACAATGATTTATTAGATTAAGAGCTTTTTTTTTTGTTGGAGATTTTTATCAAGATGTTAATAATATCATTGGTTTGGTAAATGCCGAGATATGCGGCCGACTTTTGGTATCTATGAATTACTAACTCTACTTTCGTGTTAAGTATGTTAATTACTTTATCTAATTTTATATAGCTTTTATCTTTTAAGGGCTACAATGTGTGTTAGAGGAAGCCATGGCGTCTCTATAAAAATTGGAACAAGGGTTTTTTTTATTGTTTAAGGTGACAAACGAGCAAGCAGCACACCTGATGGTAAGTATCACTGCCGCCCATGGACCTGTGCAATAGCTAGGCCATTGCCTACCATTACAATCCCCAAACCCAACCCAGTTGGGCTTCCGGCTCTCTCGCTCACCGAACGAAGCCATTACACAAACGTCGATCTTCTGCGAGAGAGTTGTACTACCCCGGACGGACCGGCCCGTGGCTGCAGACAGAGAACCGTCCACAGCGTGGTCCTATCACTATAAATTTATTTTATTACTGCATCACAACACTTGCTCACCATACTTGTATTTTAAAATCGTCCCGCCTTTTTCTCGTATCATACAACTCTTAAAGTGTATTTTTCTACTTAGCAACATTACATAATGTGTGAATTACGCATTGGCAATGTTTTCTTATATTCAAACATCTCATTTCCATTCAATAATTTATTAAATTGATACGAACAAACAAATAGACGTGAGTTTCTCTCACGCCTACACTTAGGGTAAAATGGAGGTTCATGTACCTGATGTACCTATCCATTGACTTAATACTCATATCAAATCACGATTTTGAACGAAATCATCATGGTGGTCCATGTCAGCACTCTAATATTAATAGTTTTAAATATGGATATGCTATTCTGTGTATCCGAATGTAATTCTATAGCTTTAGAACCACAAATATGCGACTTTTGGCGGGAATATAAAAGTGACATGTGATTGGTCTTGTATTATAATCAATAGTTAGTGTTTTAGTGTTATATTAAACTAGCTTCTGCCCGTAAAATGTTACTTTCCTAAAGTTTTTCATCCCCTATTTTTATTTTACCCCTTAAGGGTAAATTTTTACAACATGTTAATGTCATATTAAGTTATATCTAATCAATAGCCTAATAATAAGTTTCAAGCTTTGGCTTTAAAAATGAAGATACTTCCTTACAACTTTTCAACCCCCTTTACAACCTTTTTTTTTGCATTAAAAAGTAGCCTATGTAAAGGACATAGGCTATCAGACTCTAGACTATCTGTGGACCAAATTTCATTTAGATCGGTTCAATAGTTTTGGCGTGAAAGAGCGACAGACAGACAGACTTTCGCATTTATAATATTATTAAGGATAATTAATGTTTCTGGCATTTTATGAGCTCGACGCAATATATTATATTATATACGTTAGCAGAATAATACATATTCTGCTAACGTATATAATATAAAAGTTTTGCCAATAGTTTTATGATCGGCTGCCTGCTTGACGTCAAGGAAGCTTGTGAATGTAATTGTTGATCAAAAAGTATCAGATGGCGTTAGCACAGGTTGACGTAAAGCTCTTAACAGTCGTGTATTACACCCACGAGCACCACCAGCTTACAGTTATTAAAAAAAATAAACAGTATGTATCTATAAGTATTTTCCACTTAGTAATGAATTAAGAATACAATGTGTTCCTACTCCTAGGCGTCCTTTTCCCTTAAGTAGTAAGATGGGACAATATAAGATAATCATAATTATTACCCTCATTAGAACGATCTTTGCAGTTTCGTACCTACTTACTATAAATACATTTAATTCATACTTTAGACATATATTATTTGCTTGTCTTATTGGTTCAGAGACGTGTATATTATTATGAACCTTTGTGTTCGTACGAAAAAAAAAGGTATTGTGGTTTTCTAGAAATTGCTTTAGTTTTTGAAAAATTCTTGGGAAATTCTGAACAGCGAGCTTTGGATTTTGCACTGTACCCGATGAAAGATAATAGGCGCGGCCTCTATTACCTAAGCGTGATTAAGGATTGTGGGCTGAAGTTTGAACTGTAAAAATAATGTTTATTATTTTTATATCTTCTAGATAAAGAGTACCTATAATAGAAATTCTATCAAAATGGTATTAATATTCGAACATAATACATTTTACGTTGGCAACACTTTACAACTATCAGTTGCCATCAAATTTTACGATCACAATATATCATTCCAAACGGTCTATTGCCAATCAATCAATCAATCCATCAATTTGCTGTCAGTTTTTATCACAATTCTAAATATCTAACTCATATGTACACATTTTAAAACTAGTTAATATCAATTCATCTTTAAAAATTAATTAATATTGCATCCGTTTTTATTGAAAACATTGTGGGCATCAATAAAGTTAAGAAAATAATAAAATTAGTACAAATCCACTATAACGTGATTATAACTCTTCGACTGCTAATAGATAGGTTATACAGCCCACCTTATAGACACTCTATGGGGAGCAATAAATGAATAAAAACAATTACACATTTACAATTTTATTTATGCATTTGTCTAACTTCAAAATATGTATTAACTACTTATTGCAAGGATGTAAAGTTGAATATTGTTGAGTATAAACCGTACCCATCTTTCACCGAACGCATTATGTTTTTGGAAGTGAATTGCTTGAAGAAATAAAGATGGCACGGTACAAGCGGTAGCGGTATATTAAAAATATAACATAAATTTAATTGTTGTTCACCTTCACCTTAGCTCATATATGGCCCACTGTTGGGCTCTTCCTTCTCTTGCATTGATGTTATATGCGTTTTATATACCTTAGTCGTCTCTTACGATCACCCACGGGTAAGATATAAGAAGGAGGTGGTAAATTGTATTCTTACTCCGTCACCACATGGAAAGTTCGTTATTACTTCCTAAAAACTAAATATTGTGGTCTGCTTTGGTAGCTTAATATGCTTCTGTAGCTAATGGTTTGATTTGATTATGCCTATTAAAGCTTTTTCTCCATGCGCTAGTTACATGGAGCGTGTTACTCTTCTCTCTAATGTAGAAGAGAATAGGTATTGATGATTGCTTTAATAGTTAAGCCAGGATTGAAATAAAAGTGATTATTTATATCCAGTTTTGTATGGTCTCATGCTGGATGTAATTTTTAGTAAAGATATTTTATACAGTTTTATATAAAAGAAGAAATATTTAAAAACAAAGAGTCCACTAAGCTCTTGCTGCTTGTGTATGTTTTAATTCGTTGGTCGATCAATTAATTTCAGATATCATACAAAATTGACATTATTTAAATATCCTCATAGGCTATAATAGTCCTCTGCGTAAGGACGACGCCCCGACGACGAAAGTTGCTGAGGCATCGAGATAATACCCGTGAGGGTAACCCACCGGGTGGATTGTTGGGTGACAAGGTCAGTGTAACAGTGTCCGTTTCGTTGGTCGTGCCCCGTTTATTCTGTCGCCCCAAACAGATTTAACGGGTAATGTCCACACCATAGTCCGCCATAAAAAAAAAGAAAATAAAACAGGCTATAAATGATATGTGTATAAATATAATAAATGATTTGAATTTGAATAAATTCATCATATACTCCAAATATCTATTAATTACCAATATATAAATTCATATTAAATAAAAAAGTTTAAAAAGTTCTTGCTAACATCATTAATATCAATTAGAGAATTTTTATAATGAATTGCCATTAATATTTTTTGTTTGCTCACTTATACACACGAAATAAATCTATCAAATTTTAATAGGAAACTTTAATTGCGCAACAAATTATATTATGTGTGTGACGAATGATATTTTTATTAATTAATTCATAATACATTTTCTTTAATGACGTTATTTTGTAATTGAATTACGATAGAACTAGGCAGGCCTTAGTTGGTAAAATATTAAAATTTTAATGCTACGTAAATTAATCTATACTTATATTAACTATTACTCTATGCATGATTTTCTGTTCAGTTTTATATGGGCACTATTATTGTACGCCTCATAAGCGAAGCGTTGAGGTGATGTTCTACTCTCGATATATGAAAATCAAGGACTTTTCAAAACCAAAAATGACTATATTTTTCTCAGACTGCACTTGTTGATAGATATATTATGATACGTATGTCAAGAAAAAACATTCGTTTAAACGTATTTGATATTTTTAAAAAGCAATTATGTTGTTTAAAGTAAGAAAAAGTTGATTAAAAAAATATTCGAGGACGTCCGAATGTTTCAGTAAGGATCTGAAACTCTCACGACCGTAAAAATTAATATATCGAAGTTTTTATTTTATTAAAAGCTTCATAATCACAATGCGTTGTTTCCTTTCGAAAATGGCTTGGTAATTCTTTGTCGTTTAATTGAAATTAATAAAAAACTAAACCGCTTAGTCTTTAGTGTATTATACCTTATGAAAATTGGGTTCGTTTACATTTTTTTATTCGTCCATCTGGACAGGCAGAGAAAATAAATCCCATACAGACATGAGTTCGTTTATAATGCTGCAAGCATAGCTGGGCCACTGTTGGGCTCGATCCTCCGCCATAATGGCAGGAAAATATGTATCTATACCAAGCTAGTCATACCTACGTGTTGGTATAGGGTTTTCCTTCTCTTGCTTAGATGTTATATGCGTTTTGTATCCTTTAGTCGTCTCTTACCCATAACTGTAATACGAGGTAGTGTATTACTCTGTCACAACAAGATTTTTTAATATTATCTATTGTTGAATTATTATATTTCGCATTTACATTTTAATATAAAAATTAAATAAGCAAACATACAAATACATACACAATACATACGAATATTGAAATAAATCTTGAAGTTTATAGAAATGTCTATCAAACAGAGTTAAAATGCATGACAATGAATATGTATTTAAACTCGATGACTATTGTTGTCATCTCTACAGCGATCTCACAATCGCTCGCTCCTTTAACTTAACCGCACCCTTGTCGGCGAGATGAAAGCGAGCGGCGCGTTTGTGTCTTGCACAGCGGCGCAATTAGGCCTCACAGTAATGAGAGGAACGACACAGCCTCTAATCGGCCAATGCTTTAAAACGCCACCTCGACGACGAATCAGAAGCGGATCATTTTATGGTTTTTGATTAGAGCGGTGATGCCGAATAGTTCAAAATAAGATTTGATATAAGGAATGTTTGATGCATTCATAGTCGTTATTATAATAATGTGTTGCTTAGCTGTACAGCTTTATTTTTTCTTTTTTTATGCTTTTGGTGGCAAACGAGCAAGCAGCATACCTGATGATAAGTGTCACTGCCGCCCATAGACCTTTGCAATACCAAGGATATATAGCAAGGCCGCTGGCTACCAATATAAACCCAAACCCACTCAGTTGAGCTTCTCTCTCACGAGCACATCAGCACTTTACCGCTAGTCAGACGTCGATCTTCTGCAAGAGTGTGGTACTAACCAGGACGGACCGGCCCGCGCCTGTAGACAAAGAACTGTTTAAAGCGTGGTCCTACCACGACTGGTTTACGACATAAACGAATGAAAAAAGATATTCTTTAATTTATTAAACTAGAAAATTTCTAGTTTTCGTTTTATTTCTTGATCTTATATATAGCTCATATATGTCCCGCCCAACTTGCGGACGATTCTCTTCTATAATAGCAGGCAAATTGATCTACAATACTAAGCTGGTTTAGTATAGGTATTTTTATTCAGGTAATTATACTTATTCTAACATTTCAACAGAAGACCTGGTTGGATACTTTGTACCGTTATAAAATTGTTTATTTTTTTTTCTTTACCTGTAGCAATCTTCTAAGTTTTCAATTACTCACTATCCACGTACCTAATTCTACGTAAAAAAAGTTATTAAAATTTGTTAATCTGATGACGAACTTAATTTTTTCTGAATGTTAATTTTATTTAATTTTATTAGCCCAGGGTCGATAAATTGTCGATGATTTGATTTGAAACTTTAAAGAGTAAAACACGGCTTATTTCGATTGCCGGCAAAACTACAGCCCTATGAAAAAAAGTGAAATCGCAAACATGTAGGTCATATAAAGATCAACAACGTTAGTCTATTTATCCTTTATCTACCTATACTTTTTACATGACTTCAAAATTTACGTGAAAATATCGTTTTATTAGTCTTTTCAGTGAACGATAAAACATAATCTTTCTTTGGCTGAAAACTATTAGAATATGGAGGCAAATTTTGGCCCGTGTCATTGAAAATAAGTTTTGCTCAGTTGAGAAATCATTGCAGTACGTACAAGATAGTTATAACTCATGATAATAAGTGACGTCGAATAAGAGACTAAATCTCAAAAAGATCATCCGCTATTGCTATGATAATTCAGTCGTTGGATATGATTCCCTATTTACGCGCAGGAACTTATCCATACGTGACAGCACATAAGAGACAAAAGAGAAACTATGTGAATAGTAAAGAAATAATATCAGACCTGTCAACGAGAATTTAATAGATTCAAAGAAATTATTCTTCTTCTTCTTATTATATTGGCAATCAGCTACATATACGAGTTATTGGTGCCAGTGTCAAGTTATAAATATTTTCACGTTTTTAGTCTTTCAAATCAGTCGTTGTCTAAGTCAAATTGTCACCATTAACAGTGCAATGGCCACACTGTTAATGGTATCTTGTGGGAATTTTGATGGAAAACGAAAACGTTGTAAAGCACTTTTATATGATATTCACTACATCCCAGTATTTCCGCACATCACATTACATAAAATGCCATCAAAATTATCTAATATAACACGTTAAAACACTAAGATATCGAATATAATACAAGAGCACCACATGACGTTTTCAAATTCCCGTCAAAAGTCCCCAAAGAAATGATATCTTTGTCTATTTTTTTTATTATGATATAAAATTATAAATATAGTAATTATTGTCAATTTGGTCAAAATGTCGAAGGCTCTTCGTGGCCGGCCATGTCTATGGAAGTTGAATAGAATATATAGATCAAGAAAATGAGACTGTGATAACTAATAAACTTGTAGCACCAACAAAAATAGCTAATTCAAATTACTGACATTTTTAGCATTTAATATGCTTAATTATTTATAAATACCCGATTACGAAACGAAAAATAATGTCACAAGCAGGGTTCGAACCCGCACTTATTGGGAAGCACGGTTGGGCCGGATTCCCAATAGATGCGGGTTCGAACCCCGCTTGTGACATCATTTTTCGTTTTTTTTCGTTTCGTTAATCGGGTATTTATAAAAAAAAAAAAAAAATTGCTAATGTTTACGACTTGAAAATCATCGTGAAATATTTTTTTTTTATTGCTGGTGGTGGCAAACGAGCAAGCAGCACACCTGATGGTAAGTGTCACTGGCGCCCATGAACCTTTGCAATACCAGAGGTATAACTAGGCCACTGCCTACCAATAAACCCCAATGCCACCCAATTGGGCTGTATATTTTCTGAATTAACTTTTCATTCAAGTATTTTGAGAGATTTAAAGATATTTTTAACCCTCTACTGCATGAATTATCAAGATGAAAAAAAAATATTTTTTCGTAGATATTGCTTTATTTAAGTAACACACACACATACATATCATCACGCCATATCCCTTGCAGGGTAGGCAGAGAGAACAGAGTGCCAGAGAACTCTATCTCTGCATACTTCTCTCGCTTCCTCAACATTCATAATTCTCTTCATACATGCTCGCCGGTTTCGGAGACTCTTGACTCCACCTTCCTTCTGTACATGATCGATCTGGTCTAGGTAGGTTAGTCTCGGTCTCCCTCGGTACCTACATCCTTCCACTTTCGCACTGTATATCTTCTTAACCAGACGTTCGTTCGGCATTCTTTCCAAATGTCCGAACTATCGGAGCATGCCCTTTCGTATCTTAACACCAATACTCTCTTTCATACCTACTCGCTCTCTTACGTCGTCGTTACGAATGCGGTCGGTCAGCCTAACTCCACAGATTTTCCGCAGAGATCGCATTTCGACCGCATTAATTTTACTTTCATACTCTTTTCTACATACCCAACTCTCGCTTCCATACAGTAATGTTGGGACAAGCACTGCGTTATGTATTGCTACACGTGCCTTCTGGCTGAGGTGGTGGCTGCCGAGAAGTTGCCCCAACGCTCCGTTCACTCTATTTCCCGCATTCACTCTTCGGTCTATATCAGTGGTGTACCTTCCATCTCGGCTAAATCCACATCCAAGATATACAAATTCATCCACTTGCTCTAGTATATCATTACCTATTGTTACTCTTACATCTGTTCTGGCTTCGTCTCTTTCAAAGACCATTATTTTTGGTTTTGTGTCAACAACAACAACCGTGTCAAATGCTCTCTTCAGATCCACAAAACTGCAGAAAGCCCTCTGACCTAGAGCCAGATGCTTCTCCACAATGTTGCGCAGAGAGAACACTTGATCCATGCATCCCCTTCCACTCCTGAAACCTCTTTGTGTCTCACACAGTAAACCATCGGACACCATCCTCATTCTCCTTTCAATAATTTTACCATACACTTTTGCTGCCAAACTGGTCAAGCTTATGGCTCTGTAATTTGCGCAGTCATAACGTGAACCCTTGTTTTTAAACAAAGGCACGATGACTGCGCTATTCCAGTCCCTGGGAACCATTCCCGAGCTCCAACATAAATTGAGGAGCAACAGGAACGCCTCCCAGACACAGGAGCCACCAGGCTTGATCATCTCGGCAGACACCATATCAATGCCCACTGCCTTACCATTTTTCAAATTTCTTATCGCCCATTCAACTTCATTCATACTGATGTAGATTTAAGTAATATTAAGACAAATAAATCGAAAAAAAATAAAAAGTTGTTTAATGTAGAAAAAAAACTACGATACCATATATGGGCTCGTATGCACTTAGACAAAAACTCGCTCGGACATATATGGTACTGTATGCAGTGAAACAAAAAAATAACAAAGTAAAAAAGGAACATTATCTGAGACAAACAGAAGTAATATTTATTATTATTAGTCGTGGAATGTAACGAGACAGTTTCTTTTATCATTGTAGCATAGAAAATCTTTGCATTTGGAACATTTAGTGTATGTCTTCATAGAACATACTATGCAATGTTGACGTTTTTTCTGCCACATAGGCCAATGTCCAATATTGTCTGTTCTGACACAGTTCAAAGGAATGTCTTGGCGTCTCTCTGGCATTTTTTTCATCCTTTTAGAAGATACGGGGGTACCAGGATTGGACAGCGAAGGACTTCCTTGACGACTACTTGATGGTGAATCGGTTAATGCTGGACGACCCCTTCTTTCGTGGAAGATATTTTCCAACCTTGCATAGGCAGACATCGCTTGTTTAAATGCAAACAGAGATAGGTAGTCATTTGTGTTCTTTCTGCGCCACAATATCCATGCATATACAACGCAAAGGTCTATCATATGAAACAAGATTCGCTTGTACTATTTCTTTGACCTCAAATGAATTCTATATAGGCCCAACATAGAATCTAGCAAATCTACACCTCATATATGGCGGTTATAGATTTCTACTGCTTGCGGACAGTCGATCTCTTTGTATGGACGCTCTTTTCTGAAATAGCGTTTTTTCTTAGTAGCAGGTTTGGTACCAACATATGCAGATAACAAGCTTACGGGCTTATTGTCAAACCAACTAGTCAAAGCAAGTTTAACACCTTCAATTTCAGTAGTTTTCTCAATCATAAAACCACGACCAACAGGGTCGTGGTTTTATGATTGAGAAAACAATTACTTTTCAGTAGGCATTTCTGCATTAGGCACACGATTCATCCGCCCTGTACCCAACGGGAGAAGACCATTTTTAGCTAAGTAAACCTGTAATTTAGGGCTATTGTACCAGTTATCAAAAAGTATCTTATGGTTTTTATGTTTCGGGACAGTCTCTGTTAATCGAGCTACTACGTTCCCACTTACTCCGAGATCTGGTGCTCCTTCAGGAATCTTGTAACTTTGTTCACCTGCAAACAAGTCAAAGTCATAACTAAAACCTGACGCCCCACTTAAGACTTGACTTATATCCCCATTTATCAGGTTTTGCTGGGTTGTACTGTTTCAGCTCATGTCTGCCCTTGGCTTGCCCATCAATTTCAGGTATTATAATGGGTCTTCTGACTGGAACAGGTATTGAAGATACTTCGCTATCGGAATCCAACTGATCATCCTCACTAAGATGACCGTCACCAGGAATAGGATTAGCATATTTGTTTTTACCATAAAAGCGAGCAGGGTCCATTCTGCCAAACAAAAGCAAAAATACAAGTACGATGATAAGGAAATAGGAAAAAAGCGAAAAAATAATAGCACTTGAATTTTTTATTCGTGATGAATATAAGTCTGAATGCATACGATACCATATATGTTCAAACGTATTTTCGTCGTAGTGCATATGAGCCCATATATGGTATCGACATAAAAGTGGATGAAAAGAATAGTAAATACGTAAAAAGTGAAAAAAAAAAAATTGTTTATAGGTAAAGAAGGCAGTATTCACTTTATAGATATTCATATACTTTTTATGAATACTTACGTTTCGTTTTTGTTTTCAATACTCAAACATGTCCCTCAAGCACTCGTCTTTTGTTTCACTGAGCACCCGCGCAAAAATAACGTTTTTTTCTAAATGTCATCAGACCATAGACAAACTTATTGCGTTTTGTTATTGCTACTTAACCATTACATGGATTTAAGAATGTGAAATGGCTTAATTATTGTTTGTTTGGAAATAAAACAACAATTAAATCGCCATACCATATATGGGCTCATATGAAGTAGAGGGTTAACCGCATATCAGTTGTACACTTAATATAGTTAGGTACCTACTATAACTAAAATACTATTTCTATACGCTTAAAAATAAAAAGATATGTTAGTTTTATTGCGTTTAACCATTTTTTTCGTTTGGACGTTTGGTACGACATTGGTTTGCACTATTCTCAGGAAAGTATTGGTACATTCTGAAATGCAAGAATGCATTATGATTGCCTAGAATAATAATTTTCAAATATTTTTTTTTTAATGGCGTTTACAAGATTTCGCCAATAACTAGTTATAAATATCTTCACGTTTTTAGTCTTTCAGGTTAGTCATTGTCTAAGTCAAATTGTCGCCATCAACAGTGCTATGGCCACACTGTTAATGTTATCTTGTTGGAATTTTGATGGAAAATGAAAACGTTGTAAAACACTTTTATATAATATTTAAAACATCCCAGTAGTTCCGCGCATCACATTACATAAAATGCCATCGAAATTATCTAATATAACACGTTAAAACACTAATATATCGAATATAATACAAGAGCACCACATGACGTTTTCAAATTCCCGTCAAAAGTCCAAAAAATAAAATTTATCTGGTTTGACATTTTATAAATGTCAATTACTAGTGTCGATAGAATACAAGATTCTAATTAGCGCCACCAGTTGGCAGCACCTTCGTTGTTCACGTTCCTTTAGTCTAGCCGCTCAGTTAGAAGTTGACAATTACTTATATTAATTTAAAAACATCACTACGGATTAAGAAGTAAATCCTTATGCCACAGAAAATTTTACAAAAATATAATTAGACAAACACAAAACAAAAATTAGACCCAGATTTAGAACAATGATCATATCTTCGGCTTTTCATGATACGCTGCACCCTGATGTATCCTCTACATATCTTCAAGACACAAAGTAAATAAAATTATAATTATAAAATTCATAAAATACTTAGTTTTTATAAAATAAGTTTACCTATCAATTATTTTCAGCCAAAATCGTACTTAGATGTTAAGATTTACTTGCAATCAAATGACACAAAGCAAGTATCGCCTTGAACCTGTAACTAATCAAGACTTCGCAGTAATATACCGAAAAAGAATTTTCAACAATGTGCTACTAAAATGAACTGAATAGAAAAAAATCCTTCCCACAAACCGAACATCGATTAAACTCCATTTTAATGTCAATTTACGGTTTAAATTGGGGAAAAAAACGTTATTGATGGTATTTTGAATCCAAACAAACTGTGACAACTCAGTCAAGCTTACACGATCACTGCTAGTTTTATTAAAAAAAACATCAACAAACTTCACTCAAAAACAGCAATGGATACTTGTGGTTATGTCAGTATTGTAAAGAGTTATATAATACAACTGATTCGAAAGGAGTCCGAAGCTTTTGTGGCCCAAAAAGACCCTAATGTGACATCCGTCGATGACAGATGACCATCCATGATAAAATCATTGCCATTACAAAAAATAGAAATAGAACTTTAATATTGAATAAACAGAGTTGCATTTAATGTATTATAGTATTTCAAAGTTGTGTATTCTTTTTGCAAAAAGGTTTGTATTTGAATACGGAGGCGCTAAAAGGCCATATTAATATAATGTTGACTTAGAGATAAATATGTTTGTTTTTTTTTTTATCTTATTTTTAGGCACCAATGTGAAATTTCGCGAGGTCTTCCAAAAGTACGAGTCAAGAACAAAATATTGCAAAGTGTGTGCTTTTAGGATAGACACGTTATGCTGAATGTATTTTGAAATAGAAATATGTATACGTATTTAAAGTAGGCAGACATCCTTCACAAGTTTCTAACCTAATAACTTTTGATGTTGGCGCCCGTATTACTTATTATTATCTAAATATTTTTTCACGAATGTTGCTTCTAAGAATTTACGAATATTTTGTACAAATGTATTGTGGGTCTCATAAAATGCCTCAAAGTCGTATCCGTGCTATAGAGAAGGCTATGTCAGGCATATTATTTTTAATATTTCTTATGCATATGGAAAACAAGCAAGCAGCACGTCTCAATTGTTAACACTACCCATGTCCTTTTGCATATCCAGGAGTACCTATAACTAGACCATCATTCTCCTACTCTTATTCCAATTACTTGGGGTCGATACAATATGTACTCTTTTTTCATAGTACATATTATAAAAGTTATTGGCAATAGTTTTATGACCGGCCGCCTGCCAGACGTCAACCCTCCTTGGGAATGTAATTGTTGACCAAACGGCATTAGATGGAGTTGGCCCAGGTCGTTAAAGGCTCTTAGTCGTCTTTTACGACATTCACGAGCAAAGTAAGGGTTGGTAGTATTCGTAGCCGCTACCACATAAACATAAGGAGCATAACTAGACCGTTAACTACTAAATAAACTTCACTCAAGTTAGGGTGCCGGCTCATACATACATCGAATGGAGCGCAGCACAATGTCACTGTTTAGACGTCAATCTTATGCGAGAAAGTGGTACTACGCCGGATGAATCAGCTCGCGGCTGAAGACAGAAAGCTGTCAACAGGTTGACCCAATCACCTAAACCTTTTTATGTCATATACCTACTAATGTACCTCAGTAGTAGGTAACTTTGCATAAATAAAATGCCATCAAAATTATCTAATATAACACGTTTAAAAACTAGAATATTGAATATAATACAAGACCATCATCTGACGTTTTCAGATTCCCGCCAAAATTTCGATTATATAATCGTTTAGAATTTTCAAAATTAACTTGTATTCTGATACTTATATACAATGATGATATTATTAGTTTATTATTATACTTTCACTATGGAAACCCAATTTGTATGGTGTTGAACTATCCGTATCTATCAAGCTGAATGGTGACACTAAATAAGTTGAGTACATCGGTCACAGATAATTAAACGACACACATTGTTGTATGTAGAGTGACCATATATTTATAGATTATAACGGATAATATTTCCCGTGTGGTGACCGAATTAGAATTCAATTCCTCACCCGCTATCTTACCCGTGGGTGTATGTAAGAGACGACGATCTATGCAAAAAAAAGGAAAACTCGAAACAAAACCCTATATCAACACGTCTGACCAGCGTGGTATAGTAGGTCAATTTCCCTTCCATTGTAGTGAAAGGCTCGAGCCAAACAATGGGACATATGTGAGCTGAGACCATGATGATGGGATAATGTAATAATTTGCTGTGTGGTAGGGGCTACGAAAACTACTAGCTTTTTCTTTGCCCATGGTTGTCGTAAAAGAGGAGTCAGAGATTTATATCGATTTGGGACAACTCCACCTGATGCCGTTTGATCAATAATCACATTCTCAAGGATTGACGTCAGGCAGACGACTGGTTATAAAACTGTTGTCAATCATTTTTGTAATATATACGATGGAAGATGAGTATTGTGTCGACCCCAACTAATTGAGAAAGGAACAAGACGTTGATAGTGTTTGATAATATTATAACTTCAGTTTACCCGAGGCTCACTGTAAAAAATACACAGGCATGCTATGAAGTATATAGATCTCGTTAGGTTTTACAATGAACAGCGTAATGATAATATTTTTATCTTCACTATTAATATATTTTTTCATCATTATGTAGTGCTTGAGTAATATGAGGTATTTATGAGGTATAAGAATTTTATAATAACGGGTTAAGAGTGTAACTGTGTCACCCTCCCATATTCTCTTGCGAGAGTCGTAAAATTGACTAATAGAGCACTAGGAAAGAACGCAGCAGCAGTCTCTTAATGATATTATCAAACATTCACGAACGACAAACGTAACTAATCGTAAAATACAATATTATTAGAATTATAGATAAAAAAAAATGTACGTATATGTATCTACATATGCATATCTGTATACAGTTACACTATTTTATTCAATCGCTCCATAATGTTGTGTTTATGTTAATCTCTGTTATTCCATTTTCATAGCGGTAGAATACATTATTCTCTCTTTTTCCCTTCTATATATCTATCTTTTCTATCGCTTTAACACTTTTTGGCCTTGAAATTTTAGTCTCAATTCTCCTACATCACTGTCAAAATCCTTCACTTCAATAAATATTAGTAAATAAGGTCGCAATAAATCAATATTTCAAAGTGCCCATAAAAAAATTTACTTCAAACATACTTATTTTATGAAAGATGAATGATTGTCACCCTAATCTTTCAAACATCTGTGTTACAACAATACAAGGTGATTAACCATGTCGCTACGGCTCTATCGATACTGTCCGTCGACGTTTCATGTCAACGCGGACGTCACCCGACGTCGTCCGATGTCACACGATGGCAGCCGAACCTTGACCAATTTGGTACTACGATTGGATAGTGAGGCATTTCGTTTGATTTTTTTTTAAACATTCGAAGACGGTTATTGATAACTTTATCTGTCAAAAATGTTGTAATATCTTTGTAAATAATTCTCTTTGATTTTCTTCTAAACAATAGTTCAATATTGTTTTGTGTTACAATAATTGCGATGGTTTGATTACAAGTGGTAAGTAGTGCTTATTAAAATGGCTATCACTGTAAATGATATATCTGTGTGATAGCGGCTACGAATAATATCAACGCTTATTTTGCTTGTGGATGTCGTAAGAAAGGACTAAGAGCTGGGTCATTTCCACCAGTTGCTGTTAAGGTCAACAATTACATTCCCAACGAGGGTTGACGTCAGGCACGCGGCTGGTCATAAATAAAATCAATAACTTTTGCAATATGTACTAGTTCGTATTGCATTGACTCTAAGTAATTGGGAGAAGAGTAGGAGAATGAAGAAAACTCTAAATGATATCCGGCAAGAAGATCGATATAGGTACATATATATAATTCAGAAATTATAAAAGTACATTTTCATTTTTATTTTGCTTTGTTTTTTGGGACTAATCCCACCACGCATTGCTGCCATTGTAACTCCTGTAAGCCAGGACCCACAATGGTCTCCATAAATGACACAAAGGTTTGACGACCCTCAGGCAGTCCCGGGAGATGATTTTAATTGTCTTAAGATCCGCAACAAATTTGATTAGAAATGGTTAAGAAGGTGGAGTTTGAAAGAGTGATTCCACTTCCCTTCTAGGCAAAGTGGGATACAGGAAAACAAAATGACTGGTCAACCATTAATTTATAATTAAAGAGGTGTACGGCTACGATAAGCGCATCAGTATGGCACCCTGGACACGATACATTTTCATATTACTGGAATTTAGAATTTAACATGCTTGATTATTTATAAAAACTTGATTACGAAGTGAAAAATGATTTTTACACATGGGATTCGAACTCACACCTATTGGAAATCCATTCCAATCGTGTTACCACTTAAACCAGTGTGAGCTGTCGTATTACATTCAATTTTCGGTTCGTATTATATTTTCGTCTTTATTAAGGAGACATGTGCCATCTACCCGATAATGTTTACACATTATTATACATACAATAAGTACTTTTAGTTATCCATATGAGATCAGGTTTATAAAATGCATAACATGGTTTTGATCCATTACTTTCCTACAAATCAACTTTTATAAAATATCAACTGACTATAGAACCATAGAAAATATTAGGTGTACTATAGAATAATATTATACTAGGTATAGAAAATTAGAAAATATAAACCTAAAATTCTTAGAACTAGAGCTCTAAGCGCTAA
This sequence comes from Lymantria monacha, assembly GCA_905163515.2. Lineage (NCBI taxonomy): Eukaryota > Metazoa > Arthropoda > Insecta > Lepidoptera > Erebidae > Lymantria > Lymantria monacha. Next base: position 8,747,412 of record LR991081.1, on the reverse strand, counting down.
CTACTGGTTCTCATTTTGAATATAATCCATCCACACACTTAAGTACACACAAAAATCATTATTCTAATGTATAGGTACAGCCATTTAGAAGTTTCATACGCATAGAATAGACTTACAAAGGTAATGTGAGTATAAAGATCATATACCGCGAGAGCCTCATCCAATGTATTTGCCATAGGCCTCGGAATTAATAAGGCCAATGACTAAAAGTCTTCTTCAACTCTTTAGATGTAAGCAAAGTTATAAAGAATGAATATTTTGCTGTATACGTATTTTCCGTGTGGTGACGGAGTAAGCATACTATTCACCACCCCATATCTTACCCGTGGGTAATCGTACGGGACGACTAAGGGATATAAAACCCATATAACATCTATGCCAGAGAAGGAAAACTCGAAACAAAACCCTATACCAACACGTCTGACCAGCGCGGTATAGTAGGTTAATTTCCCTCCCATTATGGAGGAGACCCGAGCCCAACAGTGGGAAATTTATGAGCTGTGATGATGATGATGATACGTATCTTTAATCTAACATAACAAGTTACTTAAATGTTATACAATTCTAAACCATGAACTTCTTGTTAAGAATCTTCTAAGAAAATCTTCAATAATCGAGTCAGCACCATAATTATACTTTATATCTGATTCAAACCCATGGCGTCACCATCGACAAGAATTTATGCAATTAGATAAATTAATGCACATATGTATTGCCGTATTTTCTTTGACACTTGCAAGTTTTAATAATGAAACTTTATTTTTTATATTCGTGTAGAGGCAGAGTAAGAACTACTAAGAACTATGGTAGGTATTGTTACTGTGGCAACGCACCCCTTTCTCCCTTTCTCTTGCTTGATCGTAAAAGACGACTAAGGGATCAGATCACGTCATTGGAAGAAAAGGTAAGCTAGAAATATAACCCTTTATCAACATAGACCTGAGTGATGTAGGTACCTACTAGATCAATTTCCTTCCCATTGTGGAGGAGGTTTGGGCCCCGCATATGTATGTATATGCCTCTGCATATAAAATGAGGTGAGATTATGATGTTAAAGATTTGCTTAATACTTACCGCATATCATTGTGTAAATGTACCAGTTGTATTCAGTAACTCTAGCTACGGAATACTAGTGTAATATGGAAGAAACAGCAACCCACCTTTCAGTCCGGAACAATTTCGGGCTATACTCATTTTGTACACCTTCTTTATCCCCGTAGATATAAGCAGAGTTGATATTTATATATATTCCGTCACATTTACCTATCAAAAACACAACTTAAAAAAATGAAATTTAATGTAGATGAACTTAAAAAGTTAAGCTTTTACCAAATTTCGTGAAAATAAAAAATCTTGGTTATTTGATATTTTCATATAAATATTGATTATGTAAAAAAGTACAACTACAGAAGTTGTAGATCTTTTTATTACCTACAAACTTTCTGCTAGGTAGGTATGCATCCGATATATCAAAACGAATCTGAAATCGGATTATAGTCAGAAATCGTATCGTAATCGATATTCAATACTATACAAACTGATTTTAGAAAACGTATCTCGGCAGAAATTAAATCAACATGACATATCAAAACAAAACGACGAAAACACAAACTAATAGGTATAAATCTAATCATCGCGCAATCGTTTTCTATTGCTAGATTTGCAAACCAAACCAATATTTGAAAACTTACTAACTCTTTCACTCCTCTAAGCGATCGTTTTCGAATTTCATTAAAATTCGCCTCCTTTCATTCTAACTAAGCGATCGTTTAGTGCCGTGAAAGAGATGAAGCGAGCGAATTATCATCAGTTTTGGATTTTGGCGGTTTCTAAGAAACTAAGAATGGCAGATTGAAACGAAACAGAATTACAAGGGACAGGGAATAAGATCTATATCAGAATGCAACTACTTCCATGATAATATTACGCAGACCTTAATGATAGTTTAAGTTATGTGTTTGTTAAATAGATTTTTGAATTGTTGGAGAGTTTTGATGCACACTTGGCCTTGGTGATACGTGCGGTGTGCGCGTAATGTTATTTTTATGTTCTCGTGAACTATATAATTAGATGGGTATTTTATGATTTAATACTATACTAGCGTATGTTAGTTTCATATATACGATTTGATGATAAATAAGAAATAACTATTAATTGTACAATGGAAACAAATAAAACATACAAATAAATGTACATTAGATATATAATCATAAAATCATTGTAAATATGACGATTTTTAAATGCGCCAGAAAGTTTTGTATCATATTCAAAACAAAACATTTTTGCTAGTCCTAAGCCTAAATAAAGCATGAAAGAAAATCGTGCACCTAAATCCAATCAACAAAGAAATTAAATATAAAAAAGAAGAAAAATATTTTGAATGCGTTCGTTCGTTTGCGTTTTTCGTCTGCTACGCTAAAATAACTAAAACCTGAAACCATCGAATATCGATCGAAACTAAGGTAAATCCGCTCCGCCAACCGCTCCGGAAATCAATTTCTGAAATCGAATTTTGAAATCGATTTCAATAGGTATCAGAAATCGAATTTGTATCGGTTTGCGTAAAAATCTGAAAACGCCCATCTCTACTTTCTGCCATAGGACTTGTAGTTTTTAGATCGCCCGTAATTTTTTTCCCTTAATTTTTGAATTATTAAAAGGTGGAACCTTTTGCAATGGATTTCATCCTATTATTATTCACGTGATAACGTCTTATAAATCGATGTAGAACTGTGAGTCAGATTTTATGACATCCATGAATCATGATGAATAAATAGGTAACCTTAGAATTGAGCTGCACCAAAGCTTCACTGATTGTTACTGCTATCAGCAAAAATAGTTCATGGTAACTATAGTGTGTACATATTTAATTAAATGTGGGTACATCGAATAATATGTAGGTATAAGAGCTTCCCGCCGAGCCACAGATTAATAAATAACAGATACTTCACTCGGTAGAAAATTCCCAATACCTACTGCTATGTGGTGGTCTGGCGATCAATCATATAAACTCTAGAGATTAAGTGTACAAGTTCAATATTATACACACGCATAAACTACAGTAAAGAATTATTCTCTTAGCCACTAAATGGTACCACTCTATAGCTGTAGTAAAAGCAATCAGTTTCAACGCTTACCCTAATATTGAATTGAATGCAATTTCTAATAATATGGCCTTTATTCTGCTACATGAACGTTAATAGCCTATATTCAAGCGTAATAACGTATCTCAGATATTATTCAAATGATAGATTTAACCTTTTTGGTAAATATCAAATAAAACGTCATGAAAAGCTGTGTGTGTGGTAGCGGCTACGAATACTACCAAACCTTACTTTGATCGTGGATGTCGTAAAAGACGACTAAGAGCCTTATAACGACCTTTTTTGACGCTGAAGAAATGCATTTACGCACCATCCCCCGCCAGTGAGAGAGGGGTGTGTGGGACTCGCCGGCTGACTGCTCGACCGAAATACCCGCTAAAACTACAGCGGTCCCTTAGACGCTTCTACGGGGTGCCGGGGTGTCTATTAACATTCTATCCCCAACACTCCAATCCTTATAACGGGCTAGGCCAACTTCATCTGCTGCCGTTCGATCAACAATTACATTCCCAAGGAAGGTTGACGTCTGGCAGGCGGCCGGTCATAAGGCCAATAACTCTTACAATATGTACTATATGAAAACAGAGTACATACCTATTGTATCGACCCCAAGTAATTGGGATAAGAGTAGGAAAATGATGATGATAAAACGACACGACGGGGAAGTAAATACTAAATACAGAACGCTTTAAAATCCGTAAAAATAATTTTATTTCATATTTGTAATAGGTAGATACTCGCGTAAACATCACTAGGTCTTTCTTTGGTAAATCCACTATCACTTTAATTATTTATCATTATTTCAGCTTATACCTATATGTCCGACTGCTAGACTCGAGCTTGTTCACAATGAAGAAAAGGAGGCAAATTCACGTATTAGATGTAACGCTTCCAATGGAAAGATGACTAAAGTGATACGTCAATTAGATATTATTTGCCATACCTTGGTTACTTTTTATTCAGCGCGCGAATCCAATCAACTACTTGGCAAGGATATAATGCATTATTTTAGAACAAACTTGATTATGAAAACGATTATTATGAGTTAACCTTAAAAGAGAATTTTTATTTTTAGAATTTTTAAAGGGAACAGTAATCTCATAGGTACCTATATATTTTTTTGCGTAATTTTATTCGCTTACGTAGCGCACGAATGTCTTAAAAGGATTTTTTGGTGTTTACTCCTTAAGAATCGATTTTCATATAAGGCGCCCGGTATGAGAAAAATTTGAGTAGTAAAATCTAGTGATCGAATGACCTCGTTATGTTTTTGGTGCGCAACCTATTCTGCGCACCTTTCACTTTCTGACGTGAGATAATACTTCACTGAACAGTTTTAATAAATGTAAATAAAAAAATATATACCTATATTATTTAGTCAAATGAGCTTTTTTGCGCCTGTTTTGATAATCGTACTTAAGTAGATAGTAAACTCCAGTCGTGCGTCGGAGCAGACACACACACTTTTTTCTATTTTTGCCGCATTTTTCATTTATACTCTGCTATTGGTCGTAGCGTGATATTATATAGCCCTCTTCGATAAATGAAGTATTCAACACAGATATAATTTTTAAATTCGAACCAGTAGTTCCTGAGATCTTCGCGTTCAAGCAAACATACAAACTCTTCAGTTTTGTAATACATATTAATATGACATGTATATGACAGGATAGGTTAAGGGATGGTATAATGTAAGACTTTGTATGTATAGACAGACTTGCAGACTGTCTAATATAATGTCGCACTCGTTACATCAGAGACTGCAATAGTAATTGTATGTTAGTAAAATCCTTTTGGATATAAGGTATCTATTATTTCTTATGGGAGAATAGCTTTTAAAGCAAATAGCATTGTTTAAACTAATGAGTAGATACAACTAATGTCCACAGTAATATTTTACAATAGTAAGTGTATTTTATAATAGTTCAAATTAGTAGTAGATACCTAGTCAAATAATGACCACACAGTAAATTTGAACCACCTTTTCACTTCTGGCGCCAATCACCAAAAAAAGTGACATTCTAATTTCAAATACAAAAAAAAAAGTAATTTATTTCCTGTTCCACCAGCCAGCACTTATGATAATCGATTAGTGGCCACACATCGCGTTATGTGTCGAACACAAATAGAGACGTAATGACGCAATTCGAAATTGGAACGATTTGGAATTACACCTACGGCTACATGGCTATACGCCCACGGGACCGAGTTTCCGTTGCGTTTACAGAAAAGAAATATAGAGTGTCTTTGATGTAAGTGTGGCTTCCCTGAAAAACAAATTATTTATAAAAATAGAAATAAATAAGTAAATAAGAAAAGTAATGATTTCATGAAGCAGGACACTTTTTAAAAACAACTTAATTTATCCCAACGTCGAACTCGAACTTCTGAAACTCTTTAATTTTCTTTCTGTATTCCTTATGCTGTCAGTTATTTTATACGCTATTTGCAGGCAAGGCGATGGAGTTGACACGCTGAATAACCAATTATCAAATAGAACTATTCTCATTCCAATTTTAGGTAGGTATCTATAGTCATACTTTTACTTTATTTTCATAGAAATAATGTATTATAAATTGGTAGAATATGTAAATTCGGATTTATAGTGTAGATATCCTCTGGAAATGGTGATTCGATTTTTAAATTCTTTCTCTAATAACAATCTTTATTGTCTCTGACTTACTATAAGATTAGAGTAATCGTAGCATTTCTTATTAAAAACAAATTGTCAATCATATCAAATCAAAGACTATTCCAAAACTTTCTCTAGACATAAATTAAAACGTATTTAATCAAATAGATATTTGAGTAGACAGAAAAAAGTAAGTACACAATATTGTTACTCTGATACACTTCAAAAGATCATCAAAATTACGATTTGGGAAGTCAATCACCTTCGCTATTGTATAGTCGTATTAATGTGGGTCTAAGCCCACCCGCATTCGACCGTCTACTTATTACTATTTATGTGTTGAAACTAAATTAAGATGTGTCATAATGACCGCACCCGACATTACCGGCTATGAATTTGGTGGATTCCCGATGCGGTTGATGCATTTGCTTCATAGATAATTTATTCAACCATAAAGCATAATTTCAACTGGTTGATGGAGTAAGAATACAGTTCACTGATTATAATCGGTGCAGATGAAATATTTTTCCTTATTTACAACTTTTTCTGACCACTAATTGAACCTTATTTTGTCTTTAACTGTGATTCTTTTCAGTGCGATTTTTTTTATTTCATAGTCTGTTAGAAAGTATTAGAAAATATTACTTAGGTTTTCTTAATAAATTTAATATTTTAGATATGGAAATCGTTTCAACACAAAGAGTAGAGTAATCAAATAAAACAAAAAATAAATAGAGATAAAAAAGTATTCAGATTATGTTTTTCTTACAGCATCTAGCTAAATCACCTTTCCGCGAGTCTCTCTTCCGTGTCTATGGGTACTAGAGTCCCTAATGACTGCGGCCATTTTACCACGGGGGTAGCTTCCGTTATCAATTTATACCAAATAGTTTGCCACATCTAACCACAAGGTGTAATCCCGCCATCTAAAAAAGTTATTTTTCTAACAAAAATTGAGTCATTATATTCGCATGTAATTCTAAATACAACTGCAGTAAATTCAAACTATTTCTTTTTTTGCATAGATAGGTACAGTGGTTTGAGACTTTGAGTAGTGACTATTTAAGCCCAAATTTTGTGAATTTAATTTCTAGAAATGATTTTTCTGTGTCTAGATGTAATTTATGTTAGTTAATTGCATGTAAATGTTCATTACGATACAATGAACCATTCGTAATTCACATACCTATTTTCATGTAGAGATACCTAACAGTTTTTAAATAATCTACTAGATTATCGTACTTCTTTGAATATAACTTTTTTCTTATTGCTTATGGCGGCAAACGAGCAAGCAGCACACCTAATGGTAAGTAAGACGAGTTCGAGTTTTCCTTCTCTTGCATAGATGTTAGGTATATGCGTTTTATATCCCTTAGTCATCTCTCACGATCACCCACGGGTAAGATAGGGGGTGGTGAATTATATTTTTAATCCGTCACTACACGGATAAATACACGTAATACTCGTATCTATGTAGAATAAAGAAAACCTACCAAACTGTTTAACCAGCATGATAAAGTAGGTAGATCATTTAACCTCTTATTGTGGAAAAGGACGGAGTGGTAGCGGCTACGAATACTACCAACCCTTACTTCGCTCGTGGATGTCGTAAAAGACGACTAAGAGCCTTATAACGATCTAGGCTAACTCCAGCTGATGAACAATTACATTCCCAAGGAGGGTTGACGTCTGACAGGCGGCCGGTCATAAAACTATTGCCAATCACTTTTACAATATGTAGATACTATGAAATAAGAGTTGGTACATATTGTATCGACCTCAAGTAATTGGGATAAGAGAAGGAGAATGATGATGAATGATGATCGAGGACGTCAGACATGAATTCTACGCGAACGAAGTTGCATGCAAAAGCTAATTACCTATAGGTAGTACAAAATAGATTAATAAACCATGTCATTACACTAATAATCCCATATCTATTTACTCATGAATATTTTAATAGCCATATTATCTATGGATAGAGTAAATTACATAATAGAAACATAATTTCGATCAAGCTAATCAGTAGGTACTGAAAGCACTTTTCATAATAACTCTATACAACCAAATCTATATTTTAATATTATAATATTGAAGAGTTTGTTTGTTTGAATGAGCTGATATCAATTGCGGTACACATATATATCATCACGCCATATCCCTTGCAGGGTAGGCAGAGAGAACAGAGTGCCAGAGGCTCTATCCTTGCATACTTCACTCGCTTCCTCAACATTCATAATTCTCTTCATACACGCTCGCTGGTTTCGGAGACTCTTGACCTTCCTTCAGTACGTGACCAATCTGGTCTAGGTAGGTTAGTCTCGGTCTCCCCCGGTACCTACCTACATCCTTTCACAATTGCGGTAGGTACCTATTTGAATACCAAATAAATCTTATTGTAATAAAATAGGTTGTATTTATATAACGGATGCGACTAATAGAAGCGTAGCAGTGTCTACAAAACAGTAGATAATGGATTCTACTTCACCGTTGTCATACCAACTGTTGACATAATAAAAATGTTCTGTGATGTATTGTGAATGTTATTAATATTGATAATGCTACGAGACGATGTGGATGTTCAAACAAATTCATAATCATAATCCTATTCTTATCCCAATTACTTGAGCTTGTCGCAATAGGTATGTAGGTAGGTACTTTATTCCATCGGACATATTGAAAATAGTTTTGGTAAAGTTTTATGGCCGCCGCCTGCCTGACGTCAACCCTCCTTGTGAACGTAATTGTTGAGCATACGGCATCTGACGAAGTTGGCCAAGCTCTTGCTCGTCTTTTACTATACCTACCCATGTGTAATGTAAGGGTTGTAAATATTAACATTATTAAATTAAGATTAAATATAATATGGGATCCAGGCAAACGAATCTGCAAGCAAAGCTAGTGGTAGGTAGTATAATTTCGATTGAGCTAATCGGTAGATACAGAAAGCATATACCATAATAACTCTATAAAGCCTAAACGTCAATTACGAAAATCGAATTCAATCGAAACCATAAATAATGGATAAAATAATAATGTCACGGTAGGTAGGAAATAAATGGAATAATTGAAAACAAAAAAATTATCAATAATTACTCGATGCCTATGGCAGCGGAAATTGTATGCGATTGGCGCGAGCGGGAATACGCGGCAACATGGCGGCCGTTCCGGTTAGCGTTTATGGGAAATAATATCGGAACTAATGATACGGATTAATGTATTTTAACATTTGTTTTATTGATTTTAGGATCATATAAATACAAAAAGATAATTATATATTTTATTATAGTCGGTGGTAGGTAGGTACCTATACGATATATACAATCATTATTTACTTACGTGGATAACCTACCTATGAATTTTATTTGTAATCATTATCGCAGCCCATAAATGTCCCACTGTTGGGCTCGGGCCTCCTCCGTAATGGGAGGGAAATTAACCCATTATATACCGCGCTGGTTAGACGTGTAAAGGGTTTTGTTTCGAGTATCATTCTCTTGCATAAATGTTACATGCGTTTTATATCCCTTAGTCGTCTCGTACGATCACCCACGGGTAAGATAGGGGGTGGTGAATAGTATTCTTACTCCGTCACCACATGGTAAGTGTATATTTAGTAGTAAGTGTGTTAGTGTTATTTGTACTTAATAAACTAACTTAATATCATAAATGCGGATATGAGTTTATTTGTCACTTAAAGTGAAAAGATAATTATGATATTTTTTTTTTTGGGGGCGGGTTACGGTCGGCACACTCCTCGCACCACTCCGTCCGGGGTGACAGAGGGGCGTAAGCACGCACACCCGTAACCCACCTGTGACGTCGCCTTCGTCGTTGGGCCAACCACCGGAGCAGAGTGACTTGACGTCAGTGTTTGACCCGACGGAATACCCCTGAGGAGTACCCTCTCCTCGACCGACGTCTCCCTCTTGGGTAGGATGTCGGTCTTTCCTCACGCGGTCGGCCTCTCGGCGGGTGACGGACTAATTCCCCGATTCAGTCACCCGCGGCCTCGGATAATTATAATATTGACCGCACAGATGGCATAGTGGTTAAAATACTGACCTTATGCGCCAGTGCTGTAGGTTCGACAATACTTTGTGCGATCCACAAACTGTAGTTCTGAGTCTGGGTGTAATTTTTCTATGTTACTTGTAAATTCCTCCGTAAAACAAGGAAAGTTAAGTTCCTTGCAATACCTACATGCTTAGCGCAGCGTGGTGTAATAAAAATATTTTTTTTATACCTAGATAAAGTACCTACCTGTCTAGGTACACTGCATATTGCCAATACTTTTGCAATATGTAGGTAGGTAAGATGGCAGAAGTTTACATAGGTATTGCGTTGACCCCGAGATGATGAGGAGATGATGAGCCCTTTTTTAAGCAGATACATACCTACCTAAACTGAACTTAAATTGCCCCGTGTAGTTGAAATAAAATATGTTACCACCCTTACTCTTCTGTAGGAATCATGAAAAAAGGCTAAGGGATCGCCAGTAGAATGAGTAGTTTATGATCTTGTGATATTATCCCCTTCCTCATCGTCACATCGTCATCATCACAGCCCATAGGTATATGTCCCACTGTTGGGCTCGGGCCTCCTCCGTAATGAGAGGGAAATTAACCTACTACTTATACCACGCTGGTCAGACGTGTTGGTATAGGATTTTGTTTCGAGTTTTCCTTCTCTTGCATAGATGTTATATGCATTTTATATCCCTTAGTCGTCTCTTACGATCATCGACGGGTAAGATAGGGGGTGGTGAATTGTATTCTTACTCCGTCACGGAAACCCTCTCATAAGAAGGCATATTTCCTATAGTGGATGTGGATAGGCTGATCGAACTTAAATTTTAAATACCTAGTAAGTATTTCTGTATCAATTCTACTCCACCTAAAGAAGTATAAATTATCTAATTATATAATCTAATTAGGTACCTATATATGTTTTGGCGAAAATGTGAAAGCGTGATGTTGTGTGTTTTGTGCCTTGTATCTACCTATTAGGTACACTATTACAGTATATTCGATGTCTTATTTTTAGTGTAATATTAAAAAAAAATGCCATTTTAGGAGGAAGTGCGAGAGTGTAATCACTACGATGTTATAGTGCTTATATACCTACATATGTTTTCATTTACCACCAAAATTCTCAGAATTTATAACAGTGCATAGGTACCTACATGGCACTGTCAAAGGGCGACGATTTGACTTGAACTGAAAACGGCTTTAAATGATGTGATAATTTAGATAGGTACCTACCTATAGGTAAAAAAGACGCGGCATAAAGTATGTATAACCTACGAGTAATGAGTTATAAAATTTCTTAAAAAAATTAATAGATAGGTAGATAAGTACCTACAATACTAATATTTTTCTTTTCAATACCTATGGTTACTTAATAGGTACAGGTTTAATTAAAAAGTACACTTCGATTAAAGTACCTATCTACCTATATAATTATTACAAGTCTCAACAATAAACATTATCCACCCCACTTGATACGCTGAATGGGTGTCAGTCAGTGCCCTCATAAAAACTAAACCCAATGTCAAATTAGATTACTTTTTTCCCCCTATCTATAGACTTACGGTGTGTGAATTTGTGTCGCAACTAAACGTCATACAAGATGGCCGACGTAACGGTGACGAATTGTTTAAATTTTATGAGACGTAAGAAATAAATTAATCCATGCTGTGACATAATAATGATTGTTTTCATCAACCGCTCTTAAATTCTAAATAACACCCAAGTCAATAGATTTACCTAAACAATTCATAAAAGGCAGATTAAAAAAATGTGTTATTTTTTTTTATTTGCTATTAACTATCTACCTACATTTAACTCGATATATGTAGATAGGTACCTAACTCATAAAATTCATGCTAAGCGTCATCTGTAGGTATTGCATTATTACTTTAAATTTAGAAATCGTTAGTGGAAGTAGAAATAAAAATACGATTCACTATCAATTCCTTTCCAGTGGGCGTCGTTTTTCTAATCGATATAGCTACTTATAGGTATAGGTAGGTAATTAAAAATCACTGCAAGTGGAGGAAAAGTCAAAATAAAACTACATCCTATCTATATCAGTCACACAACTTGACATAGGTAGGTAGGACCTATCCTACCTGTCTGACTAGAGTAGGCACCTAGGTGTGTTAGGATAATATTCCACCTACTATGGAACATGCTGTTGCCCAACAGTGGGATGTGTTCATATAAATTAGGTAGGTACCTACCTATGTATTATGCATACCTATGCTTGTAGTTTTTGGTATGTAGGTAACTAATAAAAGTCGGTAATTATAAGTAATTTTTCCGCAGATATTTTCATTAGGTAGGTAGGTAACTATCTACCTACCTAGTCCCTAGAGGAATTGACTCCTGAAAATCAATTAAAAAATTCAACTGGATAAGTAGGTACCTATCTTAATTATTTATATTAAATTAAATAGTCTTATGAGAAGTTTAGCATAACATGAAAGTAGGTATGTATGTAGGTAGGTAGGTACCTACTTTGAAAGTGCTTCGATTTGAGATGAAATATTTTTTACTACCTATAGTTTGTCACTTTCTGAGTTAAGTAGGTAGGTAGGTATCTTTATTAGGATTACCTATGGAATACCCGACTAGAAATTTTTTCGTCTTCCTTAGCGGGACTGGACCCGGCATGCACGATCTGGACCAGATAAGGTATGTAACGCAGAAGATATATCTGGACCCGATCAGGAAAACCTTATCGGGTCCAGATCAGGCATTCCTGATCGGATCCACATCAGGCATTCCTGATCGGGTTCGGATGAAATTTTACTGATCGGAACCAAATCAATCATCAGCGTTATATATATATCTTGCCTGATCCAAAACGAGTAGGGGAAGGTTGCGATGATTGGACCACATAACTTTAAAGTGTCATATCTAATAAGATAAAAGTGATAGAATAAAACTAATAATTTATATTTAATCCTTTCTTAATACAAATACGATGCTGTATTTATTTCAATTTAAAGTTGAGCAATTTTAGCAGAATAGTGTTAAAATGATTTTGAAATGCGTTGCTTTCTTTGGACCACCGTTGCATTCAATGGACCGCCCAGTTGCCATCAATGGACTTAGAAAGCTATAGGCAAAAGGTCCAATCATGGTAATATGATTAAACCACATAATTTTAAACAACTTTTATTAATGAGAAAAATCGCAATCACATAATTAACGATTAACGTTACACTTTAAAACTTAAAACATAAGTTACAAAATTTAGGTGTTTATGCGTAAATTTATGTTTAGCCTAATACCATTTTATTCCTGCAGTTAGGTTTTTCTGTTTATTAAATCTATGCTTAATTTTATTTTTTTCGGCTAAATGAAATGCTAGTTTCGTGACATATTTAGGAGTAACTCCATACAATGAATTCTCCATCTCTATAATGTGGTTGCCAAGTTCCGTTTCTAATACTGCAGGCAGTCACCTTCCTCTATTTTTTGATCCTATAATTTGAGTCGCATCCACGGCTTTTTGGTTTTTGCCGTCCAATCTGCGTTTTAGAGTTGTTTTTGGAACACCATTAATTCTAGATGCTTCGTTTAATCCTATAGTTTTTGACATTCTGAAACAAAACATTCAAAAAAGTTGTATATTAAAGTTTCTTTGATTGGACCAGTCCATTCATAGAATCACCATGGTGGGCCAATGATAGCAACTAGATGCTAAATTAAAAATATATTTCTATTAAAAAAAGGGTATGAAATCGTAAAGATTCTCAACCACCTACTAAAATACAGATTAATATCAATATAGAATACTATCGCTTAATAAACAAAAGTATTACAATACTTACATGGATGTTTTCGTTGTGCAATTTTTATATCGCCGTCCTCACAAACACGTGCGTACACGTTACTCCGCAATGGATGGCATGGTGATACTGAGGTTTGAGGGGTATTTACTGGGCTCGGTACTTTTGCCTAACAATAGATTGAACACGTTCTAACTTGTCTATTTTTTTAATTACTTAGGTGGTCCATAGAAAGCGCTGGTCCATTGATCGCAACCTTCCCCTATGCCCAGTCCGGTCCTTTTAAAAAACATGAATATCTTTAAGAACATGTTTAATAGATAAAAATATAAATTAATATATGACGTAGGCAGCGAATGCAGTGCTATATTCTTATTATAGAGAGTCCCAGTGAGCCGTTCCAATTAGGGCGCAACCACCAGATGCTAACGATTTCAACTGTCACCTGAATTTCTCATTCATGACCTGATCGATCTGTTTTGATCTGATTCGATAACAACTAATTTAATATTAGGCGATGTCATTACGCTTCGGAGAATCTTAACACCGCGATTCAGATAATGACGTCATTTTACTAACGCCATCAAATTATTATGACCCAAAACATTAAATGTTAGAATAGTTGTTACAATATTAGGTATTATATTTATTTCTCTCTATGTTTTCAAATGTATCTATCTATTATTTATTTTTGTTTTTACTTTAAATATAAATTATTTTTATATTATTAATTAAACATTATTATTATTAAATACATATGATTAATTAAAGATTTCAGATTAATCTCCTCTGATGCAAATACAATTTACACCGTGGCATAAATATGACAATCATGATATGATACTTTTTTGAATTTTGATTGATATTTTTTTTGTGTTACGAACACTGTTTCTGGTTCTAATATACTTACTACATAAAAAAAAAAAAAAAAATTTGGGATAAGAGTAGGAGAATGATGATGAGGTATTAAATACCTAACCTATCATTAAAATACTATCATATGATATTTTCTTCTTATTTAACAATTTCTTTTACCTAATCTTGTTACTATTTGTTTTTCTATAGGTACCTATAGCTAGGTATATCTATCTCATCACGTTATTTCCGAAGAGGTAAACAGAGGTGTAAATATGACCACATCTCGTAACATAGGTAAGCATTAGGTAGTTACTTCAAACTTTAAGCTTAGTTAGGTATTGAAGAGAATCTTGGCAAATGTAAACTTAATTACCTACCTACATCTATCTAGTTTTACATAGGTATCTATACAACCTATTTATATAGCTAGGTAAGTATCTATAGATATTAAATTATCTATTATGAACGAAAAATGTTAGCTCATATAGTAAGCCTTTAAAAGTATCTAGGTAGGTAGGTAGATACTTATCTACTACCTTACTATCGTATCGAAATAAATCGGTGGGTAATTTGTATTTCAAAAGTCGATAATTAGCTGCCAACTTAATATACTTACCATATTGCAGTAGGTTAATACCAACCTAACAATTTAAGTATCAAGCCCACTCAATTAGAAATACCTAATATAACAGAAAATTATGAAGAAATAAATACTAGATAGTTGTATTAATAACTCTATTACAGTGAATACTCCATTATTGTGATAGGAACAACTGTAAAATTCCCTTGTATAATTAGTATTGATAGTGTTTGAAGTTTAGAAAATTAAAACTACCTTTAAATATAGGAAAGTGGCAATTTCTCTAGTGACAAACGTCGACCTTATCGGCGTTAAATAATGGATGGAGTATTTAGAGTCGCGTCTTCATCCCGGTAATTAACTGGGTCCCCCCTGCCCCTTACCGACCGCGTAACATTCGTCCCGCACCACCGTCCCCCCGTAAACACCTAAATAATTAATCACACCACGAATCTCGTCCCCCAATACAACTTCGGATTAAAAAGTTTTATTGGAGAGCCAAATGCAACACCCTGGCGCACCTCTATTAACATTGCTAGCCAATCGGAGCACGCCGGCAATAAAATCCTTTGTTACTATTGGTCGATAAGTAATTGACTCCGCCCCAGTTAGCCGCCCGGGCCAGGGCTGTCACCCACCACGTCAGTTGACCGAGGCGCGTCGACCCGTCAGCCGTATCTCGCGTTGCCCGTACCTCTTGAGACAAACAATTCGATATTTGGTGACTGTTGTGTGATGGATCTGTGAACGATGGAGGAGGAGTCGATGTCAGGGCACAGCTGTTCCGAAGACGATATCAGTGTTGGGCGTCCATCGCCCGCGCCGTCCCGGTCTCCCTCGCCCCAGGACTATTTCAGACCGCTGAAGCGTTTGAAAATGGCATCGGAGCCGGGCGAGGAGCGTAGAGGTGAAGGTGTTAAGAGTTTTTCGATTTTGGACATTTTGAGTCACAGTCCGCGTACGCCACCGCGTATAGTGCGCCCGTGGGATGCGTCAGGGTTGGAGAGATTGCAGCGATTGCAGAGACTTGCTGGTGCAGCTTTATTGGATGGAGAGAGGTGGCGGTTGGCAGCTCTTGGCTTACTTCGGCCTAGAGATCTTGGATCGGCTGAATGCTGTGATTCAGCGAGCGAACGATCGTCCTCAGCTTCCGATTGTTGTTCGGAGCCTCGGCGTGCTCCTCAACAAGGTTCAGCTGCTCCCCACACGCCACTTGATGCACTGTTCCACATGACCAGCAAGACTTTCGAAGCAAATAATGCTGACAATGGAGGTAAGTTCTATACCTAGCACTTATTACCTCAAAATATTTTTTTTGGATATCAATAGAACCTCCAAACATACTTAGGTATATAATAGGTATCTATATTCAAATGAGAATTGCCTGTCAACTTACAAATATACGATACGTAATTAATAGGTACCTATTGTTGATATTTATCTTGAAAATCTATTACCAAGTTGTAAATCCTTAACATTTTTTTTAACTGTAGGTAGGTAATGTTTACTGATCTCGCTTATAGTAAGGTCTGCAGCTATCTATCTAATTACACTAGCTATTAATTATATATAAGATTTATATACCTACGTATTGGAGAGCATTTAATAAGTATTTTATGATAAAATTTATTTTAGGCAGCTACTTATTAGATACAAATTATAAACATGATGTTTAAAAAAAGCTCTACCATAGTGAATTATAATATCTACCTAATAATATTTCATTAGGTATATTTCTCACAAGGAGTATTGCTCCAAATTATGTTTTAATGTAACGTAGGTCGAGGATAGGTAGGTGTACCTAGTACCTACGTATACCTACCTTACCTCTACTTTTCTTCGAGACTAATGTGTTAGAGATATCCAAAAAAAAAACCGGAGGTGTCAAGGGACACCCGGATGGAACGAAGTTCTATTTTAATTATATAATTTTTTTCTGCCTTAAGCGATTTTTATCGTTATATTTTAGCCAATTTGCAAAATATCTTTATAAATTATAGCCTATGTGTTATTCTGATGTGCAAGCTATATTACTATAAATTTCATCAAAACATTCCATTCAGTAGTTTTTACGTGAAAGAGCAACAAACATGTTCACATCCATACATTATTACAAACTTTCACGTTTATAATATTAATAATAGGATATACAATTCCACTAGACTACCAAAACTTTTCGGCCCCGAGCTCGAACGCGAGCCAGCCACGCGGCACGGTCACGGGCGAAAATAATTTCGTTGCGCATTATTTTGATTTTGCTATATCTCTTAAGGTATTGATTTAATTTGCATGGTCTGAAGGAAAAAAAATATCTTCATGAAATGCTCAAGCCAACTAATGTATTTAAAATGATAAGGATTAATACAGTATTTGTGTAAATAGCTTTTCAATTATCGTTTTATAATAGAACATTTTTTAAAGTATTAAAATGGATATAGTATGTTATCCTTAAGAGATAGATATATACCATCGCGGACTTTTTTGTAGGCCTTTTTAAGCTGTATAATACTGTAGTATCTTGATCTATTTCGTAGGGTTCAGCCAGCGTTTGCAATGTAAGCGCAAAATAATGTGTTTATTTACGACATCACATTAGAAACCTCTAAAATTATCAGTGTTTCTCTAGTACATTATGCATATATTATACATATAAACCTTCCTCTTGAATCACTCTATCTATAAAAAAAATCGTCGCGACACCACACTGTTCAATGCGAAATAGAAATGAAAATATCTGGCTTGCTTTCTATAAGAGAACCGACGAGCGACGCCGCACAGCTTACAATAGCTTACTATAGCAAAAAGTGTCGTGACAACTTTTCGTAAGAATTTTTTCCGTCTAGCCCCCTTTCACAACGCGCGATAAGGAACTTCGTTCCAAAAATATAATAGATATTGTGGTGCGTCCAATAAGGTTATTTAGAAATACTTTGCCTATATCCAAAATTATTATAATAACACACATATTGTTGTACCTACATCGTCTAATGATAACGTATAATTAAAGAGTTATTATAAATAATTATAAGAATATAATAGATATCTATTACCCAGATTGAAGTTTACTCATCCAGATAATATCTAAACTAATTCTTGTCCGATTTCTGATAAGTAAATCAGTTGTTTTGTTATTTCTTGGGTAAAATATGATGGTGGGTGGCTTAAAAATGATTACTCCTACGTAACAGGTGCCTGTTCAAAATAGCAAAACTTAAAATTTCAATGTTATAAATTCACCAACATGCTTAGAATAAATTATTGTATAAAGAATGTAAATTAGGTACAACATTCTTTAATAGTTTATCAAATAGATTCTACACTAATCAAATGTTTGATTTAAAAAATTGAAGCTTGTTTATTTTAACTGACTAATCTTAGAAATATTCATGTTCATTTTCGTTAGATAAACCTAAAATAAGACACATATATGGACCCTATGTTATTTAAAATGTAGGATTAAAACAGATAGGTATGACTAGACACTCACAATTCCAATTTGTAGAAATATTCGTTATAATAGACGTATCGTAGGGATGTGAAACAAATATTTTTTTGGGTGAGGAATTTGGACTACCTATATCTACCTACCTAATATTAAGAAATCTCACAAAATATTAAATGATACACCGACAAATCTGAATCGAGGTAGCTAATAAACAATCACCCGTATGACTAGTAAAATATTTAAAAATTAATATACATACATACATACACATACATATCATCACGCCATATCCCTTGCAGTGTAGGCAAAGAGAACAGAGTGCCAGAGAACTCTAACCTTGCATACTTCACTCGCTTCCTCAACATTCATAGTTAATTCTCTTCATACACGCTCGCCGGTTTTGGAGACTCTTGACTCCATCTTCCTTTAGTACGTGACTAATCTGGTCTAGGTAGGTGAGTCTCGGTCTCCACCGGTACCTACATCCTTCCACTTTTGCATTGTATATCTTCTTAACCAAACGTTCGTTCGGCATTCTTTCTACATGTCCGAACCATCATAGCATTCCCTTTCGCATCTTTACACCAATACTCTCTTTCATACCTACTCGCTCTCTTACGTCGTAAATATACCTAAGTAATCTAGAAAAAGAATTACGAGATAATAGTTAACTATTGGTGGCGTATGAAATCCAAATATACCTAGAGCTATTGCATATGTAGTTATTTACCTACCGGCTGATTTGATCAGTTAAGCTATAACGGCTATCTTTTATCTTTATAAAACCTTTTATATAGTCGGGCATCTATTAACCCGTCGGAGGTGTTGTACCAGTCTCTCGCTGCAAGCTACTCTACTTGCTATAACACTGTCATCTTCCTTGTAGCTAATCATTTCTCGATGGCGTACATTAACCAGCTTAGTATTTGGGTTTGAGTAATATGTGAGATGTTTTTCCATGGTAGTGGCTACGAATACTGCGAACCCTTACTTTGCTCGTGGATGTCGTAAAAGACTACTAAGAGCCTTATAACGACCTAGGCCAACTCCATCTGATGCCGTTTGGTCAACAATTGCATTCCCAAGGAGAGTTGACGTCTGGCAGGCGACCAGTCATAAAACTATTGCCAATAATTTTTACAATATGTAGGTAGGTACCTATTATAAAAGAGTACATATTGAGTTTTGGCCCGAATGTGGAAATGTCATGTCACGCTCTTGTATTAAGTATATTCATTTCTTTAGTGTTTTGTGGTGTTATATTTAATAATTTTGCTGGTATTTTATGCAATATGGTACAGTTAAAGTGCTGAAGTGTAGTGAATATGGTATAATAGTGGTTTACGTGTATTTTCATATTTGCTCAAAATTCCCAGAGAAAATCATTGATTAGGTTATCAGCGCCCGATTAATGGTAACGACTTGACTTACTGACAGACAACGACTATTAAGGCTACATAATATGAAGAAATGATGAACAATATATGAAAAATAATTAAATAAGACTTGGCTGTATGGGCTTTGATCCCTTTGCCTGTCCGAATGGACGAACAGAACCCAACAAAAAAAAAAAAAAAGAGTATCTACATATTGTATCGACCCCAAGTAATTGGGATAAGAGTAGGAGAATGATGATCGTGAGAAATTTCTCAGTCTATTAGATAATAGGTAGGTATCTTGTTTGTACATTACGCAACCAATCATCATCTCAGGACATAAGTATAGGTCCCACTGTCCTCTCACTCATGTAAGGGCTCACTGGAGAAGTCCATATTTGGACGGAAAGTTATTATTACTACACTGGCCAGACAGGTTGGTTGGTACAGGGTTTTAATATGTATTTGCATCGATGTTATCTTCACATGTTATTCATTTCAGCTCATATATGTCCCACGGTTGGGCTCGAGCCTCCTTCATAATGGGAGGGAAATTGACCTAGTATACCACGCTGGTCAGACGTGTTGGTATAAGGTTTTGTTTCGACTGTTCCTTCTCTTGCATAGATGTTATAAACGTTTACGTCCTTTAGTCGTCTCTTACGATCACCCACGGGTAAGATAGGGGGTGGTGAATTGTATTCTTACTCCGTCACCACACGGAAAACTCAATCCATATAATCAAAATCTATTTATGTGTCTAAAAGCTACAGATAGAAGAATAGACGTTAAATAAAAAACTAATGATGCAATAGATTTTTACTTCTGTTTCCGCGCTACGAAACTTCTGCAGGTTTTTTGACGTCTAGGTATTTCTGTTTTTGTTGTGTTTATAAAGGTAATTTGAACAGTTTGATGTTTGAAGGTGAACGTCCAAACTAAATCATCATCAATGATGAATTCAATATTACATATCCAAGCTTGTGTTGTGATTTACAAATGTTCGAATCTTTTTTATTATCGTCGCTATGGAAACGCATTTACGCGCTATCCCCTGTCTGTGACAGACAGGGGGGAGTGTGGGGCTCACCGGCTAGCTGAAACCCGACCGAAATATTCATTAAAACCAAAGCGGCCCCTGCCGCGTTTTTACGGGGCGCCGGAGAGCTCGTCTACTGACATTGGTTCCCCGGCATTCCAAACAAATGTTCAAATCTGCTATCCCAATTGTTAGGTGTGAAAGTTGCTAAACTATTTTTCGTAAAATATCTATAACTTGAATATTGATCAAAAAATGCATTTGAATAAAAAAAACATTGCTTTTCCTTTGTATTGACATTACAGCTTCCGTATCCGTTTTTGATTCTGTTTCTGTTATGAACTTCTGTTGCATCAATAATAAAGATGAGAGGGCAGATTTTTTTTCAACTCACTTAAATCAACAAAAATAAATATTAAACAGTCATTTATTATGTCATAGATGTTTTCAAATGTAAAAAATAGTTTTTATAAACCTACTCAACGCTCTATATCTCTAATGGTATTCGACCTCGCTATTTCAATTAACTATTAATATAATTATATTAATTATAAAGTTGACATCACTACGTTCAATGCATACCTAATAATATTCTCTTAACAACATTTTGAAGTCGACCATAGTCATTGAACACTGGCAGAATGCATTAAATATAGAATAAATTAAAGAAAAATAATACCTACGTAATAAAACTCAATAGATAGGTGGGTAAGTAGGACTTTTGGCGGGAATCTAAAACGTCATGTAGTTCAAATTACTGAAATTTTTAGCATTTAATATGCTTAATTACTTATCAATACGAAGCGAAAAATGATGTCACAAGCGGGATTCGAACCCGCGCCTATTGGAATTCCGGTCCAATCGTGCTGCCACTACACCACCGTGAACTATTGTAGGTCATGCAAATCTCGCTTCGTATCATATTTACGTCTTAAGGTGACGTATTATGCCATTTACCCGACAATGTTTACACATGTACAATGTAATCGGGTATTTATAAATAATTAAGCATATTAAATGCTAAAAAATTCAGTAATTTGAATAACAAGGTTATGCCATCGTTTAATACAATTCTAACTGCAAAGTTTGATGTATTAAGCCTATAACAATGTGTAAACATTGTCGGGTAGATGGCATACGTCACCTTAAGACGTAAATATGATATGAAGCGAGATTTGCATGTCCTACAATAGTTCACGGTGGTGTAGTGGCAGCACGATTAGGCTGGAATCCCAATAGGCGCGGGTTCCAATCCCGCTTGTGACATCATTTTTCGCTTCGTAATCGGGTAGATAGGTACGTCATGTAGTGCTCTTGTATTATATTCGATATCTTAGTGTTTAACGTGTTATATTAGATAATTTTGATGGCATTTTATATACGTAATGTGATGTGACAGACGTGCTGGGATGTAGTGAATATCATATAAAAGTGCTTTACATCGTTTTCGTTTTCTATCAAAATTCTCACAAGATACCATTAACAGTGTGGCCATAGCATTGTTGATGGCGATAATTTGACTTACTGACGGACAATGATTAAACTGAAGACACTAAAAACTTGAAGACAGATTATAACTCGATACTGGCAACAGTGGTTTCTATAAGTAGCTGATTGCCAATACACAAAAGAAGAAGAAGATAGGTAAGTAGGTAGCTATATTTTGGCCGCAATAAAATTGGTTCAAATAAAATTAAAATACATAAATCTGAGACATGGGCACTGTTAACTATTTATATAAAATTTCATACTTAGGGGAAGGTTGCGATCAATGGACCAGCGCTTTCTTTAGACCACCAAAGTAATTCAAAAATTAAATAAGTTAGAACGTGTTCAATCTATTGTTAGGCAAAAGTACCGAGCCCAGTAACTGCCCCTCAAACCTCAGGATCGCCGGGCCATCCATTGCGGAGTAATGTGTACGCACGTGTTTGTGAGGACGGCGATATAAAAATTACACAACGAAAACATCCATGTAAGTATTGTAATACTTTTGTTTATTAAGCGATAGTATTCTATATTGATACAATATTAATCTGTATTTTAGTAGGTGGTTGAGAATCTTTCCGATTTCATACCCTTTTTTTAATAGAAATATATTTTTAATTTAGCATCTAGTTGCTACCATTGGCCCACCATAGTGATGCTATGAATGGACTGGTCCAATCAAAGAAACTTTAATATACAAGTATTTTTTAATGTTTTGTTTTAGAATGTCGAAAACTATAGGATTAAACTAAGCATCTAGAATTTATGGTGTTCCAAAAACAACTCTGAAACGCAGATTGGACGGCAAGCACCAAAAAGCCGTGGAAGCGACTCAAATTATAGGATCAGAAGGAGACCTTCCTGCAGTATTAGAAACGGAACTTGGCAACCACATTATAGAGATGGAGAATTCATTGTATGGAGTTACTCCTAAATATGTCATGGCACTAGGTAGCATTTCATTTAGCCGAAAAAAATAAAATTAAGCATAGATTTAATAAACAGAAAAACCTAACTGCAGGAATGAAATGGTATTACGCATTTATGAAGCCACTCGAAATTGAGTTTATTATACCTATATAATATATACTCGTAGATTAGTAAACACCTACATTTTGTTACTAATGTTTTAAGTTTTAAAATGTAACGTTAATTATGTGATTGCGATTGTTGTCATTAATAAAAGTTGATTAAAATTGTGTGGTTTAATCATATTACCATGATTGGACTTTTGCCTAAAGCTTTCTAAGTCCATTGATGGCAACTGGGTGGTCCATTCAATGCAACGGTGGTCCAAAGAAAGCAACGCATCTCTAAATCATTTTAACACTATTCTGCAAAAATCTCAACTTTAAATTGAAATAAATACAGCATCGTATTTCTATTAAGAAAGGATTAAATATTAATCATTAGTTTTATTCTATCACTTTTATTTTATTAGATATGATACTTTAAAGTTATGTGGTCCAATCATCGCAACCTTCCCCTAATTTATACACAAGTTGTAGAAAGGTAGGTACGTCTTAAACATAATTAAATTTGAAACAAATATCTATACCAATTCGTATAAACAACGTGTTATTATAGGCCAATTGCTTTCAAATTCAGAAGGAGGCTTCTCCCCAACAGTGGGACGTATAAGTATATTTAGACTGAAAAAGAAAATATTTATGTAATCATCAATAGCTTTATACAAAATGATTAAGTATCCGAGCATAAAAAAAATTAAAAAAGAAGCTTTTGGCGCACGCCTGTGAGTTACCGGCCAGTACCTACTTGCAACATTGCATGTCTAATCTATTGTTTATCGTATAATTATTCATGCTAATTAGCGGTTAATAATAACTAATAAGACGTAACTAATTAACAACTAACATTCTAATTATATTAGATAATTATTTCATCATATGTTCCCTGCGTATTTATTTTAATAAGCTCGGAATAATAATAGATTCAGAATTGACTGAACAGATTGCGGAGTATGGATTCGATCTCCACGCAGGATACAGAATTATACGATTCACAAAAGAATAGGTACTAAGCAATATTCAATACGTTTAAAAAGTAAAAAAAGCTCAACTGGGGTGGGTTTGGGGTTTGTATTGGTAGGCAGCGGCCTAACTATACCCTTGGTATTTCAAAGGTCCATGGGCGGCAGTGACACTTACCATCAGGTGTGCTGTCTGCTCGTTTGTCACCATAAGCAATTAAAAAAAAAGAAAATAAAATAGTAAAAAAAAAATACCTATGTATCAAGCAATAAAATATATCTAACATAGATATTATTAAATATAATAGGTATATTAGGTAATAGGTACATTGTATTACCATGAACGCTAAAAATTATTCGATATGTTGAGATGGCGAAAAAAAAAACTAAAATAAGTTGGAAATCCTAAAATCAATCTTCCTTGATAAATAATGCTACATAATGTACCTATTTAGTTATAAAATCAACATAAAAAGGTAAAAGAGAGAACCGCCAATGAGTTTATCAACTCTTCCTTCATTATATTAGCGATTGTACCTATAGGTATGGTGTAGGAAGTGTCGACATACGCAACTAAAAAAACTTTATACCATTGTATGTCTAGCTTGGTGGATATATCGGACAGTTGCTCTTGTGTGTAGAAAGCATGGCCCGAAGACATATGTCACCTATGCAGTTATTTATGGGTTGAAGAATAATATAGGTAGATGAAATGAGAAAATCCTTTTTCCGTGTGGTGACGGAGTAAGAATACAATTCACCACCCCCTATCTTACCCGTGGGTGATCGTACGAGACGACTAAGGGATATAAAACGCATATAACATCTATGCGAGAAAAGGAAAACTCTAAATAAAAGCCTATACCTACCAATATCTACGTCTGACCAGCGTGGTATAGTAGGTCAATTACTTTCCCATTATGGAGAAGTCTCGAGCCCAACAGTGGCACTTATATGAGCTGAGATGATGAGAAAATCCTTAGGTACACAATTTTGGCGTAAATAAACTAATTTATAAAGATTTTTTATTTTTGCTATCTTATTGATAAGATACATTTACCTAGATTATAATACTAGGTAAGTAATTATAGATGTCACTATTGTTTTTTTAATTAAGTACCTACATATAACAAAATTCGTGAGTTTTGGCGGGAACAACAAATCGTTAAGTGTAATCTAATGTAATGTGTAGTGAATATCTATGATAAAAAAGTGCTTTACATATGTTATGGTTTTCCACCAAAATTAATAGAAGATGCATTTAATATGGCACTCTTGATGGCGACATATTAATGTATAATAACTTTAAATGAATTGATAGTTTATAAATAAACACAAATAACAACTTGACAAAGCGACAATGAGCTTGTATTAATAATAGATATTAATACCTAGGTGATTGCCATAACAAAAAAAAAAAGAAATAGAAGAACAAAATTCGGACTGATAATAAAATCCATGGAATAGGTGCCCTTCTATACCTACACCTTTTGGTATAATAAATATAAAGTCATCACAATTTTATACCTATACATAGGTACCTAATGCTGCCATCAAAATGGGAGTCAATTTGAGATCTACCTACTACCACGCCGGTTGGTATTGGGTTTTATTTCTCTCTTCATTTTCTTCTCTTGCGTAGATGTTATAGGTATTATATCCCTTAATCATGTTTCACGAAACTTATATGTCAAATGTTACAAAGAAAATTTACAACACAATTCCTTAGAACTTTGAGGTTATAAATATTCAAGTTTTTTTTCAATTAAGCGCCACAGATAATAACATTTATTATAATATCGAATCGATCATAATAAAATAATATAATCAATTAAAAACATTCCTTTATTTTCTACAAAAACAATAAAATTTAATGCGCCCAATTTATGTAACATTCCAAATTCAAATTGAATTGCAGCATATTGTTGTTTAGCAATTTATAAAAATAATGGCGGATGTATCTCATATACCTATATAGTATATAGATATTTTTTTTTGCATGTCACAATTGTTACATACGAAATCAACAATGCAATATCAATTTATCGATGAAGATGTCGGTTATCGGTAAACATGGCGGGTGTTATGCCGAAATAGATGATTGTGTTATGATTACAGAGCGGCGTTTTGTAATTGAATGATTCCTGAACCGAACGCGCCTTATACTCTGTCATTAGTATAGGTATGTGTGTGCGTGACTTTTTTGTTTTATTTTTTTTTAATTCGTCTTTAGTATTGATGAATCTGCGAAGGACGTAATGTTTGGTTGTGAAATATTTCAATAAAGTAACAATACAATGTTATTAGGTACTCGGTATTCAACGATCTTATTGATTATGGTGTATTAGAGATGGAATTGGTTTGTGAAATGATAAGTTAAGCGATCACTGATTGGTCAATGACAAAGTATTAGGATATATTACTTTGTATAACCATTAGTCTCGTGTTAAGACTTTGGGCCTTGGAGTTTTGGTGGTAACGTGAAAGTGTCATAAAGCACTCTATACTATAGGTACCTACTCTATGCTAGGTATATTCAATATTTTAGTAGGTACCTACCTAAGTATGTTCTGCTTTTATATGAAATCATTTTGAATGCTTTTTATGTATTACCAGAAAAAGATAGCTATATTATCAGATATATTATATATATTACCAGAAATACAGAAAAGGAGCAATGAACACTTTACGTATTTTTATTCTCTGCTAAAATTTTCACAGAAATCGTCAACGGTTTGGCCAGCGCCGTATTAAAGGCAACGCATTGGCTTAGGTAGGTACTTACTGATGGATAATCATCACAGTCCGTGTGGTGACGGAATAAGAATACAATTCCCACCACTCCCTATCTTACCCGTGGGTGATCGTAAGAGACGACTAAGGGATATAAAATGCAAATAACATCGTATGCAAGAGAAGAAAAACTCGAAACAAAACCCTATACCTACCAACACGCCTGACCAGCAAGGTATAGGTCAATTTCCCTTCCATTATGGAGGAGGCTCGAGTCCAACAGTGGGACATACCTATTTGAGCTGAGGTGATGATGAATCATCAAATATTGTCATGTAATTTTTTAATCTCACATAATAGAGCAAGAGCCCCGTAATAGATAATAGATAGTAGTGGTCCAATTCCAATCTTCGTGGTTGCTAGTTATCGCTTCACCTCTGCATGGTCATTTTTGACAAGATTCTATGATCTGACTGAATATCCTATGATCTTACTATAAGCCACATGACTTTTAGTCTAAGCTGACCATATCATCATGCTCTTTGACTTTCATGGACGGATTAAAATATTTTACTGATGGTTTTTACATATCTACTATAGTTCTCGTTTATCTAGTGACTAAAGAGAACTCGACATCATAATTCTACTTCGTCTCTCCTCTTCAGCGAGCCGGTTGGCTCCAGCCGGGGAGTGGCGGCAGCAGTCTCGGGCCTAGGGCCCCCACCTGCGGTTGCAATTCGCCGTTACTATGATTAGTGACGGGTGATCGGGTTATTATCTTAATTGACATTATTATAAAATGATAAAATAATAATAATAATAATGGCCGAGAGAAGGGCTTCTATGTGATAATTATGTAGATGCTGGGGGACCATCGACCGTAAAGAGAACTCTATATTAATGTCTACTTATATAGGTAGATAATAGTAGTAGAAATAGGTGACCAATTAATTCAAAAGAATAAAATATGAATGAGTCATCCAAGTTCATGGAGCAGACCCTTATAATTTAATTTGACCCTAACGCCTTTTCAATTAACAACCATTCAAAAGTAACAACCGCTACTTATGCGAATTAACCATTTAATAGCGTAACATGCCAACACTAAGGATACTCAAAAGAATCACAAACTCATTCACTTAAAAGGAATCATTGTGAAAAACTGCACTTTAGCTGTAATTTACTCGGGTTTTGCAAAAAAAAAGAAGCTATTGTTAAAATACAAAAGGAGACATCACACGTTTGAAATTTAAAATAAAATATAAAATAGTAATAGAAAAGGTGGGAATTGTTTATGCTCCATATGTTACGAGATTAACATGTAACAAATGGTCATTTGTCATTGGCAATACTGTGCGCTTGATTGAGGAAGTCATTTCGAGTCTATCAACGGAAATAATATTTTTTTTACATCCCTTGCGCCATAGGGCGTTATATCCATATCATTATTATAAAATGTTTCATTATGAATGAATATGAAAGTGACATTTGTAAAGCACTATTGTAAACTTATTTTATTACAGGATATTAATTTATGTATTTGATCCATCCATCTCTGTAGCTAATGCTAGATATAAATCAAGTCATCATTCTCCTACTCTTATCTCAATTACTTGGGGTCGATACCTACAATATGTACTCTTCTTTCATAGTACATATTGTAAAAGTTATTGACAATAGTTTTATGACTGACTGCCTGCCAGACGTCAACCCTCCTTGGGAATGTAATTGTTGACCAAACGACATCAGATGATGTTGGCCCAGGTCGATATAAGGCTCCTAGTCGTCTTTTACGACATTCACGAGCAAATTAAAGGGTGGTAGTATATATAGCCGCTACCACGTAGCTCTATAACATTAGAAGAAACTTATTATCTTTTTTTTTATATACCTACATAACTATTAAATACTCGCAGTTTCACTTGTATAGTTACCGTTCCCGTGGGTAGGTATATAATAATACTACTCGCCGCTTATGTAGCTTTCGGTTGGTGAAAGAATTTTTATAATCAGTGTAGTGGTTTAAGCGCGACAGTGTAACAATCAACTATATAATAACAATACCTAATACAATAATTTTTAATACTAGATAATATTTATAAAATATATGAATAATTTATAAGTTTTTGTAATTAAACTTAATAAACTTGACTGCGCAGATGGCGTAGTAGTTAACATACCGACCTTCCGGGCCAGTGTCGTGAGTTCGATTCCTACACAAAACAATACTTTGTTCGATCCACAAACTGTTGCTCTAAATCTGGGTATTAATTGGTCTCCATTAATTATGTGCTTGTAATGTCATCCGCAATATAAAGATTATTTCCTTAATGAAGAGTTGGCGGTCTTTAAAAAAATAAATTAAAAAAAAAACATTTCAATTAAGTATATATAGGTACCTAAACAAAGTCTTATAAATATATTTATCAGTGTATCGACGTTCAGAAATCACAATAAAATTTGTAATCTAATCACACGAAGCAGCGATTGGATATATTTCAAATTAAAACATAAATATAACTCGTTCCGCAATCATTATATAGATAACAAACAAAAAAAGCCATCGAATTCTGACTCCGTCGACACTTAGAGTGGGGTCCCAAGAATTATTATATTTTATTATCCCACAAATTATGCGGCGGCCTGTGGGGTCCGCAAAGGTGTCAGGCCCGACACGTTTATATTACCCCCATTATGAAAAAAAAAATAATACAAAAAAATAAGCTTAAAAGGCACCCGGCGTAGAGGGCGAACGCAGTAAGCTTTTACACGAATTTCTAAACGAAATCGCTGACTAATTGATAATGAATGGTGAGTTTTATTAAATTTGTATCGATGGGGTGTCTATAGATAATTCGCCATATTGGAAAGTAGTCGTTGATTAGTTTCAGCTAATGCCTAAGAATTAATAATTTAATAAATTCAATAGTTGTGTAATTAGATATGTGGTGTGGTGTGGTGAAAGAGAGCATTGGTGTAAAGATGCGAAAGGGAATGCTCCGATGGTTCGGACATGTGGAAAGAATGCCGAACGAACGTCTGGTTAAGATGATATACAATGCGAAAGTGGAAAGATGTAGGTACCGAGGGAGACCGAGACTAACCTACCTAGATCAGATCGGTCATGTACTGAAGGAAGGTGGAGTCAAGAGTCTCCGAAACCGGCGAGCGTGTATGAAGAGAATTATGAATGTTGAGGAAGCGAGTGAAGTATGCAGAGATAGAGTTCTCTGGCACTCTGTTCTCTCTGCCTACCCTGCAAGGGATATGGCGTGATGATATGTATGTATGTATGTAGATATGTGGTAGCGGCTACGAATACTACCAAACCTTACTTTGCATGTGGCTGTAGTAAAAGACGACTAAGAGCTTTATATCTACCTATGCTAACTTTAGCTGATACCGTTTGGTCAATAATTACATTCCCAAGGAGGGTTAACGTCCGACAGGCGGCCGGTCATAAAACTATTGCCACTATAGTCTGTCTAATCTAAGAAGTGCACTTTGACAGCTGTCTGAGTAAGTTGTCTAGGTATGTGAACCAACGGGCAGCGCCGTGACCTCGTCGCTGTCATCGGTGTCGACCTGACGCTGCCGGCTGTTGCGCGAGCGATGGTCGACAGCGTCAGGAATTGGGACGCGGTCGCCGCCTTCTGCGAGGCTGTCATCTCGCAGAAGGAGGCGGCGGAACGGGCCCGGGAGGATTCTCGTGACCCGGGTCGCCGTCCGCGACCGGGGCGGCGCAGGCGCGAATACCTACGCTTGATGCCGCCCTAACCGAGGCTTCGGGGGATCGGAGCGGGGAATTGTCCAGTCACCCGACGCGCCGCCGCCGACCCTCACGCGGTGGCTGGGGCCACCGCGTGAGGGCGACGCCTCGACGGCGAAAGCTGTCGGGGCGTCGACGAGAGAGGAACCCGAGAGGGCATACCGCCGGGCAGACCACCGAAGACAAAGATCGGGTACTGGTGGTCCGCTCGCACGGCGAAGAAGAGATGCTTGCAGGGTGGGTTAATGGGGTTGCGCGCCTGACTTTGCCGTCACCCCGGACCGATTTGGCGGGGTGCGAAAAAGGTGATGAATAAATTAAGTGCTAAATTAGTAGGTACTAAACAAATTTAATTATTTCAGCATAGAATATACTCATCATATTTATTAGGATTAGGTTAATTAAAAACAAAAACTGGCTTTGAAAATAGTTATTTATTAAGAATTACTACTATTATTTGAATTATCAGCGTCGCGAACGTTAATAATTATTTCCTCCTCAATCAAAGTGTCGAAATGTACATCTCTGTCAAAATCTCTATTCGATTAATTGTATGTTTCTAATATTTTTACCGATTATTTGAATATTCGTGAATTGGAAGTTGACAAGCACTACTGTATAGAACGTGATGACGTGACATTGT
Organism: Lymantria monacha; assembly: GCA_905163515.2. Taxonomy (NCBI): domain Eukaryota; kingdom Metazoa; phylum Arthropoda; class Insecta; order Lepidoptera; family Erebidae; genus Lymantria; species Lymantria monacha. Next base: position 8,715,954 of record LR991081.1, on the reverse strand, counting down.
TTGGTCGTCACTAACAATTACTGTTTACCGTGTTATTTCTATTTTAAATTAGTTTTACGAGTTTATCAACATTAGATTATTATTTATTATTGTACAAGAAAGTCACCCGCAATGTTAATTATGTAAATAACTTAATAGTTGTTTAAAATTTCAGATTTAGTGTTTACAATCATGTGTACGTATATGTATGACCGAGGTTATTGTGTATTAGAAAATGAAAAACGTCAAAATGCGCTTCTTAAATTAGATGAACTATAACTTTTGCAATATGTACGAGTACATGTTGCGTCGACCTTAAGTACCTAATTAGGATAAGAACAGGAGAATGATGATGGTTTTTGTAATTATTCAATTATGTATCTATCTAATTGAAAATTGTAATTTATTTAGGTACTTCTGCCGAATTAAAATATTATAAAAATGAGAGTAGAGAACTCTTGTTCTACTTAACTTCTTTTCTACTCTCTAAATACTTAACTATTTTTGTAAATACTTAATTGGCAAACTCGGTAATAAAACCCATAATATGAGGCTTATATCCATAGCCGTTAATAAATTAAAAAAAAAAACTATTAATATGCCATGACATGACATAATATGACATGAAATGACTTTTGGCGGGAATCTAAAACATTATGTGTAGCTTTTATACCTATTATATTCAATATCTTAGTGTTTTAACGTGTTATATTAGATAATTTTGATGGCATTTTATGTAATGTGATGCGACGTAGTTCCGTGTGGTGACGGAGTAAGAATACAATTCACCACCCCCTATCTTACCCGTGGGTGATCGTAAGAGACGACTAAGGGATATAAAACGCATATAACATCTATGCGAGAGAAGGAAAACTCGAAACGAAACCCTATACAACACGTCTGACCAGCGTGGTATAGTAGGTCAATTACCCTTCCATTATGGAGGCGGTCCGAGCTTAGCAGTGGGACATATATGGGCTGAGAAGAAGAAGATGCGACGAAACTACTACTCGAGTGTAGTGTACAACATTTTCGTTTTCCATATATTGTGGCCATAGCACTGTTGATGGCGATGATTTGACTTACTGACGGACAATGACTAATCTGAGGAGACTAAGAATATAAATAAATAATAACTCCACACTGGCAACAATTGCTCGTATAAGTAGCTGAGGAGTTTTGGCGCGAATGTGGAAATGTCATGTCACGCTCTTGTATTATATTCATTTCTTTAGTGTTTTGTGGTGTTATATTGAATAATTTTGCTGGTATTTTATGCAATATGGTACAGTTAAAGTGCTGAAGTGTAGTGAATATGGTATAATAGTGGTTTAGGTGTATTTTCATATTTGCCCAAAATTCCCAAAGAAAATCATTGATTAGGTTATCAGCGCCCGATTAATGGTAACGACTTGACTTACTGACAGACAATGACTATTAAGGCTACATAATTTGAAGAAATGATGAACAATATATGAAAAATAATTAAATAAGACTTGGCTGTATGGGCTTTGATCCCTTTGCCTGTCCGAATGGACGAACAGAACCGAAAAAAAAAATAAGTAGCTGATTGCCAACACATAAAAAGAAGAAGAAGATACATGAAATCACTGATATGTGTGTATATAATCATGCAAGTAAGCAGCTAGTTCTAACAAAATTAAAATCATTTATAGAATTTATAAATGACTTCACTGTGCAGCTATGAATACTACTAACTTATGCATTCCTCGTAAGTATAGAAGATGATTAAGGGCTTTATACTAACCTGGGTCACCTCCATTTGATGCCGATTTAACAATTATATTCCCAAGGATGACTAACGTTAGGTAGGCGGTCGGCTTGCTATTGCCAAAATAACGCAATAAGTACGTACAATGGAAGAAGAGAACATATTGCGTCGCCTCAGCCTCAAGTAATTGAGATAAGAGTAGAATGATCATTAATAAAGTAGGTATTCTTCCGTGTGGTGACGAAGTAAGAATACAATTCACCACCCCCTATCTTACTTGCGGGTAAAAGACGACTAAGGGATAAAATATGCATATAACATCTATGCAAGAGAAGGAAAATTCTAAATAAAACTCTATACCAACACGTCTGACCAGCGTATTGTAGTAGGTCAATTGCCCTCCTAATGTGGAGGAGGCTCGAACCCAGCAATGGGACATATATGAGCTGAGATGATGATAATGAGAGTAGTTATATAAATATAGCCAAGGCACAAGTCAGATTCACAGTCCCATTTTTGTTTTAAAAGAAATTATTTATCTAATATATAAGTTTCGCGGAATCATAATTTTGTAAAAAAACTATTTGAAATGTCATCAAAGTATTAATTTTATACCTTAATTATCTTTCTAATCCTCTCAGATGCAAGGTGCGTATTTTCATCTTTATCTCTCATGTGACGATAGAAAAGGATAGTTGATAGGGCAGTTAATTTAATTATATTACCTCGAAGTATATTTCTCAGCCATCTGTGGAAAAGGTTATATGGAAATGTATTATTATAGTATTATAAGATTATGGAGGATGACATTAAATGGATAAGTATGGAGTTGCTTAATAAATTTTAATAGATTATTGATTAAAAGAGTAAAATAATTACAAGAAGAGAAGGCGATTCATCTTATCATCATCATCTCATACGTTCCTTTGACGGGTTCGCTTCCTTCTTCCCATTAATATATACTTAGTATTTAGTGGGTATTTATTTTTTATTTTATTTTATTTATTATTTTATTGGCCATTGGCCCACGCCCTGTCGTCATTCAAGGCGGTAGGAGGAGGTGCGCATATCTACGCTTCCTCCGCCCTGGCCGCCGGCGGCGGAGCGAATTTGCAGACGCAATTGCCTCGCGTCCCCGCTCCGCCGCCTCTTTTGTAGAGATGACCTCCTCGCAAAAGGAGGCCATCGACGACCAGCACCCGTCGCTATCGAGGATCTTCGAGATGATGGTCGACAGCGACAGGTCCCCTCCAATGACCGCCAACAGGACGTGGCGTTGAGGCCCCCGGGCGGGGCATACCTCCAGCGTGTGGCGTGCATCGTTCACTGGCGCGCCACACTCATGGCACCCTGGGGCCTCCCAATTCTGTGCAGGTACTTACCGAAGACCCCGTGTCCGGTAAGCACCTGCGCCACCCTGAAACTTAGGCTGCCGTGCCTTCTGTTGATCCAGCGGTGGAAATGCGGCGCAACCGCCTCTACAGTTCCCCGCCCTGCTACGAGGGACTCCAGTTCTTCTCTCCACCGCTGGATGACTCCCCTTCGGGCCACTTCTAATGCTCTGCCCGGTCCCCCTATGGAGACTCGCTCGCCGTCGGCCCGCGCCGCAACGCGGATTCGGTAAGCCTCCGCCAGAGCCTCCGCTACTAACGACCAAGGTGGGTCGCCCGCTAACAACGTCGCCGCGGTCCATGAAACCGTACGGTAGCCCCTAATAGCCCTCACCGCCATGACCCTCTGCGGTCTTCGCAAAAGGGCTCTGTTGCGGGCGGTGAGGGACTCCGCCCAAATAGGGGCTCCGTACAGCACCATGGAGCGCACGACTCCGGCGTGTAAACGCCGGCAGGACGACCCGGGACCGCCAGTGTTTGGCAGAAGCCTACCCAACGCCGCGGCCGTCTTGACGAGCCTTGGGACGACCTGGCCAAAGTGTGGCCCGAAATTCCATCTAGAGTCAAGGTGCAGGCCCAGATATCTCATCTGAGCCCGCACCGGCACGGCAACCTCAGACACACCGATGTGTGCTCCTCGGGAGGGGGGGCCTCGACCCGGGCCATGAAATAGGAGGGCCTCGGTTTTCTCCGCCGAGACCCTCAGGCCCAACATGCCGGTCCGGCCCACGACGAGCGCAACTCCCTCCTCTGCCAATCGGGCAGCCCCCTGGAAGTCGGGCCTCCTCGCCGTGACGAGGGTATCATCCGCATAGCAGATGACCCCCATCCCGGGGAGAAGCCGACCCCGTAGGAGCCAGTCGAATCCGACGTTCCACAGAGCCGGACCGAGGACCGAGCCTTGTGGGACGCCGCACTCCCCACGATGGCGATGTATGCGCCTGTCACCTCCCTCCCAGAGCACGTGCCTTTCCTCGAGGTACGCCTCCAACAGCTTTCAGAGATATGGAGGCACTCCATGGTACCGAAGTGCCTCCTTCAACATTTCGTGTGGAATACTGTTGAAGGCGTTCTTGATGTCGAACGAGACTGCCAGAAGAACCTCCTTTTCGGCCACCGCATCGGTGTCCAGAGACTTCAGGGCGGCCCATACATCGATTGTTGACCGGCCGCTCCTGAACCCGTATTGACATCCTGACAGTCCCAGCCCGACTTCCTCGAGGTGCTGTACGAGACGGTCCACAAGCACCTTCTCGAACAATTTGGCCGTCTCGTCCAGCAGCACCAGTGGTCTGTACGCAGAAGGGGAGTCAACTGGGCGACCCTCCTTCCGCAGCAGGCACAATCTGCCAACCTTCCATTGCTTCGGGAACTGTCCGGATCCCAAACACATGTGGAGCAGTTCCCGTAGTTCACCCTTGAGGGTTCCACCTTCCCATTGGGCTCGTAAAAAGCGACTAGGTACGATTGTTCATCCTTGGTGGATTGTGGAACAAGCATGACAATTATAGTAATTAGCCTACTTCATGTGGAATCATACGTCCAATAGTGAACGTCGATTGGTCAATGATGAATGTATGAAAAGCGCAATATATAAAATTAGCGATGTTACCTAGTTGATATTGAGTAGTCTCCTTCGTGATTTTTTTGCCCTATAGAAATAAGTTCCTTCATATATGACGAGATTTTCTTGAGGCTTAGGGCCATTTCTAAGTATTATTCCATTTACTTTTTAATCATTATAATTCTAACCTACCTACTTACTACCTACTAAACAAAATAATTGAGAATATCTCATACATATTTCTTTTTTATGTGATGACTGAGCAAAAACACAATTCACCAAGTCCTCTTTTGTCCGTACATACATACATATCATCACGCCATATCCCTTGCAGGGTAGGCAGAGAGAACAGAGTGCCAGAGAACTCTATCCTTGCATACTTCACTCGTTTCCTCAACATTCATAATTCTCTTCATACACGCTCGTCGGTTTCGGAGAATCTTGACCACCTTCCTTCAGCACGTGACCAATCTAGTCTAGGTAGGTTAGTCTCGCTCTCCCCCGGTACCTACATCCTTCCACTTTCGCATTGTATATATCTTCTTAACCAGACGTTCGTTTGGAATCTCTTGTCCGTGAGTATCGAAATGGACCATCGGGATATTGTATGCATATAACATCACCGTAAGTCAAGGAACACTCACTGATGTCTCCTGTTAGACCTCTCCATGGGGGGATTTATGTGAAGTAACGCTCCAATCTTCTGGGCTCGTTAACCGGTAGATAGTTATTTAGAGGATTTTTTTGATGGCTATTATCTACCTTTATATTTCCAATTTTGTAAATATTTATTTTTTTCCGTGTGGTGACGGAGTAAGAATACAATTTGCCACCCCCTATCTTAGCCGTGGGTGACCGTAAGAGACGACGGGATATAAAATGCATAAAACATCTATGCAGGAGAAGGAAAACTCGAAACATATAAATAATAAGTTAATATTAAAAAGAAATATGAAAGTACATATTCTCAATTTTTACAATCAACCATTAACAATATTTCTCAAACAGTTCTGCACTACAAACATTTCTGATTATCAAAAAGCGATTTCTTATATCATCGACAGTGGCTCATTATTTAATAACCCTATATTTGTTGGGTCCCGAACACCCTCAACATAGAATTACAGACCTCTTTTTGTAAATAAACCGCCGGTTGAACGCAAGGTTATTTCAAAATAAATTGGCGGTCTTTGCGACGAGGCCTTCTACTTTCCATACGTATTAGCAAAAATAACTTTCTGATTATGTTGTTAATTGTGTCAATCTTATAAACTTATTAGTAAAATATAAATCGTTGGACCTACTTATACTTGATTAATAAACCAATCTTGAATACGATCCTAAGTAACCAATGTGGTAAGGCCAATATACTTCCTATTGCGAGGAGGCTCGACCCAACCCATGATAGATTCCTACAATAATATATTATAAATATAAGTATTAACAGCCTTTTCTTTAATCGCCTTATACTTTACACCAATATCTAGGATAAGAGTGGGCCCATAGTGACTTAAATCTTTGTCACTTAACATTATTGACGTAAACTTTTATTTAGCAACGTTTACCCCTATTAATACATCTCAGCTCATCATCATCATCACAGCCCATATATATCCCAATGTTGGGCTCGTGCGTTCTCTGTAATGGGAGGGCAATTAATCTACTATACCGCGCTGGTCAGATGTGTTGGTATAAGGTTTTGTTCGAGTTTTCCCTCTCTTGCATAGATGTTATATGCGTTTTATATCCCTTTGTCGTCACTTACGATCACCCACGGGTAAGATAGCGGTTGGTGAATTGTACTCAGCTCATATATTTTTAAATAATAAACAAGTTTCCTTGTGGAAATTTGCTATCCCACATTGAGATAAGCTAATTGCCATGCTTAAAAGGCATGTTCGTCATCGCATTTGATGTTATTAGTTTACCAAGCAACTGATACTGTGTTTTCATCTGATTCTCAGGTGATTTTTATGACTCTCGTGAACAATTGTGAAGTGGTGATATTCATTGTTTAAAACTTATTTCATCATCATCATTTTGATTTTATTGTAATTATTAATTAATTATAGTCGTCACAGTATGTAGGTATATATATATATATATATATATATATATATATATATATATATATATATATATATATATATATATATATACCTATTGTAAAAGATTTGGCAATAATTTATGACCAGCCTCCTGCCTGACGTCAACCCTCTTACATTCCCAATGTAATTGTTGATCAAACGGCATCAGATAGAGTTGGACCAGGTCGACATAAAGCTTTGTCGTCTTTTACGATATCCGTGAGTAGTTTAAGAGATAGATAATAAGTGATTAAGTATAGAAGATATACAATGCGAAAGTGGAAGGATGTAGGTACCGAGGGAGACCGAGACTCACCTACCTAGACCAGATTGGTCACGTACTGAAGGAAGTTGGAGTCAAGAGTCTCTGAAACCGGCGAGCGTGTATGAAGAGAATTATGAATGTTGAGGAAGCGAGTGAAGTATGCAAGGATAGAGTTCTCTGGCATTCTGTTCTCTCTGCCTACCCTGCAAGGGATATCGGGTGATTATATGTATGTATGTATAAATATATTTCCTAGTATACCAAACCGCCCCCACTCTATTATTACTAACTCATTCATTCGCTCAAAAAAACCTTAATTTTTTTTTTTCAAGATATTGATTTAGATAAGTTAATCGATTTTAAAAATCAATTGAATTAGTTTTTTTTTCGTCCCTTTTAACGGACACAAATAATTATATGTTTCAGAGGCTTGTATGTTTTAGACCCAGGTGCCCTTATTTTTAATTGGTAACTGTTTATATAAAAGGTGGTGTGTGTTTTTTTAGTTATATCCCACTTCGGAAGGGTGGATCCCTTTTGTATTTATTAATTGTGATAGTAGGTATATAACTTCGTATTTATTTATAGAGCGGATATTCACAAGGGCATGTGAATTATTCCATCACAAAGAGCGCCATGTTTATTTTTTTTTAATTTTCAACCTAAAGACATTCGTGATTATTTTTCTATGATGATTTAAATTAGGTAAATAAATATATGTATCATCATTAACCTGTTATATAGGTTAATTAAACGCGTTGGGTTTTATTTCGAGGTTTCCTTCTCTTGAATAAATATTTTTTTTTATAATAGACAATAGGTAGGTACCAGTCTATTATTTGTTATGTACTGTCTATTTATTTGTTTGTTTGTAAAGTCCGCAATGCAAGAATTATTTCTTTAGTGGAGGTAGTTCCTCCTCAGGGAATACCTAATCCTTGTATTGCGGGGGCTTTTACAAACATACATACCTATATATATTTTATAAACTTTACAAACATATATTTGCATAGTGGTAGGACCACGATGTGGACAGTTTTCTGTCAACATCCGCGGGCCGGTCCGTCCGGGGTAGTACCACACTCTCGTAGAGGATTGACGTCTGAGCGGTGGCAGTGTGCTGTTGAGCTTCGTTCGGTGAACTAGAGAGCCGTATGCATTGGTAGGCAGCACGCTAGCCATTGCAAAGGGGCGGCAGTAACAGTTACCATTAGGTGTGGCAATTGCTCGTTTGACACTAAAGGCAATAAAATAAAATACAATTAATTGTCACAAATTACACCCAAACTCTGATTTGTGGGTCGCACAAAGTATTCTCCTGTGTAGGAATTGATCTCGTGAAATTTGGTACGTTTTACTGCATTTTTTTAATATATCACTGCTATCGTCAACTCTTTTGTCAAATAGGTAGGTATAGGTAGAGGTTATAACCACCAAAGAATTACCGTCCTTCCGACTTCCATGTATTTTTTAACCTATAAATGTTCACTAACAGACATCACTATCATCATCATCATCAATCTCCTCTTATCCCAATTACTTGGGGTCAACGCAATATGTCCTCTTCTGCCATACTAAATATTGAGAGTTTCTGGTAATAGTTTTATGACCAGCCGCCTGCCTGACATCAACCTACCCTTCGAATGTAATTGTTGACCAAACTGCATCAGATAGGCACATTTCTATGTAAAATTCTAAGTCGTCTTACGACATCTATGCACACTGTAAAGGTTGTTAGCATTCGTAGTCACCATAGAACTAATCTCATCATTGGACATATAAAATATATTATCATAAGTGCCTCGTTTCAGAGTTGAGAGACCTCAGCGCTCATCCATAGTCCGGACAAAGATGTCAAAACCATCTGCGGCTAACTACACACGCACACAAAAAGTTCCTCGCTTATATTTTTGGCCGAATATACCTACCTAGAAAGACAATCCAGCATCATTCATAATGATTTTTGATACAAAAGCGCGTATTAAACTTTTGAAAAAACAAAAAAACTATTATTACGGATTCCATCGTGTTTTTATTTGAATTTTAATTTCCGAACGTTTCGAACACTTAACAGCGTTCATGATTACGGAAAGACTGTCCTCCTTAGTAAAAAAATAAATAATTAAAATAGTTTTACAGCGCGTTCATTCAAAATAATATTTAAATGCAAATATCTCTACAATCCAATGCTAGCATAAAGTTAAGCAGAATTACCACTTAAACTTATAATTTAATAGACATTAATAGACTCGTTATAAATATTGTTTATGGTCTAAAATGGCCACTTGTCGTATAGTGAATTACCAACGACATTTTATTGCTACATCACTATTCAGTAATAAGACTGAGTTAAACTTCTTATATATTTAATTATTTATACACGAAATATTTGTGAATAGGTATAGTACTTTAGATTTATTACTTTCGGCTTCCGTTTTAAGTCGTTGACTTCGAGATTGTGAGGGAGATAGTTAGGTAAATAGGCACAATATACGTGGGTAAAAAAAAAAGTGAACTTTAATTGAGGTCATTATTGTTGTAACGAATGAATGATTTGGTTCAACTTCACGTTTTTATATCTGACCGTTAGTAATATTCGTATTTAGATTTAAACCTTGTTTATAAATCTCTTTAATGTTATTTTTTTTATATAATTATAGTTCTATTTCCTTAATTTAAATGCTTATTTAATTGCTTAAATAGCGTAGTAATTTGAAGCGGCTACCTCGTATTTTCAGCCTCATGGCTTCTCACAAAGGAAAGTGGTTATTTGTGCCATCTATAAAATATTTTTTCGCTTGGACACTTGAATATGCTTTAAAAAAATTATATTATTTTGCTTGGACACTTGAATATGCTTTAAAAAAATATGAAACAAAAATAATTAACTGAAAAAAGAAATTAGTTTTATTTCATATCCCAGCAGGTCCCAGCTCATGTATCATGCTATGCTATCCTAACAGTGGGACATATATGAGGATATATGTCCCACTGTTAGGATCGAGCCTCCACTATAATGAGAGGGAAATTGACCAAATATTCCACAATAGTCAGACGTTGGTATAAGGTTTTGTGCAGAGTTTTCCTTGTCTTGCGATGTTATATGCGCTTTATATCTTTTAGTCGTCTTTTACCCCCGATAGGTTTGGAGATGGTTAATTGTATTCTTACTCCGTCATCATACGGAAAATATAAACTTTAGAAATGTTTGAAAAGTTGAAAACAAAAGTCATTATGCATTTAAGTTGCAATCTTTTAGTAAACTAGAACGATCGCTGTTGGTTTTTACACCTGCACAACATGTCAATTCTTTATAAAATTTTATGAAATAAGTATAACTGTCCAGCCGTATAATATTATTTTAATTTGTATGTTATTGGACACATACCAAGGTGTATTGTTGCCTACCCTGTTTTATTAAAACACTCGTTGACAACTATTTTAAAACAGCTTTCTATAATGTTTATATTGTCAAGTTGTATAATTGATACGAGAATATTTTTCTTCCCTGTGGTGACGAAATAAGAATACCATTCACCACACCATATTTTGCCAGTGGGTGTTTGTAAAAGATGGCTAAGCGGTGTTATCCTACTTCTATTATTATTACTATTAATATTATAAATGAAGTTTGAGAAGATGGATAGTAAGATTCTTCGTTGAATATTAGGATTCTTACGGAAAAGAAGAGGGTGGTGAAAATTATATTCTGCGTTACCACATGAATAAAAAAAAAATGAATATGTAGTAGGTTATATTCTGTTTATATTTTGTACCTTTATTTTGTTTATTTGTTTTTTTCTATTCTAACATTTTGGAATTTAGACAGTTCACGCTTTTGTTGGTACGGGTTTATTTATGGTACCTACCATAGATTTTAAATGTGAGCAGTTACGCCATTTTATTGTTTCTTAACTTTCAAGTTAGTAGAAGATCCATAGAAAATTAATACGTACATTTCTCAAAATTCTTCTTTAGAGAGGTTTTTAGAAAAAATATTTTATCAAAATAGGCAATGGAGAATATAAGATTAAGAAACTATAAACTAAAGTCATCAAAGCTTAAAAACTTAATTGATATTAAAATATTACGTCCATATTGAGGTAATTCAAGACCCACCATTATGAAAGCGCACCTGCCACAGTTACTTGTGACTACATGTGACACAGGTTTTAAATTGGTCAAGTTTTCGTTATAATATTACAGAATGGTAATAATATGTAATTATATTTCCTTGGCTACATAAATTCCAAGATATCATTGTTAGAACAGAAGCTTTATCACTCCACAATAAATTTAAGCAGTTAAATTTTGCTTGTATTTTGTTTGTGAATAATTAACAATTAAAATGTCAACTTCGTAATAATATTACCTTGTTAACGATAGCTTGTTAACTTTCATTTTTTGGCACAATATGGCGTCTGAGGGTCAACATAGTGAAATTTAATTACTGTCTTACCTATTTAGGTAGGTAAATTCAAAATTAAGATAAATTTATTGACGTAAGAATAATTAAATTCGGCCTACGCTTTTAGGGTCTATAGAGCTATAAAAGACACATAGGTACAATAAAACACTAAACTATTAAATAAAATTTTAGAGCACCAGGAATGTGAAATGTCATGTAGGTATACCTATTTCACATTCCTGTCCAAACTCCTAAATTCCACTAAAGATCGACTTCGACATTATATACAGGGTGCCGATTTTATTACTAGAATAACTAAAACTGGGTGTAGGAATGACGTCATAAAAAACAATAAAGTTAGTTGCAGACTCCTCCTAGCTCTGCCCAATCCCGAGATAAAGTGATTTGTTTCTTATCAAGACAATAGGTTTGCCAGCGTACATTGACCTGTAGGTACATTTCGACCCAGCTGCGCGGCGGTAAGCATAGCGAGAGCGGGTCTATTTGCCTACTAGTTCAATGTCACACGCATGAGTATATGCCTACATCGAACTTCTATATTACAAAGTGTATTGACCGGTTATCATTAGGGCAATTTAATCAAAAATTAGGTACTATTTTTTTTACTGATTTGGATAGTGTATCATGGTCTGATACACCTCCTTCAAGGATTCTACTAATTAAATCGGCAACCTGTATATACGAGTAGATACCTATATTTTTTTTAAATTTAAATGTTACGAATTTTTCGTTTTTCTGGTTGTCAACAAGAGAAGACTCTCTCTCTCTCTCTCTCTCTCATACATACAATAGAAATATATTACCTACGCATAATAGGATAATATATTTATCAACTTAAGTAGGTATATGTAAGTAATATTGCTCTATAAGTTGTGAAAAAATGATTGATGACTATTGCTAAAGTTTTATAAAATAAAAACATAAATAGCGGCATTAAAAAAGAAGAAGTAAAACGCTCGAAATTCTACTTACCTAATATCTACTCATAGGTAGGTACCTACATTAGGTATGTTCTTGCATTTTCCACAACATTGTAGTTTTACTCATCTCTCTATAATTATGTATTTCGAAAACAGGATTAAAAATAAAACTTATTCAATGCCCCTCAATTCTCACAAACGTTTTCTTAAAAAGCCTTTCACCCAATAATCGTGGTTGAATTTATTAACAAAAACGTGTGATCCCTTTATTATGTATGGAAGGACTTTCACAGTCTTTGAGTTAATCAAAAGATCATAATAATCGTATTCTTCCCTTACATCTTGTACATCTTACTCAATACAGTCACGATGTACCGCCATTATAAAACTGGCCTCATTCACTAAAGCACAAAATAAAAATTTTTGTAATGTCTCAAACATTTTTGAAAAGAAGCTTTTTTAAATTATCAATAAATTACTTTATTGTATAAAAGATACAATTGAATATAGATTATTTCTTTTTGGTGGTTTTTTTTTTAATAAAAGTCACGATCAATTTTATTGATTGTAGGTATTTTAAATATATTTTGTGGTTTATTATTCATCACTCTTCGTATGGTGATGAATAAAGAATTCAATATGTCATTGCTAATTACTTTCTCGTGGTTCTCACAAAACTCGATTACCTATGATATCTATCACTAGGAGAATGGGCACCAGCATTCCTCTGGACAATTTGTAACTTCATTTGTAATCGCCTATCTGCTTGGCATGGTTGATATGGCATTATTCTCTCTATATAGAAAGACATATAGCTCTATACGTAAGTTACGGTAAAAATTAATTAGCGAGCAAAAAATTATAAAATATGTAGATACCTATCTACTTACCTGCCGCAATTGTATCTGATTAGGTATCTATTGTCATTAAAATATTAAATTATAAAAATCATTTGAATTGAAAAATATAGAAATATCTCACAAAGGGGATATACCTATTTCTTCTTCCTTTTTGTTATTTTTAAGTATCTAAATAAAAAAAGAATAGTTTTGAACTATTATATCGATATAAAACTTTTTTTTGAGGAGGTGCGATTTACACTTGGCCGCATTATTTTTATCAATTTTGCAGCTTTATTTAATGAAATAAGCTTTATTTAATGAATAGAATTTAATATCTACCACTGACATCGCGTTCTATAGGTATAGCAGAAGTTTATTGAATAACTAAGTTTATTAAGTAGCTAATAACAACAGAAAAAAATGTAACATAATTATTTATTATCTTCATCTCAGCTCATATACCTACCTATGTTCCACTGCTGGGCTTCACAGCCTCCGCAATTGGATGGAAATTTACTTACTATACCTATATCAGGCTGGTCTTGGGTTGGTGTAGAGTTTTCCAAATTTCCTTCGCCTGCATGTTATTTGGCTTGCGTCTCTGAGCAAAACTTATTTTAAAAAACGATATCTAAATTTTGGGTACCACTTAAGGCAATATAAATGACAAATATTATTAATGTTATTCAAATATTTTGTTGTTAATTTAAGTTAGGTATATAAACTTTAAGTTTTAACACATAAAGTCGTTTTACATTCGGTGTTACTTGAAAATTAGGGGTTGTTGGTGAAAACGGTCATTAGTATACTCTTATGATCACCCAAGAGGAAGATAATGGAACAATAATTATATGTATGAAAACAGATATTAATTGCTTTGCAACGTATACATTTACATTGCAACACCGATAAGTTATTAATTAAAGCAATCTATTAATTAACAACAATTTTTCACACACGATAATAGCCGATAAGTGTTGGCGTACAATGTACTTAATTAAATTGTATTTACATGAGGTATGACGTCATTTTACACTCGTACCTACTGCCATTAGTTCAATAGTATTTACAACAACGGTGGATATGCAACTTTTTTAAATTCAGAATATATTTTGTTGAAAGTAGTTTAATTGGTAGTCTTGGTATGGTATTGGTATCTTACCGTGTGTTGAGGAAATAAGAATATAATTCCTCACCAACTTTCTTGCCTGTGGTTATCTTAAAATATAATTGAGGGTTATGATATAAATAAAACCTGTACAAGAGAAGGAAACTCGATAGAAAAACATATACCAACACATCAGATCATTGCTGTATAGCGAAATTCCCTCCTACTGTGTAGAAGGTGAGAGCCCAACAGTGGGGATTATGTAGTAATTAATAAAGATGGAGTCCTAATAATATTATAAATGTGAAAGTATATGAATATATGCGTAAACCGTTGAACAGATTTGGTTGAAAATTGACACACAGACCATTTTCTGAATAGAATATTTTTTATCTCGGTAATGTGTTCCCATGAGATCATTTACTAAAAATTTTATATCGTTACAATCACTTTTTAAAAAGCTGTAGTCGTGGTTCTAAAAGCTAGTTTTCTATAATAATATAATTCTATGCGCCTTTTGCTTAGGATAGATGTACAATTGTCGAATAACAGTAACATTTTGCGAAATCTAAAACACAGCAGGGAGCCATTTCCAAATTGTAAACAGTGAAATACCGCGTCACCAAATGAAGCAAACACCAAAGTAACATCTAAAACAGTGTTAAGTAATTGTAGTTAGTTGAGAAAATGTTTTAGGTCTATTTAGTTTCATAATGTAAACCGCATTCAATTTATGAATAGAAAGCCGCGAAGAATTTAAATATTTGACAGACTATTAGTTTGTGAATTAGTTGAAGAGTTTACTTGTTGCAATAACTCATTACTCACAGATATTTTGTCTATGGATTTAATTCTTTTTTTTCTTTTTTTTATGGCATCTTGTTACTTATACGCGCCATTGTTGCCAGTGTTGAGTTACAATTTTCTTCACGTCTTTAGTCTTCATATTAGTCATTGTTCGTCAGTAAGTCAAATCGTCGCCTTCAATCGTGCTTTGGCTACATTGTTAAAAGGCATCTTCTGTGAATTTAGTGCGCTATCATATACACTACATGCCAGTAGTTCATTTGCGTTACATTACATGTAATGTCATCATAATTGTTTAATATAACACGTTAAAACACTAACATGACGGACAACCGGATGAAAGGTTCTCGAGCGGCAACCACAAAACGGACGACGCGACGTAACGTAAGACGACCCACCATTAGGTGGACTGACGACATCTTATAGTCGTAGGAAGCCTTTGAATACAAGTGGCGCAGAACCGTTCTGAGTGGTATTCTCGTGGGGAGCCCTATGTCCAACAGTGGACGCCTATGGGCTGAAGAATAGAATTAAATTCTTGTAAAAGTCCCTCGCCTTTAAGAATTATTTCCTTAAATAAACTTTAAAAAAATATCACTAGCTCAATATCTCTATTAATATGTTGTTATAATTAAAATATGTAGATATCTATTAATGATTAAATGCAAGACTATACATACACACTCACAGACACCAACACACACACATACGAGCACACGTACACTTTTAAATACGTCACAAATAAGCATCTATAGTCCACTACACACAAACGCAACACCCAACAGGATAGCACACATCCATAGACAAAACCACATCTAAATACGGTAGCATAAATTAAAATAAACAGTCGATTTGCTCAACACAATAATACCAGTACATTCTAGCTATAAATACGCCATTGTTGTTATAATCCCGAGTTGACTAATCGAACGCGCGCACTCAAAGCTGTACGGGTAATAAGAGGTAATAATAGCTAGGGTTTTAAACTTTAATTAAACATGGAGCTACTGGCCGTTTCGTCCAGTATGTTTGTAGTCTATTGATAGCCGAAATAGGGGTGTATTGAATTATGTGAATATGGTCGTAATATTTTTACTCAGTGTTGCTATATAAAAAAAATAGTACTAAGTACATGACAGATATAGATAGTTTCGTATTGAGCGGGATTTTCTTAAATTAAAGAGAAAAATTAACAAATTTAACGGATTTTTTTTTGCGATTATTTTATTTTTAGTTTATAAAAGCCAAGCCAGTATGGTCTACATTAGAAATTTTATTTTAAATAAGTACCGTTGAAAAGTGATTTTTATTATCTGTATGATATTCATCAATCGATACTAGATCAGCATTAATTTCCTTAACTCTTTCTATCTTTTCAAATCATAGATACATGATACCAATGTTGAACACAAGCCCACCTTCAAAATGATAGGCCAGGTATACAACGCAGACTAGACTGATTTGGTATAGCTTTATTTTGAGTTTTCCTTCTCTTTTAGTTATATTGTCATCTTGGCCATTCAATATGACATGCTCATTAAAGCAATAATTGGGACATATTATGTTTTTAATTTGCTAATACAAGGATAATTTGATATTCTGTTAAAACGTAGGTATATAAGACGGTACCAACTGCCTTTTGCCATGGTTAATTTTTAATAATCATTAGGTACACTTCAAAATAATGATACATAAATCATTTTAAACTATTAGATTAACATTATGTTGCAACAGCATATTATATGAAAGTAATGGCGGATAATTAGTTCCAACGATGGCCACCCAGCGGTGCCACATGTGAGGTGACCGGTTTGAAAAAAAGGTGCCAATGATTTTAATTGGATCTTCATAGAAAATTATATAGAATGTTCGCAAATTCCATTCGTAATTTATAGGCTCTGTTCTGACTGTATTTGATTTACTTATACCACTCCAGCAACAATAGCTCGTTTTACTATTAACGATAAGGGAACATCTACTTATATGTTTCCTTACCATGTAAGCTAATGAGGTTTGATCTGCCAAATGACCAATGAAATTGCTTTAATCTGCCAAATGGTACAATTATTTAAATTGATATGTACATATACATTTTAACTCTTGTATTTAATTTTTCTCATAATATAGTTTAACTGAATAAATGAGATTTTACGGTTGCTTGACAGTTCAATCTGAAGTTCATTACTGACACTGTAAAATGCCAGATTGCCATAACCAAAAAAGAATCTATCAATTTATTACAACTATTATCGTTAATATTCTATTAACGTTTTTGAATATCGAACGTCCACCTTCCAAATTTAAAAACAGTAGCTAATAAAATGTAATAGAGTCGGTGATGTTTAAGCGAATCGATTACCGTTTTGCCACGGGCGTGAATCGTAAGTGATCGTATTCAATCATTCGCACATTGGATAGCGCCGTATCATGCAGTAGTGTTGTAGATGATTTTATCGGTTTCACCGTATCGATTGATAGTAAAAGTTTTAATATGGTTACTACTCGTGTTATAGTATAAAATGTATCGCAATCACGAATGAATGTATTAACACTTACTGCAAACGGAATAGGTATCATTGAACGTTGACTGTTAGAGGTGCTTAAATTTCTTTTATTTTTTTTTTAAATTTTATGAAAACAGGTACATCTATATATATAAAAGAAGAAGCTGACTGACTTAATGACTGACATATCAACGCAGGGCCTAAACTATAAGGGTTAGAAACTTGATATTTTGCACAGGTGTTCCTTTTATAACGTAGAGGAGCACTAAGAAAGGATTTTTGAAAATTCACCCCCTAAGGGGGTTAAAAGGTGGTGCAAAGTTAGTATGAAACTTTGCCGTTTTTAAAGTTATTTGAATGAAACTCAGTATAAAGGTTCTTCATTAAGAATCATAAAATACGTGTAAAATATTTTTTCGATAATCATCCCTTAAGGAGGTAAAAAGGGAATGCAAAGTTAGTATGAAAGTTCTCTGATTATTGAAGTTATTTAAATAAAATGTTGTATTTGGGTTATAAGTTCCTAAAAATTATTATTGCCGATAACCCTTTTTGTAAATTCAATCCCTAAAAGGAGTGCAAATTTAGTAGGTATAAAAGTGTTTGTATTTATCTACATTATTTCAATAAAATTTTGTATTTAGGTTATTAGTTTTTAAACATTATAATTGGCGATAGGATATCGCTCAGAGTTTAAAGTGTCGATCGTGTGTCTAGACCTTAGCCTTCCAAAAAAAAAACAGTGTTGTCGCATCAGGGACGGGTGCGACGCAAGCCGCGAGTCCGTGAAGTAAGAATGAGGATGGTAAGCTGGAATATAGGTACAATGACTAGAAGAGGAAAAGAGCTAGCAGATGTTCTGGAAAAAAGACGAGTGAATGTAGCATGCGTGCAAGAGAGAAGATGGAAGGGTATGAGAGCTAGAGAGATTGGAACGTGTTCTAAATTTTTCTATTCTGGAGGCAATGGTAAGAGAAATGGAGTGGGTATAGTGTTGGATAAGGAATTGAAAAAATGTTTGACAGATGTAAAGATACTGAATGACAGAATTATAATAATTAAACTGGTTTGGAAAATTTAATATTGAACATTTTATTAATGCGTATCCCACATAGTGAGAAAATCCATATAGAAGGTGATTTTAATGGACATGTAGGAAGAATGAAAGCAGCGTATGAGAGAGTGTATGGCGGGTGGGACTTAGGGAGGCGAAACGCGGCAGGCGAAACTCTACTGCGGGCTGCGTCAGCCTTCGATTTTGCTGTTGTCAATACTTTTTTTGAGAAGCGCGAAGGTCACTTAATAACACATTAAAGTGCGAACTACAGCAGCCAAATAGATTACTCTCTTCTTAGAAGAAATAACATATGCGCAGTAGAGGACTGCAAAGCAAATACCACGTCAGTCTTAACTTCCCAACATCGCTTACTGTTTCTGGAAGTTAAAATCTCAATGCAAATAGCTAAGTTAGTAGTAAACCTAAGAAGATTGCGTGAAAGAATTTCGGAAGAAAGTAGTTCATAGAATGATTAAGATAAAGAAAAGAATGAAAGAAAAGACTGTAAATGAATGTTGGAATGACATCTCATTACATAGGAATCCCTTACATAGGAAGCCATCGCTTCCTATGTAAGAGAAGTAGCGAAGGATATTCTTGGTGAGACGACGAGTAAAGGAATGATATATAGATGGTGGTAGAATGATAGTGTACAAAAACTTTTGAAAGAAAAGAAGAATGCTTTTAAAGACTGGAAAAGTGTGAGTGTTGATAACTAATGGTGTTGAAAGAGCAAAAAGTATAGCCTATGTGAAATGTAAGAAAAAGAGTAAAAAATATGTCGCAATTGCTAGAAGTATGACACTATATACTTTATCAAACTATATCAAAGCGATGACTATATCAAAGTCTCGGTAGTCTCAATGGCCAGAAAGAATTATACAGTCTATCGAAAGCGAGAGAAAGGAATGCTAGAGATATTGTGAATGTTAAATGTTTATAAGATTGTAATGGTAGAGTTTTAATGAATGATGAAGAAAGAAAATGGTGCTGTAAGAGTTATTTTGAAATTAATGAAAAATGAGAACAACGAAAGTAAAATAGAGATTCTATCGACCAATAATATTGGGTTTGGTAGAGGAAGTAAGTATAGATGAAGTAAAGAAGGCTGTTCAGAGTATGTAAAATGGTAAACAAGTTGGCACAGACAGTATACCTGTACCTGTACCTCTTGGTGATGGATGCTCTGATATCGAAAATACCGAGGGAAGCACTTTGGTGTATGCTGTTTGCAGATGACATTGTTATCGTCAGAGAGGACGCAGTTGAGGTACAGAGCTGATTGCAAAAATAACAGGAGAGGTTGGAAAGAGTTGGCCTTAAGATCAGCCGCACCAAAACTGAACATTTATTCTGTAACTTCAGTGGCTTTTCCCAATTCTCTCACATTGTCTTAGATGGGATATCCCTACCGATTTGCTCTAATTTTAAGTACTTAGGGTCGCTTCTCCAAAACGATGGTAATATTGACCGGAAAGTTAGTTAAACTATTCATGCAGGCTGGATGAAATGGCGACAGGTTTTGGGAGCAAGATGTGATGCGCGGATGCCCCTTAAAATCTACAAGTGTCATTAGATCTGTCGTTATGAATGGATCTAAATGTTTGGCATGGAAAAAGACGGATGAGAGAAGATTGCATTGTATGCTACTGAGACGCGTATGTCAAGATGGATGTGTGGGGTAATAAGATTAGATGAAATAAGAAATTAATATATTAGGGGAATTTAAAAGCGGCATCCGTAATAGAGTAGATCGGGAGCGCGAGATTGTCTTGGTAGAGACTGGTGATGAAGAAAAATGAAAGGCATGTGACAAGGAGGGTTAGCAATATGCTTGTGGATGGACGTAAGAATCGTGGGAGACCCAAAATGAGATGGATGTATTGTATAAACGAGGATATGTACATAAAAGCTGCGAATGCAGGCACAGGTGACAGCTGCAAGAAGTTTGTATAAGGCAAGAACGTGTTGTGCCGACCCCACTTAGCGTAGAGTGAGGGCAGGCAAATGATGATGATGACCTACTTACCCTAAATGACTACCTCAATATCGCAAACGAAGTTGCGGGTAAAAGCTAGTTACAAATAAGTCTTTACTTAGATAATAAAGATATTATCTACTCTGTGTTTTTCATTTATTTGTGGCTTCCAAATTTAATTTATTATCTTCAAGGGAGTTTTGGCGCGAATGTGGAAATGTTATGTCACGCTCTTGTATTATATTCATTTCTTTAGTGTTTTGTGGTGTTATATTGAATAATTTTGCTGGTATTTTATGCAATATGGTACAGTTAAAGTGCTGAAGTGTAGTGAATTGGTATAATAGTGGTTTACGTGTATTTTCATATTTGCCCAAAATTCCCAAAGAAAATCATTGATTAGGTTATCAGCGCCCGATTAATGGTAACGACTTGACTTACTGACAGACAATGACTATTAAGGCTACATAATATGAAGAAATGATGAACAATATATGAAAAATAATTAAATAAGACTTGGTTGTATGGGCTTTGATCCCTTTGCCTGTCCGAATGGACGAACAGAACCAAAAAAAAAGTATTATTTTCAATGATTGTGAGTCTAATTATTTTTCATAATTTTCCATGGAGCTGCTGTTAACTACCATAGGTAATAAAATAGGGCAGCTAATACATTGTTCAAATTTTTTGTAAAATTACAATTGTTTTACAAAACAAATAAGAGCACAATTCCAAATCAACGTATACTAATGCAAAACATAATACAATTCGAGTAAAATTACAAGACATGTGAAGGAATGAAAAAACTTAGGTACTATAGTGAGTTGTAATTTTAGAATCTTTTTGTTATAACTCTACACGTATTGTATAGTACCTAAAATAAAACGGAATTATAGTATTAATTTCTTGTTGTGCGTAAAAACTTCCAACGTTTTTTGTAAAAAAATTGCAGAAATTTTTAACAGTGTAGGTACCTATACCTATACTATTTTATTGTGGTAGGACCACGCTGTGGACAGTTTTCTGTCTACAGCCGCGGGCCGGTCCGTCCGGGGTAGTACCACACTCTCGCAGAAGATCGACGTCTGAGTAATGGCAATGTGCTATTGCGCTTCGTTTGGTGAGCGAGAGAGCCGGCAGCCCAACTGGGGTGGGTTCGGGGTTTGTATTGGTTGGCAGCGGCCTAGCTATACCATTGGCAAAGGTCCATGGGCGGCAGTGACACTTACCGTCAGGTGTGCTGTCTGCTCGTTTGCCACCATAAGCAATAAAAAAAAAAAAAAAAAAAAAAAAACTCTATTCTAATTGAGACATGAATATATTAGAACTAGGTTTGTATATCAGCGTGATTTTCTGCTTCTCGTATTAAAAACATATTTTCATTAATTAAAAGGAGCCAGACTGGGTAATGTAGGTTCTTATTCTAAATCTAAAGATCTATTAAGTAAATCCTCATTTCAAACTTTATTTCTCTATAATAATGATAGGTAGGTAGTAGATACCTATTATATATGTCTGTACCTATATTGCGCGAAGATACCGACTGTTAAGAAGTTTACAGTACCTATCTAAGTGTTACTGTGCTGACACTGAACAATAGATAGCGCTAATTAATTGATACAATGTTAAAAAATTTTGCAATTTTTTTTTTTACAAAAAACGTTGGAAGTTTTTACGCACAATAAGAAAGTAAAACTATAATTCCGTTTTGTAAATTTACTATACAATACGTCTAAGGTTATACCAAAAAGATTCTAAAATTACAACTCACTATAAGCACCTAGTAAGTTTCTTTCATTCCTTCACATGTCTTGTAATTTTACTCGAATTGTATTATGTTTTGTAGATATTAGTAGATATACGTTGATTTGGAATTCTGCTCTTATTTGATTTGTAAGAAAGTTGTAATTTAACAAAAAAGAATTAACAGTGTATATTCTGCAAAGCATTTAATGTCAAAATTAATGTTCTTTAAGTCAATAAAATTTTAAAGCATAATTTTCTGTAAGTTTTTTATGTATTCTAGAAGAGAAAAAGTATAATGACGGTAACAAAGGAAGTAAGTACCTACTCGGTATTGCCGAATTTATATTTTTATACACAATGCTAAATAAACTATTTTGTAAATAGAGGAACTAGTTTCTATCGTCGTAAGCACTGCTGTCACTTTTTATGAATGATAACTTTATATACCTAGTCTATATTAAATGCATTCTATTGTTAGAAACAAAATAGATTAATGCTTCTATTCATCATTTCAGCTCATACACGTCCCACTGTTGGGCTCGAGCCTCCTCCATAATGGGAGGACAATTGCCCTACTATACCACGCTGATCAGACGTGTTGGTATAGGGTTTTGTTTCGAGTTTTCCTTCTCTCGCATAGATGTTATATGCATTTTATATCCCTTAGTCGTCTCGTACGATCACCCACGGGTAAGATAGGAGAGGTGGGGAATTGTATTCTTACTCCGTCACTAGGTACCTACACGGGAAATGCTTCTACCTATTACCTATCTGAAGCAGAATACGTCTTTGATATCAATATATTAGCATTTACAGACACTCACACATACCATGTAGATAATAAACACATAAATTGAAATATAATAAATAATATACACCGAGCTTCAAATATCAAAGCATGTAAGTTGCAGTTTCTGCTCTCGCTACCTAAGCCTATAGCTCTAATAAAAAAAAAATCTTAATAAGTGTTTAAAATAAAAATATTTCTGAACGAATCAGCTTTAATCATTTCAAGAGGCCCAAGTTGATCCCGATTAAGCCATTTCATCGCCGCCCGCGGTCCGATCTTATCAAAGATCCTCTCATTTCCACACTTATTTTAAACACAACCTCTCATTATAGATTAGAAGCGCTACAGACATGAGTTGCGATGTACCTAATTGTAGCATTTTTTAAATGATTATATATAAAACTATTTTTTTTTTTAATTTTTACTAGTGATGTAATTATAAAGCAGATATGAGTTTTAGCGGGAAAGGAAAGTACTTATTATGTGGTGCTCTTGTATAATATTCAATATCTTAGTGTTTTAACGTGTTATATTAAATAAATGGCATTAATCGGCAATGGCAATGGCATTTTATGTAATTTGACGCACAGGAAGTGCTAAGGTAGAGTGAATATGCTATAAGAATGCTCTACATACGTTTTCGTTTTCCACTAACATTTTTTTTTTTGCTCTTGGTGGCAAACGAGCAAGCAGCACACCTGATGGTGAGTGTCACTGCTGCCCGTGGACTTTTGCTATAGCAAGGTTCGAGCTAGGTTACTGCCTACCATTACAAACCCATCCGGTTAGGCTTCCGGCTCTCTCGCTCACTGAACGAAGCGCAATAGCATATTGCCATTACTCTGACGTCGATCTTCTACGAGAGTGTGGTACTACCCCGGATAGACCAGCCCGCGGCTGTAGACAGAGAACTGTGAACAGCATGGTCCTACCACAAATGTGGTAGGAACATGAGAATTCCCAAAAGGTACCTTTAACAGAGTGGCCATGGCACTATTAAAGGTGACAATATGAATTAGGTACTTACGGACGATGACTTTAAGTTAATTTATAAAGCAAGATTTGACTTAAAGTCCTTAGTAACCAAGCCATAAACGCCAAGAAAAAAAATATTTGAAGTTGATTATTTTTAACGAAGGCTGTCGTTTTTATCGTTTTTAACGACTCATAAGATTATTTTCTATTGTATCGTTCATAATAGAAGGGAAATTGCTATAAGTATCTACTATTAGTTCCTACCTATGCTTATAATTAAAATCTGTGCGGTGACGGAGTAAGAATACAATTCACCACCCTTACCCGTGGGTGATCGTAAGAGACGACTAAAGGATATAAAAACGTATCTATATAATATCTATGCAAGAGAAGGAAAACTCGAAACAAAACCCTATACCAACACGTTTGACCTACGCGGTATAACTAGTAGTTTAATTTCCCTCCCATTACGGAGGAGGCCGATCCCAACAGTGGGACATATAGGTATGGGCTGTGATGATGATGATGATAATTAAAATTTTCTTGTAAAATATGATCTGTCACATTTCAGGTACCTAATAAAAAAGTTCTGCAACGAGAGTATTGTAAGTCATTATAACGTAGGTAGATATATTTAGATAAACAATGGTTAAATGTGTTGTGGTCATTCGGTTGTCTTCATTTTCGTCACTGGTGGATGTGCGGGTTCCATAATTATTTAAATATAATCTGTTTCCGTTCTTATATTATAAGACACTAAAACAGAGCAGAGATTTTGTTCTTATTTTGTATGTTTCTAAAGTTTTTTTTTATTGCTTATGGTGGCAAACCAGTAAGCATTACGCTTGATGGTGTGTTACTACAACCAATTGACCTTTGCAATATCAATGGTAGAACTAAACTGTTGCTAACCAACCCAAACCCACTCAAAAAGTTCAACAACCGAATCTCTCGTTCACAGAACGAACCATAACAGCACAATGCCACTACTCAGACGTCGATTTTCTGCGACTGTATCGTCTGATCTGTATGGTCTGGTAGACCGTACAGACTGCGGCTGTAGACCACAGGACCGCAGCTGTAGACAGAAAAACTGTCAACAGTCTGGTCTTATTGCTATCGAATCAAAGTTAAAAAAAAACCTCGCAATACTAAGATTGTTTCGTTAATGCATGGTGTTGCCATTAAAAAAAAAAACAAGATAAATTGTCATTATTTAGCCTGACTTATATCAATCAACCGTACGATAATTTGATTATGTTCAAAGAATAATGAAGTAAGTGACTATAAACATCTTGAAATACGAAGTAATTAGAAAAAAAAAATATTTATTGCGAAAGCCTTAAAGTTTAAGCTCCGTACATATCTGATTAACCTACATACACCTATCATCAAGATTTATAACTTCAATCGGTTGTCCGTTCAATCTTTATCCCTGAACCCCTTTAACTTATCAAAAGATCCGAAAGGATATTTACACCAAACTTCAACAGTAAACTTTTCACAGCAAATTGAGCTCTATAGTATAATAATTTTAAAAGATATGGTGACTGCAGATTGAAATTTGTAAGGTAGATGAGAGAAGCTGTGACGAATGGGTAGGAAATCGCACTTAGTGTCAACAGTTTACATCAATCGTTGTTTTCTATGTCCGGGTTGGTGTATAGCGGGCCCTTTGTTCTTAATAATGGAGTTACACGCATCGTTTGACAATAGCTGACTTTCTTTGTGAAGTTTAACGCAATTTTGGGACCTCTTGAAATTGTTTTAAGCTTAATTTAATTAGCATTGTATAAGCTAAAATTTATTTATAAAAGGTAGATTGGTTTTACTTTAGGTAGGTAGGTACTTAACCAAAGAGGTAGGTAATTAAAATCTGAGTTGCAATCTCTGATCTAACTAGTAACCTAGAAAGAGACGGGAGAACTCTAACAGAAAAATCTTAATAGGCATTTAAAATTAAATTATTGAATTTATAAACGAATGAGCTTTAATCTTTTTCAAGTGGCTTAAGTTCATACCGATTAAAGCATTTAATCGCAATAAGTAAGTACCTAATTCATATCTATGTCAGTATTCTGTTCCAAAGGGGAGCACTCTCACGGTGGATTACACCCTATGCTATTGTAGGTACTCTCATCCCAGGTGGTAGGTTATGCTACACCTAAGCCTCCCAACAAATGAATAAATAACTTTAATAAATACCTACACACTATTACAAACGAATCATTTTAAACAGGTTAAACCTTAAACCAACACGTCTGATCATTGCTGAATAGTTCCTCCTACCTACCTACTGTGTAGAAGGTGCGAGCCCAACAGTGGGAATTACGTAGTACCTACCTAATTAAGAAAGATGGAGTCCTATTAATATTATAAATGTGAAAGTATATGAATATACCTATATAATAATTCCGTGTGGTGACGAAGTAAGAATACCTACTATTTACCAACCCCCATATCTTACCTGTGGGTGATCATACGAGATGACTAAGGGATATAAAACGCATATAACATCTATGCGAGAGAAGGAAAACTCGAAACAAAACCCTATACCAACACGTCTGACCAGCGCAGTATAGTAGGTTAATTTCACTCCCATTACGGAAGAGGCCCGAGCCCAACAGTGGGACATTTATGGGCATTATTATATGATGGTGGGATTAATTCCAATAAAAACATATTAGAAATTCTTAAGAGAGACGTGGCTTTGCACAGTGGTGACTTGGCTGTATTTTATATCGTTAAAGGCCATCAACAGATACAATTTTGGTTATCTCGCTCGGCCATCACCAATCAAAATAAAAAAATAAAGTCATTTATACTCTTACAATAATGTCAACTGATTGTCGCAAGAAAGAAAGAAGTAATAACCATTATCTATATTCTTAGTACGTCACAATATGGATAACCACCGATACATTCCAATAAAGACCCCATAAAAAATCCCATCGTTCATCTAAAATAGCGTATCGCGACTTGAACAAAGGTGTACTAATTGCCGCGCGATCTCGCGGTATAGCGGTGAAATTAATCAACCGGGTGTGTACCTGCCTAATATAAACGTCGCGGGCGGCGCGCTTTGAACTCGTGCGCTCTCCAATTAGCGATCGCCGCCGCCTTTGGCGCTCGCCGCCTGCTTTGTGCCGGCCGCCCTGTGTCGTCTCGCTCGTACGTTGTACGTCTCGCTCGCACACCCCACCCGTCTCCGTCAGCCGATGCCATTTGTTTCGTTTTACTTGTTTTATTAAGGCTTTTGGATTTGTTTCAGGTTTTAAGGCTTTTAAGGTTGAGGGCTAATGTTATTGTACACAGACTGCGGTTCATTTGGTGATACTCTATTGAAATTTTGTTGATAGATCATAATTTTAATTAAGGTTTAGTTTAAAGTATAGAACTTTAATGTTGATGAAACCATGTGCGTTTGAACAAGTCAATGGTAGGTTTTTAGGTCCGATAAAACTTTCGAAAAAGGATGCACGATAAATTTTGGTATCTACAGCGATGGATTTTGTTTGACCGTAGGTATCCTGTAAAAAATACATAGGTATACGAGTTTCCGAGACCTATCATTATACGAGTATTTCAAATAAAACTGTTTCTACCAAATCTATCGCGTTTATATTTGATTTTTAATTAGTCGACGTTTGCAACACTACAGCATCCATGGTCACGGGAGTTCTTCCGTAACAAACGCAATAAAATCTGTAAAAAATTCATATTTGTAAGTAATAGATACTCGCGAAAACATCAGGAATCATTAAGCAGATACGTAGGTAGGATCTGTATAGGTATACAATTATGTTTTATCTTCAACCTATCAATATTAAACATTGACGTCCAATGAATTAGGAGGGAATATATCTTAGGTACTTTTTCCATCACCTTGGCTAGACGAGCTGTCATAACATTTTGTATTCAATTTCCCTTCTGATGCAGTGATGTTATCTGATTGTATCTCTTAGTCGCCTTTTACGACACCAATGAATAGTAATCTTACACTATCATGACATGATATGTTATGACAGTGTACCAAAGAACTGCATCTATGACTTAAGAAATCTAATCACTATAAAAGTAAATATATACCTGAATGTCTAACTCCTTACAAATCTTTAAAATGTAACTTTAACAATTTCGGGATCGATTCCTGTGCGATGACCTGTCCGTTGTTTTACACGCGACCACGACGAATCACTAACGTGAAGAAATTAGTCTCGGAACCCTAATGGGTATCTGATACAAAATATCCGTTATAGCAATCTTTTAAAATCCATTTATTGTTTAGTTAATGATTGACTAAGTTTTGTTCATGCCTTAGACCACCCTTGCGGTTGAAATTATTATTTTAACAGTAGGTATTCAGTCCGGAATATGATTTTTGGCCGTACCTACGAGGTGCTTACCACGTTGCGTTGTTTAAAAAAAAAAGGTGTAGATATGTACCTACACGCGTTAGAAGTATCGTCTTTGGCGTAACAAGATAAAAATCTTTTCAAAAATTTTCTCTTTCGCCTTATTCTACGTTTGTAGAAAAAATTACACTAACAATAGAAAAAAAGGTAATTACCTACTACATTGAAAGTTTTATTATAACTCATTATCTAGTTAAATAAAGTTTATTTAAATATCACAAAATAAATAAATATCGTGAATACAGTTGTCAGTTCTCACGCAAACATAGGTACGAAGATGTCCTTACTTTTACTTTGCTGGTTGACTTTAAAAAAAAAAAAATTTTTGACTTGACTATAGCTAACTTCAGGGTGTCGGTTTTTCGTGACGGTGTGCGCGCGCATCGTAAAAATTTACTCCCATCATTTTTCCCTAAAGCGCCAAAAAAAGTATATATAACTTCAAAAACTAGTCTTCAGATATTGTCAAAGATAGTCTCTTTGAAGAATCAATCACGATTGTTTAGTTAGTGACCTGAAAGTCTTGCTTGCTTAATAAAGAAAGTCAAAATGGCAACTTAAACATTTAGCTACTTTTGAATAGCCTAACAGTATTTACTTGCCGCTACCATAACGTCATTGTCTCTTTTTTCACTCAGCTAAAGCAATTTCTATAGATACCTAGATAGCTATGCATCTCAAAATTTCATATATTATTTTAGCTTTAGACATATCATAGCGTTTAAAGTTCTTGACTGTAATTTGAAAGCACTTACGTAATAACTTCTTACAAAGAAATAAGTACCCAATAGTTTAGATTAGCCGACGGAGGTTAGAAGAAGGAGTTTTCCTTTTCCTCATAAACTCTCGTCAGTTTTCGATCAAAATATCATGTCGCGATCCGTTAGTTTGCTGTTAGAGTCGCAAAAACTCGATGAGAAAGCACTCGGGTAGTGGACACTAACAGTCACCTGGGACGCTTATTTTGATGTTAGTAACTGCGATCATCGGACACTTCATATGACCTTTTTTATAGATCTAATTATAGTTTAGCTAAAATACAAAAAAAAAAACAGGCACAGCTATTGAGTACCTACCCTAAAATTTTATTAAAGAAATCGATATCAAATATATTTAAAAAACCGGTCTTCAACTATCTTCTTTTCTCAAACATTTCGTCAAAATAAGCTGTAGATACATCTTCTAGTACTCCACATTCAATAAAATTAGTCGATGGAATTTTTAAATTAAGAATTTACCATAAACCGATTTCAAAGAGTCTGTGTTGAAAATAGACGCTAGGCTATTAGTTATTTGTCGATTCATCTTATTACTGGAATTGAAAATTTAAAAAAATGGGTTATAAATTGCATGCCTATTGCTGCTACTTAGTAATTCACAGAATGAACAATATAATTATACACTTATACGAAGATCGTGCGTTTCTGATCATGTGGTTATAAGGTAACCTATATTCTTAAAATGAAAAAAATGTTCGCATTCCCGTAATAAATTTTAATCAATTTCATACCAATACTTTCAGCTAGCGTATCAATTGAACGATATTGATTGATTTATATCATTTTGATTGAATTCATTATTTTAAATTTCAAATTGATTTATGGAAAACAAAATAGAAGAAGCATAACATTTTTAATAACATGCCTTTATTCTGATATTAAAAGTACGAAAAAGTTAAAAATAATCAATGTACCTAATGGTTGACCAGCACCAGATAGCATTATATTGGAGTTGAACCATGTCGATGTAAAAGCACTTACTCGATTTTTACGACACGAAATATTAGAAGTAGCCTCCATCAGACAGCAACTGAATTCTAATAATAAATTTTAATATTTCCCAAATGAATTCCAATATTGATATCTTGGCGAGATCAGCAATATTACCAAACTAACCATGGCAGAGTATCTAGTAGATTTATCGCAGAGAATGTGATTTGTGCTTTTTTTTCTATTGGCAATCAGCTACTTATGAGCCATTTTTAGCAGTGCTGAGTTACAGTTTTATTAACGTTTTCAGTCTCTTTATGTCATTGCTCGTCAGTAGCCTAGTGTAGTCATGGCACAGTAGTTGCTGACGATTTGACCTAAGTCAAATCGTCGGCAACTACTGTGCCATGGCTACACTATTAATGGCATCTTTTGGGAATTTGGTAGAAACATTTTATATCATATTTACTACATCCCAGCCATTCCCAGCAGTTACTTCGCATGAAATTTCATAAAATGCCATCAAATTATTTAATATACCTAACACTTTTTTTTTTGGGGTGGGTTACGGTCGTCGCGTTCCTCGCACCACTCTGTCCGGGGTGACAGAGGGAGACCTGAAACACTCATGGCACCCTGGGGCCGCTTCTCTCCCAATTCTGTGCAGGTACTTACCGAAGACCCCGTGTCCGGTAAGCACCTGCACCACCCTGAAGCTTAGGCTGCCGTGCCTTCTGTTGATCCAGCGGTGGAGATGTGGCGCAACCGCCTCTACAGTACCCCGCCCTGCTATGGGGGACTCCAGTTCATCTCTCCACCGCCGGATGACTTCCCTTCGGGCCACTTCCAGTGCTCTGCCCAGTCTCCTAGACTTGCTCGCCGGCGGCCCGCGCCGCAACGCGGATTCGGTAGGCCTCCGCCAGAGCCTCAGCCACTAACGGCCAAGGTGGGTCGCCCACCAACAGCGTCGCCGCGGTCCAGGACACCGTACGGTAGCCCCTAACAGCCCTCACCGCCATGACCCTCTGCGGTCTTCGCAAAAGGGCTCTGTTGGGGGCGGTGAGGGACTCCGCCCAAATAGGGGCTCCATACAGTGCCATGGATCGCACGACTCCAGCGTATAATCGCCGGCAGGACGACCCGATGACGATTCCAAATTTATATTAGGCACATTAAATTTCGTGCTTTTTAAATCACGTAAATTTTAAAAATATTGAATATAATAGGTCATTCCCGACATAATACGTCCTCGTGCTTTTTACTTTCCAGACAAATGACAGTTCAACATAATAATAAAATAACTGCGAACGGCCCACCCCAAGGCTAATAAATCTCGCGAGTATCACTTTTATTTTGCATAAATAAAACTAAATTATAACTGCCCTTTACATCGACCAGTAGCCGCCAGATAATATTGTAACCAATAACAAAAATAAAAAATAAAAAAGTGTAAATGTTATGAGAAAAAAGGATGTATATCAAAGCCGTGCCGCGGTCACGTACAGCCACGTTATGACGAACAGCGGGTGTTAGTGCCTCTGCTTGGCGAGAAATTAAAAAAAAATGTGCTCGATTAAAATTCGAATGAAATCGAATAGATTTACGAGATTATAAATCCTATAAAAAGTAGAACGAATTCGCTAATCTTAGACTGACGGCGGATAGTTACGACGCGGACGGTAGTTCTGAATTTCCATTAATCCTTATTGCGTTAAGCAATTTATGGATTGTGCGTGTCCTATTAACCTATCAACAGTAAAAATTTATAAGTAACGTAATAAATGTCCCACAATTCATCGCTACTGGACTTGAACGAGCTCTAAAACATCTATATTGTTTATGTATGAAATAAATAAAATTTTCAAGATTGAATTTCTTAAATCTTATTTATGATAATTTACTTATCAACTAAATATACTATAATACTGATACAACTTTACATTTTTGTAAAGTTTTTAAATGTGAATACTTTGACAACTAAGTACCCGGTCACTAACACCGGGTAACGTAGTTACCCGGTGTTAGTGACTTTCGTTTTTATCGATAGGTAGTGTTGAATGAGACAGCTTAATGTTATTATACAATAATGTATGGAACATTATTATCTAGTAATAAATATGCAATAGAATGTTTGGTAGTAAAACAACAAATACACACAATACAAAAAATATTATAAGTGCGAAAGTTTGAGAGTAAGAGTGTGATAAGAGATAAAAGTGAGAGGATGAGTGATAAGAGTGAAAGTAAGAGAGTAAGGAGTTGATATTTATTGTTATTTTACTGAAGAATTACATACAATACAAAATTACATACAAACAAGTGCATTCTATACAAAAAAAAATTAAGTACGAAGTTTGACAGGGGTGTGAGTGATAAGAGTAAAAGTGAGAGTAATGAATGAATTTTTATTTTTGTTTCACAGAAAAGTTATCGAACATAAAACTATAGGTACAATAGCTTATACAATACTGTTAATTGTGTAATTGTCTTAATAAATCTTAAATAATTTAGTAGAATTCCTATAAAACAATGGTCTATTATTTTAAAGGAATCAATCACTCGTTGACAAGCGAGTATCCCTGTTCGGTTGATTTACACTGTAAAGTAAAGTAAGTACCTGCATGCAAAACTTGACAGGTACAGCAGATTTTCTATAGACAAATATCACAGTTATAAATAATCTATAACATATAATGTAAAGCTATTCATGATCAATGTATATCAAGTTATATTTTAAAAAGAGACATGTCTGTTGATGTCCAGTGTTCAATCAAGCACGCGGTGGCTTCGTAGCCAACAGCTTTGAGTCGGCCATTGTAGACCTACCCACTTATCAGAGTGTTTTCCATTGATTACGACACATAATTTACTAAATATAAATACTCCATACCCACATTTATCCCATTATTAGGCGCTCGTCTACTCCAAAATGTGAGTGAAAATGTTCTCCAATCCTATTCTGGCCAGACGGGCTACCATATGGCTCGAATGTTTCTTTTCTGGCAGTGGTATTTATTAGAATATTTAGTTGTCTCTAAGACCTCAAGTAATTGGAATAAGATTAGAGTGATGATGATTCTGCTCATAGTTACAGAAATAGTTCAGTAAATAGAATTGTAAATCATTACCTCTTTGTTAAGCCTTTAAAAAAGAAGCAAACCGTAATGGTTTCTGTAAAATTAACTCTAAATTATACAACTATATTAATAAATAAGGTCAAGGTAACAAGTTTGGTCCATCGAATACAAAAAAATCGATACCACTGATCCGTCCAAATGGCAATAAAGAGACAGCACGGCAGGTTATTGGGTTGCACACTGTTCCTTCCGCCGCAAGACTGTTTGGACCTGGTGAGACCGACCAAAATAAAAATGAAACGCTAACGAGGTTACGGATGACACATACCTTCAAATATTCAAAACATAAATAAAATTTCATTAAGCAATTACAATATAGACGCATCCGAGATTGCCGAATTTCCGACACTGGGTAACATTGGGACGCGCACTCCCTTTATAAAACGCCGCGGCTATTAAAGAGCGATTAAGCCGGTCGAGACTATCTGGCTCCCACTTTCGATTTTACAACTGTCTAAACTGACACCTGATTCGTAATCAACGTGGATAAGGAAATGTAGTGTATTAAAGTGTTTAAACTTAAGTATTAAGTGACTCACATATGGTGTATCAACCAAGTCAAAATTAGTAGGTAGACCTACAGCAAAACATCCGAAGTAATCCTTAATTTTTGGGTTCTAAAGTTTGAAGGATACCAATATATATTGAACCACTATAGTGTTCTTAGACATTTTTTGCTTTAGGTCTTTGTTGCATTTGACCTATGAATTATAGGGCCAGAGCCTCCTTGGTAATGGGAGAGGAAATTGACCTACTACACCATCCATCCATCCATTCATCAGCCCGTAAACGTCCACTGTTGGACATAGGCTTCCTCACGAGAATGCCATTCAACACGGTCCCGCGTCACCTGTTACACCACCCTTGTCAAATGGGTTGGTATAGGGTTTTATTTAGATTTTACTTTTCATGCATAGATGTTGTCAGCATATTATTTTCATTATTCGTCTTTTACGATATTCACAAGAAACAAAGATGGTGTTGAATTGCATTCTTACTCCGTCACCACGTGGAAAAAAATATTTATTATCCTTACTAATATTACAAATGCGAAAGTAACTCTGTCTGTCTGTCGCTCTTTCATGCCAAAACTACTGAACTAATCTAAATGAAATTTGTTACACAGATAGTCTAGAGCCTAATGCAAAAAAAGGCATGTAAAGGGGGATGAAAAGTTGTAAGGAATTATTGTCATTTTTAAAGCCAGAAGTTTGAAACTTATTTTTAGGCTATTGATTAGATATAAATAAATATGACATTAAAATTTCGTAATAAATTTACCCTTAAGGGCTAAAATAAAAATAGGAAGTGAAAAACTTTAGAAAAGTAACCTTTTACGCGGGCGAAGCCGCGGGCAGAAGCTAGTTCTTAATAAAAAAAAATCTGCGTGGTTTATATATTGTGTGTTTGTAAATAAAGATTTATTTCTAATCGCAATTAATCTAGATTTTCACAGAAAACTTTGTACTTAGGTATGTTGCAATAATCAATTAAACCTATTAAAATCAGACTGTATAGGTAAACCGTGGCATTACGAGTATAAATAAACGTGTGAAATGCAAGAACAGTGAATTATGCTTTTAAATTAACTTTTATTGTGTCTTTATATGTTGACATCAATATCTCTTTTCTATTATTTAATTGAATTATAGGGTACAAGTCATTTAGAGTACTACACTCATTTGCAAAAAAAACGGGCGGTTTTGATTTTCATTCATATTTAAAAAGATACAATACCAAAAAGGTTTCAATCGTTTGTACACGTTACTGGCCGGTTTTAAAAATGCTGTGGTATTTAAAAAAGTACGTTCTAAATTCAATTTTTCATTTGATGTTCATTTTTACAGAAAACCCCTTTTTATCCTACATTTTTGGCGCGAAGTTCCAGAAGTTAACATCGACTTTCATAACTTTTATTCAATTTTTATCGATTAATTTCATATCCTTGACTGTCAAAGCTTTATTTAATGCTGTTTGGCTGTATCAAAAATGGTAGATAAAGTGGTAAAAGCTACCAAAATTATCGCGCTGCTTGAAGAGGGTTGCAGCCAATGTTTCGTGGCTAGGAGGCTAAATGTTAGTCGCTCGACAGTCCAAAGGACCTGGCAGCGATATCAGGAGACTGGTTCCGTCGAGAGAAGGCCTGGTTCTGGAAGAAAACCATGTACCCAACCACGGGAAGATCGTTTTCTTGTGAGTCGCGCATTGAGAAATCGCAAATCTTCGTATGTGGATCTTAAGAACAACCTCCAAGAAGTAAGAAATGTGCATATTAGTCTATGGACGGTCAGGAGGAGGCTTCTCGCTGCCAATATACGCAGTCACCGCCCGGCCCGCGGCCCCAAATTACTCCGTGAGCACAGAGTTCACAGGCTTAGGTTCGCTAGAAATTGTGAATCATGGACTCAAGACGATTGGAATAGGGTTTTGTTCTCTGATGAAGCCAGGATATCTCTGTTCGGTGAAGATCGACGTCGGCGAGTGCTAAGAAGACAAGGAGAACGCTTTGCAGAGGCATGTTTCGAAGAAATCACACCTTATGGTGGGGGGGCTCTGTTATGTTTTGTGCAGGAATAAATTCAATGGATCGTACAGAGTTAGTCTTCATTGAAAACGGCTCACTGACTGGGCATCGATACATAACGGAAGTTCTAATTTCTCATGCACAACCCGCATTGGCCGCTCTAGGTGAAGACTCGATTTTTATGGACGACAATGCTCGCGCCCACCGATCCCGCGATGTTAATGCGTATGTGCAAGAGGTCGGCATTCGTCGTTTGGCTTGGCCAGCTCGAAGTCCCGACCTCAATCCCATAGAGCATGTCTGGGACGTTCTGAAACGGCGTGTGAGATCAGTACACCCGGCTCCGCAGACCATCAGAGAGCTGAAGAATGTGATTACTGCGGAGTGGGAACGTATTCCGCAAGCAAGTATCCGGGATATACTCGCTAGCATGCCCAGACGAATTCAAGCTGTGATTTTAGCTAGAGGGGGTCACACTCGATACTAAACATTTATCTGCTTTTACTTTATTAAAGAAAAACAAACAAAAAAACTTTTTTATTTTTACTTCATGAGCATATGCACTACTAGCGAATATACACTACTAGCGAGGTTTAGCATTATTTCCCATAAATTGTATCTAAATTTTATGAAATACTGATGAAAACGATTATTTTCTTATTAATTTACCAAATTGTGTGGATAAAACTACCTATAATTATCAAACAAAGAAATATTAACATTTGAAATGGTTCATTGCTTAGGTGCCCGTTTTTTTTGCAAATGAGTGTATTTTGACTGTCAGTGAAATAACTTCATTTTATAAAAAATCGTTTTACATGTTCGAGTATTCATTATTTACCCATTTGGCATAGTTATAGTATTTTGTTCTACTTGTATACATTCCTTTTTCGTCTCAATAATATCTAATAATAATTAGTTAATATTTGTTTCAAAAGATGAACGGTATAAAATTTTGATTAATAACATCTATGTATGTAACATACATAGAGCCTCACGCCTGTTTCTCAGAGGGGTAGGCAGAGACTACGGATTGCCACAAACCACGATCCTGACATACCTCCATCGCTTCATTCTCGCTCATCACAGGATGGATTTCAATATCTATATATATATATATACATATATATGGAATATATTCCATATTAAAGAACAATATCAAGTAATCATTAGGTGTCCCCATAATCTACTACTCTCCTAAGCAAAGTGATAAAAATTTTCACTTTACCTACTAAGATTTGCTTGGATCTCTAATTTAGCGGGATAGGAACGACTGTCATTAGTCAGGTCGTTTTGTTCCTCATCAAAAGTAAATTGAATATCTATAAAGACGCTTGCGACATTAAGATTCACTGTATCATTGTTGAATTTATTTTTAACTGCTGCTAACTAGATGTTTGGAACGTTTATATTACAGTAAAATGGCATATAAACGATGTACTTTTTGCATATAATAATATATTACATTTATTCAATAATATACTCTGCCATCTTTATTACTATTATAAGTCTGAATTGTTTGTTTTTATTTCTGTTATTTTGTTCATTATAAACGCATTAAACTCAGGACCTACCAGTGAGTCCACAAAATTTTATTGTGACTAATTAATAGCTTGTATATTAAGAATGTTTGTAAACGTTGGAAAAATAATAGTGGTAGCACCACGCTGTTGACAGTTCTCTGTCTACAGCCGCGGGCCGGTCCGTCCGGTGTAGTACCACACTCCCGCAGAAAATTGACGTCTGAGTGATGGTAATGTGCTATTGGGCTTCGTTCTAACAAGCCCAACAAGTTGGATTTGGGGTTTATATTGGTAGGTAGCGGCTTAGCTATACTCCTGGTATAGAAAAGATCCAAGGGCGGCAGTAACACTTACCATCAGGTGTGCTGCTTGCTCGTTTGCCACCATAAGCAATAATAAAAATCTAGGGTTATTTATTTAAATTTAAAAACCGTAATGAAGGAAGGTGGAGTCAAGAGCCTCCGAAACGCGCGAGCGTGTATGAAGAGAATTATGAATGTTGAGGAAGCTAGTGAAGTATGCAAAGATAGAGTTCTCTGGCACTCTGTTCTCCCTACCTACCCTGCAAGGCATATGGCGTGATGATATGTATGTATGTATGTAAAACGCGTAATGTATAAAATCTGCAAGGATGATTACATATAGGTACCTACCCCGGACGGATCGGTCAAGGTGCGATTATACCACAGCCAAAAAAGGGCAATTAGATATTGTTAATTTTACATGTAGCTAAAAATAATTAAATATCTATACCGGATAGGAATACAATTGTGACTGTTAAGATCTAGCTAAATCTCTAATAGCTCTGTTAATAAAATTCTATACACCATATTAAGTAAGTAATATGTATAGTAGCAAGTTTAGTAGTTTAGCTCCAGTGTAATGACATTGCCACCAAAGACAAAGATCGGGTACCGGTGGCCCGCTCGCACGGCGAAGAGAGGAGAGTTGCATGGTGGGTCTATGGGGTTACGCGCCACCTCTTCCGTCATCCCGGACCGACTTGACGGGGCGAGACCACGTCCATAGTCCATCGCAACAAAAAAAAAGTGTAATGACATTCGAACTAGGGTTTCTTTATTCAACATATAATGCGAAATACAAGATGTCTGCCAATCGTCGTAATTATAGCATAATCCTTTATATAGGGTGGCGAACCAACAATGGACGCCAGTCTTTCATCAGAAAGTATAAATAGAATTAATTTTAAGTACTTAAAAATACACCGACACGACGTGCATTTTGAATTGGACATTTCTGCATGGTCTCCCTACTTCTTTTTGATTGGTTATGCACTAAAAATAGATACATATCACAAAGAATAATGATTTATGAGCAAGTTATAAGGTATTTTTCTGTGTGGTAACGGAGTAAGAATACAAATCGCCACTCCCCGTCTTGCTTATAGATGTCGTGAAAGATGACAAAGGGACGTGATATGTAGATTATACTAGAGAAGAAAGATTAAAAAAAAATCTTTATACCAACATGTCTGACCCACGTTGTGATAAAGGCTCTAGCCTAACAGTGAGACATATACGAGCCAAGATGATGATGAGATGACAAACGAAATCTTCATCTCAGCCCATATATGTGCCACTGTTGGGCTCGGGCTTCCTCCATAATGGAAGGGTAATTGAATAACTATACCACGCTGGTCAGACGTGTTGGTATCTATAGAGTTTTGTTTCGAGTTTTCCTTCTCTCGCATAGATGTTATATGCGTTTTATATCCCTTAGTCGTCTCATACGATCACCCACGGGTAAGATATGGGGTGGTGAATAGTATTCTTACTCCGTCACCGTCTGAGTAATGGCAATGTGCTATTGCGCTACGTTCGGTGAGCGAGAGAGCCGGAATCCCAACTGGGTGAGTTTGGGGATTGTAATTATAGGCAGCGGCCTAGCTATATCCTTGGTATAGCAAAGGTCCATGGGCAGCAGTGACACTTACCATCAGGTGTGCTGTTTGCTCGTTTGCCACTATATATATACCTATATTGCAGTAAAAAAAAGAATAAATAGAAAAGTGAGTGGTGAATTGTATTCTTACTCCGTCACCACACGGAAATCAAACGAAATCTTATATTCAGTTAAATATGAATAAAAATTAAATAAATATTATCATTCTCCTACTCTTATCCCAATTAGGTAATTGTGGTCGATACAATATGTACGTACTCTTCTTTCAGAGTACATACTATAGTTGTAGATATTGGCAATAGTTTTAAAACCGGCCGCCTGGTAGACGTCAACCCTCCTTGGGAATGTAATTGTTGACCAAACGTCATCAGATGGAGTTGGCCGAAGTCGTTATAAGGCTCTTAGTCGTCTTTAACGACATCCACGAGCAATTAAAGGTTGTTAGTAATCGTAGCCACTACCTCACAGAAATAAATAAAATATAAGTATCACAAATATAAAATCATATCTAATACCAAAAGCTATTACTATTGAGGCTTCGTATCTACACCACTGATATAGAGCGAAGAGTGAATGCGGGAAATAGAGTGAACGGAGCGTTGGGGCAACTTCTCGGCAGCCACCACCTCAGCCAGAAGGCACGTGTAGCAATACATAACGCAGTGCTTGTCCCAACATTACTGTATGGAAGCGAGAGTTGGGTATGCAAAAAGGAGTATGATAGTAAAATTAATGCGGTCGAAATGCGATCTCTGCGGAAAATCTGTGGAGTTAGGCTGACCGACTGCATTCGTAACGACGACGTAAGAGAGCGAGTAGATATGAAAGAGAGTATTGGTGTAAAGATGCGAAAGGGAATGCTCCGATGGTTCGGACATGTGGAAAGAATGCCGAACGAACGTCTGGTTAAGAAGATATACAATGCGAAAGTGGAAGGATGTAGGTACCGAGGGAGACCGAGACTAACCTACCTAGACCAGATCGGTCAGGTACTGAAGGAAGGTGGAGTCAAGAGTCTCCGAAACCGGCGAGCGTGTATGAAGAGAATTATGAATGTTGAGGAAGCGAGTGAAGTATGCAGAGATAGAGTTCTCTGGCACTCTGTTCTCTCTGCCTACTCTGCAAGGGATATGGCGTGATGATATGTATGTATGTATGTGTATTACTATTGAACTCTAAATAGATAGTCCTCCGTATTGTTATAATAATATCACATTTCTATCAACGCTTTATAAAATTTAACGACAAGACCTCACTAAAATGTTTAACGACTAAATTTACGACATCAATATTAATATCTGCATCAACTATAAAATGCGTTGTCAATAATCCCAGCGCGTCAAATACGATCGAGGCATTAATTTGATGAAATTAGCATTATTTAAAACATGAGGCATTTGCAAGCTCACTTCAAAGCAACCGCCCTCATTATGTATCACTTTAAGGCGACTATTTATGGCACATTCTGGACTTTTTATGGTTTATCAGAGCTACCTACTTACTTACTAAAATTATATTAACTAGAATTCTCGTAGGGTTGTCAAACATTTTATGCTTCACATATTATTTTTTGGTTTGTGGTAGTGGCTACGAATACTACCAATCCTCACTTTGCTCGTGAATGTCGTAGAAGACGATTAAGAGCCTTATAACGACCTGCGCCAACTCCAAATGATGCCGTTTGGTCCACAATTACATTCCCAAGGAGGGTTGACGTCAGGCAGGCGGCCGGTCACAAAACTATTGCCAATAACTTTTACAACTATATATTATGAAAGAAGAGTACATATTATGTAGGTATAGGAGAATGATGATATTATTTTTCGGTTATAATATAACTACTAATTTTATATTGTTAAATATTATCCTCGAAGGAGTAAATAAAAGTGTAATACGCTTATATTAATATAACAGTAATAATTGTCTAGTACTTCACCTTGTGCCTATTAGTCGGCAATCAAAGCAATCTTGAATGTCTCTAACCTATTTACCAATACGTTTTATTATCCAACCCAAAATTCAAGATCTAACGATAAGAGATGCAAGAGAGCGCTCAAGTATTCCTTGAAATAAAACCATATACCTACCAAACTGTCTGACAGGCGTGTTATAGTAATTCAATTTACTTATGACTGACCGGCTGACCGACCGCATTCGTAATGACGACGTAAGAGAGCGAGTAGGTATGAAAGAGAGTATTGGTGTAAAGATGCGAAAGGGATTGCTCCGATGGTACGGACATGTGGAAAGAATGCCGAACGAACGTCTGGTTAAGAAGATATACAATGCGAAAGTGGAAGGATGTAGGCACCGAGGGAGACCGAGACTAACCTACCTAGACCAGATCGGTCATGTACCTACTGAAGGAAGGTGGAGTCAAGAGTCTCCAAAACCGGCGAGCGTGTATGAAGAGAATTATGAATGTTGAGGAAGCGAGTGAAGTATGCAGAGATAGAGTTCTCTGGCACTCTGTTCTCTCTGCCTACCCTGCAAGGGATATGGCGTGATGATATGTATGTATGTATGTAATTTACTTATATTATGGAGGGGGTTCAAGCCCAGTAGTAGGACGTTTAGGAACTGACGTGATGATTATGACGATGTTAATGCTGACGACCTTCTAAAAAAAAACTATCTTTACATAACCAGAGAGTAAGACTCATTATATTATAAATTAATTTACGCACAATTTATAATAAATTATTTTGCGTGGTAACCCTAACCGGAAGACATTACGTTCCAAAATCTTATTACCGATGTTAAGATACACTGGTAATATGTAAAATAATTTTTAGTCTTTTTGCTTGTTATATTGTTATGAAGTGTAATTACACGAAATTTTCACTGTGGTATAGTGATTAAATTATGTCTTCTTTGTACTTAACTGGCGAATATTAAATACAAGTTATAAAATTTTATTACACTTATGTATATACGAATACGTGTACCGATTCTTGTTATTTCTACATTTATTTATTATTTTTTTGAAGTAATAACTTCTTTTGGGGTAAATCGCTTCGTTACGAAACGCGTTACGGCGCCAGTCTGTCTCGTTTATTATAACTGTCATAAGCCAATTTTATAGGATTAAATAATGATACTAATGATATTAAATAATGATAATAATAAAAAATGTCATCATTCTCCTACTCTTATCCCAATTACTTGGGGTCGATACAATATGTACCTACTCTTCTTTAATAGTACAAATAGTAAAAGAAAAGATACCTCCCTGCACTAAGGAAATAATCCTTGTATTGCGGGGGACTTTACAAACATGCAATTAACGCAGACAAATTACACCCAGACTCAGAACAACACTTTGTGGATCGCACAAAGTGTTGTCCTGCGTGGGAATCGAGCCCACGACACTGACACGGAAGGTCGGTATCTTAACCACTACGCTATCTGTGCAGTCATTAAAAAGATTCTGGCTGAACAAAACCCCACAAACGATACACACTCATACATTTTATCTAATAGAGCAGTCATTTCTCAACAATGTAGGCAAACTTATGACAGTGTATAATAAAACGACAAAGGATGTGCAGGGACTTTTGGCGGGAATCTAAAACGTCATGTGGTGCTCTTGTATTATATTCGATATTTTAGTGTTTTAACGTGTTATATTAGATATTTTTTATGGTATTTTATGTAATGTGATGTGACTGAACTGCTGAGATGTAGTGAATATCATATAAAAGTGCTTTATAACGTTTTCGTTTTCCATCAAAATTCCATCATTTTCATTCATTCATCATTCCATCAAGATACCATTAACAGTGTGGCCATAGCAATGTTGATGGTGACAATTTGACTTACTGACGAACAATGACTAATCTGAAGAACTGTGAAATCCAAAACTCAAACTTACTCTTTTCGTTGTTGCTTCAAAATTTAAATTTATATGACATAACGCTTATCTCATGATCCGTAAAAAAACGAGACAATCCTATTCCATCAAACATACCGCCATTAAAGTTCATGGTATTAGTTGAACTAGTCGTATTTATTATTCAAATTACTGCCTGATTGGAGCTATGGTTACTTATAATTAGCTTTAAGGAAGTCTCACAAACGTCGTTCAAACATGGTTCGTAGAAAATTATTTATTTAATAACTCTGATTGTTATCAGGGCTATTAAATAAATAATTTTATTTAGCTATTGCTAAACGAATGAGACCTACTAAAGTCATATCCTAATAAGGTTTTTTAATAGAATTATAGATAATAAAATATCTATGTGCAATTACGTAGACCTCTTTTTGGTTTTAGCAATTAGTTATTAATGAGAACTATTATTGCCCGTGACGAATAAGTTTGTTTTTCAAGTTGTATGCTTGTAAGTTTTAAGTTATTGTCTATAAATATTTTAGTAGAGTTAGTCTACCGCACCAAAAGCTTTCTCTGGCAATTTCGACAGAATATGAAAGCACTACAAACAACTGTTATTATTTTCTTATTCTCTATATTCGACTTCTCTCACTTTAGGTTACATGTGAAAAGGTCAAATTTAATAAAGTGTACCTTACCGTAAGTTTCATCTTGGACTTTTGACATTTTGGCAGAAAATAATAATACAGCCACAACGATGTTATTTCATATTTATAATATATATTCTCCTTGAATTGTATGACGTTAAATGCTTACAAACACTTGAATTTAAAACACTGTAGCACTAAGAATACAATTCGCTACATCACATTGGCCCGTTCCCGCTAAAACTCCTGATACTATGTCGTTATATAATATTATTCAACCGATACGAAAGTCTAAATTCTATACGATCTAATGTTATATGAGTATCTATATATATATATAGTTGTTAAGAAATTTGGTTATTGTAATTGCAGATATAATATAATTATTATTTTAACTTTATTTCAAACCTAACACTCGTAAGATTTCGCTCTAATAGCTTAGTTAGGTTCTACGTACAAGTAATTACTTAATTTTACGGTCGTATAGTTAATACCAGTTATTTTTTTTTATTTCAGAACGTGCATTTTCGAAAGTCACAACAAATTGAAACTAAACGGCTTGATTTTAATAGCCAGGTTCAGTTTTTAAACGACTTATTTCTTGTCGAAAATACTAGTTCTAAGTTTGAATTTTTAAATTTCCATACGTATAAATAAAAAGAAATAATGTTTCTTAAAAGTAATATTTTATCCTCTTTGATTCAATTCTCGACATGTTATTCATATTAAGATGAAGATATGCCAGTTTTTATTAGTAATTGCAGTGTTTACTTCGCAATGGTTCGAAAGCGGACATGCCACGGTGTCGGTTTCACCACTAATACGGTAATTATGGTGATTGGGTGATGGCTTGTTTGGCGTTAG
The DNA here is from genome assembly GCA_905163515.2 of Lymantria monacha. NCBI lineage: Eukaryota > Metazoa > Arthropoda > Insecta > Lepidoptera > Erebidae > Lymantria > Lymantria monacha. The sequence continues at coordinate 8,671,203 of LR991081.1, read as the reverse complement.
CATAATTGGCAGGTAATAGCCGATGATTCGCGATCCTATTCGAAAACATTATGTAATTAATGCTTTCACAGTTTTATGGATATTTAATGTTAATTTTTTTCTGTATTGGCGTATAATTATAAATTTAATGCAAAATTTTGATACAATATTAATAGTCGCAATTAAATATTCTATATTAAACTCGTCATTATCATCATTATTTAACCTTTCGATGTCCACTGCTGGAGGTATATCCCCTTCATAAGTCTTCAATCTGAATGCCACATGTTGCTGTCTGTCGTTGAAGAGTTTTTTGCTAGTATTAATGGTGATTTAATATTTTACAAGTTTCTCTTTAGTTAACACAGACGTTTTTAATCTTATTAATCTACTGCACACTGTAATTGATTGCCAGTGGCAAATAATTACGGTAGCAAATTGCCACGAATGATAACGGTAAGCCATCACGAAGTACTACTTGCTCGCTTGCCACCATAAGCAATAACAAAAAATTAAAAAAAAAAGTTTTACAGCCGTCTATCTGACGTAAAACATCCTTGGCAATGCAATTGTTGACTAAACGATACCAGATGGTTAGCCCAGGTCGATATAAAGCTCTTAGTCGTTTTTTTTTTACAAAACTCACAAGTAATGTAAGGGTTGGTAGCATTGGTAGTCATCAACACAGAACTGACAATATTACCAACATATCTAAGTGTAGTAGGTAATAGCCGTTTGAGAGTTCCTTTGCTAATTCCAGCTTTTAGCCAAGTACATACATTCCTAAGGTTCACGTTAGGCGGTTGGTCTTATTTCGGTCAGAACACATTCACTTTAATTAAATCGATTCATACTAAGATATAAATATTCTTTTAAATAACTTACAATATTAAAAGAACTGGTACCAATATTGTATTTTATTCCTCATTCCATACATATTACGATGGCTCATATAATTTAGTACAAATCATGGTTCGATCACGTCAGGCCACCGGCGACACGGTGCTGTACGGCAACATGGCACCGCTTAGCGTGACTTCGTTGCAAGTTGTTACTGCTGCCGCTAAAGTGTCAAATATGAATGGAGGGAATATATACATTTGATTTTTTATTTTAAAAACAATTTTTTATATCAATAGAACATATTATTTGATATTTTGTTCTAAAATAAGAATATGGTTTGAGTTATTGATTAAAAAAAAGTTGTACACTGTTTGAAGAGGATATTTATTACTTACATAACTGTATCCCTAAAAGTAAGGGGATTGTGCCGTAATCCCCATGCTTGACGGCCAAGTAAGCGACAACTATATTTTTAAACCGTCTTCACTCGGGTAGTTTTAATCTCTTGCTTAAAACAATAGATTAAGTTATTAAGTGTTTATCTCTCGAAAGCAGTACCGTTTTCCTGCATAAAAGTATAGGTTACTTTTCTGTATTCCTCAAAACTTGTATAGGAAATTTAAAGGCAATTAGTTGAGTAGTTAGGCATGAACGCGTAATAACGATTACATTTAAAATATTAGTCAGGCTTTATCTGGTAGAATAAATGCAAAACAAATCAACCATTATCATCATCATTATTATCCTTATTACTTGGGATCGACGTACTATTTACTCATTTTCCATCGTACATACTTATTACAAAAGTTATTGCCAATAGTTCTGTGACTGGCCGCCTGCCTGACGTCAACCTTTCGCGGGAATATAATTGTCGATAAGACAGCATTAGATGTAATTTGCTTTAAATGTATATAAAACTTAGTTGCCTTTTACGACATCCACGAGCAAAGTAAGGGTTATTAGTGTTCTTAGCCACTACCGCACGACACCAAAAGCAGTAAAACATATTAATATAATAATTATTATTATTTAAATACATACATACATATCATTACGCCATATCCCTTGCAGGGTAGGCAGAGAGAACAGAGTGCCAGAGAACTCTATCCTTGCATACTTCAATCGCTTCCTCAACATTCATAATTGTCTTCATACACGCTCGCCAGTTTCGGAGACTCTTGACTCCACCTTCCTTCAGTACATGACCGATCTGGTCTAGGTAGATTAGTCTCGGTCTCCCTCGGTACCTACATCCTTCCACTTTCGCATTGTATATCTTCTTAACCAGGCGTTCGTTCGGCATTCTTTCCACATGTCTGAACCATCGGAGCATTCCCTTTCGCATCTTTACACCAATACTCTCTTTCATACCTACTCGCTCTCTTACGTCGTCGTTACGAATGCGGTCGGTCAACCTAACTCCACAGATTTTCCGCAGAGATCGCATTTCGACCGCATTAATTTTACTATCATACTCTTTTTTGCATACCCATCTCTCGCTTCCATACAGTAATGTGTACATACATATCATCACGCCATATCCCTTGCAGGGTAGGCAGAGAGAACAGAGTGCCAGAGAACTCTATCCTTGCATACTTCAATCGCTTCCTCAACATTCATAATTCTCTTCATACACGGTCGCCGGTTTCGGAGACTCTTGACTCCACCATCCTTCAGTACATGACCGATCTGGTTTAGGTAGGTGAGTCTCGGTCTCCCCCGGTATCTACATCGTATATCCTATATTATTTATTGATATAAGAATTATACATTAAATAGATATATCAATCTGGCCACTAAACTAGCATAATAACTTTATATTTTAGTTAATTTGTTGTATGTTTATATAGAATGTTTTGCATTTATTTTATTTCTTACTTTAACTGTTGCAACAAGTGTGGCAATTACATCGTTAGTTCACTTTAATGAGAACGCTACGGGCATTGATCATGATCTATACACTAGAAACATTTAAAGACTAGTGTTGTACTACCCATGACTCAAGTTAGTTGCAAATTGGTACTGCTATTAAAACAGGGTTGATAGGCTTAAACTAATTATCATTTTTTTTTCCTTGTGTTGAAGGACTAAGAACATTAAATGCGAAAACCCCAAAAAAAAATCTACTAAGTAGGTAGAATAGATACTATTTTTATTTTGAGTTTTGTTGGGAAGATGAAAGCGTCGTATGGCGGATCTATGTTATATTCAATATATTAGTTTTTTAACGTATAACGTATATTAATTTTGATGACTTTTATGTAATATGATGATGTGAAACGTGAGAAGTGCTAGATTGTAGTGACCATGATATAACAGTGCTTTAATTCATGTCGATACTCTTAAAATAATTAAAAATAAAATATATTTTATTCTAAATATTATCAATTTTATTTATATTATGTATGCAATATTTGTCTCAAATTATACTTGTCTCAAACTTATTTACATCGATACACTCACACACACACACACACACACGCGCGCGCGCTTTTTATACTAGTCATGTTTTTATAATATGCTTAAAATGTACCGGGTGTTGGCAGAATATCAGAGCTATTTTATTTATAAGAATGAAATAGCAAAAGCTAAGCCAATAGCTTTTTATATTATATCAGAATTTTGGAAGGAAGGAAGTGTTTGACAAAAATCACGAACTATCACAAAGTTGGGTTTGATGTAGTAAGATATCACGTGTATTTATTTTTTCGTCAAATGCTGAGATTTCTAAACTGAAAAGCGGTTAAAAAATGCTAAAAAGATCACGTGATTAATGGACGTCCCCTTATTCATAAATCTTTTTATATAAAGAGTGAATGTTTTTGCTTTTATCAATTCATTGCTTTTACCGTTCAAAATATAACAGTTCTTACAAAATATGATTCATTGTTTTAGCTGATTACTTAATTGTGATTTTGTTTTGCCCGTGGGAGTAGGTAAATGTTATTCTCGCGTCTAGAATCTCGCTAATATATACATTTTGCCGTGTCTATATTTATACACAAGGCATATTTATGTCTTTACATAATGAAAATTTATTACATAAATACTTATCTCATCTATCCATCTATCAACCATTGAATAACCAGTTGGACATAGGTTACTCTAGAAACACGAGTCTAATACTATAGTCTCAAAGGTTGGCGATAGCAGTTGGTGGATATAGTGATACTACACTCTTCCCTGGTGCTTTGTAGTCGGACATTCTCTTCGTGGCGTTCACTTCCCTGGCGATCCCTTTCCTGATTTGATCTCCCTTGGAGCTCTCATCCTTGGTATCTAGGAAAATATAGATGCGAAACAGTATTCTTAATATGTCACCAAACGGGAACAAATGCTTGTCACAAATGAATTTAATTGTTTCATACCAGTAATAATAAATAATTAGGGTGTGTAAAATTGTATCGTGATTTAGTTAATTCAGCGAGAGTGCCACATAAACCGCTACACTATTATTGCAATCACGTTACATTGTAAACTTGATGACAACATAATTAACTCAACAGACGAGATTAACAACAGTTTAATTTTCATTTATAATTAAGTGCAGTTACCTCATTTAATTATATATTATTATTACACATTGTATATGTCGTAATACGAGTGTCAGGGAGACAAGATTATTAGCATATTATTTTGTGGTTGATATTTAAATACTTATATGTAAGTAGACATATATATGGCCACTGAAGACAAAGATCGGGTACCGGTGGCCCGCTCGCACGGCGAAGAGAAGAGTTTGCACGGTGGGTCTATGGGGTCACGCAACATCTCTTCCGTCACCCCGGACCGATTTGGCGGAGCGAGACGCATCCATAGTCCACCGCAAAAAAAAAAGTAGACATAAATATAAACAACTAGGTTTTACCTTCAACTTCTTCCACGTAAACATCATGTGTGACGTCTCCGATAAATACCTATAATTAATTATGTTACAGCTTGAAACATATCAAAACCTTTCACCCCCTCCTATTTTATACACTTAGGGAAATATATATCGAGTAAGTGGCTGATTCTCAGAACATTTATTTTTAGAGTCTTCTCAGACATCTATTCAATAATTCATAATCAATTTAATCCACTATTTAATATCCTTAAGGTAAGAAAATTAACAAATGTTGAAACATATGTTTATTTATTTTTACTGAAATAAGCTGTGTGGTAGTGGCTACGAATACTACCCACCCTTACTTTGCTCGTGGATGTCGTAAAAGACGACTAAGAGCCTTGTAACGACCTGGGCCAACTCCATCTGATGCCGTTTGTTCAACAATTACATTTCCAAGGAAGGTTGACGTCTGGCAGGCGGCTGGTCATAAGACTATTGCCAATAACTTTTTCAATATGTACTATGAAAGAAGCGTACATATTGTATCAACCCCAAGTAATTGGGATAAGAGTAGGAGAATGATGACTGAAGAGTATTTGGGCTTAATATGAAAGCTATAGATAAATAGTTTTTTTTTTCCGATATAAATTTTGACTATCCTAAACAATACCCGTAACTTTCAGGTGTTGCAAAAGATAATAAATGGATGCAAGCATGTAAAATTAATGCAACAGAATGTAATACATACATACATATCATCACGCCATATCCCTTGCAGAGTAGGCAGAGAGAACAGAGTGCCAGAGAACTCTATACTTGCATACTTCACTGGCTTCCTCAACATTCATAATTCTCTTCATACACGCTCGCCGGTTTCGGAGACTCTGGAATGAATGTAATCTTGAAACAAAATCCTGTACCAGTGCTTATCAACATGGCATAGTATGCCAAATTCTCTTTTAATCTGGAGAAATCTTGCTTTCAACATTGGGACATACACACATGTACATTGTTTAAAAAAAGAGAATAATGTCTACGATATTCCCATAAAGTGAATTAACAAAACGAGTTTATGTATACTTTTAAAATAACCGATTCTTATCTTAAACGAATCTAATCAATTAACTTTAAATTAATGCCCAAATAAAGCTCTACATTTAGTTGCCGAGGTCAAAGTTATTCAACAGCTAAAAGGCCTCCGACTCGATAAAAAAAAGTAAAAATATTGCCTCGTCCTTAACCAATTACGCGGTATGTGGATTGTAATTGCGCAGTCATTTACTTGTCGCGTGTAATTCAACCATAAGATATTAAATTATTAATGGCAGTAATCCAGAAAGTTCTATTTTATATGTATTATATGCTTTTATCCAATTCGATCTATATGATGAGAGGTTGAGCATATCAGCTGAATACCATAGCAAACTAACTGAAATATTACCAGAAGATTGAACAGCAACACTCTTCTGGAATGTTGTAACACCAATTGCGATCTGTAACTGCCAAATGTGTGTGACGTTTACACGATTATCCTATTTTAATAAGCTCTATACGTCCAATAGTGGACATTTTTTATCAGAAAGATTTTTATTACAGAGAAACATTTTAAATATCTATATAACAAATACGCGTAAATACACAGTATAACCATGTCCCTTAAGCTCTTTTTCTCGTAAAATTTTCGTCATTACAAAAAGATTGATCAAAATTTCTTAACCTTCTCTCAAACTACTGAAATTTTTAGCATTTAATATGCTTAATTATTTATAAATACCCGATTACGAAACGAAAAATGATGTCACAAGCGGGGTTCGAACCCCGCTTGTGACATCATGTCAAATAATTAAGCATATTAAATGCTAAAAATTTCAGTAATTTGAATAACAAGGTTGTGTCATCGTTTAATACAATTCTAACTGTAAAGTTTGAAGTATTAAGCCTATACAATGTGTACACATTGTCCGCTAGATGGCATACGTCACCTTGAAGACGTAAGATATAATATGAAGCGAAATTTGCATGTCCTAAATGGTTCTTCTCTCAAACTTCAAAAGATTCACTTCAATAAAATTCTCTAAAGGGCAGTAGGATTATGCATATTACTCGCGTAAATATCACCGTAGGAAAATGTGGTTTAGTTAAAACCCCGTGTGGTTTGATATATTTTAATTAATATCTACTTGAGTGATTGCTATTGAGTACAAGCTTTCTATTTTAGGAAGTTGATAAATTCAGAATTTATGACGTCACGATATGTCGCTAAGGCTCTAATATTAGCACTTCTGTGTTTGAACATTTTTTCACACTATGCTAATTTTATATAAAGTATATATTTATTATGTTTAATATGTTTATATGTAGATATATATACGTATTTTTGCTTTATTTCGTCGGTTTGTACATGCAAAAGGAATGGAACTTATACAGTTGAATTTTATACTGTTCACATAAATTTTACTTGATTTCCTTCAAAGGAACTACTCGTCATTAAGTCGAACCATGCCCTAGCTAGCCAACTGAAATCTACCTTTGGACATTTTTTTGAAGATGAAAGCATAAAGAACATAAAGCACTGTTTATCATATTCATTACATTTTTGCACATTTTTGCATTTTTTTTTATTTCTTTTTTGCATTCAAAACTATTGTAGGTACCTAAAACTTGCAGAAATATTATAGCACTCATTAATCTAAGAACAGGCCCACAGGTACCGTGCATTAAAAAAATATTAACATACTTCAATAATATTTGATTAATACGGTAATAGCGCGAGAATTAATTACAATACTAATCTATTTTTTTAATTAATCAAATTCATTAATTGCTTTCTTAAATTAATACGATTTCATAATCGATATTTCAGCTATATTTTTAATACTTAGAATCTGTTCTTTTTATTGTTTTAATAAAACAATAAAAATAAAAGTCATGTGCATAATGTCGCGTGCCTACGTCACATAACTTGGCCACAAAGATGGCGTCCACACGCGCTGGTAATAAGTTTCAAGTACTCAATGTTAACTACTTTTTATTTACTACCATTTGGTAGAAAACAATGAAGAGAAATATGTAAGCTTGATTTTATAATAGCTTGTTAACGAACTCAACGACAAGCGATGAATGTGTCTAGATATTTAATTCATTTTATGACTAACTTTTATAGTTCTCTTGAATACTAAATTGCTTACCATACTTTGTTGTAACCTTTCAATATTTTTATTTAGAAATAATTCTATTATACTTATATTCATATTAAAAGCCTAGCCGCTAAAATAGAATTTTTTACAGTCACCTTAAATAGTAAAATTATATATAGGTAGAGACATTATTGAAAATACATAATTCACAGCTGTATATCCAAAATTAAATGCAGTTACTCAAATATCCTCTGAATCTTTATAGATTTCTAGTTTCAATAGCTTCGACAGTATAATATTTTTCTATAGAGCATCTCTCGCTTTCTGCAATGCAACAGTTATAATATTCTAAAATTAAACGAGTTCTTAGGATATTTTAGTGTAGTGTACCTACTGTTTCTCCATATCGACTATCATCGACTTTGATATGCAGCCCGAATGCTTTAATATTCTCTGGGAACAATAGACCATATAAATTAGAATAAAGGCAGACGGATCAATATTCTGCCTTTTATCAGCTCATCACCATCTCAGCTCATATACGTCCCACAGTTGGACTCGAGTCATCGCTATAATGAGAGGGCAATTGACCTTCTATATGATACTAGTCAGGTGTGTTGGTAAAGGGTTTTTGTTTCGAGTCATCCTTCTCTGCATTTATTTGCGTTTTATTATCCCTCCTGTGATCACCCACTGGTAAGATAGAAGGTTGTGAATTGTATTTTTACTCTGTCACCACACGGAAATCCACCTTTGCCATTTACTTATAGATTTAAAATATAAAATAAAATATGAGCAAATGTCTTTTACCAAAGTATTTCACTAACATTTCTTATTTTAACCCTTAGATGAGCGTATGAATAACAAATCCAATTAGTAATTCCAATATTATTATGATAATCCGTTAGTGAGACGTGGGATACCGGGGCGCGGCGCCCTCCGTTTGTGAGCGTTGAGTTTTACATGATTATTTCGTGGTAGTTACTGTGCAAGTGATGCAAGAATAGCGATTCTACATTGTAACGAGAAATGTAAGAATAGCGATTCTACATTGAAACTTCGGGTTTCATTGTATATAAAATTTTGTAATAATATCATAAATAAAAATGATTATGGTACTTTTTTGAAAAAATAAATAACAGCCCTAGCATATAAACTACTATATTTATATGTATAACTCTTCTGTATCTAAGTAACTTAATTTCTCCTAAATAACAAGATCGATTTTGATGAAATTTTTATGGGTATTTAGGTGAATACAAAAATAGTTTAGATTAATAATTGAACCCGTTTCGATTAGGTAGCATTGCAATCAGTTAAAAGGCAATATATACCTATGTATTTTTCTACATTTGTACAAAACAGCGTCTGTTGAATCTAGCTAATAAATATAGAGGTATAAAAGTTAAATATAGTCTATATACTGATACAAATAATTAATGGCTTATTTAGGCGGGATTATCTACACAGTGATAAATTACCTACTCTATAGATAGCAAGGGATTTCATCATTTGGCATAACCACATATACCAGCTCAACATTGTATATTGTCAAGTATATGAGCTGAAAATAATTACAATAAAAATACTGAGATTTAGAGTTTAACATGCCTATCTATTGAAAAACGGTGGTAGGATGATTGAAATAGAATTTCAATAGGTGTGGTTTCGAGTTCTACAGTCTAACAATCATTTTTCGCACGTAAACAAGGTTTAATAAGAAGAATATATCAAAAAATACAATATTTGTTTTGACTTAAAGCTATTTAAAAGATTTCAAGTTTAAAACACTAGTTTCTATCATTTGTACCAAACGCAAGGGCTCCGTATGAATGTGGGATATCAAATTTATATCTCATTACTTCAAGTTATTCCACCTTCATTATTTGTGGTACATATGCCTTTAATTGATCCAAAGAGTTTTCTTACTCCTCGATATTTTATATTTAAGATACTTGATATTAGATATGAATTGTGTTTATGATTTAATTTTTGTATTGTTATTAAAATAATCTGCAGCATTTCTTTGCCTACAAAACATTTGAATATTTTTTACTAAATTTAAATAAATTCGTTTCGTAATCGGGTATTTATAAATTGAAATAACTTGTTAAATTTATATTATAATTTTTCACATCTTAATCAATATAATTATGATATATAATAATCGTATTTATAGAAGGTATTTATTAATTATAGCTGTGTGATGTTGGCTTCGAATATTTCCAACCTTTACATTGCTTGTGGGTGTTTCAAAAGATGGCTCCTGGAACCTGATAACCGACGTAACAATTTGTGGAATATATCATCATCATCATTCTCTTGCTTTTATCCCAACTACTTGGGGTCGACGCAATATGTCCTCTTCTTCCATACAGCCCTAACAGACGTCATCTCTGATGACACTCCCTGTCTATCCATATCATGCTTCATGCAGTCCATCCATCTTTTCTCTGGTCTCCCTTTACCCCTTCAACATTCATACTTAAAACCTTCCTCGCAACATTACTTTCATCCCGTGTCATCACATATTCATACCAAGTCAAACGTTCATTCCTTAACTTGTCCTTCACTGGCACCACTTTCAAACATTCTCTTATACGCTCCGATTCCTTATCCATTCTCGTCACGCCGTACATCCATGTCAACATTCGCATCTCCGCTACATGTAATCGTCTCTCATCACAATTTGTGGAATATATAAAGGTCATTTATTTCTGTGTGGGAATCGAACCCACTGACACTTGGCATGGCAGATACATATCTCAACCACACCGCCATCTGTGCAATCATTTTGTTTATATTAATAAAATAACTAACTTTAAAAAGCTTAAAATAGTAACGTTCCGGATATTAACAATTTCGTTAAGAAACCATGAGTTTATTAGTCATACCATGTTACTAAAATAACGAACGTTGTAGGTACCAGAAAAAAAACGTGTGTCCAATTGTGTTTAGCAGCAAAAAAAAAATACGTAAAACATAAGAATTTCTTAGTATTGTGTAGTTTTATGTGTGGTCGTGACCCTTTGCCTTTTTTGTATAGTTTAAAAGTAAACATAGTTATGCAATTTAACGATTGTCATGATGTTTTCAACATATTGAATCCACATTTTTGTTACGCTGCTGTGTGGTAGGTCTTATTTGAATATATAAAATTAATTCTAACAAATAAATAGTACAAGTAAGTATCTTGTTATATATGTACGTAGATTTTTTTAGTTGCTGCAATATTCAATGTGCTTCCATCATACATATTGCAAAAAATTTGACAATAGTTTAATGACCGGCTATCTGGTTGACCCTGAAGCTTCTTGGGGAATGTAGGTAATTGTTGAACAGACAGCATCAGATGAATATAAGCTCATAATCGTCTTTTACGACTATGAGCTTATATTCCATCGTGCCGTTTGGTCAACAATTACATTCCCAAGGAGGGTTGACGTCCGGCAGGCAGCTGGTCATAAAACTATTGCCAATAACTTTTACAATATGTATGTACTATGAAAGAAAAGTGCATATTGTATCGACCCTAAATGGTTCGGATAAGAGTAGGAGAATGATGAGTCGTCTTTTACGACATTTAAGAGCAATAAGCATTGGTAGTGTTCATAGCCACCATAATACAGAAACAATAATATTTTTTTAAATATATTTATCTTAAAATGATTATTTTGCTTTTAGTACAACCTACAATAAAAACTGTAATTAGTTATAAAAGAAATGCATAGATATGCAAATGTAGAAAATGTAATTGCATTTAAGTATTCGTGCATAAATTTTATAGCTTTGTTCTGATACACTTATCACATAAACTCATAAATCAAATTACATTACACAATCCAATAAATCAAATGATACCCATTACGTAAAGATCAGAGGAGATCACACAGGCAGACAAGCAAAAGGCCTCTTATCCAAACTGCCACTTAGTAATATTTCATAACATGGCAACATCGGCGTCTGTTTTATGTAGCCTCGTTGCGCGTCTGTCAAAATATTGGCGCCAAACTTAAGCAAAAAGTTGTAAGAAAAACATATCTGTAGCTTTTTTTTGTTATAGGTTTTTGCATGATTGCGCAAGACAATCTATATTCCTTTATCTTTGCCGTAATAACTTTTAAGCATTGCCTTAAAATAAATAAACATTTAACGGGAATGTTTTAGTTTAGAAATTTTACTCAATCGAATACAAAATCTCGGAAATGAAATAAATTTTTAAATAATTCAAACAGTAATTTCACGCTTAAAAGCCCACCACATGACGTCCGATGAAGTTATGTAGAAAATCAATTAAAAAAACAAACATAGCTTGATTAGTTAGGTAGAAAAATTCGACGCAGATTTAAAACCTACCTTTTATGCTTTAAGATTAGTAAGTATTAGTTTATGTTATGGCTATTGATAGAGCCATTATAAAAAAAAAAAAAAAACAAAATTATATCGATTTAACTCCACTGTCGAAGCTCATTTAACCCTTCACTACATCTCCACGAATTTATTACGCCATTAATTACTTTAGAAACGGAAACTATTGAAACTACCGATAGATAATTTCATTACAACGACCTCGATTTGCTAATAAACCACTCATTCATTACGATCGATGTGCAACGTCACTATGCTTTGTTTTATTTTTCTTAAAGATCATCGTCGTTGAATGAGTTAAAAATGAGATTTCTTCAAAAAGCAGCTATTAATGTTGAATCACGTTCGCTATTGCTTTAGATATTTTTAAATTGCCGGCGCCCCTGATCTAGCTCGCTCGCTAATGAAGATTTTGTATGCGGCTGTCCTTTTTTGTCAGCCATATCTGTTTGTTTTGAACTCACCATCAATTTATTTTGGAGTTTTAAATTAGCTGTGTGTACACCGGGCTCGTTTTGTCTCTCTCATATGCGTGGGCGCAGTGTATTTGTGTTTCTGTCATCGCGTCACGTCAGTTTGTTTTACGCGTGACGTGCCCCGCCCATAGTCGGTCGGCGGCACGGGCGGCAGCTTTGACCGGTAGCAATGCAACTCGTTATCTATTTTTTTTTTCATCGGCTGTTGTGTGTTCAGCCATCCAGCCTAATATTTGTGCAACAGGCAAAGGAAAACTGTTTTTGTATACAGAAGTGTAGAACGTATTGTTGATCTATATAATGACGGCTCTACCTATATAAAGTGTTAATTAAACAGTATAAAATATGCATCGGTTTGCTGTCCGAGGCTAGTAGAGTTTTATATGGCACTAAAATTTAAATGGTTCTATCTAAACCACCCACGAGAATATTTTGGCCTTTACGTCGCATACGTTTAAACAATAAACGATAGAATTATGTAGGTATAAACAAAATTTAAAATAAAATAAAGACTGTAATAGTTTATATATCGATCACCCTGTGATCGTGGGTGATCGTAAGAGACGGCTAAGGGATAGAAAACGCATATAACATCTATGCCAAAGAAGGAAAACTCGAATCCAAACCCTATAGCAACACGTCTAACCAGCGTGATATAGTAGGTCAATTTCCCTCCCATTATGAAGGAGGCTCGAGCCCAACAGTGGGACGTATAGGAGCTGAGATGATTTATTCTGTTTATTCTTTTATCACATATTTTATGGATACACAATTTCTGCCAGGAGGGGATGCCAAATCAAGCTTACCTACAAATCTGCTTTCCTTTGCATACGTCATTAGTTTGTTTTAATTTATAATGAACAAAATGATGAAGTATTCTTATATTCTTTTTAAACTGACTAGGGCCCGGCCACAGATCGTTCAGTAGGTATCTGCTCATCCACATCCGCCGGTAGTCGGCCATAAAATTTGCCCAAAATAATATGTAGAAGTCTTTTCTCTATAGGTGTGTGTTCTCTAAAGTGTTAAAGGGAGAATATATGATTTACCGATCTTAGATTTATATACAGATTGGGATATGGGCAGAAGGATGAGATATAGGTAGGTATATTTAGATAGGAATAAAACTTAATAATAACCGATCTTAATGCGAGAAAATTCATGAAATAAGTTTATACATACATACATACATACATATCATTACGCCATATCCCTTGCAGGGTAGGCAGAGAGAACAGAGTGCCAGAGAACTCTATCACTGCATACTTCACTCGCTTCCTCAACATTCATAATTCTCTTCATACACGCTCACCGGTTTCGGAGACTCTTAACTTCACCTTCCTTCAGTACATGACCGATCTGGTCTAGGTAGGTTAGTCTCGGTCTCCCCCGGTACCCACATCCTTCCACTTTCGCATTGTATATCTTCTTAACCAGACGTTCGTTCGGCATTCTTTCCACATGTTCGAACCATCGGAGCATTCGCTTTCGCATCTTTATACCAATACTCTTTTTCATACCTACTCGCTCTCTTACGTCGTCGTTACGAATGCAATCGGTCAGCCTAACTCCACAGATTTTCCGTAGGTAGAGATCGCATTTCGACCGCATTAATTTTACTTTGATGCTCTTTTCTGCATACCCAACTCTCGCTTCCATATAGTACCTACCTAATGTTGGGACAAGCACTGCGTTATGTACCTATTGCTACACGTGCCTTCTGGCTGAGGTGGTGGCTACCGAGAAGTTGTCCCAACGCTCCGTTCACTCTCTTTCCCGCATTCACTCTTCGCTCTATATCAGTGTGTACCTTCCATCTCGGCTAAATCCACATCCAAGATATACAAATTCATCCTCTTGCTCTAGTACATCATTACCTATTGTTACTCTTACATCTGTTCTGGCTTCATCTCTTTCGAAAACTATTGTTTTGGTTTTGCTCGCATTCACACGTAGACCCCTTCTTACAATTTTCTGTCATTGTGTCGACTAGGTTCTGCAGGTCAGTCGCTGACTGCCCCAGCAGGACTGCATCATCTGCATAGAGCAGAGCACTGACCACTGAGTCACCCATCTGGAATCCCACATTCATATCGTTCAACCTTTGGAGACATTTATCCAGATATAGGTATGATAAACAGCCTGGCTGATAGAACGCACCCCTGCTTAACGGCAATATTGACGTCAATAAGTTTATTTCTCAACGTAAACATTCATTCTCATTCCATTCGTTCACTCAACCACCAAAACATAAAATCATTCATTACGGTTCGTTCATAATTTTAGTCATTTGTCGCAAAGTACCGTGGGGATTAGGGATTTTGCAATACTGGCACGCGATTTAATTGCATGCATGTATGCACGACAATAACTATTGAACTACAAATTTTATTATACTTGCACGAAAGTAAGCCTTTTTTTGTGTTTCAGTGATTTTTTTTTAAGTCGCTAAATATAAAGGCTTGGTAATGTTTGGTTAAAAATATCTCCTTAATGATCAATCTAAAATTGTAGATTATTACTTTATAATATCCCTTATATTATAAGAGAGTCAATGACTCTCTTATCTCTTATATACGTGGACAAAAAAAAATCGGCTAAGTAGTTTCAAAGATGGCTGCAACGAAATCTTAATAAGAGTATTTTGTATTTGTATACCTACTTACTAGCCTATCTCATTGAACAGGTTTACAGGTTTTTTTAGTTTATATGTATTTAAAAACTGAACTTAAGCTATTTTATTGCAATTCTCAGGTCTAGTAAAAAAGTCATTAGATTTTTATTTAACCGATTCTAAATAGTAGATAACATGGAGACCGCATTTTGTTTTTAATTTAATGCTCCTCTGTGGATAGTCTTTTAATATCATCATCATCATCTCAGCTCATATATGTCTCACTGTTGGGCTCGAGCTTCCTCCATGATGAGAGGGAAATTGACCTACCTATACCGCGCTGGTCAGACGTGTTGGTATAGGATTTGGTTTCGAGTTTTCCTTCTCTCACATAGATGTTATATGCATTTTATATCCCTTAGTCGTCTCGTACGATCACCCACGAGTAAGATAGAGGGTTGTGAATTGCATTATTTAGTCCGTCACCTCACGGAAAATCGACCAATATATGTAGGTACATAGACAAAAAACTATCTACATACATACATACCATCACGCCATGTCCCTTGTAGGGTAGGCAGAGAGAACAGAGTGCCAGAGAACTCTATCCTTGCATACTTCACTCGCTTTCTCAACATTCATAATTCTCTTCATACACGCTCGCCGGTTTCGGAGACTCTTGACTCCACCTTCCTTCAGTACATGACCGATCTGGTCTAGGTAGGTTAGTCTCGATCTGCCACGGTACCTACATCCTTCCACTTTCGCATTGTATATCTTCTTAACCAGACGTTCGTTCGGCATTCTTTCCACATGTCCGAACCATCGGAGCATTCCCTTAGTAGTTTCGAAGATTAACTAAAACGAAGTTATGACACGAGATGTTTATACTTGTATAAGTACTTACTACCCTACTTCATTGAACAAGTGGTAGGTAGATATATAAGTATTTGACCACCGAAGACAAAGATCGGGTACCGGTGGTCCGCTCGCACGGCGAAGACAGAGGATTTTACGGTGGGTCTATGGGGTCACGCGCCGCCTTCTCCGTCACCCCGGACCGATTTGGCAAGACGAGACGCACCCATAGCCCACTAATAAAAAAAAGAAAAAAAAAGAGAAAAGGTATATCTATAAGTATTTAAAAACTGAACTTAAGCTATTTTATTGCAATGCCCAAGACTAGTAAAAAACGTCATTAGGTTTTTATTCAACCAATTCTAAATAGCGACATAGAGATCAAACTTGCTTTTTTGGTATTATAATCTTATATTACTAGTCTTTTAATATCTATAAAAAATAATAATCTAAATATGTTATATCTCATTAAGTTTTTGAGATGACGATCTGATGCGGTCGAAATGCGATCTCTGCGGAAAATCTGTGGAGTTAGGCTGACCGACCGCATTCGCAACGACGACGTAAGAGAGCGAGTAGGTATGAAAGAGAGTATTGGTGTAAAGATGCGAAAGGGAATGCTACGATGGGTCGGACATGTAGAAAGAATGCCGAACGAACGTCTGGTTAAGAAGATATACAATGCGAAAGTGGAAGGATGTAGGTACCGGAGGAGACCGAGACTAACATACCTAGACCAGATCGGTCATGTACTGAAGGAAGGTGAAGTTAAGAGTCTCCGAAACCGGTGAGCGTGTATGAAGAGAATTATGAATGTTGAGGAAGCGAGTGAAGTATGCAAAGATAGAGTTCTCTGGCACTCTGTTCTCTCTGCCTACCCTGCAAGGGATATGGCGTGATGATATGTATGTATGTAAGTTTTAGAGAAAAAAAATAACTATTTGAAATTATTGTTATTATAATAATTAAATATAAAACATTCGTGTTTTGTCACCGCTGAAATAAATTCAATTTTCCACATCGATGGACAAATCTTATTATTTCACAAAGTTATTCACACACATTAGAAACTTTATGGGGTCGTTCGACACATAATGCTTGTGTCAACGTAGGGTTGAAATGATTTAAATCGAAATTAAAAACACACACAGTTGTCGTAACACATCCAATTTAAACAGTAAACACGTTATTGTTATAGACATGTAAAGTGTAACTCAAATTACTGAAATCAAGCATTTAATATGCTTAATTATTTATAAAAACCCGATAACGAAGCAAAAAATGATGTCACAAGCGGGATTCGTACCCGCGCCTATTGGGATTCCGGCCCAATCGTGCTACCACTACACCACCGTGAAATATTGTAAGACATGCAAATCTCGCTTCGTATCATATTTACGTCTTAAGGTGACGTATGCCATCTACCCGACAATTATAGTTATCGGGTTTTTATGTAAAGTGTAACTTTAAAATTATCTAATCTTTGTCAAATAGGTAAGAACTTATAGATTGACTTTAATTAGATATAGATCGCATCCACAATTTTTCTAACTGGAACCGAAACTTTATAAAGACGCTTCCTTTCTCCATCATTTGCGATAAATAATTAGAAAAAATACTCAAAAAATATGTAATAGTTAAATGACAACGATTTAAGTAGGATGACGTCAATTTTGGATATACCTAATATGCCTCAGTACGGCACCGCAAGTTCACAAATTCACTAGGAAACTGAGGTGATTATGAGTCTGTGTGGCTCTTTTTCTTACAAGTTGACAATTAACCTACTATACTTCCGTATGCCAGTTACTTTGTGGAACAAGTTGTTTATTATCAATCTTATTATATCATCGCGTCCCATGAAACTGTCCCCGAGGTCGTGTGCCCCATTTTGAGTCTATAGATTAGAAGGTAATAGATCAAACTTACCCGTAATCAGCGAAAAATACAAATGTCATTACTGCTCTCTTTCTCTCTTAGAGTTTTTAACCAGATAATATTACTGCAGAAGAAAAAAAACTTAATAAAAAAAGTTGGGAATAGGCTAATTTCCTTCATCTGGAGTAAGTCCATGCCCAAAGTGGGATGTATGTGGCGAACAGTATAGCTAATAAGAAGATCAACCTTAGTATTAACCTTACTCTGAAGTGATCACCGACTTTCACTAGGCCATAGTCAATGTCATCATCAGCATCATAACAGCCCATAAATGTCCCACTGTTGGGCTCGGGCCTCCTCCTTAATGGGAGGGAAATTAACCTACTATACCGCGCCGGTCAGACGTGTTGGTATAGGGTTTTGTTTCGAGTTTTCCTTCTCTCGCATACCTAGATGTTATATGCGTTTTACATCCCTTAATAGTTTCGTACGATCACCTACGGGTGAGATATGGGGTGGTGAATTGTATTCTTACCCCGTCACCACACGAAAATAGTCAATGTATGATCACATATTTGATATCTTAACAAGTTTAAGTATATAAATAGGTATCATCAATGATGATAAAGTATCAAGAATAATTATTGATGTGTTGTGATTCAAATTAACATAGTTTTGTGACGTTTAAACTTAATAGTTAATTTTAAATAAATTTATACAAAATCTACACTTAAATAACTAATCTATATGCACACTTAATTTATTTAGACACATCTATTTTTGTTCGTGTGAATTATTTTTGAACGAATGGCTCTATTTTTGCACGAAGCATTTAGTGTTTATTATTTGTATTTCATCATCGGGAAGTCATTATAGAAAATATTTCAAATTACTGAGTAATTTGAATAACAAGGTTGTGTCATTGTTTAATACAATTCTAACTGTAAAGTTTGAAGTATTAAGTCTATACAATGTGTAAACATTGTCCGATAGATGGCATACGTCACCTTGAAGACGTAAGATATAATATGATTCGAAATTTGCATGTCCTAAAATAGTTCACGATGGTGTAAGTGGCAGCACGGTTGGGCCGGATTCCCAATAGGTGCGGGTTCGAACCCCGCTTGTGACATCATTTTTCGTTTCGTATCGGGTATTTATAGAAAATATTACCAATATTTCTGTGTTATGCCGACTACGAGTATTACCTATCAACCTTTAAATTCCTCACGAGTTTTGTGAAAGACGATTAAGAACTTTACTTCGACTTTGACCACCTCCATCTGATGCCGTCTGTCTGGTAAATAAATACATGCCCAAGAAGATTGACGTCAGACAATCCCGGTCATAAAACTATTGCCAAAACCTTTGAAATATGTAGGTACAATGAAAGAAGAATAGGTACATATTGCATAGACAAGTAAAAAATATAATGATGATTATGAGAAAGTATTAGCAATAATAAAAATAGTCATGATTAATGGCAACCCTATGTCAACACAGAGTATAAAGAATGTTGCAAGAATTAATTTAGTTAAAGATAATATTGCGCCCCTAATCTTCTGCTAATGTTACTTTGTAAAAGGGGTGATTCGGTTCGCTTCAACACGATTGAGCGTTTTGTTATCGCATTTGTTGCAGGGAACAATTGTGTTGGATTTTTTTACTTTAGATGAAGCGGTTAATTGTTTAATTAGTGCGGTATTTTCTATTTTTTTTTTTTGCAATTTTGCAGACTACTTTTCATTAAGATATCAAAACCACATCATTCAGTTACACAAAATTCTCTACAATATCTTAGCCTTAATTTTGGTAGTTCGATCAGTTACACATGTTGTGCAAACAATTCTTTAATTAATTAATATTTAATCTTTACCAAAAAGGCAGTCTTTAAATGTTTGCGTGATATTCAAATTTTGTCATATTATAATATCATTCAAGCAATTAAATCTTTATCAAATAGTTACAGGTACCTGATCTATATTTTATTTTTTTTGAAATCTTAACTTCTTTAGGCATCCTTTCAAAATGCACAACCTTATTTTATCGCTATTGATTTGGACCGAGCCGTCAGGCTTAGCTACTCGTATGTAGCGACGTGAAATATGCGAAAAATATGAAACTCTTAAAATATTTTATTATGATTTCTAGTGTTAACAGAATTTAGGGCCAGGGAGGAATCTAACGCATAAAGTATAGGTACCTAAACGAAAATCACAGCCGCTATTAGATTTTGTATGTACTTGCTATATAATTTCAATGTTTTCATATAGGTATATTTATATTTCAGATTTAAAAATGCCTTTAGCATTATATGAATTTTCGTTAAAAAATACAATTTATCCCGCGTGTTACAAATTTATAGCACAAGGAGTGCGTATAATTCTGTCAATTTGGTGTAGTGGTCCGGAAAATGATGAAATAACGCGGGCCAACTTCAACAAAGAGGCGATTGTGCGCGTGGTCGCGTGGTTTAATAAAAATGCCGTGTTGTTCCTTTATATTCAGCAAGAATTTGATACTGTATGAACTTACTCAATCGCAAATATATTGAGATCGTAAATTCACAAATTCTTTTGCCTGCTGGAATTGCTATCGATGTTTCGAGATAAATAAATGGACCTCATATTTGTTAAACTTGTGTAAATATATTTTATAAAACATAATATATTTTAAACGATAATATTTAAGTAAACACTTATAAACATAAATCAATTTATAAACATAAATTAATATAAAACCTCAACGATTAAATAACCATTAATTAACTTAAGTAGTTATAACTATAACACTCTAGGTAGATACTTTTGGCCATTTTCGCCAACAATATCAAAATATTAATGTAACACCCACTCGTGGTGGTAAAGGAGACGACAGCGTGCAACCGCATAACCTGCCCCACTCTATCTCTCAATCACCATTTGGTTATACCACCATTACCTGATTCTTGCCTTCGGTGGCAGAGTACTACGCCTAACTACTACTATCTAAATATCAATATTGCATAGTAAAAAATCAATATTTCACTCAATCCTTCATGTCAAATCGTGTTTATATAGGTTGCCTTGAGTATCTATTATATAAAATTTTGGTATTAATGATGAAAACAAATAAGTTACCATTCTTAAAGATAGATAAATTTGAAATTGTTTCAGTGTCGGTCTACGGAACATGTTCTCTCTCTTCCTCTTCGTACATATTGTAATACATTGAGACAAGACAAGATTTTAATGACCAGCCACCTGATATCAATCCTCATTGGTTGTTGTCCAGACGGCATCAGATGTTGTCGGCTCAGGTCCATGTACTCTTCATCGTATTTTATTACATCCACAAGCAAAATAGCAGGTTGTATTCGTAGTCGCCATCATGCACCACAAGTTAGTCATCATTATCATTATCATAGTCATTATCATCCTCTTCTTATCCCAATTACTTGAAGTCGATGCAATATTCATTCTTATTCCATCGTACGTTTTGCAAAGGTTTTGACAATAGTTTTAATGACCACCCGTTTGCTTGATGTCAACCCTCTGTGAGAACGTAAATGTTGAGACCAGACGGCATTAGATGCAATCTCTCCAGATCTATTTAAAGCTCTTAATTGTCTTTTAAATACATTTAAATATCAATAAACAAAAGAGTTGGTAGTATTCGTAGCCTCCATACTACGCAGGTTACTATCAAATTCATCATCATCATCGGACCTCCTCCGTAGGGAGGGAAATTAACCTACTATACCGCGTTGGTCAGACGTTTTGGTATAAGATATGAGGTGGTTAATAGTAGATACTATTCACCACACGGAATATTAAAAGATTTAAATATTATTTTATTGAATTTTGTCAATCTGTAAGACTATACATTTACTTACCCTCTAAATAGTAACGATAACTGCTCGTACATTCTCATCAAGAATCTATACTTTGTGTCAATGATCTCCAATAAAAATCATCTTTCATTTGTGTTAGTTAACACGTTCACTCAACTTCTAATAATCAGTGGCTCGTAAAATATTGTATTCGCTACATTCACGTGCTAAGGGGACGTTTTATAAGGGACACATACATTGTAAAATTATATAAGCGACAGAAGAAATAGTTTTTTCATTGTTATTAATATTGGTATTTTAAATAGTCACTACCTATACCGTCTTTTCATGGAATTGGAATCACTCTTTCCAACTCCTCCTCTTTAACCTTTTCTAATTAAATTTGATGCGGGTCCCAAGACAATTAAAATCATATCCCGGGACTGCCTGAGGGTCAAACCTTGGTGTCATTTATAGTGACCATTGTGGATCCTGGCTTACAAGAGTTACAATGGTGTGAATGTGTGGTGGGATTAGTCCCAAAAAAAAAAATACCATACCAATCAAATAGGATAGGTATCTCCAAATCTTATAGCAGTATTATTTCAATCTTATTCGTGTGGTGACAGAGAAAGAATATAATTCACCACCCCCCTATCTTACCCTTAACCGTAAGAGACGACTAAGGGATATAAAATGCTTATAACATCTATTCAAGAGAAGGAAAACTCGGAACCAAACCCTATACCAACACGTCTGACCAGCGTGGTATAGTAGGTTAATTTCCCTCCCATTATGGAGGAGAACCCGAGCCGAACAGTGGGATGATGATGATGACAAAATAATTTCCTACTGTCACGTGTCTAAAGTAAGCTTACCTACTTTAAGAAAATGCTACGCAATTTTGGTGACGTCATTTGAAATCATTCACAACTAAGAAAACGAAAGAGCTATATTATTATGTATAATTAGAGTTTTGTGTCGTTCTTTCATCATCATCCATACATGTTTCACTGCTGGGCTCGATCCACCTTCAAAATAGGATGGACAATGACAAAATTACACGTAACTTTCTTATGTGATATAAGACAATTTCCCTCCTATTTTGGAGCTTATTATGTTCACCGGTGCGTATATATAGACAATGAAGATATATATAAATACTAGCAGATTCGGCCACGCGTTGCTGTGGCTAAGGTAGCCTCAGCAGCACATGGTGGTTATGCTAACAAATTTTAGCTTATATGAAGTGTATTTACGTTTAAGATAGCGCCCTCTATTAAATACTTAGATACTAATCCAGGCAACAGATATCGCCATCTGTTAGAATCGTTTGGATATTACAGATAATTGTGACTGTCAAATAATATACAAATAATTTGCAATAAAATAATATTGCGACTATAAATTGAGATGGAAGCTATCCTATATTTTAAATTGCATCTCGAGACTTGGCGGGAATCTGAGAAAGTAATATTTAAGTTGGATCAAACTACACTTGCTGCGCAAATTTGATTAAAATCTGTTAAGTACTTTATGAGTCCATCGCGGACAAACAACGTGACGCGTAATTTATATATACTAAGATATGTAACTTCTTAATCTCAGATCAAGCCGTAGCAAATGCACTTGTTAATTTATTTCTTAAATTCACATGCGGTACACCTACTTGTTGAATACTAAAATACATCCGTTTACAGATTGTTGTACAAATCTTACTTTAAAATCTTGCGATCAGTATTATCTGCGGGAAATTATCTTGAATATATTAGGGTTGTCTGTGAAGAGAAATACATTTGACTTGGAACATCAATAATTGAATGGAAATTAGCAAATTAAAGTCAAATTCTTTGCAGACTTTTCTAAAAAGAAAGAAAAAACACCTAAAGCTTAATTTATACTTAATATTATAAAACTGAAGAATTTGTTTGGTTGAACACGATAATGTCAGGATCTACAGGTTAGAATATAAAAATTGTTTAAGTGTCAGATAGTATATTTAGTGAGGAAGGCTATAGTTTATGTAATATCACGCTACAACTAATAGAAGTGAAGTATTAATGAAAAATGTTGCAAAATAAAACGGAAATTATTTTTTGAGAGATTTCGTTACGCCGTATAAGTACCCACTACTTACTCTTTCTGATCGTCTAATCCTATTTCACTTTTATCTGACACAGGCGAACTTGCACGGGTCAGCTGATTGTTCTAATAAACAGGTAAACTAATAATTTAGTTTTGATTTCCGAGTTAGAATTATTATTATTTTTCTTATTAGCCTTTTATAGCGAGGATTATTGTACAAAAGTAATTATTTTAAATATCATGTTACATTTTATTATAATTAAATTAAAACCGTGTCTCTCTTTCAAATATCATGAAAAAATATCTGCAAATAATTCTTAAAATAATACATCATATCAAAATTTATAATATCCTATATATAGCTAAAGTTATCTAAACTCTGAAGTTGTATGATCGATCATTATGAAAATTGGTATGTAGGTATATGTATTTTTTCACAGAGAAGGTTTATATGCTATCCTCATTGATGTAATTCGCCACCAGGCGACGCTGCGATATATCTACATCATCATCATCTCAGCTAATATACGTCCCACTGTTGGGCTCGAGCCTCCTCCGTAATGGGAGGGAAATTGACCTACTATATGCCACGCTGGTCAGACGTGTTGGTATAGGATTTCGTTTCGAATTTTCCTTCTCTTGCATAGATGTTATATGCGTTTTATATCTCTTACTCGTCTCTTGCGAGCACCTCTTACGATCGTAGAGGGGGTGGTGAATTGTATTCTTACTCCGTCACCACACGGAACAATGCGATATATCGATTTCTACAAATAAACCAGCGGGTTAAGTTTGCTAGTTATAATATATCTCGGCAACGGGATAGAATAAGTCTCAAATAATATTAAAGAAGCAATAGAAGGTAGAGCAAAAGCTTATCTTAAAAGTGTAATCTTGAAGTTGGATCCTATAGAAGGTGATTTAATCTTCAATGCGTCATCCCTACTTGTCGTCGGATCTTTGGCACAAGTCTATGCTAAAACGGACCTGTTTAATTAGTATTAATTTGCGCTCTTTGGCATACCTATGGTAAGATATTTATATTTAAATTTAGTAGACTTACATACTCATAGACTGGCCATTATATATTTAAAAGTTAAGATTTAAAAAAAAAAACGCTCGACTTTATTTAATAAATTGCATCTTGAGACTTTTGGCGGGAATCTGAGAACGTAATATTGTGGTATTTTATTATATTCAGTATCTTAGTGTTTTAAACGTAACGAAATATTTAATTTTGCATCAAAATTTTGAGAAAATTCCATTGACAGTCTGACCATGAACAACAATGACTAAATTGAAAAAACTTATAATTTTCGGACAGAAATAATGAATCGACTGGCAAAAATAGCCTTATATTAGGTACTTACTAGCTGATAGGTAATACTAAAAAAGAAGAAGAATTGCATCCGGTGATTAACCTTGCATATCATTTAAACATGAAAGAATAGATCAAAAAGCGACTTCTATACTATTATAATATAAACATATGCGACATTAATTAGACAAATGATGCGTTATTAAACGAGTCTAAACAAGCTGTCGTACGCTTCACGTGTGACGTATGTGAGTGGCGAACGGTATTTTTCAACAAAGAACACATTGAAATCATTTTTAAATGGATCCCCATTAACCTCTTCGGAGGGCGAGAGAGTATGAATACAAGAAGTCAACGTACCTTCTATTCCCGCCAAGGAAGTTTGAGACTACTCTAACTATAAAAATGATTTTTTAATCTTTCATTTAGAGAAAACTAAGAAACCAATTTAGATAACATTAATGAAAAAAAAGGCGAATTTAAAATACCTCTCTGATAAAGATTTGTTTTTTCAATTTTCCTTGTCTTTTGATTAGTATCTTCATTTTACATACACTCGGTAACTAGTTAGTGGAAGTATTGCCTTCTCACTCTATCAACACAAAGATTTGTTGGTTGACATGAGAGAAGTAGAAAATGCCTTCTATATTTTTATAAAATACTAGCTTCTGCCCGCGGCTTCGCCCGCGTAAAAGGTTACTTTCCTAAAGTTTTTGATCCCCTATTTTTATTTTTGACCGTCGGTAATACAGTGCAACGGTATTACAATACTCAGGGTTGGAACTTCATTACTGGACTGCTAGATGGCGTTGAAGAAGCTAGATTTTGAGATTTTATGACAAACAATTTTTTTATTTTTCATATAAAAATTTTGATTTTTTTTTAATAAAAAGTATCCTATGTTACTTTTAATACCTCCAACAATATGTGTACAATGTTTCATGATGATCGGTTGAGTAGTTTTAGTGTGAAAGCGTAACAAACAAAATTACATTCACATTTATATATTAGTAGGGATAGGTTTTCGATTATAATTATAGAGACAGATGAAGCATTGTTAAATTGCTCTAAACATATTTAATAGTTTCTCACTAAGGTGAAGATGTAAGAATACAAGATATTGGTACCTACTTTCTAATCCCACTCTTGAGATTTGAGACTATTAAGGGACAAACATAGAAATCATCAATATAAAAATAAATAGAAAAATTAAAAACAAAATATTTTTATCAACCAACTAGTCGAGCCTATTTGATAAAAGATAAAATTTTCCGTGTGCTGTGTGGAGTAAGAAATCTTACCCGTGGGTGATCGTAAAAGACGACTAAGGGATATAAAAACGCATATAACATCTATGCAAGAGAAGGAAAACTCGAGTCTACCAGCGTGGTATGGTAGGTTAACTTGGCTCCCATTATGGAGGACTGGAGGAGGCTCGAGCCCAACAGTGGCACATATATGAGCTGAGCTGAGATGAGATGAGATTTGATAAAAGATTAATTTTGCTATCTTATTCTGGAGATTACTTGTGAATCGATAGGGCGACGTGTATGAGCTAGGAAAAAAAAAATTTATTGGATGATTGTTAAAATTTTGTGCGACCTAAAGTTCATGAGAAAAAGAGCTTAAGTGACTTCTGTATCATGTACTTACACGTATTTGTCATACTTTGAATGGAAAAAATATGTGAAAAATATGACATACCTATGCATAAATATGCAATATAGGTTATAGGTACCTACGCTCACCTTCAGTTTTTCTTCTTGTGAATTTGAGACGAATGAGAAACATGAGCTCCTCACTCTCATAATCTTATGGAAGGTGGTACACACTTTAAACACAGATTAAAGAAAAGAAACTAAACAGGATGTGACGTAAAGACACCTCGACACACCCCGTTTAGTTTTTTTTTTTTGTTTAATCTGTGGTGTGTGGTGACGTAAGCATTATTAGTGCTGCAACTATGTATTTGAATACCAATATATAATTCTCTACACCCTAAAGATATAAAACCGAGCGTCACAAATCACAATAAATGACAAATGGTATTTCTAACGTCATTTTATAGCACCTGTTTTGCTTCGGGTGCGGCACACCCGCGGTTTCGATCACCATTACAATAAGTTTTTCTTAAACTTGTGATAGGACAACGCGATTTTTTATTTAACTTCATTACATGAAGCGTTAAATACTTAAGTATTTGGTGAAAACTTTTTTTTTTGTAAGATGTTGGGAGTAAATAAGACCGGATTGGTTAGATGTCGAATAGTTACAAAGAAACAGTCCTATTGCTCGGCTTTTTTTTACCGGTGAAGCCCAAAAAGTAGGTTAGGAACGTACACAAACTGAGTAACCTATTTTTTACATTTTTTTTCTCATGTTTTTCATGGAAACTTGTAAATCTTTTTATAAATAACCTATTATTAATAAGCTTCTATAAATAGCGTGTATTTAACATATATGCTAAATCTTAGTAATTTAAATAATACGGTCGTGTCATCGTTTAATACAATTCTGAAATATGAAATATTAAAAAAAATAATAGTGATAGAAGCACATTATTGACAATTTTCTATCTGCAACCGCGCGCCGCGCCGGCCCGTCCGGGGTGGTAAACACACTCGGAGAAAATCGACGTCTGAATAATGGCAATGTGCTCCTTCCTTCGGTGAGCGAGAGATTCGGCAGCTGAACTATTTGAGTGGGTTTTGGGGTTTTTATTGGTAAGCAACGGCTTAGCTATGCGTCTAGTATTGCAAAGGTTCATGGGCGGTAGTAACACTAGGCTGCTTGCTCATTTGCCACCAAGAGCAATAAAAAAATATTTTTACGGATTAAAAGTTTTAGTTATAATAAAACTACTATACCTCATCATCATCATCACAGCCCATAAATGTCCTCCGTAATGGGAGGGAAATTAACCTACTATACAGCGCTGGTCAGACGTGTTGGTATAGGGATTTGTTTCGAGTTTTCCTTCTCTCGCATAGATGTAATATGCTTTTATATCCCTTAGTCGGCTTGTACGATCACCTACGGGTAAGATATGGGGTGGTGAATAGTATTCTTACTCCGTCACCACACGGAAAACTACTGTACCTACCTATAATAAATATAACTGCAGTGTTGTTATTATATATATTAAATAAGGTCTAAAGGTGGAGACATTCTTACACAAACACAAGACGTGTTAAGCCGATGGAGTGAATATTTTGGCGATATGTATGCGGATGCTACGGTTGGCGCCGGTGTCATGTGTGCATGTGGTTTAGTAGACCAACATTGGACAACGGCGTCCTCCGACGGCATCAGTATGGATGAAGTTGAATGGGCGATAAGAGGTTTGAAAAATGGTAAGGCAGCGGGCATTGATATGGTGTCTGCCGAGATGATCAAGCTTGGTGGCTCCTGTGTCTGGGAGGCGTTCCTGTTGCTCCTCAATTTATGTTGGAGCTCGGGAATGGTTCCCACGGACTGGAATGGCGCAGTCATCGTGCCTTTGTTTAAAAACAAGGATTCACGTTATGACTGCGCAAATTACAGAGCTATAAGCTTGACCAGTTTGGCAGCAAAAGTGTACGGTAAAATTATTAAAAGGAGAATGAGGATGGTGTCCGTTGGTTTACTGTGTGAGACACAAGGACGTTTCAGGAATGGAAGGGGATGCATGGATCAAATGTTCTCTCTGCCCAATTTTGTGGAGAAGCATCTGGCTCTAGGTTAGAGGGTTTTCTGCAGTTTTGTGGATCTGGAGAGAGCATTTGACACGGTTGTACGAAAGGAACTTTGGGACATTTTACCGGAGTATGGTATTAACGGTAAACTGCTACAGGCTGTGTAGTCCAGTTACATGGGCTGTAGAGCCTGTGTGCGGCTGGATGATGGAATGTCGCCTTGGTTTGACGTTAATATCTGCGTTAAGCAGCGTTGCGTTCTGTCAGCCAGGCTGTTTATCATATATCTGGATAAATGTCTCCAAAGTTTGAACGATATGAATGTGGGAGTCCAGGTGGGCGACTCAGTGGTCACTGCTCTGCTATATGCAGATGATGCAGTCTTGCTGGCACAGTCAGCGACTGACCTGCAGACCCTAGTCGACACAATGACAGAAAATTGCAAGAAAAGGGGTCTACGCGTGAATGTGAGCAAAACCAAAATAATGTTCTTTGAAAGAGATGAAGCCAGAACAGATGTAAGAGTAACAATAGGTAATGATGTACTGGAGCAAATGGATGAATTTGTATATCTTGGATGTGGATTTAGCCGAGATGGAAGGTACAGCACTGATATAGAGCGAAGAGTGAATGCGGGAAATAGAGTGAACGGAGCGTTGGGGCAACTTCTCGGTAGCCACCACCTCAGCCAGAAGGCACGAGTAGCAATACATAACGCAGTGCTTGTCCCAACATTACTGTATGGAGGCGAGTGTTGGGTATGCAGAAAAGAGTGTGAAAGTAAAATTAATGCGGTCGAAATGCGATCTCCACGGCAAATCTGTGGAGTTAGGCTGATCGATCGCATTCATAACGACGAATTAAGAGAGTGAGTAGGTATGAAAGAGAGTATTGGTGTAAAGATGCGATAGGGAATGCTCCGATGGTTCAGACATGTGGAAAGAATGCCGAACGAACGTCTGGTTAAGAAGATATACAGTGCGAAAGTGAAAGGATGTAGGTACCGGGGGAGACCGAGACTAACCTACCTAGACCAGATCGCTCATGTACTGAAGGAAGGTGGAGTCAAGAGTCTCCGAAACCGGCGAGCGTGTATGAAGAGAATTATGAATGTTGAGGAAGCGAGTGAAGTATGCAAGGATAGAGTTCTCTGGCACTCTGTTCTCTCTGCCTACCCTGCAAGGAACATGGCGTGATGGTATGTATGTATGTATGTATGTTGTTATTATTATCATATATAAATACCTAATATAATATAACTGATACAGAAGCGGGTGGATAAAAACCTCTGTAATAACAATGACTCGTTAGACGTGAGATTCCTTAAACTTTCCGTGATCATAAATGCTGAAAAAAGAAATGTCAGGCAAGTAAAAACCTAATAGAAACGCAATAAAATCCTAAAAACTAGTTTTAAATAAATAAAAGGGTAAAGAAAAGATATTTCCTTTGCCACTATAATGTAGACTCGTGTCCAATTTTTGGATATGTATGGTCTATAAAAAAAGAAAGCAACTATAAAGTATGTAAGAAATAGATGTACGTGGAGGCACGCGCACACGTATTATATCTCTCTCAGGTGGACAAAAAGAATGTTTTTTTTATAACAACTGATCCCTCAGCAAGGTGGCAATTGTCACGATCTACTAACAATCATGAAACAAGCACACAACAATGACGTTGTTATTGTAACAAATGCCTTAACATCAAAAGCCATACACAATTAAGGTATTTTTTTATCACAAATTCCTTTTTATAACTAGTTGTAACTAGTTAGATGTACCCCGTAGTAAAATACTCGGCGTACATCTAACTAGTTATAAAAGGAATTTGTGATAAAAATGCCTAAATTTTGATAGGATGTATTATATCACTAACGTTCATACATAGTGTAGGAACACTGTTTTATCTATTTTTTATCTATGGTTTCTAACCAAACCTTTCAGGAGTTTTGGCGCGAATATGGAAATGTCATGTCACGCTCTTGTATTATATTCATTTCTTTTGTGTTTTGTAGTGTTATATTAAATAATTTTGCTTGTATTTGGAATATGATATAGTTAAAATGCTGAAATGTAGTGAATATGTTATAATAGTGGTTTAAGTGCATTTTCATATTCTGCCAAAATGCCCAAAAAACCATTGATTTGGTTATCAGCGCCTGATTAATGGTAACAATTTCACTTACCTACTGACGGACAATGACTATTAAGAATATAGAATATGAAGAAGTATTGAATAATATATGAAAAATAGTTAAAAAGAGTTGGCTGTATGGGCTTTGATCCCTTTGCCCGTCTGAATTGACGAACAAAACAAAAAAGAAAAACCAAACCTTTCAGGGTAGGGGAGGGTGGGGTGATTACGGACAGCGGGTAATTGCGGACACTGCCTTACCGGCTGATACAGCCCTCCCCGCGTCCTGCAACACGACTCGCGCTATTGTATCCGCCATCTTTAGTGTCCGGAAAGTTGTCAACACGGGAGCCCGCGCACGCGATTCGAGGTAAGATCAATTAATTATTTTTATGTATTTTCTTGTAATTTTCGATGATTTTCAGTAGCGTGCATACGCTATGATATTTGTTTTGAGTAAAAACTGTATTCGTTACGTGTTAAGGTGTCTTTCACCTATATTAATGTGCAATTATAATCTACAAAAGTTATTACCTAACCTAAAATTGTTTTGCTATAAAATGTCGAAAGGCAGATGGGGTAATTGCAGACATTATTTTGGGATAAATACGGACGTCCGTATTTACCCAAAGAGGTTGGGGAGAATACGGACACATGACTTATTATATCTGTATCATGTTTCAGATGCCTCGAGTATACAAACGGAAGACTGAAAAAAAGTACACACTCGAAACTTTAAAAATAGCGATAAGGGAGATTCAAGAAAAGAATTTAAGTTTTAGAAAAGCCGCGGAAAAGTATAACGTACCTCGAGCTACATTGTTAGATCAGGTCAGAAAGTCTGCTGAAGATGTCAAAGATCCCAAACGCGGTAAGAAACCAATCTTTAATGAATCTCAAGAGCAAGAGCTCGTTCAGTTCATTCTGAAGTCGTGTAGAAATTATTTCGGAATAACTCCAATCACGCTTAGAAAAGTCGCATTCGATTTTGCAACAGCTAATGGCTTGGCACACAATTTTAACAAAGCAACGGGTATAGCTGGAATAGAGTGGTATTACTCGTTTATGTCAAGGCATCCTCAAATATCACTCCGTAAGCCGGAAGCGACATCTTTAAATCGAATCACTGCGTTTAATGAAGAAGAAGTAGATATTTTTTTTACTAACCTGACACACTTGATATCCAAACATAATTTCAGGCCAGATGCCATTTATAATGTTGATGAAACAGGCATAAGCACTGTCCAAAGAAACTCAAAAATTCTTGCGCCTAAAGGCTTAAAACAAGTTGGCAAGTGCACAAGTGCTGAAAGAGGATCCTTGACAACAGTCGTGAATGCATGTAGCGCAAGCGGCAATTATGTGCCACCATTTTTTATCTTTAAGAGGAAAAGAATGAACCCATTACTAATGAAACAAAGCAACTCCAATATGATAGCATCGATTTCTGACTCTGGGTGGATCAATGAAGAATTATTCGTTCAGTGGCTTCATCATTTTAAAACCTTTACTCGGCCATCTGCTGACAATGTTATTTTGCTTGTCCTTGACAAT
Organism: Lymantria monacha; assembly: GCA_905163515.2. Lineage (NCBI taxonomy): Eukaryota > Metazoa > Arthropoda > Insecta > Lepidoptera > Erebidae > Lymantria > Lymantria monacha. The sequence continues at coordinate 8,638,643 of LR991081.1, read as the reverse complement.
CATGAAAGCCATATTAGCTTGGCCGCTTACAACTTTTGTAAGAAAAATTTCATTCATGTCATTACGCTACCACCGCATACTTCTCATAAGATGCAGCCACTGGACCTCACATTTCATGGTCCCTTAAAAACAGCTTATAACCGTGAATGTGAAACGCATATGGTTAATAATCCTGGTGCCAAAATTACCAGTTATGATATTGTTGGACTGTACACAAAGGCTTTCAATCGCACAACAAATATTGAAAAAGCAATAAATGGCTTCAGAGCTACGGGGATTTGCCCATTGGATAAGGAAATTTTTAGAACGACTTTTGCCAACTTGATGCACAGTGACATGGAACCACAATCGGGCTCCAACATCAGATCTAGTGCCTTAAATTTGAATGACTCTTGTACTCACAATGAACCAGAAGTCCCCAATTTAAATGAGCAGACAAATGCCAGTACAACCAAAGCACAAATGCCAAATAATTCCAAAGCCCAACCCCGAATCACAAATCAAGTTGAAATTCAATCTGTTGCACATGCTAATATTGATGATTCTATCAATGACACCAGTCATCCAGGTGTTTCAACAGAGCAACATGGTAACCCACCACCTTCTGTACCATTACAGGACATAGTTAATATACCGACCATAAAGCGTTTAAGCGAGAAAACAAATCGGAAAAAGAAACATTCCATAATTGTTACTGATACTCCAGAAAAAATTGAATTAGAGAAGAAAGAACTGAAGAAGGTAGGAAAAAAAATCAAACAAGAAGCAGGAGTAAGAAACGGAAAGAAGACGATAACTAAACAGAAAAAAGCTACGAAACCGAAGAAAAAGTCGCAGAGGGGTGTGAGAAATCTTAGAAATTTTGAAGATAATGCAGATGACACAGAATATTTCTGTATATTTTGTAATGAAAAATATTATTCGCCCCCCACTGAAGATTGGATAATGTGCATAGTGTGTCAGAATTGGGCACATGAAAATTGCACAAGCGGAAGCTCAAGCCGAGGCTATATTTGCGACTTGTGTAAGGAGAAATAGACTGACCGCAATTACCCCACCCGCTGTCCGTATTTACCTAGAAGGCGTCGGGTAAATGCGGACAGCAAGGGTTTTGTTTTTTTGAGAAAAAATATAAATGTTGATTTGTTACTAATAATTTTATATGTTAATTTTGTAAGGTAATAACCAAAGTTTATTAATTAATAAAAACGAACTGATTAGCTTTAAAAGTTTATGTTTTATTAAAGTATTCCCTTAAGTGTCCGCAATATCCCCACTCTCCCCTAAATTTTGCGAAAGAGATTTTTAAATATATAATATGTTCATGTGAACATCAAAAATCTGTGCTGTGTGGTAGCGCTTACGAATATTACCAACTCTTGCTCATAAATGTCGTAAAAAACGACTAAGATTTTTATATAAACCTGGACTAACTACACTTGATGTCATTTGGTCAAAAATTACATTCCTAAGGATGCCAGGCAGGCGGCCGGTCATGAAACTATTGTCAATGTTCAAAAAATAAAATTATACAGTAGTGATTTAAATTGAATATTTTGATTAATATTATTTACTACTTGCTTCTGCCCGCGGCTTCGCCCGCGTAAAAGGTTACTTTCCTAAAGTTTTTGATCCCCTATTTTTATTTTTGATCGTCGGTAATACAGTGCAACGGTATTACAATACTCAGGGTTGGAACTTCATTACTGGACTGCTAGATGGCGTTGAAGAAGCTAGATTTTGAGATTTTTTGACAAACAATTTTTTTATTTTTCATATAAAAAAATTGTTTTTTTTTAATAAAAAGTATCCTATGTTACTTTTTATACCTCCAAGAATATGTGTACAATGTTTCATGATGATCGGTTGAGTAGTTTTAGCGTGAAAGCGTAACAAACAAACGTACATTCACATTTATATATTAGTAGGGATTCGTAAGTATTAATGACAAAATTGCCCTATTCTTTTCCAGTCCTTTTATTACTTACTTTGTTGTAATTAATTATTTGCATGCAATTAAAAACTATTTTATTAATAATGCCAAAGAACTATAACTTCTCACTCGCGTACATAAGTACACGCACCCATTTCTGTTTTGTTTTGAAAAATTGTATCTTTTTGAATTATGTATTTATCCATTAAAGTTTCAGAATATATTTAGATACAAATAACTTTTCTTTGAGCTTATCTCGGTATATTCTTTTTTACATATTGAATTTTTATTTAATAATATATCTAAAAGCCCAATAACGATCTGGGCCAACTACCTCTGATGCCGTTTGATCAACAACTACATTCCCAAGGAGGGTTGACGTCTGACAGGCGGCCAGTCATAAAACTATTGCCAATAACTTATACAATATGTACTACGAAACAAGAGTACATATTGTATCGACACCAAGTAATGGAACAAAAGTAGAAGAATAATGATTTAATAATATATTTAGACTCGGTTAGTTGCCGAGTATACCTACCTACTTGTTTACAAATTACCTACATAGGTAGGTAGGTATCTACTAATGAAATATGAATGTTTTTATAACCTATCGACATAATAAAGATATAAACTGGTTATTTAAATAAAAAAGTGTAATTAGTTTAAAATTTTATTACACATAAGTACATACTAGCTACTTACAAATATATTAATCATCACAATTTTAATGATTAATTTGAGTCTCAACCTAATATTTATATATCTAATACTTCATATATTGACATGTTGCGTTACATACCCGTGTTGAAGATTTTCATTTGGAATAATGACTTTTAATGCAATTGAACACTTAACTCTAAAAATACTTTAAAAAAAAAAAAAAAAGATAAAATAGAACATCTTTTAAAAAATAATCTTTTTCACGACAAAGAATCTTCAAAAAAGGAGGGTTTTTTTTATTGCCTGGAAGCAAAAGTACCTACTGATAAATCGAGGTTTTTTTTTTATTAATGAAACTTAGCTTTATAGGTTTATCACCCTCAAAAGATTATCTCCGAGATGGTGGTAGGTACTGCCCTAATCGGACCAGTCCGCAGCTGTAAACAGAACTATCAACAATATGGCTGTACCATAACAATTTACTATATTTTCAGTTTTATTTATATAATTCGATATATAATTCTGACATATAATGATATAATATATTATCTGTGTGGTGACGGAGTAAGAATATAATTCACCACCCCATATCTTACCTGTGGGTGATCGTAAGAGACGACTACGGGATATAAAATGCATATAACATCTAGGTATACAAGAGATAACTCGAAATAAAATCCTATACCAACACATCTGACCAGCATGGTACAGTAGCTCAATTTCCCTCCCATTATGGAGGGGGCTTGCGATCAACAGTGGTACATATATATAATTCGAGATAAAAATTGGCTGCTTTTATACATACGTACTAACTTATTATTTAATGTAGGCAATTTAGGTAGGAAGCGAGTGAAGTATGCAATGATAGAGTTCTCTGGCACTCTGTCCTTTCTGCCTACCCTGCAAGGGATATTTCGTGATGATATGTATGTACATATTTAAAGTAATTAGCTCAAATATCACCAGCATTATAAATTAAATTTATTTAAAATGGCTAAAGGAATCAATTCGATCAGGTCACCTAGTTCGATAATGGTCGCGCCATTAAATTGCAATAATAAACAAATATCATAAAAGTTGCGACGTTTAAAATACAAAATAACATACACACTAATTCACGAACAGACACGAATTGTAAATAAAGTAAATTTCCTTTCTCTAAATAATTACTCACGATTAGATAGCCGGTTTTTTTTTTCACGTTATAAAAACCACTTATGGACTGACAATTAAAAGCGGAAAGAAATATTCTGTTGTGGATGTAATTTTACGCTGTTTTGTTTTATATAACAAAGATAAGATTTTTATTGTTAGTTTCCTATCTTTATAACTGTTTGTTGACGTCTAATTATACAAAATATATTGGGTACAGTATCAAGGAGTATAATTTCATTATTATGAATAACTAGCTTTTATGTCTTTCGACATTTATGTCCTTCCCCAGGCTTGATTCGTGCACTCGGTGTCACTCGGCGTCTCTCAATAGTTTTAATTTTGTTTTTATGAAACTCTATTTTCTACCAAAATAGCCTTTTTTTGCGGTGGACTATGGATGCGTCTCATCCCGCCAAATCGGTCCGGGGTGACGAAGGGGCGGCGCGTGACGCCGTAGACCCACCATGCAAACTCCTCTCTTCGCCGTGCGAGCGGGCCACCGATACCCGATCTTTGTCTTCGGTGGCCTTCCCAAAATAGCCTAAGTTATTTCTTATATTATCAACTACCTTCCACTTAAAGTCCCGGTAAAATCAGTCCAGTCGTTTCAGAGATTACCTGGAACAAACAGAGAGGAAAATTAAAAAAAATGTTTTTGTTTCTGCAAGTAGGTTCCATATATACTTTCATATGAATTTATTGACTTTATGGAATTACAAATAAATATTTCAATTTTATTTATAGGTACATATAGATATGAAGATAATTATCTGTTTCATCTTAATAAGAATCATAATTTCAGTTAATTTATAAAATATGAGTAGGTAGGTATTACCTACAGATGAAATTAGTAAGAAAAGTATCATATTTTTTTTGTACTTACTATAAATTCTGTTTTATGCTGTAAATTAGTTTTACGATCAATTAACATACTCATAATGTTGCTAAAATTTTGTATAATTTAATAATTTTTCATAATTTTCAGCGACTTGATTTTTCTCGCTATAAAGATAATATCGGTTTGAGGTAACACATTATCTATTCTAGAGATCTTGGCGAAGATATCTGTGTTTTATTAAATCAAATCAAGTCATTTATAGATATGCATAAGCGCCATAAGTGCACTTACATAGGTAAGTATTGTCAATTTTACACCTTTTTTTTAAATTAATTTAACACCGTATCAAAAAGCGACAACAAACTGAGAAGATCCGGCATAAAAGTCAGTGAGTTTGTAATTTTTTTTAATTATATATTTTAATCAAAATGATTGGATACATGTAAAATGATTGGATACAGATATTATAAAATTAAAAAGAATTTTATTATGAAACTTTAAAGGATAAAAAAAATAGAAATGGCTGGACCAGATTTCATTATTAGGTATACACAACTAAATAAATTTATTTGCAAAGATATCGTTAAAATAATTAAGTTTAGACATTAAAACATAGCGATTTATAAAGACCAGCAACATGAGGCTCAAACATGAGGCTTCGAGAGCCTCATGTTTGATATTAAAAAGTTAAGTAACAGATTTTTTCTAAAAATAGTCGCTTGTAATTTAGCAATGCCTACTTATTTGTACCTATATCCACTTGTTTCATCTCAGCTCATACACGTCCTACTATTGGGCTCGAGCCTCCTCCAAACCGGAGGGATATTAACATTTTTTTTTGGTATGCTATGGTCCGGACACACGCCGCCCGTTTCGTCCGGGGCGACGGAAGGACAGCGCATGACCCCATAACCCACCGTATTCACCCCTCCCCATCGCCATTGGGCCGGCCACTGGTACCATTTCCTTGCCATCCGTGGCCAAGGGATATATATGTATAGGTATATATACCTACTACACCACGATGGTCTGACTTGTTGGTATAGGGTTTTGTTTCGAGATTTCCTTCTCTTGTATAATAGATGTTATATGCATTTTATATTCCTTAGCCACCACACGGAAACGCTAATAGAAACCTATCCATTAATTAATTCAATAATTTTTCAAAGAGGAACATCAAATTGTACCTTAGTGATTGTTAAGGTTAAGTGCTAACAGACGGCTGTTAGATACTGGAAGTAGGTAAGCTTCCGTGTCCTCCATCCGTCAATCCAACAGTCAGCGAACTCTGTCTAACGAAGCGTAATAGGTAGGTAGGCAGATAAAACTTTCACAGTGTCAATACATCTATTGCCGAATAATAAAAAAAAACCTTTTACTTTTTTATAAATGGGTTTCCATAAAAGAAATGCGATTATGCTATATTTTAACGAAAGTACCTACTTATTTAAAAAGTGAGCACATACCGTCAAATCATGTACCATAAGTACTAAACGCTTATACATGTGCCACTCGCACTTAACCGTTTTTTTTTCTTTTGAAACACTACCGTTTTCTTTGAACAAAAGTCGCCCTTTAGCAATAGTGACATTTATGGTGAGGCAGGGCAGGGCGTGTCCGCGAGTGCGCCCTCTGTTCATTTGTCGAGCCATTTGCTCGCCGGAATGCGGTGTCATCAGCAGCGAACGGAGCGTGAAATGGAAAACGCCCCAGTAGTGACAACCCCCATTTATACCTCCCTCTATCGACTTAACGCACGCTAACGAAATTTCACTTTATTCAACAGTGTTTCTTAACTACACTTAGGTAGTTCATTTATAAGACTCCTAGTATTGGATTTAAAACAGGTAGGTACGTGAATACCTAGTATCTAATACTATAAGTATTTTTTAATTTTCCTTTCCGTGTGGTGACTGAGTAAGAATACAATTCACCACCCCCTCTCCATCATCTTACCCATGGGTGATTGTACAAGACGACTAGGGGATATAAAACGCATATAACATCTATGCGAGAGAAGGAAAACTTGAAACAAAACCCTATACCAAAACGTCTGACCAGCGTGGTATAGTAGGTCAATTGCCCTCCCATTATGGAAGAGGCTTGAGCCCAACAGTGGGATGTGTATGAGCTGAGATGATGATTTTTTTAATTTCATAACTTATTTAACTGCATTGTCATAAATTTAGCGACCCTTAATTTTAATATTATTTATTAGAAAAATTTATAATTTCTAATAACTAGCTACCTACCCAAATCTGTGTTTTTTTTCATTTTTTTTTATTGCTTTTGATGGCAAATGAGCAAGCAGCACAACTGATGGTAAGTGTTACTGCCGCCCATGGACCTTTGCAATACCAAGGGTATAGCAAGGCTGTTGTCTACCAATACACAACCCGAAACCACACAGTTGAGCTTCCGGCTCTCTTGCTCACCGGACGAAACACAACAGCACATTGCCATTGCTCAGACGCCGATCTTCTGCGAGAGTGTGGTACTACAGCGAACGGACCGGCGCGCGTCTGAAGACAGAAAACTGTCAACAGCGTGGTCCTACTACTAATAATCGCTTTAAAAAACCTGCAAAGATTTTTAGAAATAATCTTAGTTGAAAAGGAACAGTCACAACACATTAGCTATAAACTCGAGATCTCTCGTAGTAGTTCATAAGATAGTCTTTGTCGTCACTTTGTTACATATTCCCACTCCTTTAAGTATTAAAGCCATTACAATTAATTCGAGGCCTGCATTCTTATAAGTATATGTCACACTGATACATTTATGTGTATTTACTTTTGAAATTCGCGCGTTTTATACAGAAGGTCAAAACAGATATTGTAATTTCTCCATACTTTTTTCTACAATATACTGACATAACTAGTTATTCAAAAAATCGTGAATAGGTAAAGGTTAAACAGTAAATTCACGAACAAAAATTCGTTTTTATTAATTTAAATAGCATACAAAAAATAAAATTACTAAAAATATAATTATCAGGCATGTTTTATTTTTAACTAACTAACATTCCCAAGGAGGGTTGACGTCTGGCAGGCGGCCGGTCATAAAACTATTGCCAATAACCTTTGCAATATGTAGGAACAGGGGGTAGGTACATATTGCATCGACTCCAAGTACCTAATTGGGACAAGAGCAGAACATAATGATGTGTTATTTCTAACTCATTTAATAGAACAGTAAACTATAAAATATAGTGTCATATTCATTAGGATTTTTGTTTCATTTTTTTTATCACGACACCAACAGTTTAGGACATTATTCGAAATATGTAAAACTATATTTACGGCTTTTATCGCCTTTCATGTGAGATTTAAATACCCGAAGTTTCGAAAATTTTTCATCATTCATAGTCACGAGAGGACGTCCTGTAAAATCCTCAAAAATCCTTTTTATTTTTCAAATATATCATTCTTGTGAAAATATCAGAAATCCTTAGTACATTATATCTAGCTTATACAAATGTACTGCAAATTCTAAAAGCAGAAAACCGCATGGAGAAACATTGTAACAATAAAACAAAAACAATTTAAAGGTACCTACACCATCATTTACCCCGGGAAGTAATTGTAACAAATAGCGGGACAACTCTCAAGCTTTAGTCCCGTGTTATCCGCTCAAATTGTCACCCTGATCCCGGGATCTGCACTATTTGTTTGCTAAAGGGATCCCGGCGAGGACAATACGTGACTAAAATACTAAAATAACTGTTATACAAACGGTTTTGATTTGTAATTACTTTGAGGAACTCCTGTATCATCATATCAGCTCATATAGAGTCCACTTGGGCTTAAGCTTCTTCTACAATAGGAGGGCAATTAACCTACTATACCATGCCGATTAGATGGGTTGGTACAGGTTTTTATTTTCAATTTTACTTCTCTTGCATAGATGTTAATGTGTTAATCCTTTAGTTATCTTTTACGACATTCGCGAATAAGTTAGGAAGTGTTGAATTGCATTCCTCCTTGAAAAGGATGTGTGTTTTGTAATAGATAATACATTTATTAATGATCTTTTACTGACATCAGCTTAATAATAATAACTTTTTATTGTTCACCATATGCCTATAGGTAGGTACAGGCATAAAATAAAAAAGACAATAAATAAACTTTTGTACAATTAGGCGGTCTTATCGCATACTGCACTTTCTTCCAGACAACTTTGGGATGGATTTTTAATTTATCAGTTTATTCAAATAGACACATCAACGAACAAATTCTTTAGCTTTATGTCTGTATTAAAAAATATACGAGTACCTACCTATTAAAAAAGTATATAAGTATTATATTTTTTTTAATGCTCGCGTAAATATGACATATATTTAATTAATTTATTTTACATTTAATTTTAATACGAAAAATATGCCCGTTCGTAATTTTATATGTACGTACAAAAGTACAGGAGTAAGAATACAAAGATGATTCCTGTCCGGTGCGTATAGTACCTAAGCATTGTTTAAGCTTTCAGTCAATTTGTAAGCATATAAATAACATCACTGCAAGATAAATAGAACTCGAAATAAAACCCTAACCCAACCCATTTTTATCATCCTCGATCAAACAATGAAAGATGTAAATCCTCAAAAGAAGAATATATAATTTCTCTCAATCAGAAGAGCCTACAATATGTTATTGGGATTTAAAAGTCAATTTTCTTTTATCCCCTTTATTATTCATTGCTGCGGATAAACGAGTAACGATTTATCAACATTGGGGACAAATCGACTCGAACGTACCGGGGCTAGTTCAGTGGGTCCATTTACGATAATCGGCCTTGCTGGAATTGACAAATTATCACTTGCAGCAATAGCTACACAACACAAGTTTTCTTAAAAAACAAGTCACGTCTTGTTTAAAAACATTTTTTTGTATTTTTTTTTTACTAGTAAAGAAAATTTTTACATAATGATTTCTAACTTAAGGTGTTGAAATAAATGTACAATTTAGTTGCCCGGGCGTGTCGTAAAAAAGTCTAAGAAATATATCTAATATTATCTATGCTAGAGAAGGAGTCTCCAAGTAGTAACCTCTATATCAGCCCGCCCCTAAACTCTATACCAACCAGTATAGTAGGTCAGTTTCCCTCCCATTGTGTACGTATAGGAGCTGAGATAATGAGATGTAATGATTTCTAATATTTAGAGTATCTATGAAATTTATAAAACTAATAACTGTAGCGGATACGTATAACCTCTGTAAAAACAATTAAATGTCCGACATTTCAAATAAAGGTATGTCAAATGTCTTAAGGGTTCCCGTGACTATGGATATTCATCATCATCATCATCATCATCTTAGGTCACACATGTCTCACTGTTGAGGTCGACTGTTCTCCACAACGGGAGGGAAATTGACCTAGTATACCACGCTGGTTTGATACGTTGGTATAGGGTTTTGTTTCGCGATTTCCTTCTCTTGCATAAATGTTATATGCGTTTTATATCCTTTAATCGTTTGTTACGATCACCCACGGGTACAATAACGGGTGGTGAATTGTATTCTTAATCCGTCACCACACGGAAAATTGGATATTGCAAATTACAATGGATATTACAAAGTATCTATCTGAAATGTCATGCAAAAAATAAATATAAAACTTGACAAAATCGTTTCATATGAACTTTTTTTTTAAATAGTCCTATCCGTGACTATGAACGTTATAAAATGTTTGAAACGGTAAGAAATTAAAAATCAAATACAAACGCGGTAGAATCTGTAAAAATAGTTTTTATTTCAAATATATTTCTTTAAAAATAGTCATTTTCTAGAACCAATTAAATTTTGTTAGTTTGCTAATTTTTATGGCATAAAGTTTCCAAGTATACCTAGTATCTAAGTAAGTAAAAGTAATTTCCAAATATCCAAGTAGATTAGTATCTCTTTAAATTAAAAATACTCGAGGTACATAAATTACCAAAACTAAGGCGTAAAGTTGGATAACGTATAAACCAATCTACAAATCACAAAGCTTTCACGCAAAACCAAAGGCTAACGAAAAGCCAGCGCTTACAGGTACAGATCCCAACGGGACCCGAAGCTATAAATCGTTGTGAGAAATAAATCTAATTCGGCGCTGACATTTAAATTGTTACCGATTGTTCACAGAATCGCGTAAACCAACGCTTTGTGGCACTGAATAGCTACTATTTGTTTTCACTCGTGTTATTTACGAGATTATTCGCAATGGAATTCATGAAAATTTAAATTTCTACAGAATTTAATTGTCACATATTTATTAAATGCCATAATAAGTGCAATATTTTAACTAGATGACCTAAAAGACGATTTGCTGAATACATTTATAAAAATTACGTGTGGCACTCAGGGACTGCCGCGGTAAAGCTATTGCATAGCATTTTTTATCAACTTATGCAATAATAATTATTTGTTTATTTTTTATTTATGGAGTATTTTCTTTTGATATATTTTTTTTGTATTTCTTTGATATTAATTCAAGTTACACATATTTATTAAAATTACTAATTTATTAAAACATTTAAAGTATGTACACGTTTTTAAACTGTTTTATTTATAATATTATTAAATTATTATAAATAAATTTTGCAATAATAAATTGCAAGAAGAGTTTGACGGCGGTGAGATACGAACCCACGCCTTCGGTGCCCAGAACCAGCGCCTTAGACCACTCGGTCACGCTGCCTGCGTCAAAATTAACTGATGCTTTACAACCATACAATCTTAGGTTTTATTTTCGTTACGGAATTTCTTGATTCGGTTGCCGCGCTCAAAGCCCATGATAAAAGCTATTTGCATAGCTTTAAAAATATTTATGAAATTATATCGCAGCGCCACCTATACAGTCCTAACGCATTATTTTAGTGGTCTGAAACCATTTATTGTCTCTTTAAGGAAACCACATCAGACACACTCAGAATCTAACTAGTATTATTATGTAACGTTGATGTGGTCAGAAAATAGTTTCTAAAAACCTGTCACACTTAAAAATTAAATCAACAAAATAAATAGTGATGGATTTCGCTTTCATGGTGTCCTAGGCCCTAGGCCCAAGTTAATATAACGCCTTCATGTATAATAATAGATAATAATAACGAAAACTATTGAGCACTAATTTGTTACATATTTAAAATTTTAGTATTTACATGATTAATATTTTAACAAAAGAAATTTACCTTTTAAATTTTGGTTAAAATTGTAAAATGAAAAAGGAAGCAAAACAATATGATCTTACAGTTAATAAAAAGAAAATCTATATTAAGTTTCGTAATGGCATGGCTGTTGACAGTTTTCTATCTACCGGGGTAGTATCACACTCTCGTAGAAGACCGAAGTCTGAGCAATGGCAATGTGTTGTTGCGCTTCGTTCGGTGAGCGAGCCGGAAGCCCAACTGTGAGGGTTTGGGGTTTATATTGGTAGGCAGCGGCCTAGCTATACCCTTACAAAGACCCATAGGCGGCCGTAACACTTACCATCAGATGAGCTGCTTGCTTGTTTGTCGCCATTGGCAATAAAAAAGAAATATTCGCCATTTCCAAACTTTTAGCCCCTCTAATAATTCGCCGCAATAAGCTCGATCCTCGCGGCCTTATCCTAAATCCGTCACTATAAATAAAAATACTACTCAGAAATCTAATTTGAGTATAAGACATTATATTATAAAATATATCTTATTTTATAAATATTTTGAATACTAAAAATTTCCTGTGGCAAGGTTCAAAGTTAATAAATATTATAATTGAAAAGCTTCGTATATATTTTTAAGCATTTAACATTGATTTATATTATGAATTTATTTTATTGCTATAGATTTATTATGAATGTGATGACAGAATAAGAATTCAAGTGTCACGTCTTTTTTTTGGAGACATGCGGTCGCATAGGTACCGTTCAAGCCGCCCGGGTCGACAGGAAGAACGGCGTGCAACCCCATAATCCTACCTTTATTGAAATCTTATCTTCATTGGGTATGTCATCATACCTCGCTTTCTCATCGGTGTCTTGTGTTATAGAAACAAGTAATAAATATGTTTAAATAGATCACATCACCACAATAGAACAAAAGTTAAAACCAACCCCGTGAAATGCGTGGGTGAAATTAAAAATAAAATTTCCGCACTCAAATCACACTTAGACTCGGAACAATCACGGAAGAATGCACTGGGGAATAGTCCGTCATACACTAAGAAGACTGACCGTGAAGCTCAGGCGTCGATGGAAGGTGATCCCTGGAAGGGTAACCCACCGACCACGGACGTCAAAGATTCGGTACTAGTGATTGACCCAGTAGCGATGCGGAGGAATTTGGATAGGTTATAAACCTTTGTACCTACACCTTGGATGGAACGAACGGTGTAGGTATGTCCAGAACATAGCTTATCCAAAAAAAAAATGGCTCAGAACAACCAGATTATAGAACACACAAAGATTTAAATTACTGAAATTTTTAGCATTTAATATGCTTAATTATTTATAAAACCCGATTACGAAGCGAAAAATGATGTCATAAGCGGGATTCGAACCCGCGCCTATTGGGATTCTGGCCCAATCGTGCTGCCACTACACCACCGTGACGTATTCATCATTTTTCGCTTCGTAATTGGGTTTTATAAATAATTAAGCATATTAAATGCTAAAAATCTCAGTAATTTAAATAACAAGGTTGTGTCATCGTTTAATACAATTCTAACTGCAAAGTTTGAAGTATTAAGCCTATAACAATGTGTAAAACATTGTCGGGTAGATAGCATACCGTCACCTTAAGACGTAAATATGATACGAAGCGAAATTTGCATGTCCTACAATAAGTCACGGTGGTGTAGTGGCAGCACGATTGGGCCGGAATCTCAATAGGCGCTGGTTCGAATCCCGCTTGTGACATCATTTTTCGCTTCGTAATCGGGTTTTATACACACAAAGATTGTCTTGTATGGGAATCGAACTCATATATTTACAAGTGAACTTAATAAAAGTATGTTAAAATATACATGTTACGTGTATTATGTTTACAAAGTGAGCCGACATTGTTTAATGCAGCGAGACAATGTGCAATGTATCTCAATTAGACGCGCACTGTACGGAGAAATGTGCCCACAGAGGGACAAAATCGTTTAATGAAAAACATGCGACTCTGTTCTATGTTATTTATCTAATATTTACCTACTATTTAAAAATTGTGATAGATCAGTTTAAAAATGGTGAAATTTTATTTAGTTATATAAAATCTTATTTGCTGTGTGTGGCGGCTAGAGGACAACTAAACGTTTTAAATCGACTCGGATCAACTCCATTGTCCTCTGGTCAACAATTGCATTACCGAGGAGGGTTAACGCGTCAGGCAGGCGGCCAGTCATAGAACTATTGTCAAAACATTAGCAATATATATATACGTTGAAAGAAGAGTACATGTTTCGTCAATACCGAGTAATTGAGATAAGAGGATGATGACGATAATAATGAAGAAAAACTTTTTTGCCAACCGAAAAGCTAGCTTTCTTTCTTTCTTCTCGTGTTGTAATAATATTTCGTGAAGCAAATTAACTTTCTATAAATAACCTGTCAACTATTAAATTAACAAATAGTTATCCATAATAATTTAAATTATTGGCTTATACTGTGCCATCGCTGGATACAATTCTAATTGAATAGTCATAGTATTAAATCGGCACAATATGTTAACATATTGTAATAGATGGCGCTGTAAAATATTTTCCATAAAGACGAGAATGTTAATGACAATTTGGTTATTAGCCGTAATTCATCATACCTTTTTTTTATTACCTTTCGTGGCAGACAAGCAGATAACCCACCCAATGGTAAGTGGTAACTGCCGCTCATGGATCTCTGCAACGCTAGAGGCACAGCCAGATGACCAACTACCGTAAAGGTTTTACCCTCCGGCTCTCTCACTCATGGAACGAAGCTGAGTAGCAAATTAGAGAATGTGGGACAACTCGGGAGGAGCTGGCCATTCATGATTGCATACATATAGGTACATAACATAAGATAACGATAGAATAGAAGCCTGAAACTTTTGTGGGACTTGAGTGACTGTAATGGCAAAGATTTTTTTTATTAATTATGTATTTTTTATTACCTATATAGATTACATATTTAAAGTGTAATCAAGTAATAATACAATTCAAATGATTTCATAATTTTATGTTTACATTTACGTAACGATAAATAAATAATTTGACCACCCGTTTGCCAAAATATCAAAAGAACGTTGAAAACATTTAATTGATTAATATTCAACATACCTCCATCGATCAAATGAAAAAATAATAACCCAGAACTACAGTTATTTCCGAACAAATTTCAAACTATTTTTATATTCTATTTACAAAAATTTAAAATAAAATTACATAAATATGTCAAACAATCGTTTTAAAATGGATATTTCGAGTATTATCGAGTATACCGATGAAATATCGAGATTTTCTCTACCCACATTTGGGTGTACTCCTGTGTATTAAGATGTGTAACAGCTGGCAACACTAAAAATTACTGTTAATTTTTGTTTCAAAGCTGGTAAAGTTTAATTTCGCTCCATTATTTGTGCCGAATGTGAATATGTTATTTGGTTTTTGTATGAATGCAATGTCGCTAATATATCTGTCAGCATGGTGTTTTGTTGTAGTTTCAGTGTTGAACATATGGCATTGATTTGTTTAGACCTCACACATATTATGTCGTATTATTGTTATTACCCGCCGACATGTTTGTAATATATTTTTAATGCGACACTTCATTTCAAAGTCGTAAAACTATTAGTAGAAGATTTCGTTGTCAAATTGTAACATTACGAATACATATTTTAGTTTGCTAGAATACAAACGACTTATAATATGATTGATATTTTAATCTCAACAAAATTATGACATATTATTTGCCGATTATATATGGTAAATATAAAAAAAACTTATTATGTATACTCTTCATTCAATAAGTTATTCGTATTCAATACGACGTTTAGGTGTTTATTTATAAATTACTGTTTTTTGTTCTAGCAATTTTAGAACGTAAACTTTAGCGCTAAAGCGAGAGTGATTATTTAATATAATAAGTACTAAAATATAGCTTTTCCATGTGGTGATAGAGTAAGCATATACCTACAGTAATACCCCGCTTTACGCGACCCCGTTATACGCGGTTTCGCTTTTACGCGAATTTCAAATTTCGCGTTAAAATGCCTCGAATTACGCGACTTCAGTCCATGACTACGTTATATACATACCTACATATTCATAGGTAAGAATAAATATCTATGTACGTAATACTTAGTCATGATGAACTTAAAGATGTCGCGGTAAAGGATTTCGAAGAACTTGTAGCAACGCAACGCACAACGAACTTCTCAGCAATGAAGATCTGGTCGAATTACAGAATAATCCCATTAACGATGAGGAAGAACAAGAAGAGAGAGTTTTATCTTCAAGCGGAATACAAATGCTCTTTCAAAAATTGATTCCGGTTTATAAAATTATTTCCGGTCATATTGCAGAGCATAGAGAGTGATGATGACCGTGTTTTGACCGTGTGTCAAACAATTAAAAACAGTGCTGAGTGTTAAGAACGTATTATACAAAAACGTAAAAGAAACGCTATCCAAAAGACAATAAATGTATTTTTTCGTGAAAAAAAAAACATGTTATATGTACTGCATAAAGTGTTTTTAGAATTAAAGTGATTGATTCAAATGATTTGTATTTTTTTTTGTATCAAATCATAAACCTCGATATACGCGAATTTCACTTAACGCGGTTTTTTACGGAACGTATCCCTCGCGTAAAGCCCCGCTTTATTTTATTACTGTACCTACTCCACCAATCCCTTTCCTGACTGTGACTACCGTAAAAGACGACTAAAGGATACGGATATGTAAATAACATTTAGGTATGCAAAAAAAGGAAAACTCAAAATAAAACTCTACTAACTCGAAATAACCCTACTGACAAGGGTTGTATAGTAGGTACGTAAATTACCGTCCTATTGTGGAGCTCGTGCCCAGCACTAGGACGTATATTAACTGAAATTATAATGATAAAATATAGCAGTTAAATCAAACAGCGTAAATAACGAATAGTGTAGCGCGGTTATTGAGATACCGATATACATAACCAATTTTAGCGGGCTCCACAAAACTGTATGCAATTCACTAATTGTTATTCTGAGTCTGAATGTAATTAGTTATTGATTGTTTAACTGTATATTTGTGAAGTCCCCCGCAATAAAAAGATAAGTCACTTAGTGCAGCAACAACGAAAATAAAAAAAAATCTCTAAACTAACAAAACTTTAAAAGTTAAAGTTAATGATTGTAAACGCGTCAGTTCCCCGTAGAAATGATTACTGCACGGTACCGAATCATACTATTAAAAGATCATCTCTCACATTAGCCCGCCTCGGTCTATAAATATCCCTGTAGAACGATCCCTTATCCCACAGCAATATGTCTTTATTCCGTCTAATAACAATTTAGGCAATTATGTGACAAAGGGAAGTGTTTTCGTCGGCGCATTTTTCTCGCGGGGCGAAGCTCCCCGGGGCATCAAGCCCACATTATTGGCTCGCTGTGATTTATACGTGCCGCTACCGGTTTTTCGATTCTTTGGGCGTTTAGTAGTTAAGTATTCATTTTAAATTTTGCGAATAATCAAAGCTGCTATATTTGAAATTTTGAGTTCTTTGTTAATGTTAGGTAGGTATTTTTATTCGACTGCACAGATGGCGTAGGGGTTAAGATACCGACCTTCCGTGCCAGTGCCGTGGGTTCGATTCCCACGCAGGACATTACTTTGTGTGATCCACAAAGTGTTGTTCTGAGTCTGGGTGTAATTTGTCTGCGTTAATTGCATGTTTGTAAAGTCCCCCGCAATACAAGGTTTATTTCCTTAGTGCAGGGTGGTGTCTTTAAAAAAAAAAATACTTAATAGTATTCAGCCTAACTAGTTGTACTAGTAAAAAAAACGTGGCCGATCATAACGGACAAATATAAAAATAAAGAAGAGGAAACTTCATGTTTAAAAAAAAATTCAATTGACTGATATACATAATAAAATCTATTTTATTTAGAACTTATATAAGGTACTAGTATGTCATTATTCTAAGGTTAGGAAAATAGATTTTTAACAATAAATAAAAACGCAAAACCAACCCAAATCGTAAAATCGATTAATACAGTTTTAAAATACTGGCAACTATGCGGAACAATACCTACATTAAAAAATGGCACAAACGTAAAAAATCTTTTTAATTCCTTTGCATATTATATTCGGCGTTATTATGACTTCATATTATAAAGCGGGCCATGATAATTGAAAACTTGATTTTTGATAATAATTTGGTTGATGTTCTAAATGAAACCATAAATGGGCATATATATCCCTTTATAGTAACTGCACAGATAGCGTATTACTTAGATATTTAACTACCGTGCCAGTGCTAAGAGTTTGATACCAGGTACAATAATAGGTACTTTGTGCGATCCATAAATTACTGTTCTGAGTCTGGGTGTAATTTGCTTCCGTTAATTCTGTTTATAAAATCCCCCGCAATACAAAGATTATTTCCTTAGTTCTTATATTTCTTTCATCACATCATCATACAATCAAATTCGTCATTTATCATCACCGTAGTTGGTTAAAAACATTATTGAGCCATCCTTCCTGCTTATTATCGTTAAAAAAAATAAACTCTTCACTCTAAACATAATACAAATATTATTGTCACGTGCACTAAACACTCAACAAGCGCACAGTGGTTAGAAACGACCGTCGAGTGGATAAAATGTAACAGATACAAAATAAAATGAGGGGAGGTAATAAACTCGAGTGGCATCTTAAATGGGCCACAAACGGTTTGTTTTGACTACCCTCGCCTTGAAGAGGTATTAAAAAAAATATGAGTTCAAAAACACTTCAAAGCATCTTTCGGGCTAAATCAATTGACTAGTTAATATTTTGAAAATATTTTTTGATGAGTGTTCAAAAAACATTTTTTTTTTTTATTTGATTGGTCCTATAAATTATTTAGCAAAGCCCATATCAATAGTCCTATATAAAAATAATAATTAAAAAAAAACGTTAGAAAAACTATGCGAGCCCTCACAAAGCGCAGTTTTTTGCTAGTCTAAAATTGATTCATAATAGTACTTACATTTAGTGTGCTTTATAATGGCGGCTACAAATACTACCAACCCTTACATTGCTCTGGGAGTAGTCATCTCATCCCAGCCTATATATGTCCCACTGTTGGACTGAAGCCTCCTCCATAATTGGAGGCAAATAGACCTGCTATACCGCGCTGGTCAGACATGTTGATGTTAGTATTTGGTTTCGAGCTTTTCATCTCTTGCATAGATGTTATATATGCGTTTTATATCCCTTAGTCGTCTCGTACGATCACCCACGGGTAAGCTAGGGAGTGGTGAATTGTATTCTTACTCCGTCACCACACAGAAAGGGGAGTAGTAAAAGACGATTAAAAGTTTCACACAGAACTGGATCAACTCCACCTGATACCGTATGGTTAACAATTACATTTCCAAGGACGAATGATCTCAGACAGACGGTCTGATGTCTTCTACTATCAAAACTTTTATAATATGTACTATTATAAAGAATTATAAATATATTGTGTCGACCCAATGTAATTAGGATAAAAGCAGGATGGTGAAGTTAATGTGTGCTTTCCATTTAATTCAAAAAGTGACGCAGTGTTCGATAAAGCGCTTTCCATCAACGACACTGTTGAACGCAGCCGTATACTGTTCGACACTCGAAAAAGTGGTGTTTGACAGATGCTTACATTTTCATATACTACTTTAAATATATAGGTACTATTTTGCTTGAATTAAGTATCATTACTTAACCTCGCAATGAATTTACGGCATATTCTAGTAGTATTATTTGAGATTATTAAATAGAGCTTGTCTCTTACTGCTAATTAAAATTTAATAAAATGTTCAAATGTAAATATTGCACTATTGAAGGGAGCCCTGATAATGTGGTTATGTTTATAAATTATTGAGCCAAGACTTTGTCAAGAAACTTGCATTTAGGTATACGGTGCCCAGAATTTTGCGATATTGATACACTCTAGTGTTATTTTGAGACAACTAGCTGTTTCATTTAAACTTTTACACAGTGTTTGGCAGTGTTTCACAATGTACCGCAGAGTCCCTCTGTGTTAACTAAATGGAAAGCAACCAATATATTTAGCGACTTTTGAAATTAACGGTTTGAGAATAAGCATTGTCTCACTGTTTTTTAGCGGACTATTCGACTAAGAAACATTAAGCTGATAATATTACTATAAGAAATGATAACTCGAAAACGAACCCCCACCAAGTCTTCACACCAACCAGTAGCCCATTTTCAGTGATAATTTCTCTCATGTACAAGATGTTTAGGAAGAGCAGTTTCTTCACTGTAGGTAGTGGCGTAGCTCTGCCGCTGGTATTGCAAATGTCAAATGGGGTAGAGATAGGTATTACATACCATCAAGTGTGCTACAAGCAAGAGCTTGTTGGCAAACATAACAATTTAAAAAAGGCTGATCGCAATTCCTAGTAAGTTAAATTTCTCTCCATAGGTACTTAAGTGATTTATTTAAATAAAAGTTCTAAGTATATAGCAGATAACTAAGTAAGTCTATATATATAAGTAAGTATTTTTACTAGGAGAATCATAATGAAATTGTTATGGACCTTCTCAGATACTAATAACTATCTACTCGCCTCCTTCTATGTATACTCCTGGTATGGCAATGGTCCATATGCTGCAGTAACATTTACCACCTTGGTGTGCTGCTTGCTCTTCTTCTCTGTTGACTGAGTGATCTATCTCATAACTTATCTATCTACTTCTGTTTGTTAATTTTAGAAATATGTATTTCAGAATTATCTCTATAAATTGTATATGCCTTTTTTAAATATAGCTTTTACATTGTTTATACTTTATACTAGGTACTTATACTTAAAATTGTTTTATAAGCAACCATTTTGATTTACATACGCAATTCTTTATATTTAGGGTTACTATAATAATTTACATACAAAATAAACTCGCCGGTCGGCCATTTAAATAATAATTTAAAAAAAATGTACATTACATATTATGGTTTATTGTACAAAGATTCAAAGCATAGTAACCACGAACCGTAAAGATATACATCATAATGGGGTAGCTATATAGGTATATATATAAAATATTTGCGTACCTACTTAATACATACATTATGGTTTAACATAATGTATATATCGTGTACGCATGTATTTTATAATCACGGAATTATTATTGCATAGAATTAAATTACAAATATAATTTTTGAATGAGAACAAATATATGAGAAGAATTTTTAGTAAACTCCTCCGCGACACAATAAAGGTGCGGATGTTCTTTTAAAAAAAAACTTATTACGTCCTCTTAATAATTTCGTAGGAGACTTTTGGCGGGAATCTAAAACATCATGTGGTGCTCTTGTAATATATTCGATATCTTAGTGTTTTAACGTGTTATATTAGATAATTTTGATGGCATTTTATGTAATGTGATGTGACAGAACTGCTGGGATGTAGTGAATATCATATAAAAGTGCTTTACAACGTTGTCGTTTTTCATCAAAATTACTACAAAATTCCATTTACAGTGTGGCCATAGCATGTTGATTATTGTTGATGCATTGTTGATGGCGACAATTTGACTTACTGACGGCCAATGACTAATGTGAAGACACTAAAAACTTGAAGATAATTATAACTCGACACTGGCAACAATGGCTCATTTAAGTAGCTGATTGCCAATACATAAAAAGAATAAGATGAAGAATTACTTCGTACCATTGATATTGTGTACCTACAAATGTCACTTATATTGCCTTAGGTGTTGCTTAAAGTTTAGGTTATAGTTTATGGAAATGGGTTTTAGTGTCCCAGGCGAGTAGTGGCTCATTCTTCTGGTTATTTCTCAGCCGGTGTTTATTTATATGTTGTATACCACAATTAAATAGTCGGTTTTGGGGAGAACGTAAAGGTAGAATCATATGGTAGTCTTGCAATATATTCAATATATTAGTATTTTAACGAATTATAGTAAAAATATGTATTTTGAAGTCAGTTTATATAATGTAATGTGGAGAAAGTGCTGGGTTATAGTGATATGATATGACAGTGCTTTACATATATTTTCGTTTGTCACCAAAATTACCAGATGACACAAGTTTTTTTTTGGCACACATTGCAGCCACAGTAACTACTGATAAACAAGACATAATATTGCAGCCATGGTAAAGACTGATGAATGCAACGATTTGACTTACCGACGTGCAATAACATTAAGTGAAGTGATAATGAATAAAGTTTTTTTTTATAAAGGTAACCATGCCTCAAAGTTCTTAAAAAAACGTCTGTAGATAATCATAAAAACACCCGTAGGTATATCATATTTCCAAAACTCTCAGGCAAAATCACACTACCTATTTAGGTTTTTTTTTTAACTGACCACAAAACAGGTATTTTTGAGCTAGACAATATTTATTTGACGAAAATTCGTATTTCTGGTTCAAAATTAGTCTTAAAAACTGAAGCAAGTCTAATGTCTTGCCTAAAGATGCTGATGTTTCGATAAACATCGGTCGTTATGCAGTCACGGGCGATGTACTAACTACCGCATTACACGACGCGTGCAACGTTTTTGTCCAACATGCCGCCCCTTTGAACCTCTATGCTTCCAAATTCAAACTTAATACGCCTAATTAGTAAGCGCCATTGATTTATGAATTTAAAAAGTTATGTAATTGTTTTTGTATTTGTGCTGATATTTTGGCGCCATCCGCCATTTTGTCACACATACAAACACACATGGTACCGCTAATGATAGTAGCAGATTTTTAAAATGTTTCTCTTTCAAACTTTATAAGCAACGCCACCACGTGTCATAAATTCAGTTATTGATAGAACCGTCAACAACAGAATTACTTATAATATGCCTTATCAATAATACCTAGTTAATTATGGTGCAACAAGATAACGATTATCTATAGTTTTTAATTATATATAAAATATTTTTTTATTGTAGGTACCTACTTGAAAATAAGTAAGTAAGTACCATAGGTACAATAATTAAAAATGCTAATTTTTTTATACTTAAATATATACACATAAGAGGCGTTTAATTTTAACGTGTTTCTAATTGCAACTAATAATTTGCTAAGTACATGAATGTTAAGTTCCAAGTCATTTCCACCATTTTCTAACAGATACCATTTCTGAGCCTTATGCAAAATTAGTTTGTGCTATACGAACTCGTAATTGTTGTCAGTTAAATTTACCTTTCAATTTAATTTTGCTCCTGCGTTTAAAGTTACTGATAATAAGTCATCAGTTATCGATAATAGGCCCGATAAAAAGTACCTAAAATTAGTGCAGTAAGATATTAGGTACACAAATTAATCGCTAAAATGTTATTAGAACATGAAAACACCTGTAAAGCGCTGTTATTTTATATTCAATACATCGTAGCACTATTCTTGTAATGTATTAAAAATAACTACCAATATTATATATTGTAATATCGTAAAATCTAAAATATTTAACATATCTAGGTATTAGGTAGGTACATATTTACAAATTAGTTATATGACAATTCCACGTTCGCGCCAAAACTCCACAGACAAAATATAATGACGTGAAACGTAAGTAAAGCGCAGATTAATCTTATAAAATTAAACCATAGACAATAATATGACGCCAACGCACTAAAGACAATGTTGAATAATTTATGCCATACTAATTGCTACTAATTAGACACTGGTATTCTGGCGTGGGCCCAAATAGCTTTTGTGCGCAATGATTTGTCATATGTAGATGTTAAACGTTAATTAATTAATGAAATTTAATGTTAACTAATGAATAAATGATCTGTATGGTGCATTACTGCTATAACTTTATGCAATTTATAATAATTATAGTTATGTACGTAAAAAGGGCTACCATCTTGACGTACAATGGCGATTATAAGTACTTTCAAACTTTGTATTGCTTTTGGGTATCGTAGACGACCAAAAACTTAACGTAGAACTGAGCCAAACTCTATTAGATGCTGCCTCGTCAACAATTACAATCCTAAGGAGCGTTGACATCAGAAAGGCGGCCGGAGGCTGAGGCCAGCAATGGGACATATATGAGCTGAGATGATGATGACAGTGATGAAAGAGCTACACTAAAATTACTATAAATAACGACACTAAAACAGTTGCGGTGACAAGTAAAGGAATTATAGCCGATATTCAAATAAAACCATCAGCAAGTTCTAATTTCAAAAACACCGTTACTATTAATAAAATAATAATAATAAAAAAAATAATGCAGTGATCAATGATTGAGTTGAACATTCACAGCGGTTTACCAACTTACCGATAATCTTACAAAAATAAACGACTGCAAATAGAGATGTAATTTCGAATGACTGTAAGCGATTTGAATTTTTTCCTCAATCTTGTAGTCAACGGGCCGTGAAACCAGAAGGTCCTACGTGCACCACCCGAATGTTCAGCCGTGTGAACGGTGACCGTGAGAAAGTGGTTGAAAACTGTATATTGTCTTATTAGATTTATATCGTAGATTAGGTGGCTTCTGATAGTGGTAAAGTGGATTTTCAGAATTTGCGTAAGAAAAGCAAATAATATAATTTTAAATATTTGCACACAGCCTTTTCATATGCCCGCCAAAGTCGCAAAAATGGGCACAGGGTTTACCAAAGGCCACAGCAACCATGGGCGACAGCTCTTTATTTTTCCCTTGTTTTCCAGGTTCAGAGACCTGGAGCGTCGAACCTCTGAATCAGTTTAGAGACCTCGTTTAGTTATGACTTTTTATTATATTGTTCTAATTTTAATTAGACAGCTCTATATTGGGCAGCTTGTGACACAGGCTGTAATCCATAACCCGCCTGCTAATCAGATGCACAGATACCGTAATTTGATTCTCAACCAGGACAATACTTGGTGCTGTAATTTGTGTCCATTAATTTACATATTTATAAATTCCCCTGACATAAGGCTTATTTCCTTAATGCCGTATGTTGTGTTTCATTATAAGAAAAATAAAAAACGTGATAATTGTAGCATTAATCCTCCTTTGGGTAAACCTACAAGTATCCAATACTATATAAACTTTGATTGACTAGTAATTGGCGGCACCACCATAGACTGCACCAAACTTTACCTTAGAAAGCACTCAGCTCACACAAGTCCTACTATTGAGTTCAAAACTCCTCCATAATAGAAAGAAAATTCATCTACTATATACCACGCTGGTCAGAAGAGTTGCTAGTGAGTTTAATTTCGAGTTTTATTTTGTCTTGTACAAATGCTATATGAATGTCGTCCCTAAGTCGTTTTTCACGACACCCACAGACATGATAAGGGGGATAGGGAATTGTATTCTTACTTCGTCATCACACGGAAAATAAAGCACAAAAATAGTTAGAGAAAAATAAAAAAATACTCTATTATCACACTGCTTTTTTTTAAAATAATAAAGTAGAAGCTACGTAATAAAATAACAATATAATATGTCGAATGACATGAACCGGTGTTGACCATGAATGAACATTCATTGTTTATTAGCTTCATTCTCGATAGTACAGGAACTCATTAAAATGATGTATCTTTTAATAAACATTGAGTTTACTACCGCAATTCGCATATCAATATCGTAATGGATGAACATTGGGAACGTGCCAACTCCGATTTACGCATCTCACGAACGTGGCTTACTGTCAATTAAAATGAATGAAAACTACATTTTTTTATATCAATCCCAATTGCCGTTGCATATAAAAAAAAAATCAAGAAAAGAATTTCAAGTTTAGAATATTATTTTGACACGAATTCCGAGAATCGACCGCAACAAACCGAATCGACTGCGATCGTTTTGATTCGATTCGACCGCAGCTCACTCGTTTGTCAAATTGACTGTTGCAATTGTTTTTTACACAATTTTCATCGTTTACAGGTTTTGCTTTTTTCTTTTTTTTTTAATCTGTAACAGATTTTATTTCGTTGTGGCAAAATTTTCTAACCAATATGAACTAGTCTTTGATTTATTAGTCATTGACACTATTATTTAAAGATCAATGACCACACAGTTTGCCGATTGGTGATCGAATAAGTATCTATACAATTCATCGTGACTTGTTTTACCGCGAATATCGTAAAAGACCATTAAAGGATGTTCATTGCAATACTAGAAGAAAACGAACCAATTAATATGCTATTTTCCCTCTCCTTACAGAAAAGAAGTGTAACCAATATTGGTTTTTTTTTAAGACAACACCCAGCACTAAGGAACTAATCCTTGTATTGCGTGGGACAATAAAAACATTCAATTTAACAGACACAAATTACACCCAAACTTCGAACAACAACTTATGGATCGCGCAAAGTATTGTCCTACGTCGAATCGAACTCACTACACTGCAGTGTGACTTAACACGCCAGTGCACTGGCGTGTTAAGTCGGCATCTTAACCATTACGTCATCTGTACAGTCATATGTGCTGTGTGCATATGTGATAAAAAAAATAGAAAAGCAACTTCTAAAATACTTAATAATTAAAAGAATAATTTGTTGATATTTTTTTTCTTTAACAATAATCTTCTATCATAAACAACGTGTGACAAATTGTATTTTTTATGGTTATAGGTAAAGGTAAGGATATCTTAGCGTATATATATGTATATACTATGAAATTATCAAATATTTTTTAATGGATAAAATTTCTTAAAAATTCTTTCAAATCCGTGTAACCACCGTAGTATAGTATACCTACCAAGTACAGAGAGCGGAGATACGGAAAAAAAAATAGGTGCTTAGTTTGAAGCAAAGAGTAAAGTTATTAAATTGAAAAAGAGTGGCAACTCGATGATAAAATATGCATGTATGGAAAGTGCTGCCACCCAGAGTTTAAGCGGTGAACTAAAGTTGAAGTAATATATATACATATCTACATGTGTATGTGTAATTACATAGAATTTTCTTTTACTATGAAAGCTACCCTGAAATATAAAAAAAAAACATATCAGCTGATAATTAAACAATAATAATATCAGCCTAACATTGAAACTTGAGCTAATTTTCAGAAAAATATCAATAACCGAAAATAGATCGATGACAATAAGTACCTACGCTAGGAACAAAAAATAACAATTCTCAGTTGTCAAACGTTTGACATACAGGACAAAATGGCAGCAGTTAAGTTTGTACAACCAATCTGTAGGCGGCGCGACGGTCAGTAAAAATAAGTAATGTTTAAAGTGTGCCCCCCCAGGTTTGAAGATTCAATTTAAATTTAATTGATTTAAAAAATATCGTTCATTAACTGTATAAAAATCTACTAATTCATTTGTTTTATTTGCTTCGTGACCACATAGAGCTGTCGCCCCTGAATCTGATCTCTCTTCGGTCTTGTCGAATTATTACTCCATAGGATCTACATTGGATAGACATTGGCCGATATGGTCTAATTGCAATCAGAAAGTCATTAATACACGAAGCATCTTACTCCCAAAATTGGGATGTTTATAAACATAGAAGAAAATTTTATCATCATCATCATATCAGCTCCTATATATCCCACTGTTGGGCCTCGAGCCGAGCCTCCTCCATAATGGGAGGGAAATTGACCTACTATACCACGCTGGTCATGATGTGTTAGTATATGCTTTTATTACGAGTTTTGCTTCTCTCGCATAGATGTTACATGTATTTTATCTACGAGTAAGAGGTGGTGAATTATATTTTTATTCCATCACCATACGGGAAAGAAGAAACAAATTTCTTAAAGAAGAAAATTTAAACTATGCTATTAACTTTCATTGCTTTTTAGGCGGTGACTTATCTTTGTAGCTGCGTTACATAGTTGCTCTCAGTAAAATACACTTGAGTGTCCTATCTATTTTAATACACACTAATCTTATTGAAACAAAAAGTCTCTTTTAACCGGATACTTATCCCTAATTAAGAAGCAAAAACATGGTTGTGTGTCACGGAACATTATGGTGCGGCACTATAGTGTGTGTCAGTGCATCGGGGCGGCATAACAGAGAGACGGCACAAATTATCCGTGGCAGCAACCCACCCGTTCATACGGAACGGCTTTGTACAATGTTTTGATAATGGCGGGTTTGTTGAGACGTATTTTTTGATACTGCGAGATATGTCTGTCACTGTGAAGCTATAATAAGTTTTCTTGAGTCTTAATTTAGAGAAAATAAAGTGTTTTTTTTATAGAGGCAAATATTTGGCTGATGGATGCATCCGAACCACAATTATTGTCGTTTATTGTTTGATTGCAGTTTTTAAGAATTGAAGACATAAAAAGTTTCTTTTAAACATATAGTTGACTAGCTTTTGCCCGCGACTTCGTCCACGCAGAAGTCATCTCTGACAGAGATAAATAGAAAAAGCAATGCAAGGTGTTGAAAGTTTGTCGCCAGGATGATGATTAACAGCGTCAGAAACTGGGATGCGGTCGCCGCCATCTGCGAGTTAGTTGTCTAACGGAATTAGGCAATATGGTGGGTCCGAAAGAAAATATTCTACGTTGACACACTCTACCGTCGGTGCTTTGGGCGGCGCAGGCGTGAGTACCTGTATTGAGGTTCACTGCATAAGGGCTTCGACTCGAAATGATACCCGGTTGCGGTGGCCCGCCCGCATAACGTAGATGTACGCGTACGGCGCGCTATGGGGTTACGCGACACCTCAGTGTCTATATACAATAGCCGATCACTAAAGGAAAAGGTTGTTCAAAGTTCCATTCATTCTACTAATTATATTGCCTTTAATATACTATTTACGGTATGACTATGTGATAAAAATATAATTATCGCCACCCTTTATTTGACTGTTTTGTTTCATCAGCAGAGTTGCGACCTTGTTAGATATGATTTATTATTTGAGTTATAGAGTGAAAATTTTTGAAGCTAAACTTAACCTGTATCCACCCTGTATGAACCCTTAAGCAAGAACCTATTACCGTCTACTATGTGTATCTTTTGAGCTCTGACGCCGGCACTGGTCGCCACGACGGCATTGGTGCGGGGTTGATGGAGAGGGAGAGAGAAACACGTGTTTATTTATTTTTACCAAAGAATATTTGTACGTGATTTAAAAAGAATCGATAAAGAAATATTCTCCCCATACACACTTTGCCTCTTTGTTACACCCTCTTAGGGGCGGAATTCATAAAATCCTTTCATATTGAATCTCTATGTCATAAAAAGAAACGTGCGTCAAAATTTAATGTTTCTAGCTTCAATAATTTCGGTTTGGCGGTAATAAGTCGTTCTACCCGCTTCACAGGCCTAATTTATACAACCACTGGGTGAAAATTTACAAATGCTGGATATTATTACCATCAAATATTTGATTCGACTCGTAATTTGAATCGATAAAGATTTTTTTTCTCCCCATACAAACTTTGCCACTCTGTTCCACACCCTTAGGGGTGTAATTTTGTAAAATCCTTTCTTATTAAATCTCTACGTCATAGAAAGAAACCTCTGTCAAAATTTCAAGTTGCCAGCTTCAATAATATCGGCTTGGCGCTAATGACTTAATGAGTCGTCCAACCCGCTTCGCAGGCCTAATTTATACCCCCACAGGGTAAAAATTAACAAATGCTGTAACACATGTTTATTTATTTTTACTAAAGATAATTTGTACGTAATTTGAAAAGAACCGATAAAGATTCTTTTCTCCGAACATTTTTTAAATTGACATAACTTTTTTCTTTATAAACTAATTGACATAAAATAAAGCCTACATGTTAAGTGAAGCTTCCCACAATATAGTAGTGAAAACCTTGTCTAAATCGGATAAGCCGTTTCTGAGATTAGCGTGCACAAACGCACAGACAAACAGATAAACAGACAAACAGATAAACAGAGAAAAATTTTAAAAATCTTTGTTTTGTGTTCTGTTTGTGTTGATAAAGGTCCCAGCAATATTTTTTCTCATATATCTTCCATGTACAGACAGCGATCCGTTACATTTTTATTATATGTATCTATAGATATAGATATGTAGCGTATAAAATGTGTGAAATTTTTGTATACTAGTTATCAAACGTGTGAATTTTTTGCATATTGACGAAATAACCTAAATATTCATTGTATAAACTAGTACCTAGTGATATTGTTAAAAGTCTCCCTACCTCTGATTGAACGGATCTCTTACATTCTGACTGAATTTTGATTCAATAATTTTCCATTCAACCTTAAAATATTTTTGCAGTAAAGATTTTGTACCTAAGCGGTCTCTGTACCTTTTGAGTCATTGCCCCAAATTCCTTTAATGTCAAATAAGTTAAAACTCTTAAAGTGTTATGTTTAAGTCAAAATTTATTTCACCAATCAACAATTATGATATATTAAAGCATAACCCCAGTCAAGGAATCAATTTCGATAGCATGAATACTTAAGTATAGGTTCTTAATAGGCAAAATATTGTGATGCGCTAAAACACCCCCACACAACTCTTAAGATGCCTCAGATGCCATGATGACCTGACCATAGCCAGCCAAAAAATGTAATGTAAGAACACAATATCGTTATAAAAATAAAACATTGTATTGTAATCATAACAGCTAACAGGCCTTTTTTTTTTCGTTGGACTATGGACGTTGTCGCGCCCCGTTAAATTGGTCCGGGGCGACGGAAGAGGCGGCGCGCAACCCCGTAGACCCACCCTGCAAACACCTCTCTTCGCCGTGTGAGCGGGCCACCGATACCCGGTCTTTGTCTTCGGTAGCCACAACTAACAGGCCTAGTATAAGTAGTTAATTTGCAGTAAAGGTGTTCCATGACCAGTGAAGAAAAATAGTTATCTATTGTTCTTTTTCCTGGGATACGGTTCATGGTCATATTTATATAATTACCTCATTTAATTCATTAAAGATTTGAAGACATTCAGCATAGATAACATTCCAATAAATACATTTTTTTGACTGGATATGATCTAGACACTTCTCTTCTGTATCGTTCAAGACAACAGAAAAGCTACTGGCCATAATCTCTATCGTATTATCACTCGACCTTCATTTGGGCTGACTACCGGCACCGATTCCTTGACATAGGTGGAACTCCAATAAATCCTATTACGGAATTATCACAATAACACCGGTTATTTACCACAAAAAAACGTTTGTAACACACGCGCTTTTTACAAATACTAAATAGATGTTATTAACGAAATCAAACTCATTTGTATTCATATAATCAAACAACACCAATTGTATTTCGTATTATTTTCCTTTTATTTCTACATTTCGTTATTTAGTAACCTGTTATTATGTATAGTATATATAATTGCTTTTATGCATCTTTTTAAAATTATTGTTATAAAATAATATCTACTATCGTGTAATCTATCTAGGTGTGTAGGTAAGTATAATTACAGCACTTTCGCGCCTATAGTTCGAAATGCATAATTTTTAAATATAACTGTAGATATTTTTTTGTTTCTGTTCTTTTTCTTTTTTTTTATGTATTGGCAATCAGCTATTTATACGAGCTATTGTTGCCAGTGTCGGATTATATTTTTTTTTCACGTCTTTAGTGTTTTCAGGTTAATCATTGTTCGTTAATAAGTCAAATCGTCGCCATCAATACTGCTATGGCCACACTGTTAATGATATGTTCTGGGAATGTTGATGGTAATTGAAATCGTAGCAAAGCACTTTTATATCATATTCACTATACCCCAGCAGTTCCGTCGCATCACATTACATAAAATACCATCAAATTATCCAATACAACACGTTAAAACACTGAGATATTGAATATAATACAAGACCACCACATGATGTATTCAGATGCCCGCCAAAAGTCCTTTGATTCTGTTCGTCCATTCGAACAGGGAAAAGGAATAAAGCCCATAAAGCCAAGTCTTTTATAATTTTCTTCACATATTATTTAACACTTCTTCATGTTGAATAGTCTCTTAATAGTCACTGTTAAGTCAATTTGTTATTATTAATTGGGTGCTGATAACCAAAATAATTATTTCTTTGGAAATTTTGGTAAAACATGAAAATACACGTAAACAACTATTATGTCACTACACTGCAGCACTTTAACTAAATGAAATATAATAAATATTACATAAAATAACGGCAACATTATTTAATATATACGCTACATAGCACTAAAAACATAAATGCTATAATCTTTTTATTTTATATTTTACGAAATTTTGGCGGGAATATGAAAAATGGCTTTTCCATATTCCCGCCAAAATTTCGTAAAATATAAAATAAAAGATTTTTTTTTATATATCTTTTTTATGAATATATTGTATCCTATCAGATATAACCTGTATTGACCATAGTATTTTTTTCGAAAGTAATTTAGGAGTAGGTATGTAATCCAATATCGTTTATTTAACACAATTCATGAGCACTGAGCCATTAACGCTATTATTTATATAAACGACACTATAAATTAAAAAAAAAAAACTTAATATCAACTTATAAGAGTTTAATATAATATAGCCTTATGCATTTCTAGAGTGATAAGGAATATTTTAAAAATATGCAACATAGTTTTAGGGATAAGAATCGAGTTGAATTTATTATAACATAAATGCATCATCATCTAAGTTCATATACCCACTAATTTAGACTCTGCCAGAATAGGAGGGAAACTGACCTAGTAATCAGACGCTATAGGCCTTTATTTCGAGTTTTACTTCTCTTGGACAGATATCTCTTTTGCTACGATAATTTCCAAATATAGGATTCGGTATTATAAAAAAAATGCTACAAAGATAAATTTAATAAAAAGAAAGAGTAAATAATATGAAGTCTACTGCAATCCTGATTTATACAATCACAAAGTAGATACTTATCCAGTTAAAAATCTACAATAAAATAACCCCATTCGCTTCAATTCTATTTATGTTTTTTTAAATAAGGTACCTGCTTGTCAGTAACAAGCTCTGATATTTAAGCGAAAATATGTAAAACTAGTTTTATTATAAATTTATAATATATTACTAAAAAAGTATGTATAATAAAACTATTTTTTATATATTTTACCGCGTTTGTATATGATTTTTATTTACCCAGCATTCAAACACTTTTCAGCGTTGATAATCATGGCAAGAGTTCCTCCTGCGCGTTTAGCTTTCAAATCAAATAAAAACGTAATAAAAATCGTAAAAATTGTTTTATTTCATTCACATTATAAGGTTGAACAAAGTCTATGTAAAATTGATTTTGAAATCAGTAAGTTACATTTAAAAGTCGTGTCCTAAAATTAATTAACAATCCAATAGCAGTCAAAACATTTCAAACAATTGAGATCAATCATTGCTTGATCCAAACACCTGTAGAATCAATGACGTTACTTATAAAATCAATATAACCCACGTAGAACACTTTCGCCACGGTTTGTTCGCATAAATTCCAAACGGGTGTAAGATTTTAAGAAAAAGACGGTATTCTATTGTACTTTAGGTGCCGCATAACAAGGTGTCCGATGAAAAAAAGTAACAGGACATTCAATTTGTGATCGTTAAGACGCTTGTCCGAGACTATTGTTCAAACATCACGGATTGAATTGTAAAGATGCAGCTTGTTTTGAACGAACGAATGTTAATAAGAAGACAAATGAATCCAGAGATATGTAAATATTATTATAGGTATATATTTCAAATTACTGTTTATAATTATCGCAAAATATAAGTTATAGTTTATAAGTAATACATTTATTCGTGATAACGCGGAATGATTGCGGCGACAATCACAAGGAAATACATCTACTACTTATCTATTACCAATGAGTACGGCGATACAGATGTTAGTACCTACTTAACTAATACTGTCCTAATCAATACCGCGAATGAATGAACCGCTGATAGTCGGCTACCGGCAATAATACTTACCGCGGCAATAAGATATCTCGAATTGTTTAAAAAAGTAGTCTCCGATCGGACAACTAAAAGCCAATTCCAGCGGCTCACTCCAAACGTGGAGAGCTCAAAAGGTGATTGGATGACTAGATTTGTGGACCTTGTCGCCTTTATGTTAGTGCTGGCCGAGCGATCAGGTCTCATTTGGAGGAGATTTGAT
Organism: Lymantria monacha; assembly: GCA_905163515.2. NCBI lineage: Eukaryota > Metazoa > Arthropoda > Insecta > Lepidoptera > Erebidae > Lymantria > Lymantria monacha. The sequence goes on along the minus strand of LR991081.1, from coordinate 8,604,921 downwards.
CAATACAGGCCTCCAAATCAAACTTTATTCATTGCTTCATAATACTATCTAATAATACATTCACATTATTTATATATGTACAAGTACAATATCAATTTCTGCAAATAAACGTTAATCATAAACTGTATATTACAAATACTAAGTTAATCGAATACATACATACATATCATTACGCCATATACCTTGCAGGATAGGCGGAGAGAACAGAGTGCCAGAGAACTCTATCTTTGCATACTTCACTCGCTTCCTCATAGTACATTCATAGTTCTCTTCATACACGCTCGCCGTTTTCGGAGACTCTTGACTCCACCTTCCTTCAGTACGTGACCAATCTGGTCTAGGTAGGTTAGTCTCGGTCTCCCCCGGTACCTACATCCTTCCACTTTTGCATTGTATATCTTCTTAACCAGACGTTCGTTCGGCATTCTTTCCACATGTCCGAACTATCGGAGCATTCCCTTTCGCATCTTTACACCAATACTCTCTTTCATACCTACTCGCTCTCTTACGTCGTCGTTACGAATGCAGTCGGTCAGCCTTACTCCACAGATTTTCCGCAGAGACCGCATTTAATTAATCGAATAAATTATCTGAAACAATGTGTACTTATACAAAAATAGGGCGCATATAAAATGCCTATGTAATTTACCTGCTATGTAGCTCAAGTCCTTCATAAACCATAATTCAATTACACCGCTGCTAAATAACTATTACAAAACAGTACAATTTCATTTGAAATGATCGTACGCTTCTAACGCCTTGTTACGCATTCAACTCATTATATACTTGACCTTAGTTCGGTTCAAAACAAAACCGACCTTTAAATCACGTGCGTATCGATCCGTTCACAACTCGCAGCTCTAACGATTATATCGGACCATCTACATAGCGACGTCTATCGATACGAGCGATTAAACGTTATCGATTACTCCCTCACTTAAAAAAAAAAAGTTTTGTGGACTCATTCGCTGTACGAAGCGGTTTATTATTGGATATCTATTGTGATTGTTATTTTAAAGTCACTCAAAGAGAAAAGGGTCAGTCGGATGCCTCTCACATACAAGATATTACGTGATGTTATTGAAGAATTAATTAAGTACGTAAAGAAACAAGCATGACAAAATAAAACGATGAAGGAAGTCCCGATTCTTCACAGCTTTTGATGCTGCATCGGAATTGAGATTCGGCTTAAATGTGATAAATGATCCGGCCGGTATAATTGTCTATCGACCTTTGCGATTTTGACGGACCTCGGGTTTTTAAGTTTTTTTTCTTTTTGATATCGTTAACAACATCTAATCTATTTAATATATCTAAGATTAATTTGATCCTTAAAAAACCTTTTTGTTTTAATCCTTACGAGGAAATTATAATTGTAATGACTTCTGATTTTTGCTCGATTATTATTTACTATGCGTCAGAAAAATAAAAATCCAATACAGACTCAATAAATCCGTATGAGTGGTTTTATTTTGGTTTTTTGTGTTGGTTTTATGTTCATTATTATTATAACTAGGTACGCGATTTAACTATAACAGAATTTATTGTAATGTAAAACATTCATTCAGTTCAAAAACACAAATCCTACTCTAGATAAATCTGCATAAACAATATAAATTTTGTTTATTCCCATGGAGACATAATTATGTTCCGCACAATTTAATTAAAAATAATAAGCATTTTCAACTTCAAAGCATAAAGAACAATTAAGTCATTTATATTACTGGGTATCGTATTGCTTATTTTAAATACATAGTCTAAAAAGATGGCGACTATCGTATATATTAGTGGCAGGACCGCGCTAATATACAATGCGAAAGTGGAAGGATGTAGGTACCGGAGGAGACCGAGACTAACCTACCTAGACCAGATTGGTCACGTACTGAAAGAAGGTGGAGTCAAGAGTCTACGAAACCGGCGAGCGTGTATGAAGAGAATTATGAATGTTGAGGCAACGAGTGAAGTATGCAGAGATAGAGTTCTCTGGCACTCTGTTCTCTCTGCCTACCCTGCAAGGGATATGGCGTGATGATATGTATGTATGTAGGACCGCACTGTTGATAGTTCTCTGTCTACAGCCGTAGCCCGGTCCGTCTGGGGTAATACCAGAAGATTGACGTCTAAGTTATGGCAATGTGCTATTGCGCTTCTTTCAGTGAGCGAAAGAGCCGGCAGCCCAACTAGGTAGGTAGGTGGATTTGGGGATTATAATGGCAGGTAGCGGCCTAATTATAGCCTTGGTTGCAAAGCATGGGCGGCAGTGACACTTATCATCAGGTGTACTGCTTGCTCTTTTGCCACCATGAGCAATAAAAAAAAAACAAAAATTGACATAAAAGACCACTGTCATTACCAATGTCAATAATGTAGATGAGGAAAAAATCGATATGAAACGCTATACTACGTATTCCTTTTGACGGGAATTTGAAAACGTCATGTGGTGCTCTTGTATTATATTCGATATCTTAGTGTTTTAACGTGTTATATTAGATAATTTTGATGGCATTTTATGTAATATGAAGCGGCGGAACTACTGGGATGAAGTGAATATCATATAAAAGTGCTTTACAACGTTTTCGTTTTCCATCAAAATTCCCACAAGATACCATTAACAGTGTGGCCATTGCACTGTTAATGGCAACAATTTGACTTAGACAACGACTGATTTGAAAGACTAAAAACGTGAAAATATTTATAACTTGACACTAGCACCAATAGCTCGTACCTATAGCTGATTAGCCTGTAGTAGCTGATTGCCAATATAGAAGAAGAAGAACGCTATACCAAAATATTTAACCAGCGTAGTATTTCTGGGTGATTGCCTTTCCACAGAGGAGGAGCACTAATCTGGCAGGCGGCTGGTCATAAAACTATTGCCAATAACTTTTACAATATGTACTATGAAAGAAGAATGCATATTGTATCGACCCCAAGTAATTGGGATAAGAGTAGGTGAATGATGAGAGGAGGAGCACTAAATTCAAGAAAACTTTAACCAGATTTTTTGAAACATTAATTTAACAGCCTCACAGGTAATTTTTTTTGTTGAATGTCACAAAAACTCTCGATATCTTTGGCGTTGATTCTTTTCGCACTTACTTGTTTTATAGTAATACTCTTAATTGAGGTCCGAATTCACTAAGGATGCGATTAGGATATGATTAATATAACTGACTATAAAGCGCTTACGATAAAGCGGTATATAAAAAAAACGATGTGCGCTCAGGTCTCCCATTTTGAGAATGACGTCATTATGCCTATAAAAAGTGAATGAGTCAATACATATCTACTACATTTATATTGGTTTATATTTTAAAACGCTAATTTACAATTCTAGTCGCGCGGTTGGGTCGTGTACTACTATTTTTACAATTTTCAATAATGAAGTAAAAAGAGTTTTAATTATAACTCCTTACAGGCTTTAGAGGGGGCATCATAGGGGTTCTTTCATTCTCTTGTTTGGCACACTCTGTAGCTTTTGCGTAGCATATCTCGCTGTTATTTCTAATTCATATTTTTTTACATTCTCTGTATTATTATACAATTTAGAATTTAATAATGGCCTTCACAGATGGCGTAACGGTCGTTTATAATTGTAAAAATCCCTGCAATATAAGGATTCATGTTAATATATATATATATATATATATATATATATATATATATATATATATATATATATATATATATATGTATATATATATATATATATATATATATATATATATATATATATATATATTCGCGTTCTCTCTCTTAAATATTATATAATATTTAAGAGCGCCACACCTGATGGTAAGTGTTACTGCTTACTAACGCCTTTTGCAATACCAGGGGTATAAGCTAGACAGTAGGCAGCGGCCTACTAATAGAAACTCCAAAACCACCCAAAAAATTGAGCTGCCGTCTCTCTCGCTCACCGAAGGAAGGGCAACAGCACATTATCACTGGTCCAGACGTTGATTTTTTGCTTAAGTGTGCCTCGTACGGATCGGCCCGCGGCTGGAGACAGACAAATGTCAACAGTGTGGCTTTACCACTATAAATATCATTAATATTGACCATGACACTGTTGAATGTAATGATTTGAGTACTGATGAAAAATAACTTTAATTTGATAGTTAATTTATAAGGTTTTTTGGCGGGAATCTAAAACGTCATGTGGTGCTCTTGTGTATTATATTCGATATCTTAGTGTTTTAACGTGTTATATTAGATAATTTTGATGGCATTTTATGTAATGTGATGTGACGGAACTGCTGAGATGTAGTGAATATCATATAAAAGTGCTTTACAACGTTTTCGTTTTTCATCAAAATTCTCACAAAATACCATTAACAGTGTGGCCATAGCACTGTTGATGGGTACAATTTGACCTACTGACGGACAATGACTAATCTGAAGACACTAAAAACTTGAAGATAATTATAACTCGACACTGGCAACAATGGCTCATTTAAGTAGCTGATTGCCAATACATAAAAATAAGAAGAAGAAGAAGTTAATTTATAAATAAAGACTTGGCATAAAAGTCTTTGTAACCATGCTATAAATTTCCTATAAAAAAAAAAGTATGAGGATTTTTCATTAGTAATAATTGCAACCATTAGCAATTTTAAAAATAAATTCCTTATAATTTTCGTTTCATATAGCAGCGTGACGGTGACCGAAAGAATTGACAGTTATTAATGCGAAGGGATTTATTAAATTAACTACTTCCAAGCTGTATTCGTGCTAATTGATTCTTTTGATCTTTACAACCATTCTATTTTGAATGTTATTTAGCAAACTTGTTTTTGTATTTCGTGATAAAAACATGACGAGTGGTCATATCCTGTTGATGTATTAAATTTATATTGTGCTAAATGTGACAGTAAAATGTTTTTGGTCAATATTAATTTGAGGGATAAAGGGTTGGACGATAAATTATACGTTATAAACCATAACCTATTATAATTTATTTATAAATTGCGTAGTATATCAAAAAATTAAGTATCTCAGCAACATTACTGATCGTGGTCGAATACAAATTCAACGGAGATTAATTTAGAAATCAAGGAGTATATTACCTCTATTTTGATTATACAGATAACGTAATGACCGAAGTAGAAAACTTATAGCGAATAGGTTTGATTCCTGCAGAGAATTTGTCTGATTGTCAGTTTTCTGCCTTAATTACACACAGTATAATGACTTATTCTCAAGTCCAGAGTGTTTAATTTTAAAGAGCGTCTTAAAATCAACATAATCATTTAAAAAAAATATAAGTAAAGTAATAAATAGACATTGATGCTTCGCGAGAAAATACCGCCTCTGTCATCAAATTCGACGAAAGAATGTTAGCAAACGAAATTGCTGCAATAGAATGAAGTTTCAAAATGAAACCAAGTCGTAGATAAATTTACGTCACAAAGTTTTTTCTCTAAAATAGAAGATATGTAAGTACCTACCAAAAAAGGAAAAAAAACTACACAAAAACATATGATTATTAATAATTAAATGTGGAAATATAAATAAGTACGCACTTAATATAAAAAATAGTGCTTATCTTTTAATTTACTTTCTACTTCCACCTTACATGTGATATAAAAATAATTAATTTGGCATCACAATTCAAAAAATTAAACATTTATTTATTAAAGTAATAGGATTTTTTGGGGAAGTATCTATTATTAAAAATTATTTAGCGTCGGACTATTTTAGTGTTTTTTTTTTTGGCTAAAGGAAACATTAGTAGTTGCCTGGGTAAACGTGGTAAATATAACAATGTTCTTATACTAATCATCATTCTCCTACTCTTATCCCAATTACTTGGGGTCGATACAGCATGTACTCTTCTTTCATAGTACCTACATATTGTAAAAGTTATTGACAATAGTTTTATGACCGGCCGCCTGCCAGACGTCAAACCTCCTTGGGAATGTAATTGTTGACCAAAAGGCATCAGATAGAGTTGGCCCAGGGCGTTATAAGGCTCTTAGTCGTATTTTACGGCATCCACGAGTATAGTAAGGGTTGGTAGTAAACGTAGCCACTACCACACAGCTAATTCTAATACTAATATTCTACCAAAATTACTAAACAAATTTGTAAATCGTTCTAGTAAAAACAAAATAACTAACTGACAAGACATCTTAGTCAACACTAACAACAATAGCGCGTATTAGTAACTGATGGAAGAAATAAAAAAAAACTTATAATAAAATTATGTTTTATTTAGCGTGTGGTTAATAAATGGTACATTAAATTCAATGTTGTGAATTCCAACAATCCGACAAAGCATAGGCAGTTTTACTTAACGACAGACATATAAAGAGACTTGCCATTTTATTAAATATCTGTGGTGAACCACGCCAATGCTTGCGCGAAATATCTCCGTGGAGGTCGCGTTTTGTATTCTTCTTTTATGATCATTAACAACCTAATGTTCCATTTCATAAAATTAATTCACCACTTTACATATATATACAAATCTATTCATAAATATAAATATTTTTTGAAATTCAATTAATCTGCAAATATTATATCAGATAGCCTTCTTCTTCTTCTTTTTATGTATTAGCAATCAGCTACGTATACGAGCTATTATTGCCAGTGTCAAGTTATAATTATCTTCAAGTTTTTAGTGTCTTCACATTAGTCATTGTTCGTCAGTAAGTCAAATTATCGCCATCAACAATGCTATGGCCACACTGTTAATGGTATCTTGTTGGAATTTTGATGGGAAACGAAAACGTTGTAAAGCACTTTTATATGATATATACTACATCGCAGCACTTCCGTCGTATGACATTACATAAAATGCAAGCAAAATTGTCTAATATAACACGTTTAAACACTAAGATATTGAATATAATACAAAAGCACCACATAACATTTCAGAGTCCCGCCAAAAGTCTGATAGCTTCTAACTACACTTAAATGTTCCACTATTGTGCATGAAAGTGGTAAGAAAATTTACCTAAACCACATCAGACTAGTTGGTATAAGATTTTATGTTTAGTTTTCATTCTCTTGCCTTCTATTATCTGATTACTTTCATTAGTTGTATTAGACTATAACCGAGGGGAAGAAAGAGTAATGATTCAAAGTACTAGGTACTACATGATATTGCTAAAAATTATGAACTATAACTATATCGGTAAACCTATTACATTTAAATGGCGTCGAAAAAGCGATAAAACAACAAGATAAAAATAAACATTATTAGCTAAAAACTATTAACATTAACAAGTTAATTTAAAAAAATAGTAATAATTATAAAAACTATGCAATTTGAAAGCAGATAATACATTAGTTTTATCTTTACCGGATACCAAGATAGCGCCATTGTTGTGTCTTCATTTCCTTTACGGTTATTGCTAGACCAATAAATAGAAAATGGAGTTTTAACAGGCATGGAAAATGTATAGATACAAATTTTTTTTTTTTAGAATTAATGTTGAGAACTCGTAATTTTAAATTTACAGTTTTAACGATTCTATTGTGATTTTATAGTTGGCTTAATAAATGACCAACATCAATTTTCATTTAGATAACCAAACAAGTTTTTTTTTTAAATCATATTTAAGACCTAAATGCCAAAATCTGTCATCATCATCTCAGCTCATATACGTCCCTCTGCTGAGTTCAGTCCTACTCCTTAAGAGGTCCTACAGAGAAGGGAAATTGACCAACGGACGACTCTGTTCAGGCGTGTTAGTATAGGGTCTTATTTCAAACTTTCCTTTCCATGCATAAACCTTTGTTTTAAGACACTTATAGCCAAGAAAGAGGGTAGTGAATTGTATTCGTACACCATCACCAAACGTAGCAATGTATTGTTTTTTTTTTTTCATTGTAAATAAGCAAATGGATACCAATAAGGAAGTTCGAAAGGCTTCTAATTTATAACATTGTTACCGTTTGCTCGTTTTTTCATCATTGTAAAAGTGTTTTTAAGTACAGTACCCCTATATGATTGTCCGCTCGTTAAAATGTAACAACGATACCTGGGTGTGTTTTATAGTATACTTTTTTACGAGAGAGTAACATTTTAGCGCTGCGGGCTCTTTATTGCAGTGTCATAGACTAGAATGTTTTAGTACCTGATAACGATGAGGTTTATCTCCATGGTAGATACGATAACACAACTTCTTATTTCAAATCTTTTTATTTAAAAAAAAACTTATCGCCATGACACCTCTGATTTGAGGTGTGAGCCTGCTTTCATTGCCGTTCTATTTATAGCGTTTTTTTTATTATAATTATTATTGAGATAAAAAATTGAGGTTAACCGTCTTTTAATTAATATACGAATGCTTAGTGTATCTAATCAATTTTATATAATGATTTAAGGTGTTATTTAACTGCTCTTTTGAAATTATCAATATTAATTTTAAACTTTTTTTATCGTTAGGAAAACAACATCCTGCATTAAAAAAAGGCTTGCACTTATAAACATACAATTAATATACACTAATTATATCCAGAATCAGAGAAACAATCGCAAAAAGTATAGCCTTGCATGGGAATGGTACACACGACTCTCGAGCAGGCAATCGGTATCTTAACCACTATAATATATGTTATTTATGCAATCAGTCGAATTGAACTTAAAGATTATGTTTATTATAAATAAATTTCATTTTTACTCAAATTAAGGTTTAATAATCTAAAAAATGATCTTTATATTTTATAAATTCAGTCTTTTTTTGTCATTCTACACAGAAAAAAGGGATATGGTCGTATTTGTTAGATAAGGTTATTCAGTATTAAGCTCATTATTACGATAACAATAACGGCTGAGTTAAATAACTCGAAAAAGAAAAGAAAAGGACTGTCAAAATTTACAGTTCTTTTTTTTAGCTTATATATAACCATGTGGTGAAGGACGTAGAAGAGATAGTGTCACCACTAACTTACTTTTTCGTGGGTGATGTAAAAAACGATTGAGGAATGTAAGAAAATAATTCATATTACTATAAGAGAAGCAAATGTCAAATTAAAATCCTATTCGAACACGTATGATATCCGCGTGGTGACGGAGTAAGCATACAATTCACCACCCCCTAACTTACCCGTGGGTGATAACAGACGACTAAGGGATATAAAAGCATATAGATAACATTTATGCAAGAGAAGAAAAACTCGAAACAAAACCCTATACCAACACGTCTGACCAGCATGGTATAGTAGGTAGGTCAATTGACCCCCCATTATAGAGGAGGCTCGAGCACAACAGTGAGACATATATGAGCTGAGATGATGACATACCATAATTTGCTTCCTATTATAAAGTGGGTTCATAACTAGTAGTATATGGGTTGTATAAAAAAGAAAGAGACAAAGGATTAAAAACAAACTATATCCTGGTTAAGTTAAGCCTTATAAAATATACACATATTGGGTAAACTAACGATTTGCAATTTACAATATGGCAATTGGCAAAACGGTTATAGATTCCAATACAAATTATTTCGACCTTAGTGAAAGGCAAACTTCGTTAGTAACAAAAAAATATATGTAAATTCGACTAATCAACAAAACGAATTTATTACAATCTTTGAACGCAACTTTTTTTCCTTTTACTACCTTGTCAATTGGCCACTTACTAAATTATTTTTTACACATAGTTAATAGCTTAATAACCGTAACTAATTCGTTGATTTTTTTGTTCCAGATGGTCAGTCAAATCATTTGAATCTCTTCAACTCGAGACCACAAGCAAAAAAGAAACGAAAATCAAGAACGGCCTTCACAAATCACCAGATTTTCGAACTAGAGAAACGATTTCTGTACCAGAAGTATTTATCACCGGCGGACAGAGACGAAATTGCGAGTTCGCTAGGGCTTTCTAACGCTCAAGTCATCACCTGGTTTCAAAATAGGCGAGCAAAACTGAAGCGTGATATGGAAGAATTAAAAAAGGATGTAGAAAGTGCTAAAGTATTATCAGCTCACAAAAGTTTCTTAGAAAATGTGACTGATCTTGGTATACTGAAGAAAAAAGCTATGAGCATAGGTGCAAGTGAGGAGGCAGCCACAAATCTTGTTGTGAATGCATCTAAATGAAACGAGGCAACACGCGCGATTGCGACCGATGTCAACTACGATCGACGCGTGCTCGATTATTAATCGATTAATCGAATATACAATTCGACTAAAGTGACTGTGTGTTACGCTATTCAAATTTCATAACGAACGTTCTAGTGGCGTTAGATGTTTTATCTTCACTATTAATAATAGTATTTCGTAAAGTACATCACTATTTAATGTGTCTTGTAAATAGTATTAGTTGACAGTAGTGTATCGTTGTACAAAACTTATGAAGCTTCGTTCGAAATAAATGTGATAGTTGATTTTATTATTTAAGTACTTAATATTTTATAGAGATATTCCTAAATTATTTATTTTTTATTGGATTGCTAACTGGCTTGTGGAACGGCAATAGTTTTATATTATATAAATTTATCAGAATACTTAATGGTTAATTATGTAGATATTGAAGAATATACGGTATTATAAGTGCAATAATTACAGAAAGTTACATTTTTCTATGAGCCAGTTACAATATCCGATTTATGTTACGATTGTACATATAAATGTAAAGTTAGCCTGTTTATTAAAGCGTCTTAAATACAGTTTTCTAAATTATAGAAAACTACTTGTGCACCTCGTGCGCGTAGCACAGAGTAATGCAAATGTATAGACGTCAAAACATCATTTTTTTTATTAGTAATCACTAATTTTAAATTGGTTAAAATTATGAATTTTTAATAATTAACTACCAGTGATATTATAGAATGCATATTTAATACTAATGACTAAGTAATTTCATGTCATTTAACTATGTTACAAAAATGTACAAAATAATGAATGCCATTGCAAATTTAAATGATTTTAGTAGAAAAATAATTAACTGAATTATGATTTAATTTAAAATTCATTGATTTTACAAAGAAAGTTATAGTTAGTAAACCTGTGAATGTATCATTGTATAAAGTTTCTCGAAATTATTACGAACTAATTGTAGTCCAAAACTAATGAATAATTGTGAACTTAAATTAATGAATATAAATATTTAAAATTTAAAAACTTAAAGTATATCAATCGAAGCGATTTTTTTATTTTGATATATACTTACATGCATAATGCATTTCTTTCTCAGTGGCAAATAAATTAAACAAAATTAACAAATTCTACTCTAATCAAAAGTTGTATAATTTTATTTAAGATCAAAAAAGACTTATGTTGTATTCGGATCCATGACTACGAGAATTCGTTCAAATGAGTTGTCATAGCACATACTGACTTGCCGGGATTACCGAATTCTATAGAATTGACCCTTTATAAGTTTCGTTTCAATTCTTTATACCATTGCTGCACTTGTCCAAACTACTCGGTGTCAGTATTCATGTATTTCGTCATCATTTCTCATCTCATCTCTCGAATAATCTATACATTCGAAAAATATATCTGAAACAAGCATTAATCTTGACTAGTGTTGCCCAAATACAAGACCAAGACTCGCTGCAAAAGTCTTGCAGTGCTCCCTTAGACAGTATTTTAAGATTGCTTTGGCAAAGAAAGGATTGTCAACATTTTGTATTTTTAATACCAGTAGACGGGGTAATAATTTGATGTTATTTTAAACAGTCTCATGATAAATAGGTGTGATTATAGCCCCACTCCCGTTAAGTGGTATGTACCTGTAAATTAATGGAATTTAATTAATTTAGTTGGATTTTTAATTTTTATCAAAACAAGCGACTATGTTATTTTAACAGCGAGAGTTGCAAGATTTGCGAGACTCGCATGAATTTGGGCAAAACTAATCTTTACTTATATTTTTTGTTTGTTGTAACTACAACAAAACAACTGTTTTTTAAAAGAAATACTTTTGGCGTCTTATTTTGTACTTAATTTCGATATAGGTATATATTTATGTTTTATAATCTTTTAATGATGTTACTTGAAACAGTGAATATAATAAATAATCGAACTCATAAACTTCTCGTTCCTACTACGTTTACTTGAAAACTATATAATGTAATGTATTTTACAATAGCTGCACATTATGTGCATTATTAACTATGTGAATATTACTTAGTGTAAATAAACATTATGTGTTCTAACTTGATTGTTTTTATTTAACTTAGCTTATATAGGTATACTACTTTATCCGTGTGGTGACGGAATAAGAATACAATTACCCTCTATCTTAGGTGGGTGATATTAGAGACGATTAAGGGATATAAAACGCATTTAATATCTATGCAAGAGAAGAAAATTCGTAATAAAACCCTATACCAACACGTCTGACCAGCGTGGTGTAGTAGGTCGATTTCTTTCCTATTACGAAGGGGGGCTCGAGCCCAATAGTGGGATATTTATGAGCTGAGATGATGATAATGATGTATTGATATGATAATTATGTATTTATACTAGATAACTAAAAGAAAGAAAGAAAATATTTAGCAGACAAAAGTCAGGTACCACAAATGCTAGGTACCTATATACAAAAGGAAATTTAAAAAAATAAATACAGTAAATACGACATTTAAAAAAAAAAAATTGACTGCGCAGATGGGGTAGTGGTTAAGATAAACCTTCAGTGCTAGTGCCGTGGGTTCAATCCTACGTAGGACAAGAATTTGTGCGATCCACAAACTGTCTTTCGAAATTTAGGTGTAATTTTTCTACGTTAATTATATGTTTGTAAAGTCTCCTGTAATACAAGAATCATTTCCTTAGTGCAGTCTTTAAAAAAAACATAAAATAAAAAAAATAAACACGAACAACGTAAGGCTTCATAGTTTTACACGTCGCTGCTACTTACTATATATCATATGGGTATACCTGCATATGTTTTTTTTTTATTGCTTATGATGGCAAACGAAGAAGCAGCACAGATGATGGTAAGTGTCACTCCCGCCCATGGACCTTTGTAATACCAAGGGTATAAGCTTAGGCCGCTGCCTACCAATAAAATCCCCAAACCCACCCAGTTGGGCTTCCGGCTCTCTCGCTCATCGAACGAAGCGCAATAGCACATTGCCATTACTCAGACGTCTGATCTTCTACGAGAGTGTGGTACTACCCCGGACGGACCGGCCCGCAGCTGTAGACAGAAAACTCTCAACAGCGTGATCCTACCATTATTAAACTACCATCGCCAACACGTCTGCGAAGCAGGCCTTTACCCGATATAGGACATTGATAAGATGATGGATAGTTTTTCATTGTGGTGATGGAGTAAGAATACAATTGACCACCTCTCCTTGCCCTGAGTATCGTAAAATACGATTAAGGAATATCATGTAGATAACATCGATGAAGAGAATGAAAAACTCAAAATAAAACTCTATGCCAACATGTCTGACCGATATATTATTATTAGATCAAGCTCCTACCATAGTGGAAGAGGCTTTAGTCCAACAATGGTACGTGTATGGGCTGAGATGATGGGGATTTAATGAGAGAAGAATACGAGATCGAAAGTCTGTCTTGTTATGTATGTGTATTCTTTTTTGTTATGAGCTTTGATTGCAAATGGGCAAGCAATACCGCTTATGGTAAGTGTGACTGCTGACCATGTTATCTTTGCTATAATACCAGAGATATAAATAGGCCGCTCTACCCATCAACCATAAACTCATACAAAAGTTGAGCTGACCAGCTTTCTCGCTCACCGAACGAAGCGCAGCAGTACATTACTACTGCTTAGACGTCGATTTTCTGCGAGAGTATGGTACTACCCCTTTTTTTTTTATTATTGGTGGGCTATGGATGCGTCTCGCCCCGCCGAATCGGTCCGGGGTGACGGAAAGGCGGTGCGTGACCCCATAGACCCACCGTAAAATCCTCTCTCTTCGCCGTGCGAGTGGGCCACCGGTAGCGGATTTTTGACTTCGGTGGCCAGTATGGTAGGTACTATCCTTTTTTTTTTTTTTTTTTTTTTTTTTTGCGGTGGGCCATGGACGTCGCACCCCGCCAAGTCGGTCCGGGCGACGGAAGAGGCGGCGCGTAACCCCATTGACCCACCCTGCAAGCACCTCTTCTTCGCCGTGCGAGCGGGCCACCGGTACCCGATTTTTGACTTCGGTGGCCAGTATGGTACTACCCTGGAGGAACCGGCCTGCGGCTGTAGACAGTCAACGATGTGGCCCTACCACTTCAGATGTGATGAAATTGACATATGTACCTATTATGGTGATATGAACTTTATTTATTTACTTTAATATCCAAGACTTCAGTAATAAATATATATAAAGGGCAAAATGAGAGATATAAAAAGGAATCATTACTAATGATTTCAAACAGGTGTGTGACAGAAGTTTTTTTTTTATTGCATATGGTGGCAAACGAGCAAGCAGCACACCTGATGATAAGTGTCACTGCTGCCCATGGACCTTTGCTATACCAAGGGCTAGGCCGCTGCCTAACATTACAAACCCCAAACCTACCCAGTTGGGCTTCTGGCTCTCTCGCTTACCGAACGAAGCGCAATAACACATTGCCATTACTCAGACGTCAATCTTCTACGAGAGTGTGGTACTACCTCGGACATATCATTATTAGATTATATAAGATGATAACGATCTAAATAATTGGATTAAGAGGATTATGAGAATGATTTTTTTTATGGTGATGAAGTAAGAATATCGCTCTTTTTTTCCCCGATAGGGTCGTAAGATAAATCTACCTAAGCTCTTCTCACTCATCATTCTCTTATCCCAATTACTTGGGGTCGATACAATATGTACTCTTTTTACCCGACTGTAAAGGAGTGGTATTGTGTTTAACAGTCTATGTATGTATGTATGTTTGTATGTTCCTTTGAAGAACTATATAGACCAAACGCCTGGGCCGATTTTTATGATTCGCACGTCAATCGATTCCTCTTAATCCGGCGAGTGTCACTAAAGATATGATGTTAATGAAAATTCAATATGGCGACTACTGGACGCCATATTGTGAAAATTAAAAAAAAAAAGTCAACAAACTATGTCGAATGAGGTATTGTTGAATAGGTATTTAAAAATCATTATTAGTTTTCTCTCAACATTTTTCGATTTGATCGTCCGTTTAGGATCTATATCGATTTAAAGTTTCGTAACAACCTTTCTCACAGATAGGTTTTTTAGACAGTGGAAATTTACGATGAAAAGACGAAAAATTCATATAACTGGATGTGGATGGACATATACTGAAGTATCTAGTAGGTATATTGTTCAATATACCATAGGTAGTCCTACCTAAAGTATCTAATGTCTGACGCGGTCGCCCATCTCCAATTTCTAACGATATAGTACTTTACTTCAGTTGAAAAACTATATATAGTAAGGTACTTACCGCCTTATTAATAAATAAGATAACTATAACTACCTAGATATTTATAACTAAAAAGTATAAAATAAAAAAAAATGCATAAACATGCATAAAAAGTCACCAAAACTACGTACATAATAAAAAAAAACTGAAAAGAAAAAAACAAGCACTTAGATGTCCGGTGGTCTAGACTTCCATAATATATTATTGAATAAATACTATTGCAGAAAATGAAATATATTTTAATAATAGAACATGACAACTGAACAGTCGGGATCCTTTATTCGACAGCACTACTAACGACGACTAATTTTTCAATGGATCCCGACTGTTCAGTTGTCATGTTCTATTATTAAAATATATTTCATTTTCTGCAATATTATTTATTCAATAATATATTATGGAATTCTAGACCACCGGACATCTAAGTGCTTGTTTTTTTCTTTTCAGTTTTTTTTTATTATGTACGTAGTTTTGGTGACTTTTTATGCAGTCGAGTTTTTTTTTATTTTTTTAATCATTTTTTTTTTATTTCATAGTACATATTGTAAAAGTTATTGGCAATAGTTTTATGACCAGCCGCATGCCAGACGTCAACCTTCCTTGGGAATATAATTGTTGACCAAACGGCATCAGATGGTGTTGGCCTAGATCGTTATAAGGCTCTTAGTCGTATTTTACGACATCCACGAGCAAAGTAAGGGTTGGTAGTATTCGTAGTCGCTACCACACAGCTAAACCTAAGCTCTTCCCACTATACTGTTTTATAATACAAACGTGCTTAGCTAGCAAATTATTCTTTGTATAGATAAGTATGAGACTAAGTCCCACCATCATTCCATTACTGACAAAAATCACGGTTAAGGCGGCATCAGGCGCAGTCACTCGCACCTGAGTCGCCCAAAGTGCTGGCGGCAGAACATCAGCGTAGAGGACTTCCTCACTGAACCTCTGCGCTCCCTAAGTAGGCCGACATCTTAAGAAATATAAGCAGATAAAATTATTATAAGAGAAGTAAAACTGAAACAAAGACCACAACAATTTGTTTGACTAGATTTGTATAGCTGGACCACCATCCGTTGCGGATAAGATTCGTGGCCGATATGAATCTTTTGAAGAACAAGGATGATGATACATTAGTGAAAATTAATTAGCTAGCATCGTATCCTAAGTTCCAACTACTGATACAAAGTATCGTGGATTTGATTCTTATGCAAAGTAAATAAAATTGTGGAATCGACACGAACCCTTCATTCGTTGTAAAACATACTATACGAAAATATTGTAGATAAAAGTTCTTTAACTTTTACAAAAAAAAATATAATTTACTATTCCACCCATTAAAAATCTTGGTTTTTTTTTTATAAAATTATGTTTTCAATAGAACTAAAAACAAAATAAATAATAATTCGTCACGCACTCGTCAAACTGCCGACATAACTTGCAAATTGTGGCGTGGGTGGTGTCTAATTTATTTGTTTGTCTTCACAGTTCGCTAAAGTACCGTTGAATCATACTGTCATACTAATAGAATCAGATTCATTACGAGATTTTATTGTAACAAGAAGACGTATGTAAGAATATTTAAAACCATTAGAAAAGGGTTTAACTGTAACTTTAGTATCTTAAAGATTCTTCACGATAAAAAATGCGTACGCGCAGAGACACATACACACACATTCGCTCTTCATACTCGCACACACACATAAACGCACTCACACACAGGCTCAACCAACACACATGCATATAACTGAATAAAGGTTAAGACCACAAATAAAGTCTCATAGCAAAATCAAACAAAAGCTATTTAAATAATAAAAAAGCATCACGACTTTTTTCTAACCATAATTACATGAACTTAGCATCATTTGTGATTTCATCACTGAACGAGACGAAATTCTATGAAATTCTTTTGAGTCACGGAAAAACCAAATCAAAACCGTTTATCTCCTAACTATTTTAGGGCAAACGATACGAATCTGTAATTATATTCATCATTCTCCTACTCTAATCCCAATTGCTTGGGGTCGATACAATATGTACTCTCATTTATTGTACATATTGTAAAAGTTATTGGCAATAGTTTTATGACCGGTCGCCTGCCAGACGTCAACCCTCCTTGGGAATGTAATTGTTGACCAAACGGCATCAGATGAAGTTGGCTCAGGTCGTTATAAGGCTCTTAGTCGTCTTTTACGACATCTACGAGCAAAGTAAGGGTTGGTAGTATTCGTAGCCGCTACCACCCAGTTAATCTGTAATTATATTATTGGAATTAAAAAAAATGTCTTTCTAGCTTTAAAATCAAACGTACTGGTCAAAATATTGCAAACATAGGCGTAATATATTTCTATAGAGTTAAGGCTCCATATGTTCTAATCGCTTTTTTTTTAATTTCAGAATTGGACTCTCGCAGTATTTGATCTTGTTCTTCTTTTTTTTGTATTGGCAATCAGCTGCTAATACGAGACCATTATTGCCAGTTTTGATTTACGATTTTCTTTATAAATTATCATAATGACCACATCTTAAATTTCTTCATATTATTGTCATTGTATATTGTCCGCTGGTCATAATCTTATTAATGCTATCTTCTGGGAACTTTAGTGTAAAATAAAAACATTTTAAAGAACTTTTTTATCATATTTACTTCAACCCAGCAGTTTTCCGCAGCACATTACATAAAATACCATCAAAATTATTTAATTTATTACGTTCAAACATTATATATTGAGTACAATATAGAACCACCACATGACACTTTCACGTTCCCGCAAAAAAAAAACAATATTTTATTTGCAATTACACTCCTGTTGTGGAGTAATAACATATCTATTAGTGGGGAGTATAGAAGCTGAAGAAGAGACTACAAGCAAAGAAATCTCGAACCTCTTCAGGTGGCATACATAATACCATACTGCCGCTTTGGGCAAGCGTACGATAGCTTTACCAGGAAAATGTTTTATCCCCGTGGTACGCCCGGTTTTATACCAATTTTTATAAATTCCACGCAAAACTAAAGGATGGCAACATATTTAATTCTTTAGCCTTTAACCACACGGGGTCTCCCGCAGATTTTATTATTTAATGACGAAACTATAACTACATAAAACAAACTATCAGTATTATTACCTAATCAGAAATATGGCGTACATCGTTTCTAATACAAACATGTATTCTCTACTCTCGAAGTAATCAATTAGGTACACGTCGTGCCTTATCTTATAAATTCGCTCCACTAAAAGATATGCTTTTAAATTTCATGAGTTCATTCTTAAATCTATTTACAGTAAATTTATAAACGACCGTATAATAAAATTAATCTCATCGCGTATAACCTACAACTTTTTATCCCAATATTTTGATTACTTTATATAGATATAGCTGTGAGCTATAATATTATTTTCCTGCCCCTATTATAATTGTACGGTACCCTTGAGACGTTTTTTTTTTCTATAATAGTAGTGATGCGAACTCTGCAACCGACTTTTTCATGGAGAGTGCTCTGAGAAACTGTTAGTCTAAAGATCGGTGGTGGTTACAACCGTACCACTTGAAACGGTAGCAGGGTTCATCCATTTCACCTGGAAACGTAGTGGTCTTCATCTGTTTATTTAAAGTGATAATTTCTACCACATAGGTGCAGTAACTGGAATCAACAAAAAGGAGGATTAAGAAAAGCACTTTCTTCATGACAAGCAGCATTCTTGCTAAGCCTCTGGTATAGTAAAGGTCCATCATATCACTTACCATCAGTTGTACTACTTGCTCGTTTGCCACCATCAGAATTTAAAAAAAACTATTTCAGTTTGACTATTAATCTTCTCGAGTGGCGACCGCCGACCACCTATCGGACGACGCAGTGTTGGTCGGCCCCCACCAGGTGGACCGATGACTTATTGAAGGTTGCTGGGAGTAGTTGGATGCGGGCGGCACAGCACCGCATATTATGGAGAAATATAAGGGACGTCTACATCCAGCAATGGAGAGCAAAAGGCCGAATGATAATTAATTCAATGAGCACAAAATTTTGCATATGTACAAATCAGGATAACAGATACGGAGATCTATAGATACCTTTTCTTTATCAAAAATTTCTGTTACTGTTTAAGCCTTGGTTAGAAAAATATCTTTTTCAGTCATGTGAAGTGAAATTTGCCTATGCTATAAAACTATATCATAGATGAGGATAAAGGTATATTAATTCCCGTAAGGTGACAGACTAATAATACAAAAGTATACATGGAAGTCATAAAAATTGTCAGAAGATCTCTGAGAGAATGGACAACAGCGCTCTCCTGAAAGTCTTATAACATGAGCTGCCTTTGTCAACTTGAGTGTCTAGTGTGGCGTCTATAGTTTTAATCCATTCAGATAGTTGATTAACAGTTGTCAATAGGTTGATGGAAAAGGTAAGGTTCGTTTTATATTAGCAAATTATACATCAAATATGAAATACAAAAAAATGTTTCTATGTCCGTTATAGACTTTGAAACTATCCAAATGAAGTGCCCTATACAGTTTTCTATAGAAAAACGATAATACAAAGATGATTATAAACCACTAAAAAATTATTGACTCAGTAGATGGGGCTGTGATTTAATTTCTATTTTTCATTTATACAGAACAGCGTCTGTTAAGTCAACTATTAAATAATATTATAGCATAGCATCTCCAGGAGTAAAAGCTTAAAATATTAGAGTTTTGTTTGAGCTAGCGAGTGTTTGATGTAGGCGTCGCGTGCCGAACGTTATAAGTCGGGGTTACAATGTCGGATTACTGCCGATCATCTCTCAATACATAGAGTTTTGAAATGTTGAAAAAAAAATACATATAAAAACCTAGACCATACGCTCTGAATTTGTGTGCTTGAGTTAATAAAAAAAGATTATTTTAATAGTGTAGTGTAGCTGGTGAAAGATTGAGTATATAAAGTCTTCCTTCCTCCCGTATCATAGATGATAACTAAAGAACGTATCAGATGACGTTACTACAAGAGTAGACAAATTATCCCAGCCGATTAGCGTGATAGGGATACCTCTATATATAGCCTAATATGCTACTACAAACGTGAGAACAGAACTTGCCTAAAAGTGGAAATTTTATGGATTGAAAAAGTACCAACTTATATTTTAGTTACATCGCCATTATTCTCCTGTTCTTATCCCAATTACTTGGGGTTGACACAATATGTACTCGTACATATTGCAAAAGTTATTGACAACAGTTTTATGAGCGCCCGTCGGACTGACGTCAATCCTTCTTGGGAATATAATTGTTGACCAAACGGCATCAGATGGAGTGGGCTTAAGTCAATATAATTATATTTTAGTTAGTACATTATGAAATAAATGTAAATTACTCTACGAATGTCTAACTTTTTTATTTTTGTAAAGGCTTAATCTTCAACCATGAAAGCCTCGGCAGAGGTGTAACGTAGAGTACAGTATTCCATCTATACAACATTTAAATGCCACTTTGCACCCTATTGTGTTAATAAAGGATAATATATATTTTAATTTTATATTAATTAACTATTAGATACTAAAAGTTTTACTTACTTTTTTATTGCATATGGTGGCAAAGTAACAGACAACACACCTGATGGTAAGTGTCACTGCCGCCCATGTACCTTTGGAATACCAAGTGTATATAGCTAGGCCGCTGCCTACCAATACAAACCACTAATCCACCCCAGTTGGGCTTCCGTCTCTCTCGCTCACCGAACGAAGCGCAATAGCACATTGCCAATATTCAGACGATCTTCTGCGAAAGTGCGGTACTACCCCAGACCGTCCTACCACTATTTAAAACAGATTACGACTGTTACACGATAATAAATCAAATTGAAATACTATAATTTACAAAATCTTGGCAATAATGGATCGTTAGATACCTAATAGTGGCTGATAGTCTAAATAAACAACAATAATAATGGTATCATAGCACATATGCTCTCTCACCTCTGTAGAACTTTTCGGCTATAAGGGTTTCAGATTATAAAAATACTTTCCTAAGAATTAATGATACTTAAAATATGCAAAATTGTCAAAAATTAAATTATAAATTAAAATCATAAAATGTATACAGCGCCTAAAACAGCCGTTGTCAAATTACAACAACGTTCCAAACTCAAATTGTTAAAACTGTACGAGAATTTGTTACGGACAAAAGTTTGTTAAACGTTAATTGGTCGCCCACTAGCTGTAATCACCAGAACATCTTGACCTGTCTAAACTTTACACCTCTTAAATACTAGAGTTTTTTTTTAATTGGTCTCCGTGTTAGCACGCATGAAGGTTTCGGTCACATTTTAAATATTAATTCGTGGTTGTTAATACGTTAACTTTGGTCACTATTCTTGCACAAGCGTGATGTGATGAACCGTAAACAATAAATAATTGCTTAAATACCATCAAAGACCCACACTAAACCTATAATAATTGAATACTACGAACAAGTTTCTCCGCTATTGGGCCAAGTTCGTTTGCAAAAGATATTTTTTTTTCGCATTGTACTCTGTGGTAACCACATGCGGTCTATACAGCTCATCATGAAAATAAATAAAACATTACAAAATAATGAAAACCCTATAGTAATTACATCAAAAACACACTTTGATATAAGAAACCCAATAATAACATGGCCAAGAGCTGTTAATTTATGTAACCCATTGTAGTGTAATTAATATTAGCCGGGTTGTTTTTTTTTTTAATTTGCAAGTGAGGCATAAAAACTAAAACTTGCGGTTTTCGATGTCTTTGTCCAAACTTTAATACTATATTTTTGAGGTCAACGCGCATGATGGTAGGGTGTAATGTTGCTTTGTAAAATGTAACCAATTCGAAAATATCCTCCGGCGTCATCCCTCCTTCCTACTGAGTCATCTTTTCAATGAATAAAGTAAAAGTAAGAGGGACCTCCTCATACTTGCAGTATTATAACAGTTGTTGATTTCGAATGCAAAATTCGAAATTCAAAATAATTGCCGCGTTTACAATCATACGATGTTATTACACTATATTTGTTTTTCCATTCTTAATTGTAGTGGGAGCTTTGTTATGAAAAGGTGTTGCCAGTATGTTTAATTTTCGAATATATTCAATTAATTGTTTGCTATTAAAACGAAATATGCTTTATGTTGCTGTTATTTTAACTTTAATTACAGATAGGTCTCCACAATAGATCCAAACGACACTTAAAATTGTTTTTACAAACGATCAGCCGTTAGCGAGACGGCTCTTTAATTTATAAATGATTATTTCTATAATGAAAACGTCACTTTCATTATAATAAAAGCGTCATTATAATTAATTTGGGCGGCACGCGCTGCCTTAGGCGTTGACAGTTGTGAGTTTTTTAACGTATCTATACAGATTTCCCACCCACAAGTCTGATTATATTCTATTTCAAACATAATAAGTCTGAAAAAGTATGAATGTATATAAATTGAATTAAGTAATATAAACTGGTTATATTTTTTGCCTAACCCTATTATACTTTTTACAAAATGTTTTTCAGGCACATGACTAATTACTACCAGTGCCAATACATCAATTAGTCTTATTCTTTTTAAATAAAATAGACTTAAAGGACTTGTTTTGTCATTAATATCTACTTGGGGTTTTATATCTCGCATTTTATTCTGCAGTTATAGATTAAATCTGAATTGTTTAAAATAGGTTATTAATTATCAATTAAAATAAATTAAATTTCGTTAATTTGTCTCAACTATAGCTTAAAAGCTATAAAACTATGCTATTAAAAAGATAGGTAGATATAATTATGTCAATTAATAGATTTGAGAAAAGAGGATATAGAATAAACTTTATAATAATGATAGATAATAATTATAGATGATACTAATTAGATAGATGATACTAGTTTCTTAAATGATGAATTAAGCCTACTGAAATTATCGTTAATAAATAATATGCACTATAGTCTATAAAAGGGTATTGGTGTAAAGATGCGAAAGGGAATGCTCCGACGGTTCGGACATGTGGAAAGAATGCTGAACGAACGTCTGGTTAAGAAGATATACAATGCGAAAGTGGAAGGATGTAGGTACCGAGGGAGACCGAGACTAAGCTACCTAGACCAGATCGGTCAGGTACTGAAGGAAGGTGGAGTCAAGAGTCTCCGAAACCGGCGAGCGTGTATGAAGAGAATTATGAATGTTGAGGAAGCGAATGAAGTATGCAAAGATAGAGTTCTCTGGCACTCTGTTCTCTCTGCCTACCCTGCAAGGGATATGGCGTGATGATATGTATGTATGTATGTACGTATAGTCTATAAAATATATCTTGATCTCTGTGACAGTTCTCACTAGTCCCGCACGCTTACGGTGCAGTCCGTATTTTTGTCGATATAATTCCTTATTTTTTAAAGTTATTTGCTACTGCAATTGAAAAAAATAATTTGGAAAATCCAAAAGTGCACGCCTCATAATTTTTATATTATTTATCTTTTACTAGTCAATGCCAGAAATAAAAATAAAATTAAAGAAAAAGCCTTTTTTAAAAACATACATTTATTATTTGCTAATAAAATAAAAAGTTAAGAATAAATTAACCCTAATAAGACATATAACACTTTATAAGTTCATTGTAACCTTTAACGATAATTAAGCTTCTTCGTCTACTACAAAATAATTCAATATCGTACATAATTATATATTTTTAACACTAAAACTTTACACCATAATTATTAAATCTTCCCGTTTCTATCACAGACCCAATTTTATAAATAAAAGCGTGTTACATTTTGATGGTATGATTAAGAACATTTAGCACCTTCTTTTTTCTATGGCTAGCTTCCAGGTCCAACATCAGACCCTGGTTACCATATAGTATCAAAGTACTCATCAAGACGAATCAAACGAGTCCAAAATCGATGGAGTTGCGTCGTTTAATTACGGAGTTCCTATAGCCCGCTTCCAGGTCGATCGTCAGACCCTAGTTACCATATAGTATCAAAGTACTGGTCAAGACGAATCAAACGAGCCCGAACTCGATGAGGTTGCGTCGTTTAATTACGGAGTTCCTATGGCGAGCTTCCAAGTCCATGATCAGACCCTGGTTACCATATAGTATCAAAGTACTCGTCAAGACAAAATAAATGATCCTTATTCTTATTCTTAAAAGACGAATCAAGCGAGCCCAAACTCGATGGGGTTGCGTTGTTTAATTACGGAGTTCCTATGGCCGGGTTTCAGGTCCATCTTCAGACCCTAGTTGCCATATAGTCTCAAAGTACTCGACAAGACAAATCAAACGAGGCTAAACTCGATGAGGTTGCGTCGTTTATTTACGGAGTTCCTATGGCTAGCTACCAGGTGCATGATCAGACCCTGGTTTCCATATAGTATCAAAGCACTCATCAAGACGAATCAAATAAGCCCAATTTCAATGGGGTTGCGTCGTTTAATTACGAAATTCCTATGGCCAGCTTCCAGGTCCATCGTCAGACCGTGGTTAGCATATAGTATCAAAGTAATCGTCAAGACGAATCAAACGAGTCCAAACTCGATGTAGTTGCGTCGTTTAATTACGGAGTTCCTATGGCTCGCTACCAGGTCGATCGTCAGACTCTAGTTACCATATAGTATCAAAGTACTGGTCAAGACGAATCAAACGAGCCTGAACTCGATGAGGTTGCGTCGTTTAATTACGCAGTTCCTATGGCGAGCTTCCAAGTCCATGATCAGACCCTGGTTACCATATAGTATCAAAGTACTCGTCAAGACAAAATAAATGATTCTTATTCTTAAAAGACGAATCAAGCGAGCCCAAACTCGATGGGGTTGCGTTGTTTAATTACGGAGTTCCTATGGCCGGGTTTCAGGTCCATCTTCAGACCCTGGTTACCATATAGTCTCAAAGTACTCGACAAGACAAATCAAACGAGGCTAAACTCGATGAGGTTGCGTCGTTTAATTACGGAGTTCCTATGGCTAGCTTCCAGGTCCATGATCAGACCCTGGTTTCCATATAGTATCAAAGCACTCATCAAGACGAATCAAATAAGCCCAATTTCGATGGGTTTGCGTCGTTTAATTACGAAGTTCCTATGGCCAGCTTCCAGGTCCTGGTTACCATATAGTCTCAAAGTACTCGACAAGACAAATCAAACGAGGCTAAACTCGATGAGGTTGCGTCGTTTAATTACGGAGTTCCTATGGCTAGCTTCCAGGTCCATGATCAGACCCTGGTTTCCATATAGTATCAAAGCACTCATCAAGACGAATCAAATAAGCCCAATTTCGATGGGGTTGCGTCGTTTAATTACGAAGTTCCTATGGTCAGCTTCCAGGTCCATCGTCAGACCCTGGTTAGCATATAGTATCAAAGTAATCGCCAAGACGAATAAAACGAGTCCAAACTCGATGGAGTTGCGTCGTTTAATTACGGAGTTCCTATGGCTAGCTTCCAGGTCCATGATCAGACCCTGGTTTCCATATAGTATTAATGTAATCGTCAAGACAAATCAAATGAGGCCAAACTCGAAAGGGTTGCGTCGTTTAATTACGGAGTTCCTATGGCCAGCTTCCAGATCCATCATCAGATCAGCTCTATGTCACAATAATATTGCATTGTCATCCGATTTATATATGCATGCCAAATTTCAGCTCAATCAGAAACCGGGAAGTGGATCAAATTTAACTTGCAAGATTTGATTACAGACAACGGGACAGGTGAAATTAAATATAAGCTTGTAATGAAAGAAAAGAAATACTTTTGTAATTTCGTATGTACCATTCTCGACGTAGAGCTAAACATAGCTGTATAGGCTGAATGGGATTTATTTCCTTTGCCTGTCAGAATGGTCGAACAAAAAAATATAAACGAACGCAATTTTCATAAGGTATACATACACTAATGACTAAGCAGTTTAGTTTTTTTATTAATTGCAATTAAACGACAAAGAATTACCAAGCCATTTTCGAAAGGAAACAGCGCGTTGCGATTATGAAGCTTTTAAATAAATTGCCAGATACAAAAAAGAAATTATCCGACGTCCTCGAATATTTTTTTTAATCAACTATTTTCTTACTTTAAACAGAATAATTGCTTTTTAAAAATATCAAATATGTTTAAACGAATGTTTTTTCTTGACATATGTATTATAATATTATCCTATAAGTGCAATGTGAGAAAAATACAATCATTTTTATGTTTGAAAAGTGCTTGATTTTCAAATGTCGAGAGTAGAGCAAGACCTCAACGCTTCGCTTATGAGGCGTGCAATAATACATGAAAATCTTATTGAACTTCAATCAAATGGATGGATGAATCGATTATAAATTTAAAACAATTTATGAAAATCTTATTGAATTTAAATTAATGGATTTTATTTAATTTAAACTATAAATGTTAATTAATTCTTTTTATTATTCGAAAGGAATACATCCAAGTTCATCGTCACTATTATCACCATCGCTGGAGCATTCCTGTAGGTTGATGATGAGTTCTTGGTCACAGATGATCATGAATAATCATGTTTATTTTATAAAAGAAATTATCTTTTTAATATAATAGAAATGGTCTTATTAATATTATAACTGATGTCTGAATACTAAATTAACACAATTTACTTATTTTATAGAGTAAATAAACATGTGGTTTATATAGGTTTTACTTGTTTTATAAATAATTCATAACAATGTTATCGATTTACGTTTATCGATTGCCCCATCTCTATCTTATTCTCAGTTCAGTATGATCTTGTACTTGCGTAAGCACCATACTTTTATAAAATGGTTACTAAGTATTTTAAAATATATGAGGTACTATATGAGGTACATAGATTTGGTGTAAATATTCATAGTTTTATATTCATAATTCAGTTGAGATATAACTGGCACCTAAAGAATGAAAATATAGGCGATATAATCAATTGTAGTAGGACCACGCTGTTGACAGTATTCTGTCTACAGCCGCGAGCCGGAATCGTCCGAGGTAGTACTGCACTCTCGCAGAAGATCGACGTCTGAGTAGTGGCAATGTGCTATTGCGCTTCGTTCGGTGAGCGCTGGGGGGGCACAGTTAAAACATTACTTATTTTTACTGATCGTCGCGCCGCCTACAGATTGTTTGTACAAACATAGCTGCCATTTTGTTGTAATTGTCAAAAGTTTGACAACTGAGAATTGTTATTTTTTTGTTCCTAGCGTATGTACTTATTGTCAATAATCTATTTTCGGTTATTAATGTTCGTTCTGGAAATTATCTCAATTTTCATTATTAAGTTTATACTATTGCCGTTTCGTTAACGGCTCATATGTTATTTTTATATTTCAGGGTAGGTTTCATAGTAAAGAAAAATCCTATATAATTATTACATACACACAATATGTAGATACGTAGGTATATATGTATATTACTTCAACTTCAGTTCACCGCCTTAGCTCTAGGTAGCAGCACTTTCCATACATGCATATTTTACCATCGAGTTGCCACTCTTTTTCAGTTAATATAATTTTACTCTTTGGGTGAGCGAGAGAGCCAGAAGCCCAACTGGGTGGGCTTGGGGATTTTATTGGTAGGCAGCGGCCCAAGCTATACCCTTGGTATTGCAAAGGTTCATGGGCGGTAGTGACACCTACCATCAGGTGTACTGCTTGCTTGTTTGCCACCATAAGCAATAAAAAAAATACAAATTAAAATTGTAATAATGACGCGTATTCATAATTACTTCATCGGTTTTGTCGCTATCTGTCACAGAGATCAAGCTATATTTTCTTCTTCTTCTTAATGAATGGCCTCTGTGAGTGATTAACCACAACCTCGCCAATGTCAAGTAAAATAAGTTTAAAAAATTATTCTTCTTCTTCTTATATATTGGCAATCAGCTACTTATATGAGCTATTGGTGCCAGTGTCAAGTTATAAATATCTTCACGTTTTTAGTCTTTCACGTTAGTCATTGTATAAATCAAATTGTCACCATCAACAGTGCTATGGCCACACTGTTAATGGTATCTTGTGGGAATTTTGATGAAAAACGAAAACGTTGTAAAGCACTTTTATATGATATTCACTACATCCCAGCAGTTCTGTCACATTACATTACATAAAATGCCATCAAAATTATCTAATATAACACGTTAAAACACTAAGATATCGAATATAATACAAGAGCACCACATGACGTTTTCAAATTCCCGTCAAAAGTCCCTAAAAAATTATAATAGATTTATATTTTAGTCGTCAGTCATGTCAGTTCATTGTCTAAGTCCAGTCAAAAAAAAAACAAGCTATATTTTCTTCTTCTTCCCTTTGTATATTGGCAATCAGCTACTTATACGAGCTATTGGTGCCAGTGTCAAGTTATTATTATTTTATGTTTATAGTCTTGTCAGGTTAGTCATTGTCCAAGTCAAATCGTCACCTTCAACAGTGCAATGGCCACACTGTTAATGGTATCTTGTTGGAATTTTGATGGAAAACGAAAACGTTGTAAAACACTTTTATATGATATTCACTACATCCCAGTAGTTCCGCGCATCACATTACATAAAATGCCATCAAAATTATCTAATATAAGACGTTAAAACACTAAGATATCGAATATAATACAAGAGCACCACATGACGTTTTCAAATTCCCGTCAAAAGTCCCAAGCTATATTTTATGGACTATAATTCATCCCTTCGCGCCTCATGACAGTTAATTTTTTATATCACTCCCGAGGCAAAAGAACTGACCCAAAATTCAGCCTTCACTATATCGAATCAACGAGAATATTCGCTCGAATGATAAATTGATTAGCACATTCTCTTTCTACCATCATACAAAACTGCCAGTACGTTGAGAATAAAACTCACTACAGTCAAAATACATAGGTACAAACGAATCTAAACTCAATGGTACTTAAATACAGATTATAATAGTATCTATCGAACTATATTTTGAACTTGCATTAATGCACATAAAGTACCTACATACAAATTCAAAAATGGAACATTTGTGTCGAGTCGTGAAAAAATAAACAGTGCAGCGGTAAAATTGTTCGCAATACACAATGGCGATTTGAGTGGAGTGAAATCGCGACAATAGACGATAATGAAGTAGTTTTGTCACGTTTTTAGACGTTTCGCCGCGTGTGGGTATATTAAAGTACAATTATGTTATAAATGGACGTTTATTGAACGATTAGCACTGACGGAGCGAAGGCGAATGCAGTTAGGAAACTAATATTGTAAAATCGTGATGCAGCGAGAAAAAAATCATAAAAACGGCCATTGCAATTGTTTTTTTTTTGTATTAGTCGATTTTCTAGTATTATTTTTATTAGTACCTATTATAAAGATTGCCGCGTTGATATGGTGTCAATAGTGATAGCTGATCCTGAAACGCATTCGATCACTACCAGTTTGATCAATATGAAGATATCATCTTGCTCGTATTACGTATTATCAGCACAAAAAAAAAAGAATAAATAGGGACTTTTGGCGGGAATCTAAAACGTCATGTAGTGCTTCTTGTATTATATTCGATATCTTAGTGTTTTAAAGTGCTTATTAGATAATTTTGATGGCATTTTATGTAATGTGATGTGACAGAACTGCTGGGATGTAGTGAATATCATATAAAAGTGCTTAACAACGTTTTCGTTTTCTATCAAAATTCCCAAAAGATACCATTAACAGTGTGGCCATAGCACTGTTGATGGTGACAATTCGACTTACTGATGGGCAATGATTAACCTGAAGAGATTAAGAACGTAAGGATAATTATAACTCGACACTGGCAACAATGGCTCGCATAAGTAGCCGATGAGTCTCGGCGCGAATGTGGAAATGTCATGTCACGCTCTTGTATTATATTCATTTCTTTAGTGTTTTGTGGTGTTATATTGAATAATTTTGCTGGTATTTTATGCAATATGGTGCAGTTAAAGTGCTGAAGTGTAGTGAATATGGTACAATAGTGGTTTACGTGTATTTTCATATTTGTCCAAAATTCCCAAAGTAAATAATAAATTGATTAGGTTATCAGCGCCCGATTAATGGTAACGACTTGACTTACTGACAGACAATGACTATTAAGGCTACATATATTATGAAGAAATGATGAACAATGTATGAAAAATAATTAAATAAGACTTGGCTGTATGGGCTTTGATCCCTTTGCCTGTCCGAATGGACGAACAGAACCAACCCACACTAAGTAGCCGATTGCCAATACATAAAAAGAAGAAGGCGAAGAATAAATAGCTTCATACTTTTTTTAAGGACAGGTTATGGTTCGGACGCATCCCGCCTAAACCGTTCGAGGCGGTGGAAGGGATGGCATGCACCCCATAACCTACCGTAGCCGTACTCTATAGTGGGTTCTCGACGGGTACCTAGTCATTATCTGCGACGGCTCATACGGCTGGTTACCATCTACATACCACCATCTAAAAATAATAACTTTAAACATTGATAATAATTAAAGATAAACATGTATAATATATGTTATTATACGACAATGTAAAATAATTACACGTAAGTTTTCACATGTTATACTGTATCATTATAAACAAATTGCTTGTGATGCCATCTTAAATATGTCGTATTAACTTGAATTGTTTTCATCGCAATCTGTTTAATTATGTACTCAGTTAATTCCTTTTTGTCCTTCTTTTTTTTGTATTGGCAATCAGCTACTTATACGATCTAATGTTGCCAGTGTCATGTTATAATTTTTTTCCCGTCCGTTAGTAAATCAAATCGTCGTCATCAACAGTGCTATGGCCACACTTTTAATGGTATATCTTCTGGAAATTTTGGTGGAAAACGAAAACGTTGTAAAGCACCTTTATATCATATTCGCTAAATTCCAACAGCTACATCACATCACATTACATAAAATACCATCAAAATTATTTAATATACTTACATACATACATATCATCACGTCATGTCACTTGCAGGGTAGGCAGAGAGAACAGAGTGCCAGAGAACTCTATCCTTGCATACTTCACTCGCTTCCTCAAAATTCATAATTCTCTTCATACACGCTCGCCGGTTTCGGAGACTCTTGACGCCACCTTCCTTCAGTACGTGACCAATCTGGTCTAGGTACGTATTTAATATAACACATTAAAATACTAAAATATTGAATATAATACAAGACCACCACATGACGCTTTCAAATTCCCGCCAAAAGTCCTTTCAACCTTTAAATCATCATTTATAAGGATAGTACGGAACTTTGAAACTATCGGATAACCGAACTGAAACCGTTCTTAAACTTTCTGATCTTTTTGGAAAGTATCGGCATCTATAATGAGACACATCATGATAAATTTTCCTTCAACCACTTAATTCAGTCAACATAAGCCTCTTCAAAGAGGAAGATGACAATAATCCCCAGATTTGGCGTATTCCGTTTTACAATTGCCTAAAAATCCATTATTCGTAACCGAAACAATCCCAAACTTTCGGATAATACGAAATAATTTCATATCAATAATCCGATACCTATATAATGTTATTCTAATATCTGTAAGTGTGTGTGTCTGTTTCTAATATCCGAAAAATCATATCCGCAGCATTCTCAATCATTTAATTTATGAATAACGCAACTGGTTTTCAGATAAGTAGGTAGTCAAATATCCATCATCATCATCTTGCTCTTATTAGCCCTCTTATGAGCCTCCAATTACTTGGGGTCGACGCAATATGTCTTCATTTTGTATGTAATCCTATCAGATGTCATCTATGTCTATTCCCAAGGAGGGTCGACATCTGGCAGGCGGCCAGTCATAAAACTATTGTCAATAACTTTTACAATATGTACTATAAAAGAAGAGTACCTACATATTGTATCAACCCCAAATAATTGGGATAAGAGTAGGAGAATGATGATGTCATCTATTTTTATTCAATCATTTTTTCTTTGGTCTGACTTTGCCTTTGAAGTGTTCAACATACTTATCACTTTTCTCATAACATTACTTTCATCCCGTCTCATCATATTTTTTTTTCTTTAATGGCGTTTACAAGATTTCGCCAATAACTAGTTATAAATATCTTCATGTTTTTAGTCTTTCAGGTTAGTCATTGTCTAAGGCAAATTGTCGGCATCAACAGTGCTATGGCCACACTGTTAATGTTATCTTGTTGGAATTTTGATGGAAAATGAAAACGTTGTAAAACATTTTTATATAATATTCACGAAATCCCAGTAGTTCCGCACATCACATTACATAAAATGCCATCAAAATTATCTAATATAACACGTTAAAACACTAATATATCGAATATAATACAAGAGCACCACATGACGTTTTCAAATTCCCGTCAAAAGTCCGTCTCATCATATGTCCATAGTCAATACTACGTTAGACGTTCAGACGTCAACTTTTCCGTCATTGACACAGTTTTCAAATCTTAAATTAAGTACTCAAAAGAATGTAATTAGGGACTTTTGACGGGAATTTGAAAACGTCATGTGGTGCTCTTGTATTATATTCGATATCTTAGTGTTTTAACGTGTTATATTAGATAATTTTGATGCCATTTTATGTAATGTGATGTGCGGAAATACTGGGATGTAGTGAATATCATATAAAAGTGCTTTACAACGTTTTCGTTTTCCATCAAAATTCCCACAAGATACCATTAACAGTGTGGCCATTGCACTGTTAATGGTGACAATTTGACTTAGACAATGACAAACTTGAAAGACTAAAAACGTGAAAATATTTATAACTTGACACTGGCACCAATAGCTCGTATATGTAGCTGATTGCCAATATATAAGAAGAAGAAGAAATGTAATTAGACCGATGCACTCCTGAAATCAAGTAAGTACAGTACATTGATCCTCTCCCTTACGTATAAGCTAATCGCCTTTGGAACGATCTGTCTAATGACCTATGAAATTGCTTTAATATCTCAAATGGTGTATTATTAATGAAATAATTATATTACGTGGCTAATATAGAATGGATGTACTATAACACTGATGAGACTAGATGGCATAACGTTTTATTTCAAGTTTTCCTGTTCTTATATTTAATATAAAACTATACTTCGTCTTCTTCTTATGTATTGACAATCAGCTACATATACGAGCTATTGGTGCCAGTGTCAAGTTATAAATATTTTCATATTTCTAGTCTTTCAAGTCAGTCGTTGTCTAAGTCAAATTGTCACCATTAACAGTGCAATGGCCACACTGTTAATGGTATCTTGTGGGAATTTTGATGGAAAACGAAAACGTTGTAAAGCACTTTTATATGATATTCACTACATCCCAGTATTTCCGCACATCACATTACATAAAATGGCATCAAAATTATCTAATATAACACGTTAAAACACTAAGATATCGAATATAATACAAGAGCACCACATGACGTTTTCAAATTCCCGTCAAAAGTCCTAAAACTATACTGTTAGATGGATTACAGCCGACATGTAGCTTGACATTTTATTCTGAATTTCATTGCTTATGCAGAAGAGCTCAAAAGTGGTAGTGAAATATATATTTTATTTAATTAAATTCCAAAACATAGGAGAATTCCTATCATGACAAATAGCAGAATAATTATCAGCTACCTATAACCTTCAACAAAAACATAGTTAGGAAAAAAATTAAGACAAAATAATAATACGCACAAACTAGCGTTATACATTCGCTTCACGAATTTATATCAGCCTTAGATAAATAAAGACAAAATAATAATACGCACAAACTAGCGTTATACATTCGCTTAACGAATTTATATCAGTCTTAGATAAATAAAGACAAAATAATAATACGCACAAACTAGCGTTATACATTTGCTTCACGAATTTATATCAGCCTTAGATAAATAAAGACAAAATAATAATACGCACAAACTAGCGTTATACATTCGCTTCACGAATTTATATCAGCCTTAGATAAATAAAGACAAAATAATAATACGCACAAACTAGCGTTATACATTCGCTTCACGAATTTATATCAGCCTTAGATAAATAAAGACAAAATAATAATACGCACAAACTAGCGTTATACATTCGCTTCACGAATTTATATCAGCCTTAGATAAATAAAGACAAAATAATAATACGCACAAACTAGCGTTATACATTCGCTTCACGAATTTATATCAGCCTTAGATAAATAAAGACAAAATAATAATACGCACAAACTAGCGTTATACATTCGCTTCACGAATTTATATCAGCCTTAGATAAATAAAGACAAAATAATAATACGCACAAACTAGCGTTATACATTCGCTTCACGAATTTATATCAGCCTTAGATAAATAAAGACAAAATAATAATACGCACAAACTAGCGTTATACATTCGCTTCACGAATTTATATCAGCCTTAGATAAATAAAGACAAAATAATAATACGCACAAACTAGCGTTATACATTCGCTTCACGAATTTATATCAGCCTTAGATAAATAAAGACAAAATAATAATACGCACAAACTAGCGTTATACATTCGCTTCACGAATTTATATCAGCCTTAGATAAATAAAGACAAAATAATAATACGCACAAACTAGCGTTATACATTCGCTTCACGAATTTATATCAGCCTTAGATAAATAAAGACAAAATAATAATACGCACAAACTAGCGTTATACATTCGCTTCACGAATTTATATCAGCCTTAGATAAATAAAGACAAAATAATAATACGCACAAACTAGCGTTATACATTCGCTTCACGAATTTATATCAGCCTTAGATAAGGTTACATTTTTCCAATACGAGACTCGGACATAGAACCTTTCCGAACGAAAGTGCATACATAAACTACCAACATATACCTTTTACACTATTATTTAATATTTATGATATCACCATCTCAGCTCATATATGTCCCACTGTTGGGATCGAGCCTCCTCCATAATGGGAAGGTTTATCCCTTAGTCGTCTTGTACGATCACCCACGGGTAAGATAAGGGTGAATTGTATTCTTACCCCGTCACCACACGGAAAATTTTATGATATAAATGAAATTAATTATTATTTTAATTAAAAAAGAATGCACTTTGAAACAAATTGATTACACAATTTGTCTACACAGATGGCGTAGTGGTTAAGATACCGACTTTCCGTACCATTGCTGTTTGATTCCTACCTAGGACAATATTGAGTGCTATTCACAAAGTGTTCTGATTCTGGGTGTATTTTTTTTTGCGTTAATTGCAATTTTGCAAAGTCCCCACAATACAAGGATCAATCATTGTATTTCCTTAGTGCTGGGTGGTGTAAGAAAAAAAATCCTTGTATTGTTGAGTACATTACAAACATAAATTACACTTAAACACAAATTACATCATCCTGCATAGAAACCGAACTCACACACTTGTCATTGTAAATTGCTATCTTAAATACTACGGCTATATATGCAGCCAAACATTATAGTTATTTATATCAAACGTATCCAAATGCCGTCATGTTTCCGTCTACTAATCTGTTTAACATTGGTCCTCTTGCCGTCAAATGTTCAGACATGTCTAACAAGGCGTACGTATCAAAGACACCGGCTTATTGTTGTAGTGTATTTAATCTGTCGTTTCTCGTGTGAGGGAACAGAGAGACCGAGGGATTTAGGGTAAGGTCCCATTGACAGAGGAATTTAAAAGGTGAAATTATTGGTATGTTAAACTATTTTTTATTAATTAAAAAAAATACGATATATCGATTTGTGAAAAACAACATGACATTTATTTTCATTTTTAAATAATTGAAAGTGTTTCAATTTTAATAAATATGATGACGTCAACTTTGCAATCTTTATAATCAGCTGCGTCTAAACAAATATTGTTTTGCGATAAATGCAAAAATATGTCGTCTATTATAATTTCAATGTAGTTTTCTGTATGGTGACGGAGTAAGAATACAATTCACCATCTTGTCCGTGGGTATATCATCCTATTATCTTGCCTGTGGGTGTCGTGAAAGACGACCAAAAAATATAAAATATGCAAGAAAGAAAAACATTAAAATCATACCTTATATAACTCAGCGTGGTATAGTAGGTCAATTTCCCTCCTACTACGGAGAAGAATCAAACCCAGCAGTGGATGTACAATAAATACCCTTTTATTAATTATTATTTCATATTATCTCTACACACTTTATTGAAAAATATTAGTATTAATTTAATATTTTGGTAGAAACCATCAATCAAACATCAATTATAAAAAATGTATCAAGTTTATTGAAAACTGTGCTCTAGGTAAAGTAGTTAAATTCTAAAGAGAATCATGTTTTGTAGTAGTTTTTTAATCATAGTTGTATAAATTTAACATACGTTTTCATTAAATTTATAAAGTAATTGTTTATTTTTCTTGTTATCACAAGAGATTTCTAAATAATGCCTATAATTATCTAAAGAAGTGAAAGTTTATAAACATAATTTATTAAGAATTATCAACTTCCTAACTTTAATTATAACTTATATGTGACGTTCTTCTTTTTTATCGACAATCACTTGTCTTCTCCGCAAAAAAATAAATATATTGCTCCTAAATACTAAATTTCTTATTTTTTTATTTATAAAAATACACTTGACAATGCAATAAGTATAATATCCTCAAAAGTAGATTTTAATTATTAATATTTTTTACAAAATTAGTGTGACATAGTATACAAAAAGCGTGACGGAGGTGTTTTACATACAAATAAAGTGTGTCTCTCTATGACCACTAATGTAAACAAATTGCTCTCGTAAAAAAAAAATACATTAAAAGTTTCTATCCAAAAACATTTACTGAACTACTTGACCTTTGTTATTAAATTAATAAGAAGAAATAATTTTTAATGTTTCTATTATTAAATAAAAAAATATTTTATTGGCTGTCTCCTCACGTGTATGATTTTTGTTGCTACCTTCTGTCACTCATTTCATGGTGCAAAATAATGTGCGTTAGGAATTTTGGCCTTGGTCACTAGACAACACAACAGCCCCACTCCACCCTGGACCCACGGTATGCGTCCCTACGCCCCGGAAATACCAGTCAGTCACTCGCAAACAGTAAAAGGAGGTGCATGTGTTTATTTAGCGACCGCTCTGTCACGTAAGTTACTACTTCCAAATGTTATTGTAATTTCTGTGTTTTAATATTATTTTATTGATTCCTGATAAGTATTTCATATATGCCCAGTTTTATGCGTAAATTATAATTAGGAAAATGCTGAGAGTCTCGAACACTACTATTTTACACTTCTGTCACGAAGCACCTCTGTCACAAAAATGTGACGGAGTGGTATAACTTGTGACGAAGTGGTCATTTTTGCTTGGAACTTAGAGCCTTAGTTAATATTCATAATAGATGTTGATGATTATATCGGATGTTGGTTATTATATCGTCGATTATTTTCTTAGTTTAAAGTGTTACCATCAGTTAAATGGAAAAATGGCATTATCTGCGGCTGAATGACAGCGACGGTGTCGTGAAAAAAGGAAACTTAACGCTGAAATCATTGCAGAAGTGAAACGTAAAGATTTAGAAAGATATCATGCTCGTAAAAAGTTGGTTAAAGATATGACACCAAAAGAGCATAAAAAATAAAGAGACAATGGCAGATTAGAAATAAGAAGAGAAGAGAATGACAGAAAGCTTTGCAGAACTTTTTGATGAACACTCCAGCTTCAACACCACATCTTTCAAGTCCCAGACTACTTCCATTAAGTCCTAGATCTCGTTCACTGACTCCACCCTCGTCTACTGCCAGTGCAAGCGGAAGAAAATAAGTTAAACGGGATAGATCACGACTTTTTAGACAAAATATTTCACTTTAAGACCAAATACAAGAATTACTAAGAAAAGTACAGAAATACAAGAAAAGACTTCAGCAAAAGAAAAAGAAAGAAAATAAAGTGCATAATACAACCCATAGTGAAAAGGAAAATGAACATGGCGAAGAAGAAAACAGAAAATATACTATTTTATCAAATACCATTAAGAAACATTACAAGGACACAAAAGACCACAAAAAAAACGCTATATCAAAAGTATACTTGAAAACCCAACAATTCAACGCTCCGGACTAAAACTTCAGCTGGCAAAAGAAACCATGGGAATTAAGAGAGTGACGAAGTATAGTTCCGTCTTGCCAAAAAATACTATATTAAAACAAAAAATTCATGATTTTTATCTCAGTTCTGTTGATAATACTGGAAAATTATTTAAATTGTTAGAATCTGATGTGTCGGATGTGATGTTTGAAAATTTGTTACAAATTATTCCGCCTCCTAAGGTAGTTAAAAGAGGAAGACGCGTGTTTTACGAATACGATCAACCAATAGAAGTTTTTGAAAATAGAGTAAGTGAAAAGATATTGTGAAACTAAATTAATATCCACCAAAGAATGGATACCAATCAAAAGACTTTATAGTAATATTTTAAGGAAATATTATAATTTATTATTGTTTTCTAAAATTAAAAATTGTTATAAGGTTAACGCGGGTTAACATTATTTACCACTCCGTCACTTCGTTTACCACTTTGTCACAATTTTGTCCCCCTTATAATTGAAGTTCAAAGTAATGTATGAACCACTTTATTGGTAATATTTACAAAAATAACGTGTTCTAGTATTACATGCTAAACAATAAAGGTGTTCACTAGATTTTCAAGTTACTTTATTGGGTGACTTTCATAATATTAAATAGTATTTTGTCTTAAAAATCAAAAATGTGACAGAGTGGTATTGGATATATTTTTTTAAATGTTTATTTTAATAATTCCGTCCAA
Source organism: Lymantria monacha (assembly GCA_905163515.2). NCBI lineage: Eukaryota > Metazoa > Arthropoda > Insecta > Lepidoptera > Erebidae > Lymantria > Lymantria monacha. The sequence goes on along the minus strand of LR991081.1, from coordinate 8,565,892 downwards.
TGGAGCTAGGTAAAAATAAATGTTTATATTCTTGATAAGAAAGTAATAAGAAACTGAAGATCTGATTTTAAATGAGAAATAAAAAAAATAAACATTTCTGTGACTGAGGTGTTATTTTTTTGATACCATTCCTACTAAATTTGAAATAAAACAAAAATTACAAGTAATACTTCGATGCATTATATGTTTTTGAAATCTACAATAACGAGGCAATAATTTAAATCACATTTTACTAAACAAATCACATTTTTACTTTTTTAACAAATATAAAAATTTACCGGTCAGATTGTTGGTAAAAAAGAAGAATGTCCCATATACATACATACATATCATCATGCCATATCCCTTGCAGGGTAGGCAGAGAGAACAGAGTGCCAGAGAACTCTATCCTTGCATACTTCACTCGCTTCCTCAACATTCATAATTCTCTTCATACACGCTCGCTGGTTTCGGAGACTCTTGACTCCACCTTCCTTCAGTACGTGACCAATCTGGTCTAGATAGGTTAGTCTCGGTCTCCCCCGGTACCTACATCCTTCCACTTTCGCATTGTATATCTTCTTAACCAGACGTTCGTTCGGCATTCTTTCCACATGTCCGAACCATCGGAGCATTCCCTTTCGCATCTTTACACCAATACCTACTCTCTTGCGTACCTACTCGCTCTCTTACGTCATCGTTACGAATGCGATCGGTCAGCCTAACTCCACAGAATTTCCGTAGAGATCGCATTTCGACCGCATTAATTTGTCTTTCATGCTCTTTTTTGCATACCTAACTCTCGTTTCCATATAGTAATGTTGGGACAAGCACTGCGTTATGTACTGCTACACGTGCCTTCTGGCTGAGGTGGTGGCTGCCGAGAAGTTGCCCCAACGCTCCGTTCACTCTATTTCCCGCATTCACTCTTCGCTCTATATCAGTGGTGTACCTTCCATCTCAGCTAAATCCATGTCCAAGATATACAAATTCATCCACTTGCTCTAGTAAATCATTACCTATTGTTACTTTTACAACTATTCTGGCTTCATATCTTTCAAAGACTATTATTTTGGCTCACATTCACGCGTAGACCTCTTTTCTTACATTGTTCTGTTAATTATAACTTCATTGATAAAATTTAATATCATCTTAAATAAAAAAATATTTTTATCTGTTAGTTATCATCATCATCTCAGCTCATGTATGTCCCACTATTGGGCTCGAGCCTCCTCCATTAATTGGAAGGAAATTGACCTACTATGCCACACTGATCAGACGTGTTGGTATAGGGTTTTCTTTCGAGCTTTCCTTCCCTTGCATAACATCTATGCGTTTTATAACCCTTAGTCGTCTCTTACGAACACCCACACGTAAGATAGATTGCATAGTGGTGAGTTGTTTTCTTGCTCCGTCACCACACGGAAATATTTATTAGTATTTATTATTTACTTTTTATTATATATATTTATTATTTACAGAAGATTGTAAGAAAAAACAAAATAACAAAACCAAAATAATGGTCTTTGAAAGAGATGAAGCCAGAACAGATGTAAGAGTAACAATAGGTAATGATGTACTAGAGCAAGTGGATGAATTTGTATATCTTGGATGTGGATTTAGCCGAGATGGAAGGTACACCACTGATATAGAGCGAAGAGTGAATGCGGGAAATAGAGTGAACGGAGCGTTGGGGCAACTTCTCGGCAGCCACCACCTCAGCCAGAAGGCACGTGTAGCAGTACATAACGCAGTGCTTGTCCTAACATTACTGTATGGAAGCGAGAGTTGGGTATGCAGAAAAGAGTATGAAAGTAAAATTAATGCGGTCGAAATGCGATCTCTGCGGAAAATCTGTGGAGTTAGGCTGACCGACCGCATTCGTAACGACGACGTAAGAGAGCGAGTAGGTATGAAAGAGAGTATTGGTGTAAAGATGCGAAAGGGAATGCTACGATGGTTCGGACATGTGGAAAGAATGCCGAACGAACGTCTGGTTAAGAAGATATACAATGCGAAAGTGGATGGATTTAGGTACCGAGGGAGACTGAGACTAACTTACCTAGACCAGATCGGTCATGTACTGAAGGAAGGTGGAGTCAAGAGTCTCCGAAACCGGCGAGCGTGTATGAAGAGAATTATGAATGTTGAGGAAGCGAGTGAAGTATGCAGAGATAGAGTTATCTGGCACTCTGTTCTCTCTGCCTACCCTGCAAGGGATATGGCGTGATGATATGTATGTGTATGTTTATTATTTACTTAGTATGGCCACATTGTTGACATTTTCCTGTTTGCAACCGCGGGTCAGTTCGTCCAGTGTAATACCACATTCTGCAAAAAATCGACTTCTGAGCAGTAGCAATGAGATAGACTATTCGATCCTAAGCGTTGTACAAACATGCTTAGAATGTTTAAAATCTGACAAGAAAGTCACTAATACATCTTTCCACCGCTACAAATCACAAGCAACCCTCAGAATTGATCAACACGATCTTAAATAGTTTCAATATCAATTGATTTGTGCCTATAAGTACTAATGAGGTATAGTTTCTTCAAAGATAACTTGTCTTACAGCGACATACAAAAATAAAATACGTTATTCCGTTAAAAAAATCCATCGACACGCTTATAATCAACCACATAGAGTATATATTACATTATAATATAAGTTTGGCAGTTGTAATATTAAATTTGTAATACAATAAGCCGATAATAACATTATTCGGATCTATTTAACGTCGCCTTTGAAACGAGGATTAAAACCGGTATAATAGTGCCGGTATGTATGTAGTTTGTCCGACCGTCCGACGTGAGAGTATGGATGATATGACTTACAGATGACGCAGCCAAAGTCTTAGAACGGTTCCGCACTACATCCGATCCGGATCCGATCCGAATCCGTGAAAATATGGTCCGTCGTACCAGTAGAACTATTTCTATGGTAATTTACGCACTACATCCGATATCCGTCATCCAATTTCTTTCCGTCATTCTAGAATCTCCATGCCGGAAAAGATTTTTGACGGACCGATGTAGCCATAGAATTATTTTTATGAACGTACGTCTACGTTTTTCGTACGTAGGTACAATAGTATTGCCAGAAGTTGACGTCGATTTAAAGGACTCATAATCAACGACGTGAACACTCCGCTGTGGCGTAAAATGTAAATGTGGCGTAAAATCACGTAATTCGGTCCGAGTTTTCTAGACCCATATTTTTACGGGTTCGGATCGGATTCGGATCGGACGTAGTGCGTAACTGCTCTTACGACTCAATCCAACAAACAAATTTCTTGGCCTTTTCCAATAGACTATTAAACTTACGAAATATTTTTGATGTTGTAAGCTATCAATTTATTATTGGCATCGAAAGGTCGATATTGTAATTCGTATAACAGTTTTAATGCAAGCTATCTTAGTTACGTGCTCATTGAAAATTAACATAAGTATTATCATCATGCTCTTATCTCAATAACTTGATGTCGACGCATTTTTAGCTGGGCGGGCCACTGAAGACAAAGATCGGGTACCGGTTGCCCGCTCACACGGCGAAGAGAGGTGCTTGCAGGGTGGGTCTATAGGGTTGCGCGCCGCCTCTTCCGGCGCGCAACCCTCTCTCGCGCTCTTTCCTCAAAAAATAAAAAGTTTTTTGGAGTTAATGGCTTGGTGACTAAGACCTTTAAGTCAAATCTTTCTTTATTAATTAATTTAATTTAAAGTCATCGTCCGTAAGTAAGTCAAATCATTGCCTTCAACAGTGCCATGGCCATACTGTTAAAAGAATCTTTTGGGAATTTTACTGGCAAACGAAAACATATGTAAGGCACTGTTATATCTCATTAATTACACTTTAATACTTCCTCCGCCTCAAATTACATAAAATGCAATTAAAATTACTTACTTAATATAAAGCGTTAAAACACTAAGATATTGAATATAATACACGACCACCATATGACACTTTTCCTTTCACGCTAAAACTTCCTCGAATTATGTATTCTTTTACCTCAGTATATACCTATATTGCAAAAGTTGGAAATAGTTTTATGGTCTGCTCGACGTGAACCCTCCTTGGAATACATAGGTGTTATATACCTATGTTATATATCGTATCTAAAGTGATGGATTAGGAATACAATTTATCATCCCCTTTAATATTAACATACCTACTAGTGATCTGCCCTCGCTCAGGTTTCGTCTGCTCTGACCACGCAATTTCATACTGTAATATCTTCTAATCATCATCTCAACCCATATACGTCCCACGGTTGGACCCGGGCCTCCTCCACAATGAAAGGATAATTGACCTACTGTTCCACACTAGTCAGTCGTGTTGGTATAGGGTTTTGTTTCGAGCTTTCCTTCTCTCGCATAGGGTTTCTGAAATATTACAATATAAATTTTTACGATATCTTATTAAAAGTATTACTTCCTCTCGAACTCTCCTCTTTTCCTATCTACTGACGAAAACCGCATTAAAATCCGTTGGGTAGCATATCTGTTCTGAACGTATAGACTCAAAGTCAGCCCACTTTGAGTTATAATATGTAATATATTTACTAACAATAAAGATTAGCAGCTACCAAATAATATCTAATAAAAAAAATAAAAAAATAAAATTGCTTAATGAAGTTCTTTTTTCATTGGGCAATTTTATTAATCCAAATAACATCACCAAATCGGAACGCGACCGCACTGAGATCCGACAAGAAACTCAGCGGATTATTGTAATTTTTTATTTTTTTTGGGGGCGTAGTCCGGAGCGTGCTCGTCGCGTCCCTTGCCAGTCTAGTTAGACTGCTAATCCGGCTCGATATGCGTACCGCAGTGCGGGTTAGGGCGTCCCCCGGAGGCGACGCATACCGACCCGCCCCCGTCGGTACGAACTTTGGCAGATGCGGCGATGGGGCCGCCACTCATCACGCCTTGCCCAGTCAGGCGCGTCGAGGAGAGCAGAGTGCTGGGTGGGCACGTGGAATGTAAGAGGTTGTGTGGAAGGTAAGTTGCACGAGCTGATAACCGTCATGGCGGACAAACAGCTAGACGTGCTCTGTGTAACAGAGACCAAGCGAAGGGGCAGCGACGCCTGCGATCTTCCTGGTGGCGGGATGGCTCTGTGGTCTGGTGTACCACAGAGCGATCGAGCCAGCATGGGGGTAGGAGTGCTGTTGTCCTCTCGCTTGGCCTCAGGTGTGAAGGATTACGGAATGTATGATCCCAGACTTCTTTGGGTCCGTATAAAACTAGGTGTCACCAAGGTATTCATGGTTGTAGCATATGCTCCCGTAGGATCCTCGGTGGCATCAGACCTAGAGAAGTTTTGGGATAATGTTAGGGAAGTTCTGGATATGGCAGAAACCAGTGAACGCGTGATTGTATGCGGAGATTTGAACGGATGGGTGGGGACGAAGCGTCCCGACTGTGAGGACGTACTTGGTCCATTTGGTGATAAGAGAGTGAACGACGCAGGTAGACTCATAGCGGATGTTTGCATGGAGAGAAACCTTATTGTATAAAACACATTTTTCCAACATAAAGACATCCATATGTATACATGGAGAAGGAATGAACAGAAAAGTATAATAGATTTAATTTTGGTAGACAGTCGCCCAAGAAGTAAAATATTGGACGCAAGAGCCTACAGGGGCCCCACAGTCGATACGGAACACTATCTCGTTATTGCGAGATTTAGTGGTCTGTTCAGAAAGGGGAGACACTGGCGAGAGTGTGTCCACTTCGGAGGGCTTGAAAGAATAAAGGTTGAAAGGTTGCAAGAAGAGTGTGTAAGAGAAAAGTGTGCAGAGGGTGTCCGAGAACGGCTGACGATGGCAAACCAGCCGCAATCGGACATTGAAGACTGCTGGAGAGTATTGAAAGACTCTCTTTCTTTCTTTCTTTCTTATGGTAGATACAGCGAAAGAAGTATGCGGAAGTTCAAAGAAGCATAGAAAAACAAATGGTGATGCATGGTGGAATGCGGAAGTGGCAGCTTCCGTAGAGCAAAAGAAGAAAGCGTGGCTGGACTATGTCTCTTCTTTAAATCTGAATGATAGTATCTATGACTAAACAGAAGAAAGAAATATATCAGCAATGTAAGAATGACACCAAGGCCTTAGTGAAAGAGAAACGTGATAGAGCGAATATGAGTGCAGAAGATAGGCTGACTAAAAACTTCGAAGGTTGGAACCAAACTCTTTTGGAGGGAGGTGAAGAAGTCTCGGGGTGGTTAGTCAGTCTTCAGAATAAATAAAATAAGGTCTAAATGTGGAGACATTCTTACACAAACACAAGACGTGTTAAGCCGATGGAGTGAATATTTTGGCGATATGTATGCGGATGCTACGGTTGGCGCCGGTGTTGGATGTGGTTTAGTAGATCAACATTCGACAGCGGCGTCCTCCGATGGCATCAGTATGGATGAAGTTGAATAGACGATAAGAAGTTTGAAAAATGGTAAGGCAGCGGGCATTGATATGGTGTCTGCCGAGATGATCAAGCGCTCCTGTTGCTCCTCAATTTATGTTGGAGCTCGGGAATGGTTCCCAGGGACTGGAATAGCGCAGTCATCGTGCCTTTGTTTAAAAACAAGGGTTCACGTTATGACTGCGCAAATTACAGAGCCATAAGCTTGACCAGTTTGGCAGCAAAAGTGTATGGTAAAATTATTGGAAGGAGAATGAGGATGGTGTCCGATGGTTTACTGTGTGAGACACAAGGAGGTTTCAAGAGTGGAAGGGGGTGCATGGATCAAGTGTTCTCTTTGCGCAATATTGTGGAGAAGCATTTGGCTCTAGGTCAGAGGGTTTTCTGCAGTTTTGTTAATCTGGAGAGAGCATTTGACACGGTTGTACGAAAGAAACTTTGGGACATTTTACCGGAGTATGGTATTAACGGTAAACTGCTGCAGACTGTGCAGACCAGTTACATGGGCTGTAGAGCCTGTGTGCGGCTGGATGATGGAATGTCGCCTTGGTTTGACATCAATATCGGCGTTAAGCAGAGGTGCGTTCTGTCAGCCAGACTGTTTATCATATATCTGGATAAATGTCTCCAAAGGTTGAACGATATGAATGTGGGAGTCCAGATGGGCGACTCAGTGGTCACTGCTCTGCTATATGCAGATGATGCAGTCCTGCTGGCACAGTCAGCGACTGACCTGCAGAGCCTAGTAGACACACACACACACACACCTAGTAGATGAATGACAGAAGATTGTAAGAAATGGGGCCTACGCGTGAATGTGAGCAGAACCAAAATAATGGTCTTTGAAAGAGATGAAGCCAGAACAGATGTAAGAGTAACAAGAGGTAATGATGTACTAGAGCAAGTGGATGAATTTGTATATCTTGGATGGGGATTTAGCCAAAATGGAAGGTACACCACTGATATAGAGCGAAGAGTGAATGCGGGAATTAGAGTGAACGTAGCGTTGGGGCAACTTCTCGGTAGCCACCACCTCAGCCAGAAGGCACGTGTAGCAATACATAACGCAGTGCTTGTCCCAACATTACTGTATGGAAGCGAGAGTTGGGTATGCAGAAAAGAGTATGAAAGTAAAATTGATGCGGTCGAAATGCGATCTCTACGGAGAATCTGTGGAGTTAGGCTGATCGATCGCATTCGTAACGACGACGTAAGAGAGCGAGTAGGTATAAAAGAGAGTATTGGTGTAAAGATGCGAAAGGGAATGCTCCGATGGTTCGGACATGTGGAAAGAATGCCGAACGAACGTCTGGTTAAGAAGATATACAATGCGAAAGTGGAAGGATGTAGGTACCGGGGGAGACCGAGACTAACCTATCTAGACCAGATCGGTCATGTACTGAAGGAAGGTGGAGTCAAGAGTCTCCGAAACTGGCGAGCGTGTATGAAAAGAATTATGAATGTTGAGGAAGCGAGTGAAGTATGCAAGGATAGAGTTCTCTGGTACTCTGTTCTCTCTGCCTAACCTGCAAAGGACATGGCGTGATGATATGTATGTATGTATGTTTATTTTTTTTACACGCGTTTTATTAGCTTGACCTGTATGTTTGTAACCGACTCCTTTGGACTTGATTTTAGCCCCCTTCGAACGGTCAGATTTCATTTAAATTTAGTAGACTTATCGAGGACCGATGACAATGCAATTAATAATTTAATAAGATTACACCATTATCCTAATCAGTTATTGGGATAGTCAGGATTATATTGTTGAATTTAAGTTTCCAATTTCGAATGTCGCGCCTAGAGGGCGCTACTGTAAAACAGCGTCTTCTAATAATAACAATGTCTCTCTATTTCGTGACATCAAGCTACTGTGTGTGTTTTTCTTGTTAGTTTCATATTAAATAGCTAATAAAACTCGAGCTACGTCGGTCAATTCATCAGGTTAATGGCCCAAAAAAGCTCAGAAATAAAAACAGTGTAATATCTAATGGTAAAATCAGTGATCAAAGACATTGAAGTGAACATTAAAAATGAAACGTAGTTCGTGTAAAAGTTTTCTTGTTAGGTCTTTGCGAAGTATTGAATTGAGATATCTATTTGAAAATAGCATTAAATACTCTCGCATTTATCGAAAACCTGTCTGGCCATTCAAATTATGCAACCTGGCGATTTGCAATGCATACTTACTTTTTAGTTTGGTTTATATATAAAAGCGTGTTTTTTTAGTTATTTAAACTATTATTTATTTACGAATTTATTTTATAGAAAATTGGATACAATAAGAAGAGTAAGAGTTAATACTCCAGTGTGATGCCTTTTGGGATCTCGATATAACAAATTGCCCAAATATCATGCAAAATGTTACGGCTAGTCTAGATACCACTTAACACAAAAACACTTAGGTATACTCAATAGTAGGGCGTGCACGCGCAAGACCTTGCAGTTGATAACTTAAAATCCTAGTTCCGAATCCTAGGTCCGGTAAATAGTGTTGATTCTTACCAAATAACTCTCAATAACAAGCACTAAGTCAGTAACTATTTCTGTAACCGTAGGATGCTTGTATATCCAGTTGGATGAACTGAAGATTATCGCTACCCGCAGGAGACCGCCCGCGTGGAGACGATATTGCGGTGCTGTATTACCGAAATGTTGAAAAACTTAGAACAGAATGATCAAAGTCATGAAATCGTTCACAGTGACCCACTCAATAAATAAATAAAATTTTCTGAAATTCGCTCCTGAGATTAGCGCTTACAAAAAAACTAACTCATTTTTGATAATAATAATAAAAATATAAGCTAGATTTTAGTAGATATAGTTTCATCAAATACATTTTGATTTTTTCTATAAAATTAAAAAAAAAATGTCCATACAGCCAATCCACAATCCAACATGTTTTAAATATATATATTTTTTTAAAAACATAACACACGACACTACAGAATAAATCCTTGTATTGTGGGAGACTTTGCAAACATACAATCAACAGAGACAAATTACTCCCAGACTATAAACAATAATGTAGGTCTCACACAAAACTGTAATCCGTAATCGAACCCACAACACTTAGCACTAAAACTTAAACCATTCCACTATCTTACAGTCAACATTAACACTGCATTAAACATATGAAAGGATGTTTAATTTATTATCAAAGTCCAAATTGTACTCGTAAAACAACTGTTATTCCATAGCTGTGTTCTATCATAGTTATTTTTGATTAAATTATGTGTTTTTTTTTTCAATGGTAACAAACAATACCTACCATCAAAGTAGATTAAAATGGGATTATGATATTCCTTTGAAAACCGTGCGTCCGCTTTTGATTTAATAAATAAGATATAAATCTTTACTTTTATGTTGAACTCGTAACTAAATTCATAATAGATAAGTTTTTTTTTCTCATAATACCTGCGAAACTTTTAAAGTAGACATTCATAACTGTGACTTATTGTTATGACTTTTATAACTTCTTTAATTCTTTAAATCGTATTACAACAAGAAAAATGTCTCCCGTAAAGATATTAAATGCGAGTTAGAATTTGATTGTCATGTGTAAGGCGGTTGAAAAAATAAGAAATGAGCGTATAAAAGAAGGTTTGAAAGTGGTGCCAGTAATGGAAAAGTTAGAGTGACTGCCTGACTTGGTATGGACATGTGATGAGACGGGATGAAAGTATAATAACGTTGTGAGAAAAGTTTTAAATACGAAAGGTTAGTGAGGAAAATTTTAAATGTAGGCTTTAAGGGTAAGTAAAGACCGAAGAAAAGATGGATGGATTGCGTGAAGCATGACATGGATAACAAAGGAGTGAACGCAGAGGTGACATCTGATAGGAATTTATGGAAGAAAAGGTCATATTGTATCGACCCCAAGTAATTGGAATAGGAGCGATTGATGACGATGATAGCGTTATCATCAACTGCCTAGTTTGAAGCGAATATCCAATAGATTTGGGTTCAAATTTCCACGTGTGGTAATGACTTTCAAGTTTTTATGTTAGTACAAGATTCATATGCTCATGAAACGATAAATATTTAAAAAGCATATCATCATTCTCCTACTCTTATCCCAATTACTTGGGGTCGATACAATATGTACTCTTCTTTCATAGTACATATTTCAAAAGTTATTGGCAATAAGTTTTATGACCGGCCGCCTGCCAGACGTCAACCCTCCTTGGGAATTTTCCTTGGGAATTTAAAAAACATATATAAAAAATATAAAATAAAAATTCACCACGCCTTTTCATATTCATGTATTTTTTTTTATTGCATATGGTGCAAACGACGGCAAACGGGCAAGCAGCACACCTGGTGTTAGTGTTGCTACTGCCCATAGACCTTTGCAATACTAAGACTATAGCTAGGCCGCTGCCTACCAATACAAGAACCAAACCCACCCAATTGGGCTGCCGGCTCTCTCGCTCACCGAATGAAGCGCAATAGCATATTGCCATTACTCAGACGTCGATCTTCTGCGAGAATGTGGTACTACCCCGGACGGACCGGCCCACGGCTGTAGACAGAAAACTGTCAACAGCGTGGTCCTACCACTTACAAATGTATCGTACATACACATACATACATATCATCACGCCATATCCCTTGCAGGGTAGGCAGAGAGAACAGAGTGCCAGAGAACTCTATCTCTGCATACTTCACTCGCTTCCTCAACATTCATAATTCTCTTCATACACGCTCGCCGGTTTCGTAGACTCTTGACTCCACCTTCCTTCAGTACGTGACCAATCTGGTCTAGGTAGGTGAGTCTCGGTCTCCCCCGGTACCTACATCCTTCCACTTTCGCATTGTATATCTTCTTAACCAGACGTTCGTTCGGCATTCTTCCCACATGTCCGAACCATCGTAGCATTCCCTTTCGCATCTTTACACCAATACTCTCTTTCATACCTACTCGCTCTCTTACGTCGTCGTTACGAATGCGGTACGTATTAGTACAAATGTATCGTAAAAGACAACTAAAGTATCAGATTTGGTGTGTTTATTTTAATTAATGAGTTATGATGATATCAAAAGTATCTTAATATATTTCGTGTAAAAACATACACACGTTACGGTTCGCCAGTTCTCTTAGCCTTAACTTGACATGTTACCGCGTATCTAGATGCTGCTATTGCTTAAGTATTCAAGTAATAGGAAATAGTATAACTGTATTGCACGGTTGCACCCATGGGAACGTTATTTTACGCTATTCTCATCCAGAAACCACATTAAAATACAGACAATCAAACCTAATAGAGCTTAACCCACAACTGTTTTCTTTTTTAAGCGTTGATATTGATATCAAAAATGTAATAAAGTATACCCTCGTCGTCTCAGTTCATTTATGTCCCACTGTTGGGCTCAACCCGACTAGAAATTTTTTCGTCTTCCTTAGCAGGACCGGACCGGGCATGCCCGATCTGGACCAAATAAGGTATGTAACGCAGAAGATATATCTGGACCCGATCAGGAAAACCTTATCGGGTCCAGATCAGGCATTCCTGATCGGGTCCGGATGAAATTTTACTGATCGGAATCGGAACCAAATCAATCATCTGCGTTATATATCTCGCCTGATCCAAAATGAGTATGCCCAGTCCGGTCCTTTTAAAAAACACGAATATCTTAAAGAACATGTTTAATAGGTAAAAATATAAATTAATATATGACGCAGGCACCGAATGCAGTGCTATATTCTTATCATAGAGAGTCCCAGTGAGCCGTTCCGATTATAACGCAACCACCAGATGCTAACGACTGCAACTGTCGCCTGAATTTCTCATTCCTGACCTGATCGATCTGTTTTAATTTGATTCGATAACAACTAATTTAATATTAGGCCATGTCATTACGCTTCGGAGAATCTTAACACCGCGATTCAAATAATGACGTCATTTTACTAACGCCATCTATTTATTATGACCCAAAACATTAAATGTTAGAATGGTTGTTACAATATTATTATATTTATTTCTATCTATGTTTTCAAATGTACCTACCTATTATTTATTTTTGTTTTTACTTTAAATATTAATTATTTTTTATATTATTAATTAAACATTATTATTATTATTAAATACATATGATTAATTAAAGATTTCAGATTAATCTCCTCTGATGCAAATACAATTTCGCCGTGGCATAAATATGACAACCATGTCACTTTTTTGAATTTTGTTTGATATTTTTTTCGTGTTACGAAAACTGTTTCTGGTTCTGATATACTACAAGCCTTACTATATACTTGATGATATTTCACATCAGGCTATCCTTATTTGGTCCTGATCTGGTTCTGATCCGGTATGCCTTACCATACTTGATGTTATTTCACATCAGGCTATCCTGATCAGGACCAGACCTGGTCCTGATAGGGTTTGCCAGATCCGGCATGCCTCATTCTGTCCTGATCCGGTATGCCTTACCATACTTGATGATATTACACATCAGGCTATCCTTATTTGGTCCTGACCTGGTCCTGATCCGGTATGCCTTACCATACTTGATGATATTTCACATCAGGCTATCCTTATTTGGTCCTGACCTGGTCCTGATCCGGTATGCCTTACCATACTTAATGATATTTCACATCAGGCTATCCTTATTTGGTCCTAATCTGGTCCTGATCCGGTATGCCTTACCATACTTAATGATATTTCACATCTGGCTATTCTTATTTGGTCCTGATCTGGTCCTGATCCGGTATGCCTTACCATACTTAATGATATTTCACATCAGGCTATCCTTATTTGGTCCTGATCTGGTCCTGATCCGGTATGCCTTACCATACTTGATGTTATTTCACATCAGGCTATCCTGATCAGGACCAGACCTGGTCCTGATCGGGCTTGCCGGATCCGGCATGCCTCATTCTATCCTGATCGGGTCCAGATACATGATCTGGTTGAACCATACTTTTTTTCTAGTCGGGAAGCCTATAACGGGGAAAGAAATTGACCTACACGCTGGTCAGTCGTGTTGATATACGATTTTGTTTCAAGACTTGCTTCACTTGCATAGATGTTATATGCTTTTATAACCCTTAGTCGCCTCTTACGATCACCCACGAGTAAGATACGGGGTGGTGAATTGTGTTGTTGACGATAAAATTGGTATAAGTAAGTAATATGAGTAGATAAGTATCTACTACTACTATCGTTGTCGTGCGAATGCAAATGTTTTCGTGCGACTAGCGTTTATATCAATATCATATATTTATAATAATGGCTAAATCCACACTCGAGTCGTTAGAAAAGTTACTAATAAAATATATAGCTCCTATAGAAGAGAAGTTTAATATAATAGTGAGTAAAATTGAAAAACTAGAAGATAGAATGGTAATATTCGAGAAGATGAATAATATCGACGCAGTGGGTAGATGTGATATTATGAATTCTGCCACTGCGGTCGCAGCCGCCGGCCCAATGGCAACGCTACCAGGTGGAGGAGGATGTGCATTAGTGGAAAGAAGACCAGCACGTTCAGCTTCGCCTCCTCCGAGCATTCCGCCGAAAATCGCGAGCCCATCATCCGGTCCAGTGACCAGCACTAGAACAGCTGTACCCGTGGCACCACATTATGAACCGCCACTCACCACGTGCAGTCCTCCCTCATCTGTTCGTTCGACGTATTTGTTTGCTACTAAAAATCCCACCAAGCGGACCGTATTGAGGGATGATTATGACACAGAATGGAAGGTAGTACAGCGCAAAGATAAGAATAAGCAGCGATTGCACCGTGTTGCAGTTACCGGCAGCGGCCCCGTTGATAACGAGTTGTCGACGATTGACCGTATCCGTAGAATTCACGCCTGCTTCTTCAAACCTGAGACATCTACCGAATCGATTATATCGTATATGAAATACACATCATTGATAAATGATAAACGTACCACTTTCTACTCAAACCAAATCCGTAGTGACCCTAACAAATCAAAGCGAATGTGGCAAATTATAAATGCTGAACTCGGTCGCAAGAAGCGTGATCGTCTCGACTTCACTGACATAATAAGGAACGCTGACACGCTACGGTACCATACCAAGTTGGACGTGGTAAACGCGCTCAACAAAGAATTTGTAACCGCGGCGATCAGATGTGGCGCTCCTAGTCCCGACGTATGTCAGGCAGTCGCTGTACTGGCGATAGAGATTGCACCCAGCGATACCTCATTGAGGTTGACACCATTTACGCCATCAGAAGTAAAGCAAATCATTAACAGGCACATTTCCCCCAAAACTAGTACTGACATATATGGCTTGTCGGCTAGTTTGTTGAGAATAGTTTCAAAACCATTAGCTTTCATATTGAGCTGCTTATACAACCGCTGCTTAAAACAGGGCACATACCCAGCAGCTCTAAAAAAGGTAAAAATCTGTCCGCTTTTTAAAGGCAATGGTAATAAATGTGATATTAAATCATACCGCCCTATATCACTGGTCCCTACCTTGAGTAAGGTTTTAGAAGTCGGTCTCAATTCTAGGCTTCTGGCGTATATTACAGGTCACTCTAGTCTGTCCAATAAGCAGTATGCGTACAGACCGGGGCGCGGCACCACGGACCTGGTGCGCGAGGTGGTGTGGACCGTGCTGCGTGCGCGCGAGCGCAGTCTGCGTGTGGCTCTGGTGTGCTGCGACTTATCGCGCGCGTTCGATACTGCTCGTCACTCGATTATTGCAAGCAAACTTGACTTCTATGGAATTCGCGGACCATCACTATCTATTGTCTCCTCCTTTATGTCCAATCGGACCCAAACTGTGGTGGGAGACAATGGTCATGTTTCTTCACTGGAACTTGAAAATATGATGGGAGTTCCCCAGGGATCGTGCCTTTCTAATACACTGTTCAGTGTATTAATGAATGACTTGCCTGATGCTATTCCCAATGCTGACATTTATATGTATGCAGACGACGTAGCCGCGGTTGTAACTGCAGCCTCCGACCGTCAACTTGAAGATGAATTAAACAGTGTGATAGGTCGCCTGGACTCATGGTTCCGATCAAATGGTCTCGCACTTAACAGAGACAAAACGTGTTTCTTAACTTTCAACCTTAACGGCAGGCCACAACCTGCCTTCAGGGTGAAAGTGGGTGACACCGAGTTAAGAAAAAAAGACAGTGTAAAACTATTAGGTTTTCACATAGACAGCTGTCTCGCGTGGGATGTTCACATTGATCGCCTATGCGTTGGGCTGGGCAGGGCTTGCTTTGCGTTGCACAGGTTGGCGCATACCGCCACGCGTAACGTAGTGCGCTCATGTTACTTCGCGACGGTACACAGTACGCTTGCATACGGCGTCGAGCTGTGGGCGCGCGCAGCCGACTCTAATCGTGCCTTTGTTATGCAGAAGCGTGCCGTGCGCGCCATTATGGGCCTCACAAACGACGTGTCGTGTAGGCAATATTTCCGAAGCCTCGGTATATTACCCCTACCCTGCGAACTCATTTATCGGATGGCTGTCTTTATGTACCTCAACTACGACTTCTTCCAAGAAAGAGGGATAAATACTACGCATGCCCTACGTAGTAATAAATACCCATATAGACTTATTGTACCGCCGCACAAATTATCAAAGTCTGAGAGGTCCGTTTACGTTATGGGACCATCAGTGTACAACAGGCTGCCAGCACGGATAGTCGCTGCGCCTACAATAGATATATTTAAAAATAGACTGAAGGCCTGGTTGTTAGGGCATTCTTTTTATTCTATTGACGAATTTTATTTATTACCCGAAGTATGACATACCTGTAGTGCAAATAATAAAGTATATTAAGATTTTTATTTATATTGTATACATAAAATGTAATTAAATTCAATTATCGTAAATATTAAGTTTAAGTAAAATAAATATTAAAATAATTAGATAAGTGTAAATTAGTACTTAAGTAATGACTTGTAACTTTGTTATCAATAAAGAATACAATACAATACGATACAATACGTATGCCACAAAAGTTAAATTACCAAACAAATTATTATATGCTAGCTTTTCTGTCCGTGGCCTCGCGCCGCATCAGTTTAAAAAGAACCATATGTATTATCCCCAAGAAATATTCCACCTGTATGCCATTTTTCATCAAAAATTCTGTTCAACGGTTTACAAGTAATTGAATAACAAACATTCAAAAAATCTTCACAAACTTTCACATTTATAATATTAGTAGCGTACCTACATATTAAACTAACATTAAAAGAATCCCGAACTGTTTCATATTAGCAAAAACCCACCCACCCTGAATAAATTTAAATTAATCTAATCGATACTTCAATAGAAATTCCCGCACCCCATTCCATTAATATTAGTATAAACATAAAAAAATATAAACAATTAAATAACTCAACCGGTTATAGGATAGAATTGATCCTAATTATGTCGAAATAGGCGTTAATATGCAACCTAATGGCCTCTTTTATGACTAGAGCGGGCCGTCAAAGCCTCCTCGTACTATTTATTGGGCCTTTTTTGTGTCTTGATCTAAGTTTTTATGTAAACAACTTCGAACTGAGAATTCAATCCTTCAATTTGAACGTTTTCATTTAAAATATAAGATGCTTTCGCGTTTGTATAATAAATAACTATTAACGTTTCAAAAGTGATAAATATTTCAATTTATTCACCATGTGGTGATTGAAAAGGAATACAATACATATATCGTAATTCTTTACTTTCGAATAGAAGTCATAAAAATTAGGTGAATGATCACCAAGAAAAACAGCTTTTTCCTAGAAAATTTATAGCCACAACCTTGATTACCTATCCTTCTGCTAAACTTGAAAATTTCGGCACCTTAGTGATACATACTTGTGTGTTGTAGGTGACATCGATAGGCTCATAGATGCTGCTGTGTGATGACGGCCACGAATGCTATCAACCCTTAAATTTATCGTGGGTGTCAAAATCGTTTAATATAATAACACCTGATGTTTAGACATGACCTTATGTTAGACAGTTTGCAAGTAACATCTGGAGTAGTATACTATACGGATCTCGTAGCAACTCGAGAAAATTTCCGTGCGTTTAGGCGTTTCTGCCATACCTACTACTGCAACCAATCTTAAGGCTCACATATAGGCCCCGTTCAGTTATCCCGTATCCGTGGTGCCGTACTGCTGCGCTTATCGTAGCTGTACAACCCTTTACTTATTGGCTGACTAGTCAATATTGCTTTCTGTCTCCCGCTTTGCCTGGGAGGGAAGTGGAATCACTCTTTTCCAACTCCTCCTCTTTAACTTTTCTAATTAAATTTGTTGCGGGTTCCAAGACAATTAAAATCATTTCCACGGGACTGCCTGAGGGTCAAAGCTCGGTGTCATTTATAGTGACCAATGTGGATCCTGGCTTACAGGAGTTACAATGGTGGGAATGTGTGGTGGGATTAGTCCCAAAAAAAAACACCTGATGTTTATGCGAGTATTACACATTTAAAATAAAAGTATTTTTACGAATTCTATCGCATTTGTATGGAATTTTTAATTATCCGATGTTTCGAACACTTTACAGCGTAAGCTAAGAACTTATATACATATGTGTCATACGTTCAACTATGTAATAACAATGACCCGTTGGACGTAAGATACCTTAGTCCTTGCGTGAAAATTAAAGCTGTAAAGTATTCAAAATGTCAGACAAAAAATCAAATAATAACGATAGAATCTATAATAAATAATTTTATTTAAAAAAGAAACCACAAACGAGACCTGGGCTGGATCTATCCATTGGCGTCTAACAATTACCCAGGCAAATTGATGTTTGGCAGGCAACCTGTTTAAAAACTATTGCCATGTGTAGACTTATTGCGGCGGCTCTAAATAATCGGCATAAGAGTAAAATGTTACAATGCGTTATATAGCCGGGAAGGGGGTTCAAACAACGCGTTACGTAACATTGTTATTTTATTAAATAAAAAACTAGGGAATTAAAATTTCCCAAGTTGCCAAGCAAATTTTATTTTTTAAATGATGATCAAACAATATACACATGTATTGCGAGTTTGGAAGCTCTTTTTTTATTTATTATTGACGCAAATACGTTTAAAAACGGTCACTTGGGTGTTACGTAACGTTCAGGGAGGGGGGAGGTGGAGCACAGAGAAACGTTACGGCGCGTTACATGGGTGGGGAGGGAGTATCAAAAATCTTCCAAAACTGCGTTACGTAATACTTGAACGCCCCCTAAGATAAAGATTTATAGGATTAAAATATATCTAATAAATTACTGATCTTTAGTATTTTTGTAATATTTTTAATAGGTGGTAATAATCTGATTTCTGAGATAGGTATATCTGTTTTGACTGTATCCATGTTCTGTATCCATCTTCTGTATCCATGGTGCTGTAAGGCTGCGCCTACCTTAATTGTACACGCTCTTCTTCGATTTTTTTTGTAATAGCAATCAGCTATATAATAGGAGTCCATATTTGCCAGTGTCAAAATTTAATTTGACAAGTCTTTATAGGAAAATCACCTTATTAAAACCATTTTCGTCGATAAGTAAATATTTTTTTTTTACTCTGAATAGAATTCACGACTACTGCTTTTGGCCTAAAATACCATAGTTGTATGCATATATGATTATTATCTCTTAGTCGTCTTTTACGATACCCACGGACAAGATAGGGGATATAATAATAAATAGGTATTTTAACCTTACCCTTGAAAGAAATGAAGCCAGAACAGATGTAAGAGTAACAATAGGTAATGATGTACTAGAGCAAGTGGATGAATTTGTATATCTTGGATGGGGATTTAGCCGAGATGGAAGGTACACCACTGATATAGAGCGAAGAGTGAATGCGGAATGCTCCGATGGTTCGGACATGTGGAAAGAATGTCGAACGAACGTCTGGTTAAGAAGATATACAATGTGAAAGTGGAAGGGTGTAGGTACCGAGGGAGACCTAGACTAACCTACCTGGACCAGATCGGTCATGTACTGAAGGAAGGTGGAGTCAAGAGTCTCCGAAACCGGCGAGCGTGTATGAAGAGAATTATGAATGTTGAGGAAGTGAGTGAAGTATGCAAAGATAGAGTTCTCTGGCACTCTGTTCTCTCTGCCTACCCTGCAAAGGATATGGCGTGATGATATGTATGTATGTATGTATTTTAACCTGATGTTAATATGATTATCACTGTACCTACTAATTATTGCATTTATGAGCTAATAGTAGATAATATTTGTTATATTAAAATATATCTATACGAACCTCTTTATGGGTGAAAGCTACAAAAAACTCCAGATAGGTATATCTATCTTGGGCTATTTGTATCTAGGCGGAACCAAGTATTTTGGTGATCATCTGCTGAGTAAACCACATTTCTTTTGGCACCTGACACGCTCCTAGCTTGGTTATAGTATGCTTTTTTTTTGTGGCGGGCTATGGAGTGGTCACACCCCGCTAAATCCGTCCGGGGCGACAGTAGAAGCGGCGCGCGAGCCAATAGACCCGCCCTGCATGTGCCTCTCTTTATCGAGCGAGCGGGCCACCGGAACCCGGTTTTGGTCTTCGGTGCCCCGCCCGACGGTTTAACCTCACGGGTATCCTCTCGATTAGTATAATACAGTGCAGTAAGTAGATTTCTTAAAATTAAATATTACATGAAAACCTTTTACGCTATCTTAAAAAAAATAAGATATAATACAAAGATAAAGATTAAAATATCAATTAATATTAATTGATTTAATATACCTACTAGTACTAGCTCCCGTTCATAGCTTCATATACCCACTATCTCAGTTTGAATCAATTGGTAGATATCTGCGAAGATTAGATCTTGGATAACTATATAATGCAAAATATATCCATGTGCCTAATATAATAAGTAACTACGTTCCATTCCGTGAATTGAAGTTGTTATGGTAACGCTACAAACTGCGGGCCACCGAAGACAAAAATCGGGTACCGGTGGCCCGCTCGCACGGCGAAGAAGAGGTGCTTGCAGGGTGGGTCAATGGGGTTGCGCGCCGCCTCTTCCGTCACCCCGGACCGACTTGGCGGGGTGCGACGTCCATGGCCCACCGCAAAAAAAAAAAGAAAAAAAAAATGGTAACGCTACAAACTAAAGACTACAAAATATGTTAGGTATATGAGGTACCTAGGTATGTTGAGTTTATAGTATTCGAAGTTTGCTCTCATTTTACTCGAGATTTGCTCATCATATTCTAACTTGACAAAAATAGGACCACTTCAGGAGTAGACTTTTTCTGCCACCGAAGAAAAAGATCGGGTACCGGTGGCCCGCTCGCACGGCGAAGAGAGGCGGTTTTTGCAGGAATAAACCAATATGGGGTTAGCGCGCCGCCTCTACCGTCGCCCCGAATCGATTTGGCGGGGCGTGACCATCTCTCCATCTCTTGGTGGAATATGTCCACCGCAAAAAAAAGGATTAGACTCTTACGAATTAATAAAAAAATTTGAAAATTGACAGAGAAACGCGTATAAAATATAGTACCTATAGGTAATTGAAGAAGAATTTTTTTTTTGAAATCAGTTAAAAAAACAAAATAATCGGATATTTGGATACCCATAAGATAGGATATTTATCCTCGAAACCAATTAGGTGGGAAGAAATGCCAAACGTCTGAGGTTGCAGAAATCGCGTTCGTGGAGTTTAACAGGTAGAAAATACATAATCCCTAGGTACCTACTCCTACCTACTCATAAAAATGTAGAAAGAAAAAGCAGAAGTGTCACAGTCTATTTACGAGTAAATCTATTGCCTTCTACGGTTTCGTAAAAACACATCAACATTCCTCATCTCGCAAAACTAATGTGAAATCACAAGATTAATCCATTAAGAGGCAGTTAATTTATTAAAAATTAATAAAAAAAAATCTTTAAATGATAATTACTACCATCATCTCAACTCATATACCTACGTCCCACTGCTGGGCTCTAGACTCCACCAGAACAGAAAGGTAATTGTATTTATATACCACGCTGGTCAGACGAATTGGTATAGGTTTTATTTAAGTTTTCCTTCTCATGCATTTTTTTTGTGTCTGCCTTTTAGCTGTTAGCCGCAGATGGCTGTCACAGCTTAACCCGGACTATGGGTGAGCGCTGAGAACTCTCAACCCGAAGTCTTCTCTTGCATATATGTTAAATGCTTATTTACTTTATTCGTCTTTTAAGATATCCACGGATAAGGAAGTGAATTGTATTCTTACACCATATGGAAAATTGTTAATACCAACACTTTCTAAACCCTTATTTTTTTTACAAATTCAAGTATTTTTATTCGCTATAATTAATCTAAATAACTTTTTAAGTCTCACTGTATAAGGGACGCGCCCTCTTACAGTCAATCGCCGTTACTTGAATACCTACTCCGTGCTAATAATGTTCCGACGGCAAAACTTTCGATATACCGAATTGAACATGAGACGTAACGGTTAGTGGCTGCATGTTTATCATTAAGGTAAACTATAAACCCTAATCTTTTTTTTTTAAAACAGACACCTTATCATAATAAATACTTTTTGCATCGCGGAGCATTTACAAGCATACAATTAACTATCCTAAATTTAAGCTTAACACAGATTAGGTCACACAATTCAATTTCTGCTTTAGAATCAAACTAATAATACTCGAATTGGGAAGTCAACTAGGCCATTTGCTGTTATAAAGAAAAATAAGTTATATAATATCCTTCCCATTTTATAACCTTATTCACATTTCAATCCTGAATAGTTACGCTATGCAAAATAAAATGGACTTATAAACATAATTCATGTTCAATACTTAATATTATCAGGAAGTTGTACTCTTTGTATGTGGAATTTGACGGACTAACTACAAAACTAGTTAATACATAGCTGAACACTCTCTGTCATATCGTTTCGCTTAACCGAAGATATGGCCAAAAGAATAGGCACTATTGCACCATAATTTATAGTGAAGCCAGAGCTATACGCTATAATAGCTTCTCAGACACCTTCGCGTGAGGGAAAAGGATGGAGTTACATGTGAGAGGGGGATACAAGACCAGAAGCGCCGCTCCACGTCAAAATACGTGCTCCATTCGTTTTATTACTTTGTGGTGGCGTAGAGCGTGAAAGTTGTCGATATCGATAAAATAATTTGATATTAATAGTATTATTAATGGTTACTTGATTTTATGTGTAGTGATGGAGAAGAAATATAACTCACCACCCGCTCTCTTGCCAGCAGTTGTCATCAGAGGTGACTAAGGGGTTATAGTATCTATACAAGGATGGATTAATATAATACCTGGTTGGATAAAATTAATCAGACGTATTGGTACTACACAACTGACCAGCGAGGTATAGTAAGTTAATATCTCACCTATTGTGGAGAAAACCCGAGCTCAGTATTGGGAAATATATGGACTGAAATGAATAGATGAAGACGGTATCAGAATGTGTTAGTTTTAATTACCTACCTATTAATAGTATTAAATAAGCCATGTGAATGTGCTACACTTTCACCAGACCAAATGGTTTTGATAGAAGAGTTTCATCTATACCGAATACATTTGATTGATATCATTCATTTTTAATGCTCGTATTTGAATAAGTAATATGAATAAGTGTGAAGAATCACACACAAAACCAAAAAAAAATCTTTAAAATCAACTCATAATATGCAATAATAGTGCTCAACATGTCACCACGATCTAGATAGAGAGTGATATCTGTCCAATTATTTGAAGATATACATACTCATAATAGCCAGGACCGAAAGTTTAAAGTGTTCTTCGAAACAGAAATACTGCACATCAGCGGTTAACAATTTTAAGAACTTTCTAACATTTTTTTTAAGAAATGCTTCTAGCATTTCTTAAAAAAAATGTAAGAGATTGAGAGAGAGAGAGAGATTTGTAATTTCCATAGAACAAAAAGTAATATAGTAATTTATTACTTTTACTGCTATAGTATAGATGTTTTATTATGCTTAATAGTTTACAATATGGTGTTACAATAAACAAGTCGTATTAATGCCATCACAACTATAAAAAAGTTTTTCTTTTTTTGTTGTAACTAATATTATATTAAAATATGGTTCATAGTTAAATTAATGTAAAACTCGAATATAAAATCAAGCATCAAATGATCATGAGTGCTGTGCGTCTAAAAATCAACCAAAATAAATTCAAATAGTGGTAGGACCACGCTGTTGACAGTTTTCTGTCTACAGCCGCGGACCAGTCCGTCCGGGGTAGTACCACACTCTTGCAGAAGATCGACGTCTGAGTAGTGGCAATGTGCTATTGCGCTTCCTTCGGTGAGCGAGAGAGCCGGAAGCCCAACTGGGTGGGTTTGGGAATTTTATTGGTAGGCAGCAGCCTAGAGCTATAATACCCTTTGGTATTGCAAAGGTCCATGTGTGGCAGTGACACTTACCAGGTGTGCTGCTTACTCGTTTGCCACCATAAGCATTTTTTATTTAATATAACTATAATATATTCAGTATTCGTGTAAATGACAGAAAGTATTATTTCATATTCCTAATATTCGAGGAAATATATCTCATTAATATATCGATAAAATACATTATCTTACCTACATCCCTAAAGCCGACGCGGCGGCAACTTCAAAGGAGGCCACCTCTTTGATGTGGCCGATGGCGCGAGCCGCCAAACGCCGTAAGCGACAAATCCATACGTCATCCTCCTGTCATTATAACGCCTTACAATCGGCCCGGGGAATGTGGAATTACTTACAAGACAATATATAAATTGACAAGTCAGTTTAATACTCAGTTGGCTATTGTGAGCTCACTTTAGTGTCGTTCTGACGATCGTAACGTCGATTGACGGTTGTCAGTCGATTAATGGATGATTTCAATTAGTTGAATTGATGCTCGATGGGTTTTTGGCGTGTGATTTTTATAAGAGAAAGTGTGAAAATCGAGTTTGGAAAGTATTAAGTATATGATCATCAATATTAAATTGCCGAAGTGAATTATAATCGATAGTACCCTCAGTCAATTGAGGTAGTCGTAAACGATTGCACGGAATTAATAAACGAATAAGGTTAAGTAATGCATGACCGGTTAATTGTTGGATGGGAGGTATGGTTAGTGATTTTTAAATGAGTGTCTTGAGGCAAATTGAAATTGTCCAGTCTCGGCGATATGTAGTTTTACTGTTGTTGGTATGAAACAATATTCTGGGTGGTCTAAGTAACTTCGTGACTACGCTGATATTAATCTTGAACCTTATTCTTACCATTTATTTTCATGTACGAGAATATGGAAAGAAATGTTAACTGCTATAGCTATTGTTATTATTCAAAAGGTTGCCCAACTTCTTTAGAAATTAACAAGCTCCAGCTTTGCTCAGTAAAAAAATATTTTATACCTAATCGTGTTTTTTTTAATATTATTTTTCTCTGTTACTTGAGCACGCGTAAGCCGTTGAATGTATTTAGGCTTCTACATAATAAATAATGATGTTTTACCTATTAAATAAACTGTAATAGGTACCGTTGTAATAATTACCACCTATCCCTCAATCATGAGTACCCCAAAGTACGATAAGAGCACTTACTCATTAGAAAGTATGTAGCCCTAATCGAGGATGCCGTTGATCGGACAAGGGTTAGTGCTTCAATCACAGAAGAAGCAGACCGCGTGAGGGCGACGTTCCGGCAACACAGTTGGTTGTTGGCCATGGAAATCAAGGAATTGGTACTTGTACCCGGCTTAATGACCATACGATGTCTGCCACAGAAAAATATAGGATGTATGCCTTAAACCCTTTTAATAATATTACTTTTACATAGATAAAATCAGCTTAGAACTCCGTCCAGCGTGATGTACATTGAGATAAATTAAATAGACTGACATTCTATAAGATACCTCAATCGACAATAAGATTGCATACTATTTGCATAATCTATATAGCAGAGTCGTCGTGACTGACTTGGCGATGTACCGCCTTTATTTGGCAAACAATTCTCTAAGCGCTTCATAACCCACCATGCGATTTCTATTCACCTTTTGAGTCGACTAGTTCAATAATGTATCTACCTGTAGCTTTAAATATATTAACGTAAATAGAATCTGGTAAAGAGAAAATTAGTCTAGATTTTAGTAAACTTACTCAAAGAAGTAAGCAGAAATACAGTAAATATATGATATATTCACATCCAAACAGTTTAGATGAGAGAGACTGAAAGAAAAGAGGAAAAACAAAAAAAAAATACGACAGTCACCTACCTAGACCAGATTGGTCACGTACTGAAGGAAGGTGGGGTCAAGAGTCTCCGAAACCGGCGAGCGTGTATGAAGAGAATTATGAATGTTGAGGAAGCGAGTGAAGTATGCAAGGATAGAGTTTTCTGGCACTCTGTTCTCACTGCCTATCCTGCAAGGGACATGGCGTGATGGTATGTATGTATGTATTCTAAAAGCTTTTTTTGAAATTGTTGCGGTTTTAATAGCCAAAGGTGGCGTGACATATGAGACAGGGCTGTGTGGTAGCGGCTACGAACAACACCAACCCCTCGAGGGTTTCGTAAAAGACGCCTAAGAACCTTATAACGACTTTTTTTTTTTAAACACTGATGTAGAATGCATTTGCGTATGCCCCCCATTGATGGTATTGAGGGGGTATGTGGGGCTCGCCGGTGGCTTAGTAGCCAACCGGAAATACCCACTAAAAATCATCAGCGGCTCCACTTCCCCGTTATTTGTGGAGTGTCAGAGGTTCGCCTTTCGGCATTCAACTCGGAGCCTTATAACGACCTGGGCCAACTCTATCTGATGCCGTTTTATCATCAATTACATTCCCAAGGAGGGTTGACGTCTGGCAGGCGGCCGGTCATAAAACTGTTACCAATAACTTTTACAATATGTACCTACTATGAAAGAAGAGTACACATTGTATCGACCCCAAGTAATTGGGATAAGAGTAGGAGAATGATGAATGATGAGGTGACGTAAGACAGAGACACTGCTAAACCTAAATTAGAGAACTGACTCTCTGACTGCCTCAATTTAAAGATCTATATGCAATATTAATCCGTGTGATAACGGAATAAGAATACAAATCACCACCCCCTATCTTACCTGTGGGATATGGATAGTAAGAGACGACTAAGGGATTGAAAACGCAGGTAACAACATGTCTTACCAGCATGGTATAGTAGTTCAATTTCTCTCCCATTATGGAGGAGGCTCGAGCCCAACAGTGGGACATATTATGAGCTGAGATGATAATGATGATGATGCAATATTTATTGCTGGGTACTTTACGTGTAACGATATCACAAATCCTATTATTAGTTTAACAATATGCTTGTGGATGGGCGTAAGAATCATGGGAGACCCACAAAATAGATGGATGGATTATGTAAACAAAGATATGTGTATGAAAGTTGTGAGTGCAGATATGACGGCTGATAGAAGAAGGGGCGGCTTTACCTATAGTGCAGAGGGTGCGGTGCACCCGGGCGCCAGGTGTTAGGGAGAGCCGAGAGCCGCTTGGTAAACATAGAGCCTCCACTGTAATGCTCCGCATGGAGCGGGCACACCGAACGCAGCGAGTGCCTAACCCTCTATAAACGTAGTGGGTGCGTTATTTGACAAGTTTGGGTAGGTTGCTTTGTCGCCATGCTCACTGTATATACTTCATAATCCGATCGCGTTTACCTGGTTTCATGTCAAGACTAAGCATGCGACAATGCATTCCAGCGAGGTTCGGAGTTTAGTTGAACGTGTTGTAACTATCAAATTATTCCATTTTGTTCACGCATTTTGATACAAGAGGGCGCCAGATTATTGATTGCACCCGGGCGTTACATGTGCTAGAGCCGCCTCTGGATAGAAGATTGTGGAAGGCAAGAACGTGTTGTGCCGACGCCACTTAGCGTGGGATGAGGGCAGTCAAATGATGATGACAATTTTTTTTGTTGATATACCTAAAGCTTCTTCCACAAGGTACAAATAGTTCCGCTAAACCACGGTCTTTAGAGCCTACTGTTCAAAATTTCTGCATTTTTTTTTTTTTTTTACAAAAACCGTTGGTATTTTTTACGCACAACAAGAAAGTAATACTATAAATTCCGTTTAGTAAAATTACTATACAATACGTTTAGGGTAATAACAAAGGGGTGGACGCCGAGGCTGTCCGCATCCGCAGTGCGTTAACGCAGATCTGCGATGCGGCCATGCCCAGAGTGCGGCGGCGTCTACCTCCGAGGCAGGGGGTCTACTGGTGGTCCCCAAGATTGGCGGACCTTCGTGCGGCATGTATCAGAGCCCGAAGGTCCTACACCCGCAGCCGGCGGCGTCACCGCGACGCTGAGCGGGAGGGCCAGCTGTACGAGGCGTACCGCGATGCGCGGACGGCCTTTCGGCTGGCCATCCGAGCCGCCAAGGGTGCGAGTTGTCAGGCGATGCTGGACGGTCTCGACCGTGACCTCTGGGGTCGCCCGTATCGCGCGTCGCTGAATAAGCTTCGCGCGCAGGGCCCCCCCCCTCACCGAGACCCTCCAGCCCGACTTCCTCTGTAGGGTGGTCGAGGAGCTATTTCCACGGCAGTCGGAACACACGCCCCCGGTCATGGCCTCGCCAGAACAAGACCGGGAGGCTGACGACGAGAGTGTTCCGCCCGTGACGGAGACGGAAGTGGGAGCAGCTGTGGCGCGGATTCGTTCCGCGACCACGGCCCCCGGCCCGGACGGAATACCAGTCCGGGTGCTGACGTCGCTCCTCGAGCACCTCGAGCCTCGCCTCAGGCAGCTGTACAACGCCTGTTTGGCGTCTGGACGGTTCCCTGAGTGCTGGAAGGAGGGGAGGTTGGTTCTCCTGCCAAAGCCGGGACGGCCCCCGGATTCGCCGTCGGCCTACAGGCCCATCGTGCTCCTCGACGATGTGGGTAAGCTGCTGGAGCGCATCCTCGCTGCCCGCATCGTCCAGCACCTGGAGGAGGTGGGACCCGATCTGTCGGACGCTCAATTCGGTTTTAGAAGGGGGCGTTCGACCATCGGGGCCCTGCTACGACTGAGGCAGATGGCCGCGGAGGCTGTCACCGGCGGGGGAGTGCTGTTGGCGGTGTCGCTGGACATCGCCAACGCTTTCAATAGTCTGCCATTCAGCTGCATCAGGGAGGCGCTCCGATTTCATGGGGTGCCCTTGTACCTGAGGCGGCTGGTGGCGGACTATTTGGAGGGGCGCAGTGTCCTCTGCGCGAGTCCCGCAGGGGACATTGTGCGGACGTCCATGTCGTGCGGCGTTCCACAGGGGTCGGTTCTGGGGCCGACTCTGTGGGACATCGGGTACGACTGGGCGTTGAGAGGGAGTCTCCCCCCCGGGCTGAGCGTGATATGCTACGCTGACGATACGCTCGTCACAGCCCGGGGCAGGACACTCGAAGAGGCGGCGAGCCTGGCCACTCTCGGCACCGAGGAGATGGTCGGGCGAATCGAGGCGCTGGGGCTCAGGGTGGCCCTAAATAAGACGGAGGCCCTATTGTTCCATGGGCCACGCGTAAGGCCGCCAATCGGCGTCTCGCTAGTCGTCAACTCCGTCCACATCAGCATCCAGGCCCATATGAACTACTTGGGTCTGGTGCTCGACGGGCGATGGTGGTTCCGGGAGCATTTTCGCCGAATTGCTCCCCGGTTGGTCGGCGCGGCGTCCGCCCTTTCGCGGCTCATGCCGAACGTGGGCGGACCCAGCTTCGAGGGCCGACGGCTGTATGCGGGGGTGATCCGTTCTATGGCCATGTACGGCGCACCCGTGTGGGCGAGGGCTCTGAACGCCCAGCTCAGGGCTGTTCTGTGGAGACCCCAGAGAGTCATGGCGGTCAGAGCCATTCGCGGGTACCGCACGGTATCGACCGAGGCGGCATGCCTACTGGCCGGGACACCCCCGTGGGACCTAGAGGCGGAGATGCTCTCCGACCTCTACCGGCGGGTGACCTCACTGCGCGACGAAGGTGGCTCCCCATCGCTGAGCGAGATAGCCACCTGGCGCGAGGACGCCCGCCGAGACGTCATCGCCCGTTGGGTTACGCGGCTGGAGAGGCCTAGACACGGTGTCGTCACCGTCGAGGCTCTCCGGCCCGTATTGATGGAGTGGATGGAGCGGCGGCACGGAGTCCTCTCCTTTCGACTGGTGCAGGTGTTGTCGGGGCACGGATGCTTCGGCTTTTACCTGCACACGGTCGCGTGTAGGGAGTGGACTTCGTTCTGCCACCATTGCAGCAGTGACGAGGACACGGCGCAACACACGCTGGAGGCGTGTCTGGGCTTTGACCGGCAGCGCCGTGACTTCGTCGCTGTTATCGGTGCCGACCTGACGCTGCCGGCTGTCGCGAGAGCGATGGTCGACAGCGTCAGGAACTGGGACGCGGTCGCCGCTTTCTGCGAGGCTGTCATCTCGCAGAAGGAGCCGGCGGAACGAGTCCGGGAGGAATCCCGCGACCCGGGCCGCCGTCAGCGGCCGGGGCGGCGCAGGCGCGAATACCTGCGCCTGATGCCGCCCTAACCGAGGCCTCGGGTGATCGGACCGGGGAATTGTCCGGTCACCCGACGTGAGGCCACCGCGTGAGGGCGACGCCCCGATGGCGAAATCTGTCGGGGCGTCGACGAGAGGAACCCGCGAGGGTAAACCGCCGGGCGGGCCACCGAAGTTAAAATCGAGTACCGGTGGTCCGCTCGCACGGCGAAGAGAGAAGGTTTTACGGTGGGTCTATGGGGTCACGCGCCGCCTTTCCGTCACCCCGGACCGATTCAGCGGGGCGAGACGCACCCATAGGCCACCAATAAAAAAAAAAAAAAAAAAATAAAAAAAAAAAGAAAGGGTAATAACAAAAAGATTATAAAATTACAACTCACTGTGGTAAATTTCTTTCATTCCTTCACATGTCTTGTAATTTTACTCGAATTATATTAGGTTTTCTATTAGTATACGTTAATTTGGAATTCTGCTCTTATTTTTTTTTTTGTAAAACAATTGTAATTTTACATAAATTTTTAACAGTGTATCTTTATCTATACAAGTCGAGTTATCCTTCTTTACTATTTATGTTATCCGTTTACATCCTTATCTTTTACTACATTATGAAAATCATCCACCTTTATATCATCATCTCAGCCTTTTGTTTTGAGTTTTTCTTCTCTTGCATAGATGTTATATGCGTTTTATATCTCTTAGTCATTTCTTAAGATCACCCGTAAGATACGGGGTGGTGAATTGTATTCTTACTCCGTCACCACACAGATAAATATTGCATATAGATGCGGTTGTCAGTTGCGGTGTCTGTCTCACGCCACCTCATCATTCTCTTACTCTTATCCCAATTACTTGTGGTCGATACCACTTTTATATATCTTTTATTAAATTCCTTGAACACCATTGGTAAAATTTATTCGTCACTCGTTTCCAGAACGAACAATAACCGTGATTTTGAAACAGTACAAAAAGAAAATTACACGTTATCGGATTCTTCATTGTGATGGTTAATTAAAGCAACCCTTCGTCGTTATTTGGTGTTCATACCTTTATATAAAAGATCCCTTTCATTGATAACATTATGAATTGAATAATATATTGTTTAGATGGGGATATGAGGGACCTATATCAATCATTACAAAATTTACTTAGTACAGTCTGGTCAACGATTATGTTCCAAGAGTTGATAGCAGATGTCTGGTCGTAAATTATTTCTAAAATTGTTGTATTTTCCACTAAGGGGACGTCCATTAATCACGTTATTTTTTTTTAGCATTTTTTAATCCCCCCTCCTCCCATGGTGATACGTAGTGAGGTTTAAGACTATGAAGGTTTAGAACTTCGTGATTTTTGTCCCTCGTAACTACAGTCTCAAACCGCACGTGATTAATGGACGGCCCCTAACGTATAAAGGAAGTAGACATACACTGTGTTAAATAAAGACAACGAATATCTATATAATACATTTTTTAAATTCATCATCTTCATCATTATCATCACAGCCTATATATGTCCTACTGTTGGGCTCGGGCCTCCTCCATAATGGGAGGGAAATTAACCTACTATACCGCGCTGGTCAGACGTGTTGGTATAGAGTTTTGTTTCGAGTTTTCCTTCTCTCACATAGATGTTATATGCGTTTTATATCCCTTAGTCGTCTCGTACGATCACCCACGGATATGGGGTGATGACTAGTATTCTTACTCCGTCACCACACGGATTTATTTAAAATAGCTATCCGTTTTTAGTGTGGTGGCTAAAATAATGAGAAACATTTGTTTTACGAAAACCTGAAGATATCATGTAATGCTTTTTATATTTAGTATTTTAGTGTTTTATGGAAATTATCCTAGCCAATATCATAAAAGCCGACTATTAAACCGATTCTAAAAGTTCTTTCATCATTGGAAAACTACTTTATTGCTATAATATATTACCGTAATCCCACGGAAACGGAAACACTTGTGAAATGGCGGGAATTTGTTAGTATTAAATAATTCCATTGCTCTTATGCTCTATAATGCAAAAAAATACTAAAGTGATAATGCTTATTATATAACAGTGATTTACGTATGTTTTCATGTTTTACCAAAAGCAACCAGAACAACACTTTGTGGATCGTATAAAGTATTTTCCTTTTTTATTATTATTTTTTTTTGGCAGACAATGGTCTGGACACACGCCATCCATACCGCTCGGGGCGACGGAACAACGACGTATGGCCCATAACCCATCGTATTCCCTCCCCATCGTGATTGGGCTGGCCACTGGTACTGCTTTCTTGACATCCGTGGCCAGCCCGGTGGCTACTTACTCTTTCAATTAGCATCCACCGTCGACCCACCGGCCGCATCCTCACGTGGTCAGCTTCTCTACGGGTGACGGACTATTCCTCGGTCTAGTCACCCGCGGCCTCGGCTAAAGTATTATCATGCGTAGAAATCAAACCCATAGCACTGGCGCGGAAGGTCGGTATCTTAACCACTAGTGATTTAAATAGCGGTCTTTATTCACCATACAAAACAATTATTTATGCAATCAACAGATAGTTATTCTAAGTCTAGGCGTAATTTGAGATCCCACCGAAGACAAAGATCGGGTACTGGTGGCCCGCTCGCACGGCGAAGAGAGGCGCTTTGCAGGGTGGGTCTATGGGGTCCAGCGCCGCCTCTCCCGTCGCCCCGGACCGATTTGGCGGGGCGCGACCACAGCCATAGCCGAACGCAATAAAAAAAACCTAATTTGAGACCCACCGAAGACAAATATCGGGTACCGGTGGCCTGCTCGAACGGCGAAGAAAGGAGTTTGCAGGGTGGGTCTAAGGGGTCGCGCGCCGCCTCTCCCGTCGCCCCGGACCAATTTGGCGAGAACCACAGCCATAGCCGAACGCAATAGAAAAAACGTAATTTGAGACAATCCTATGTTTGTATTCGTATTTCTATGTGGTGACGGAATAAGAATACAATTCACCACTCCCATCTTACCCGTGGTTGATCGTCAGACCAGCGTGGTAAAGTTGTTCATTGATAATATGTTCAGAAAATTTGCCTTGAACAACGTTTTTTTTTGCCTTGAACACCAAAATCAAGAAATTGGTACCGGTGGTCAGTCCTATTGGCGATGTGGAGATAATAGCGGCAGGAGCTGTACGCTGCCTTTCCATCACTCCGGATGGCTCAAGAAGGGTTTATCCAGATCGTTATCATGACTATCATCTCAACCTCTGTTAGGCTCGGGCTTTTGCCACAATAAGAAGAAGATTGACCTATTATTCCCCACTGGTAAGACATGTTTGGATATAATAGGGCTTTATTTCACAGTTACCTTCTATTGCAGCAATGTTACCTGCATATGTTCTTTACTTGTCAATTATGGCACCTACGAGCAATAGGGGGGGTAGTGAATTATATTCTTTCTCCGTCACCACACGGCAAGATCCAGATCATAGCCTGACACTTCACTCACTCTCTCTTTCTTTCTTAATAAAATCAGTCAGTCCTCCCATGACTACGAACGCGGTAAGAGGACGTCCATTAATCACGTGATCTTTTTTTTAGAATTTTTAACCACCCTTCCCCTTGATGATACGTGGTGAGGTTTAAGACTATGAAAACCCCCTCCCCCACCAACATCACGTGAATTTTAATAGTACCTACAAAGAAGTAGCCCACAGCTCATTATATTCTCGGTTATTTGCTTTTTTATACTTCGCAAAAAGGTCTTTATACAGATCACCTGCTTAAAACTTCGTTCGTTGCCTGGCAACGGCAAGTTAAAGTCATACTACACACCGCTTTTCAGTTTAGAAATCGCAGCGTTTGACGAAAAAATAGATACACGTGATATCTTACTACACCCGCCCTCCCCTCTTGTGATATTTCGTGATTTTTGTCAAACCCCTCCCCCCCTTTCAAACCTCACGTGATTAATGGACGGAAATTAAATATTAAAATATTAATAAATATAATAGAATCTGTAAATGTGTAAACATATTTCTATTTTCATATGTGTAGATAATACTCGCGTCAACACCATAGCATTATTCTTTATTATATTAAAAAAAAGTCGAGGTAATCGTACTCGTATTTTAATAAATAAAAAAATATTAATGCGCTAACAGTCTCATTTGAAAACAAAAATATGTACAAGGGCGTCATTATTATTCTCCTACTCTTATCCCAATTACTTGGGGTCGATACAATATGTAGGTACCTACTCTTCTTTCATAGTACATACTGTAAACGTTATTGGCAATAGTTTTATGACTGGCAGCCTGCCAGACAAAAACCCTCCTTGGGAATGTAATTGTTGACCAATTGGCATCGGATGGAGTTGGCCCAGGTCGTTATAAGACTCTTTCCGCCTTATGCCGCCCTAGCCGAGGCAGCGGGTGACCGGACCGGGGATTAGTCTGGTCGCCCTGGGAGCGAGGCCACCGCGTGAGGACGACGCCCCGACAGTGCAAACTGTCCGGGCGTCGACATCAGCAGGGATACCCGTGAGGGTAGACCGCCGGGTGGGCCACTGAAGAAAAAGACCGCGTACCAGTGACCCACCCGCACGGCGTCGAGAGGTATATTGTAGGGCGGGTCTACGGGGTCTTGCGCCGCTTTTCCTGTCGCCCCGGACGGAATAGCGGGGTTTGACGTACCGTAGCCCGCCGCCAAAAAAAAAAGATAAAGGTCGTTATAAGACTCTTAATCGTCTTTTACTACATACATCATCCACATCCACGAGCAAAGTAAGGGTTGGTAGTATTCCTAGCCGCTACTACACAGCTATTAGGTACCTAATAAGCCTACAATTTCTGCATACTGTCCAGCGGTTACATAAATCCCTTTCTCCTCCAGCATCGTATTTATTGAGGGGAAACTGATTAACGTTTACCTAATATATATTATTAAGCTGGATTAAAAGACCAATAAAATATAGTTAGCAGGACTAGGTATTCAAAATACAATAAATTTAAAACATTTATTTTGAAAAATAAAAATCTCACACAAGGTAATAAAGAATATATTATTTAACCTTCAGATTTAGACATTTATGACTATACCCGACCCTAATTAACATCACTAAAAGCCACCAAAATAACACTAAAGCCGACATCATAATATTTTAGCTAACAAGAAGCATTATTATGTCGAATACACAAAAGATTCGTACTTGACTCATCAATCAAATAACGCATCTACATAACAGCTATATAATTAAATTAATTTTTAACAGATAACCGTGAATAATTATGTAACAAAAACACATTTTCCAACCATCCGTCAACCTTTATCACAGAGAAAAATCGTCTAATTCACACTTTAAACGAATCCAATGATGGCCGGAATATTTTTTTTTATTTAGTTGCCAGTTAATAATAATTTTAGAATGTATTAGGGTAAATTATTTCCTAATATTTAGCGTCATTTTTTTTTTGTTGAAAATGCTACTAAAGTTCAATTAATTAAGTTGAATTAGTATATAAAGTTTTAAATTTCTTCATATATTATTTTACCTTATGCTTTCACCTTGTCTAAATCAAAACCAAATGTGTCTACCTAAATATTAAAATATTATATTACCGCGTAAATTCAAAACTAAAATCTTTTGTACTTAATAATTTTATAAATTTAAACTATGATAAGTTTTCAATTTCCATGTGGTGACGGAGTAAGAATACAATTCACCACCCCCTATTTTACCTGTGGGTGATCGTACAAGACGACTAAGGGATATAAAACGTATATAACATCTATGCGAGAGAAGGAAAACTCGAAACAAAACCCTATACCAACACGTTTGACCAGCGCGGTATAGTAGGTAGGTTAATTTCCCTCCCATTATAAAGGAGGCCCGAGCCCAACAGTGGGATGTTTGTGGGCTGTGGTGATGATGATGATGATGATGAAGTTATCAAGCTAACCTATAAATAAAAGAACAGCACTAACTGTTAATAGTAGTTCTGAACTGTACTGTCACCATTTGTCTTCTTATTAGTTTTGTAATGTTCATATGCAAATATTTTGAATACGAACCTTCTTATATTGTGAAAGGCACTTGTACTGCTATACCATGCTGAAGTGTTAGCACGAGGTTCTGTTGCGAATATTTCTTCTTGCAATTTTTAATGATTTACTGTCCACTTATTTCATTTACCTGAGTTTTTTTTCTTCTTCTTCTTAATGAATGGCCTCTGTGAGTGATTAACCACAACTTCGTCAATGTCAAGTAAAATAAGTTTAAAAAATTATAATAGATTTATATTTTAGTCGTCAGTCATGTCGTTTCATTGTCTAAGTCCAAAAAAAACGTAGAGGTTCTTCTTCTTCTTCTTATATATTGGCAATCAGCTACATATACGAGCTATTGGTGCCAGTGTCAAGTTATAAATATTTTCACGTCTTTAGTCTTTCAAGTTAGTCATTGTCTAAGTCAAATTGTCGCCATTAACAGTGCAATGGCCACACTGTTAATGGTATCTTGTGGGCGTTTTAACGGAAAACGAAAACATTGTAAAGTACCTACTTTTATATGATATTCACTACATCCCAGTAGTTCCACTGCTTCATATTACATAAAATGCCATCAAAATTATCTAATACAACACGTTAAAACACTAAGATATCGAATATAATACAAGAGCACCACATGACGTTTTCAAATTCCAGTCAAAAGTCGACTGAACGTAGAGGTTATTGACGCGCGTGTTGTTGACATACCTACATATGCCATCAAAATTTTTTTTTTTTAAAAAGATATGGAACGTGAAGTACCAAGTGTTAGGTAATAATTTTTATTGGTGGTTATCTGAATTATGAGGCTTTATAATGTACATTACAGTTGATATAAAAATACCTTATTACGTGAAATATAACACATTTCATGACACTATAAACTAATAAAATTAGTGCTCATCAAAATTTTGAAGTAGCAACACCAAATTCTATGGACAAATTAATCAAACTGTAGGATAATTATGGTATATTTTAAAAATGTTTTCGTTGGTACGACACCGTTTTGACAGAGGCGCAAAAGATAAATGATCGCTAATTACCGCACCGTCCGGTAGGGGGCGTGGTACGAATCCGCACTCGATCCAACGCTACGGTCACAACTGTTCCACAAAACTAGTTAGATACACGATATTTTGTGCATTTAATTATTTTTTTTTAATGTTAAAGAAGAGAAGCTGACGACGGGCACAAATTATTACTTCTTTGCAAAATAAAAAAGAAATAAAGAAAAGCAAAAGAAATTAAGTTAAAAAGTCAAGTTTTTCGTGTGGTGGCTGAGTAAGAATACAATTC
Organism: Lymantria monacha; assembly: GCA_905163515.2. NCBI lineage: Eukaryota > Metazoa > Arthropoda > Insecta > Lepidoptera > Erebidae > Lymantria > Lymantria monacha. Next base: position 8,528,759 of record LR991081.1, on the reverse strand, counting down.
GTCAACCCCTTTCGTACCCATGGGTGATCGAAAGATATGACTAAGGGATATAAATCGCATATAAAATCTATGCAATCGAAGGAAAACTCGAAACAATACCCTATCTATACCAATACACCTGACCAGCGTGACATCTCTCTCATTTGGAGGAGGCTCGAGCCCGATTGTGGGACATGTATGAGCTGAGATGATGAAAATAGGTAAAGTCAAAAAGTAAAGACTTAGACTGTAGGTATATATACCTACTCCTTGTATATATACAGTCTAACGAAAACCTCTACCATTGTGTTAGAAATAAACTACTGGGTATGAACTTTTAAATAACAAAACACCCGTACAAATAGGGAGCAGTTTAAATAGGTACCGACTAGTAATTTCGAGTGCTGGATTTCAATCGCGCAGGATAGTCTTTGGAAAAAAAACCACAAATGATCTCACAATCTCACAAAAGTCTACTTTTAATTGGAATCTGTTAACTGTATGTTTGTGAAGACCCCTGCAACATATGGAGTTATTGCTTCAAAAAGCTATGAAGTTCCATTTATCATCATCGTAGCTCATATACGTCACAATTCTTGAGGCGAACCTCATCCAAAATAAGAGGGCAAGTAAGGTCACTTATTTAGGAGACTAGCGTTGTACCTACCACAGGTTCAGATTGGTATTATTTCGAGTTCATTTAATTTCAAGTTTCCCGTCTCGAGCATCGATCTTATTTGATTATTATATCCTTTCTTCCTCTTTTACGACGCCCACGGGTAAGAAAAGGGCTGTTAAATAGTACGTATTCTTACTATAATATCGCACGGCAATGTATATAGTTCCTTTGCAATTGTATAATCGCAATTATAACTTACAGACAAAATATATTTCTACCTCAGAATAATTTGATATATTCGTATTCGGCAAATTAAACTACACATACATAGTTTTCATATATCATTAATTTAGATTAATTTATACACCTTCATGAAAAGCAGAAGCGTGTCCAAAACGGCACGTTTAGCTGTACATAGGGGAGTATTAGTACCTACTCTTATGTATGGTAGTGAAAGTAGGATTTGGCAGGGAAGACATGAAAGTAGAATAAATGCTGTAGAGATGAGAGCTCTTCGTAGTATGTGTGATGTAAGTATCAAAGATAAAATTAGGAATAATGTTATAAGAGAGTGCTGTGGTGTGAATGAAGAAGTAGTGACAAAGATCAAAAAGAGTATGCTGAGGTGGTTTGGACATTTAGAAAGAATGAGTGACGAGAGGTTGACGAAGCAAATATATAAAGCAAGCGTGAATGGAACAAATACAAGGGTAAGACCACGTCATACTTTTTTGCACCAAGTTGGAGATGTGTTGACGAGAGGTCTTATTAAGAGTATGCGTAATCGTAGAGCATGCATGAAGACTATTATGAGTGTGAATGAAGCGATGGAAGTATGCCAGGATCGTGGTTTGTGGCAATCCGTAGTCTCTGCCTACCGCTCTGGGAAACAGGCGTGAGGCTATGTATGTATTAATTTAGATTTTAGTTAGGTACTAGTTGCAATGCAAATAAAATTCGGTGACATGCAAGATTATTTTTATAGATTTCCTCGCACTTGTATGAACTATGAAAGTATTCAAAATGTAAGGAAAATAATACCTAAAATGTGATAGAATCCGTAAAAATATTTTTATTTCAGTGTATATTTTACTCCCGTAAACAACAAAAAACAACAAAAATCGCTATATATTTTTTTTTATATTTTCGTTTTAAACAACGGAATTATTTATTTATTATGTAAATAATATATCTTATTTTTTAACGACAATTTTTTTATCTAATATCTATCTGTGAAGATGACCATTCTTTAGCCAACCAATATTAAGAACTGAAGGCTCAGACTTACAGAATTTAGAGACTGAATAGCGTTCCTAATATCGTAGAGATCCAGGAACAGCAGCTACCATTTAGTTAGGCAACTTGCTCGTCTAAAGATTCCTTGTATTGCGAGAGATTTTAAAAACATTGAATTTAACGGACAAAAATTACATCAAAATTTAGAATAAAAATTTCTTCCACAAAATATTGTCCTACGTAAGAATCAAATCCATGACTCTGGCACGATAGGTCAGTATATCAACCAACCCGCAATCAGTCTACATCTAAGACAAACATTCAAAACATCATCATATTTTATACAATAATAACAAAAACATGAATTTGATTGCAATAAAACCGGGCGCCCACGTAAAAAATAAAACGTGTTCAAATTAATAATTCTAATGAATAATTATTTTTATGCATCAAATAAATCAATTTATAAAAATTAATTAAGTACTTACCTGCTTAATGTTATGTTTTTTTTTATTTCAATTAAGTTTTTTTTTATTGAACTAATAACGAAATGAAATTAATTTTGATATTCAATATATAAGTATGTGCTTTAAACGTACTTTTTGTTTTGTATTTTTAGCTTTAGGCTTTAGAAGAGGAAACCAATATACAGTTTATAAAAAAAGTTGTTAACAGTCCAAATTAACGAGCCCTAAATTGATAGTCATATGACAGCTCACACTTGTCTAAATGGAAGGACGATTGGAACGGATTTCCAATAGGTGTAGGTTCCAGTTCAACATGGTTTTTTTTATTGCTTATGGTGGCAAACGAGCATACAGCACATCAAATGGTAAAAGTCACTGCCACCCATGGAGCTTTGCAATACCAAGGGTATAAGCTAAGCTGCTGCCAACCAATACAAACTCCAAACCACCCAGTTGGGCTTCCGGCTCTCTCGCTCACCGAATGAATCACAATAGCACATTGCCATTACTCAGACGTCGATCTTCTGCGAGAGTGTGGTACTACCCCGGACGGACCGGCCCGCGGCTGTAGGCAGAGAACTGTCAACAGCGTGGTCCTACCACTTTTAAATCGTGTCAATGTGTCATGATCATGGAAGTAATAAGTACTACGCATTTAAAAGTGGTAGGTGTTTACAAACGAACAGTGCCAATCATTGTTCGCTTGTAAACATTTTTTTATAAATAACCTAGTGTGTTAATGCTAAATCTCAATAATTTGGTTTTAAATATATACTGTTATGCATACAAGAGGTCTCAAATTCCAATCTTAATTAATTAATTGGACTAATTGTATTAATTGGACTAATTGCAGACTAATTGGTCTAATTTATTAGTATGTTAGTATGCCCTATGTTATATTCTATCGTATGATAATAAGGATACAATTCCCTCACCCCTTTTCTGAGTCGTATAAAAAGGGCATATAATATGCATATAACTTCTATACAAGAGACGGGAAACTTATAATAAAATTATATTCCAACCCGCCTAACTAGCGTAGTATAATAGGTCAAATTCCCTCCTATAATGAGAGTCTTGGGCCCAGCAATACGATGTATACCTATGAGTTTAGACGATGATAATTTCTATCATTCCTTTGACTTTTCTCAATCAATTTGAGTTAATCAATAATTATATAAGATAACTTATTCTTTACTTTAACTAATTAAGATAAAAAATGACAATGAAAGGTATACTCAGCTAATTTCAACACTGCTATTTGAGGCTGCTAGAACCAGAGTGGCCTAACTGCATTTTTGTAACTTTTAACCTAATTACAAATTCGTAATCTAAAAATGTTAATCTACAAAACCACAGAGGCCTAAAATTGTTTACAAGCTCTTAACAATAGATTGCAGTACAAGTAAATTTTCGTCTTTTTTTCAAATCGATTAAATTGAATTGAATTTTAATTCCCTCCATATCGTAAAACAGGGCTCTTGTAGTTAGGCCGCTCTGGTTCTAGCAGCCTCATTTATAACTTAACCATCATCTCAGCCCATATAAGTTCCACTGTTGGGCTCGGGCCTCCTCCATAATGGAAGGGTAATTGACCTACTATACCACGCTGGTCAGACGTGTTGATATAGGGTTTTGTTTCGAGTTTTCCTTCTCTCGCATAGATGTTATATGCGTTTTATATCCTTTAGTCGTCTCGTACGGTCACCCACGGGTAAGATAGGGAATGGTGAGTTGTATTCTTACTACATCACCACATGAAGAAGAGAGATTTATAACTTGGTGTTATAATGTTAGTTATAAATACAACTCTAAATATTCACATATCGATTGTAATACAAAATAAAGCTACGCTTACAATGATTAATTATTCTCGGTCAGTTTTAGACGCTAAAATGTATACAGTGATTAATAATATTAAGCCATTATGTAATTACATGTAGACGTGACAACATGTCCTCGACGCACCTCAATATTAATATTTATTTAGGTATATACAGAATGATTCATTACTTATTTTCTTTAAGATTTTTCTATTTATCTCGTTTCATATAGGTACGTCCCAGTGCGCAGTGCTAAGCCCCGAGCCTCTTACACAGAAAGAAAATTAACCTATTATACCATACTGCACAGATGACGTAGTGGTTGAGTTACCGACCTTTTGACCCTTTTTTTTTTTACATCAGCCAAGAATTTGGCTAAAAATGTTGCTTTTATTGAGCAAAATAATATTGACATTACTAATTTAAATTGTAACATTTCCAATTGTGGAAATAATGACATTCATTTAAATTACTCAATAAGACAATAGAGAATTCCTCTTGCTTTAAAAATAGCCATAACAATACATATAAGTCAATTAGTCTGGTACATCAAAATATTCAAGGTATGTTAGGTAAAGATTTGGAGATTGAATTATTTTTGAATGGTTGCCATATAGATTTTCTCTGCATTACTGAACACTGGCTTAAAGGCAACCAATTAATGTTCAATTTTCCCAATCACCAGGTTGTTAGCTCGTTCAACAGAACCAATATGATACGAGGTGGCTCTTTAATAATTTTAAATAAATTAATTAAATCTAAGGAAAGAAAAGATATTGTAAGATTGTCTGTTGAACGTGTTATTGAAATTGCTTGTGTTGAGTCTGAGCAGTTCATAGTTGTAAGCGTATACAGACCCCCATGCTCCCCATATGATGATTTTGAGAAATTAATGGAAGATATCTTACTCAAAACCTCGGCCTCAAATAAAACAGTTGCTGTTTGCGGGGATTTTAACATTAATTTATTAAACAATAATAATATAACACAAAAATTTAAAAATTTAATGAATTCTTATAACTTATATAATGCTTTCCTGGAACCTACTAGGATAACTGCTGGGAGTGCAACTTGTATAGATAATATTTTTATAAATGCTAAACTGATTAGTAAATCCATTATAAACACATTAGAATCAGATCACTGCGGACAACTTGTTGTACTTCCTAGAACTAATAGGATTCCACGAGAATGCATTACCTTTGTTCCTATTAATGTCAGCCGCTTAGAGCACTTTAGACACAATTTGAGTATGAAAGTACCACTATTGCCTTTTCATGATAACCCCAATGAATTGTATACATCCCTATTTCACATAATTGATGATGAATTTAGTAAAATATTTAAACCTAAAACTGTAACAATTGGAGTACCTGCTGGCTTTAGTGAATGGGCAACTTGTGGTATCTACAAGAGTAGACGAAGGTTATATGATCTTTATGACGAAAAGTCTTATAACCATAGTCCAGTGTTCCTAGAATATGTAAAAAAATATTCTAAAATATTCAAACGTGCCTGTTCCTCTGCTAAAGCAATTTATCTGAGAAATAAAATCAAACGATCTAGTGATGTAATTAAAATGACTTGGAACGTGATTAATAGTGAAACTGGTAGAAATACTGTACGGAAGAAGGACTTCAATTTAATTATTGATGATAAAAATATATGTGCGGACGAAGAAGTGGCAACCGAATTTGAAAAATATTTCAGTAATATTCCTTTACTGTCAACTAAATCATTGATGTGTTCTCCTATTTTAGCCGAGTCACTCTTGAAACAGTGTATTGTAAAATGCGACACATCCTTTGAGTTCTCAGATGTCAGTAGTAATGATATCATAAACTCTTTTAAAAATCTTAATGTTAAGAAGACAGCTGATTTATGGGGCTTTTCTGTAAAGACAGTAAATTCTATAATTGATATTATTGCCCCCCATCTGGCATCTGTGTTTAATGGTTGTGTTGCTCGAGGCGTATTTCCTGATCTCATGAAAATTAGTAGAGTGATTCCCTTGTTCAAAGCGGGTAGTATGTCTGATCTTAATAATTTTCGACCAATTTCCATACTACCCACACTTAGTAAAGTTTTTGAAAGACTTATGCTGAGTCAAATGTTACATCATTTTAAGAGACATGATATATTTCACAAACAGCAATTTGGCTTCACTAAGAATTGCTCTACTACTGATGCGGGTGTAGAATTATTAAAAAATATCTTTACAGCCTGGGAGAAATCGCATGATGCTTTAGGTATATTTTGCGATTTGTCCAAGGCGTTTGATTGTGTACACCATGAAATTCTCGTCAAGAAATTATACCAAATGGAAATTATACCAATTATAAAAATGGGCGTTCCACAAGGATCCATTCTGGGGCCATTTCTGTTCCTTGTATATATTAATGACTTACCTTATTATGTAGGGGATAACCAAAACATAGTGTTGTTCGCAGATGATACCTCCTTATTGTTTAAAATTAAAAGACAAATGATTAATTATGACGATGTGAACAACGCTCTGTCAAATGTTGTTCATTGGTTCAGTACAAACAACTTGGTTCTTAATGAAAAGAAAACCAAATGTATTAAATTCACCACACCTAATGTGAGACTAGTGGAAACCAATGTTCAAATGAATGGTGTGTCCCTAGAGCTTGTGGAGTCCACGGCGTTTTTGGGTATTACCATCGATACTAAACTCCATTGGGGTCCTCAGATTGAAAAATTATCAAGTAGGCTAAGCTCAGCGGCTTATGCGGTAAAAAAAATTCGAATGTTAACCGATATTGAAACGGCTAGAATTGTTTATTTCGCCTACTTCCATAGTCTTATGTCTTATGGCATTCTGCTTTGGGGTTGCTCTGCAGATTTGAAAAATATCTTTGTTCTTCAAAAACGGGCTGTCCGCGCGATTTATAATCTAGGGCCAAGAGCTTCACTGAGAGAAAAATTTAGGGAAATAAACATTCTAACCGTTGTATCACAATTCATATTCGAAAACATACTATATGTAAAAAAAAATATTAATGAATTTGATAAATATAGTGATATTCACCGTGTGAACACTAGAAATAAGGATAATCTAGTTATCTATCATACTCGCCTACAAAAAATTAGTAGGTCTTTCATGGGGCAATGTATACGCTTTTACAATAAACTGCCTAAAGATATCCGAGATATGCCAATGAATAAGTTCAAAAAGGCTATCAAAAACAGACTGTGCAGAAAAGGATATTACAGCATTTCGGATTATCTAAATGATAATACGGAATGGTTATGAGCAGCTCCTCTCTCAGCAATTGCCCTTTTAATGTTTATCACTTACTCTTGTATTATTTGTATTATCTTAATTGTACAGTGTAGCGTGTTTTGCCTAACGAGTTATGTATTTAATTATCCAAGCTATCTGTTTCAAATTTATAGATTATGGTGTGGTCATGCTCACTGAAAAGGTCTCTGCTTGCGGTAGCTACGTGGAGCGGGTCTCTCCCTTCCCTCCAATGTGGTTGAGGGGCGTGATGGCTGCTCTAATAGTTAACTCGTGATCGGGTGCCGCTTGTGGGATCTGGTCCAGCCATTTTTCTTTCTTTTTTGTTTTATAAATATTCTTAGTTTAATTTTGTATTATATACAAAATTTTAAAAATGAATCTTTTCTCGAAGGGCATATCACTGGAGCTAACATAAATTAAACATGTAACCAAACTCTTTTGTGAAAAAATATAATAAAAAAAAATGACGAGCCCACTGAGTTTCTTGCCGGATCTTCTCAGTATGTGGCTGCTTTCCGATCCGGTGGTAGATTAATTAAATTTAATTATAAAAAAACAATGTAAAATTGACAATATGTAAGTGCCCCTATGGGGCTTATGCAAAATAAATGATTTGATTTGATTTGATTTGATTTGTTGCCAGTGCTGGAGCGTTTGATTATTACGAAAAAAACTGTTGTTCTGAGTCATCAAGCCATGAGCCCTGTTAAGCGTAGTCCACAGCTGGCATTGCTCCTTCTTCGTGGGTAAGACTATGACGAGTAGTGAACGCTGATAGCCTTATAGTATTGAATTTGAGTTAAATAAATTTTAGCTACTGCGTGTATAGATATAGATATAGAGCGTGCGTAAGATATTTTTTTAAATTACATCGTATGTCACCATTCTATTATTCATTTTTAGTTAACGATCGTAAAAATATATCTTTCCGTGTGATCGAGTAAGAATACAATTCTCCCTCCCCTGTCTTGCCAGTAGTTGTTGCAAAATAGGTACGATTAAGCTTATGTTATGCAGATAACATCTACAAAGGAGATGAAAAACTCGAAATTAAACCCTATACCAAATCATTTATGAATACCCGATTACGAAACGAAAAATGATGTCACAAGCGGGGTTCGAACCCGCACCTATTGGGAGTCCTGCCCAATCGTGCTGTCATTTACACCACCGTAAACTACTGCCGGACATGCAAATCTCACTTCGTATCATATTTACGTCTTCAAGGTGACGTTTGCCATCTACCGGACAATGTTTACACACCAACCTTCCTATACCAACTCATCTGACCAGCGTGGTATAGTAGATCAATTTCGGAATGATCGGAATGATCAATATCTTGCTCATCTATGTTATAGGTATGAGCTGAGATGATGATAGGTACCTATTGCTTTTAAGTTTAAAACATTCTAATATACATACAAAGCTTCAACTAAGTAGTTTTAAATACCTTTACACCTTGGTTTTCACTAATAAGGACTCCGTGACACCATTGATGTCAAAGAATCCGTATTAGTGTATAGTCTACAGACATGATAATAGGTAGGTAATATGCTTATATTATCAGGTTATGGGGCCGTATGATGCTTTTGCTTCACCCCAGATGGTACGGGCGGACTGTAGAGAAAAAGAAAAAAGCAGGGAAAACGCTAAAAGTGGTCACAGATCATAATATGGGTGTCCACACCAGGGCCGGCTTTACTTATAGTGCAGAGGGTGCGGTGCAACCGGGCGCCGTGTATTAGGGGGCATTGAAAGCCGCTCGAGACACATAGAGCCTCCACTGTAACGCTCCACATGGAGCGGGCACACCGTACGCAGCCAGTGGCTCACCATCTATAAACGTAGTGGGTGCGTTATTTGACAGGTTTGGGTAGGTTGCTTTGTCGCCATGCTCACTGTAACTTCATATTCCGATCGCGTTTACCTGATATTGTGTCAAAACAACGAGACTAAGCATGCGACAACGCATTCCAGCGAGGTTCGGAGTTTAGTCGAACGTGTTGTAACTATCAACTTATTCCATTTTGTTCCCCATTTTGATACAAGAGGGCGCCAGGTTATTGATTGCACCCGGGCGCTACATGTGCTAGAGCCGCTCCTGCTCCACACAGACCTATTTTTTACTCCAGATTGTCAGCCGAAGTGATCTCAAGCTATATTACACCCGCGGAAGGAGGCGGGGCGGGTCCGAGAGGTAATCCTCTTTGATAACACGCTCCTCCGCAGGCACCTAGGGCGGCGTAGGCGCGAGTACCTGCGCCTGATGCTGCCCTACTCGAGGCCGCGGGTAATTGGACCGGGGAAGAGTCTGTCACCCGCAGAGAGGCTTACTAAACTGCGTGAGGGCGACAGTGGTTGGTACCCGAAATAATAACTCGCCGGACTAGCCACGGATGTCAAGTAATCGGTACCTACCAGTGGCCGGCCCAATGGCGATGGGGAGTGAATACGGCGGGTCATGGGGCCACGCATCGCCCTTCCGTCGCAATCTATATATAAATAAATAAAGATAAAATAATAGATAAAATCCTATATAACCAAACCAAACTATTACCAATAAATTTGCAATACCTACGTACAATGGAAGAGGGGTACCTACATATTGCGTCGAATCCAAATAATTGGGATAAGAGCAGGAAGATGATGAATATCCTATTTGCAAGGTAGAAGAGGTTACGAAAAATACCAACCCTTATTTCATTCGTGGCAGTCTTAAAGACAATTAAGAATTTTATGTCAATCTGGGTCAAATCCACCTGATGCCATCAATCAACATTACCAAGGAGAGTTAACGTCAAGCAGGCGGGACCAGTCATACAACTATTATTGCCAATAACTTTTGCAATAGGTAGATACCTATGTGCGATGGTATAAGAGTAGGTACCTACATATTGTGTCAATCTCGAGCAATTAGTACAAAAGCAGGATAATTGATCATAACATTAAAATATCCTATAAAATATAATTTAGCTTTTTTTAATCGAAATAATTATTCAAAGTAGATATATTTTATAAAATTTAAGATGATAAAGCGCTGTTTTAGTGGGTATCTCCTTATTTCAAGTAAAAATCAGGTTTATTTTTTAAATAGGTAGTCACATAAGTATTAGGTATATCTCTATACAGACACTACAAGGAATAATCCATAATCATTAATGTACCACAACAATAAATAACTTACCACCAAAAATTAACCCATAAAGAGCACGAATGCCTGACTCGTCAAATACAGACTCCTCGTGGCGAGTGCCTTTGATCCCCACATAGGAGATATTTTTGGGCAATTTATAAATGAGTCTTCTAAATTCGAATATATTTTATATTCGTTAATGTAATATTTATGCTACGACGCAAGAATTGATTCCTGAACGCATAATTTGTCTTTAAAATAAATGTTTTATTTTTTTATTGCTTCAATATGCTATTCAAACAGCACACCTGATGTTAAGTGTCACTGCCGCCCATGAACCTTTGCAATACCAAGGGTATAGCTTAGGGCGCTGCCTACCAATACAAACCCCAAACCCACCCCAGTCGGGCTGCCGGCTCTTTCGCTCATCGAACGAAGCGCAATAGCACATTGCCAATTGCCATTACTCAGACATCGATCTTCTGCGAGAGTGTGGTACTACCCCGGACGGACCGGCCCCCTGCTGCAGACAGAGAACGGTCCACAGCGTGGTCCTACCACTATTGTGTCCTACACTACTATAAATGAGTCATCTAAATTTTGATATATTTTATATTCGTTAATGTAATACTTGTGCTAGGACGCAAGAATATATTCCTAAACGCATATTTTGTTTTTAAAAAAAAGTGTTAAAAAAATATCACTGAAACTTACCGTCAAAATAAACCTTTCTGACTTTGATAATTCTCTAACACTTTTATCGTGTTTCGCGGTCGTGGGAATTGATTGTGATTTCGACCACTGAAGTATTACGAGAGTCCATGACTCAGCAATAATTCTAATAACCAATCTAAGTCAATATTCCGTACCTTCTTTACTATAATACAATTTCAGAAAATGAATCTGTAACCGGAGTTCAACTTATAGTGGTCATATTATATACCTAATGAATAGTTAGACTATTCTCAGCTAATGTGAGCTTGTCAAAAAATAATTTGATATAATAATATGCACTTACAATTATTAAATTAGATAAACTTACTCGCTCATGTTGTACATGGAAGCTGACTGTTTTAATTTATTATACAGGGTGTCCCAAAATTCAACGATAAGCCGGCACCAGCAGATGGACCTACATATGACTACTCGAGAACAAAAAAGAAAAAAATTCTACCTTGATTTTTTTTTTCATTACGACAAAAAATCCGATTTCTTTAAAAATCGTCATCTTTTATTATATTATTAAGTGCCATTGCTACAATTTTACAAGTAATTCTGTGATTTTTTTTGTATTGGCAAGGTAAGTAGTACTACTATCGATCACAACCATTAAAAATTCCAGAATATCTATAATTTTTACACAAAAATCAACCAAAACTATGTTTTTTTCATAAATTATGTAAGATTTTGACTTTCAGCTCACTTTCACTCATCACAGTGAAAAAAAAAAGTATGGACACTACTGTGGCAAATAGTATTAAAAATTGGCGCAACTAACTACAATTCTAAAATGGTATAACATTCTAGGCAAACTAGCCACAAAAATATACTTAGGTGTACTATTTCAAAATAACAACCATATTTCGAAAATTGTTAGTGTTGATAGTAATCACTTCTACTATGTAGCCAAAATGTTTTTGTTGCAAGTTCTCAGAATTTGAATGAGACATGTGCGTAGTCCATAAGATAACATAAGTTAGACAGAGATAGATATAGAGAGATTAGAATTTACTATATTATTAAAATTACAATAAATGTTCGAATTGTTTGCCATTGGCAGTAATGCAGGCACGACATCGCCTTAAAAATGAACGTTTTATTTTTCTTGCATATCTGATTCTGTTCATGTGATCCACAGCCTGAATTATTTTTTGGCGAAGCTCGTCCAAGGTTGCAATGGGTTTTGAGTAGACTCTGTCCTTTAGACAACCCCAATAGAAAAAGTCCAGGGGATTTAGATCGGGTGAACGGGGTGGCCATAAGATAGGACCAAGTCGCCCGATCCAACGCCCTGGGTACTCTTGGTTTAAGTACTCTCGCACAGGGCGGGCATAGTGAGCTGGGCAACCATCGTTTTGAAACCACATGTTTTGCAAATCACTTAAGGGCACGTCTTCTAATAATCCTGGTAACTCATTTTGTAAGAAGTTCAAATAGCTATTGCCATCTATGTTTCCTTGTAACTCAAAGGGCCCTATCACTTTTCCATTTATTATGCCCGTCCATAGGTTAACCTTAAATTGATATTGGGATTTGTCTTTGAAGATTGTGAAGATTTAAATAGCCATCTTTCTTGCAGGTTGTTTCATCCGACCATAAAACTTTGTCTAAGAATTGGGGATCTTCCCTGTGTTTTTGCAGCATTACACGGCAAAATGCGACCCGCAGTGCATAGTCCCGCGGTAATAACGCCTGCACGCGCCTGTAATGATATGGATGAAACTGGTGACGTTTTAAAATTCTATGTGCAGTACTTTTTGGAATTCCCGTTGCTACTTGTATGGCACGTACAGAGGTAGTTGTATCGCTTTCTATTTCATTGAGAACTTCTTCATCGTGTTCCGATCTAGGTCATCCAGCGTTTCTCCTGTCAGATGGTATACGACCCTCCGAAAATGCTTGATGCACGTTAATAAATACGCGATAATCCGGATACCTTTGAAGAGTAGGGTACCTTGCTCGATATAATCTGCTAGCAGCGTTGGCATTGCATCGGCATTCTCCATAAATTAGGTGCATATTAGCGTATTCTAACGCTGTATATGGTAGCGGCATAATGAATGCTAAACACTTGAAAATAAGGCAAAACTTCTTTAAAAAAACACAAAATCACAGTCTAAAATAATGCTAAGTCAGGTCAATTTCCAGGTCACTTAATTCAATCCAAAGTCGTTAGTACCAGAGCCACTTTAATTAAAACAGAACGGTGTGCAGTAAGTAAACAAAGAAGTAGAGCGTACTGACTTGCTGTGCTGCTGAGGACATTAATTACTTCTCTACCTGCATTAATGTTAATAAACAATTAGCATCTATCTATCTCCCTCTAACGTATAATCTCTCTATCTCTGTCTAACTTATGTTATCTTATGGACTACGCACATGTCTCATTCAAATTCTGAGAACTTGCAACAAAAACATTTTGGCTACATAGTAGAAGTGATTACTATCAACACTAACAATTTTCGAAATATGGTTGTTATTTTGAAATAGTACACCTATATATTTTGGTGGCTAGTTTGCCTAGAATGTTATACTATTTTAGAATTGTAGTTAGTTGCGCCAATTTTTAATACTATTTGCCACAGTAGTGTCCATACTTTTTTTTTTCACTGTGATGAGTGAAAGTGAGCTGAAAGTCAAAATCTTACATAATTTATGAAAAAAACATAGTTTTGGTTGATTTTTGTGTAAAAACTATAGATATTCTGGAATTTTTAATGGTTGTGATCGATAGTAGTGCTACTTACCTTACCAATACAAAAAAAATCACAGAATTACTTGTAAAATTGTAGCAATGGCACTTAATAATATAATAAAAGATGTCGATTTTTAAAGAAATCGGTTTTTTTTGTCGTAATGAAAAAAAAAATCAAGGTAGAATTTTTTTCTTTTTTGTTCTCGAGTAGTCATATGTAGGTCCACCTGCTGGTGCCGGCTTATCGTTGAATTTTGGGACACCCTGTATATATTATTTTATATATATTTATATATATTTATTTTCAGTATCAATGATATGTGAAAACGACGTAAGAGAGCGAGTAGATATGAAAGAGAGTATTGGTGTAAAGATGCGAAAGGGAATGCTCCGATGGTTCGGACATGTGGAAAGAATGCCGAACGAACGTCTGGTTAAGAAGATATACAATGCGAAAGTGGAAGGATGTAGGTACCGAGGGAGACCGAGACTAACCTACCTAGACCAGATCGGTCAGGTACTGAAGGAAGGTGGAGTCAAGAGTCTCCGAAACCGGCGAGCGTGTATGAAGAGAATCATGAATGTTGAGGAAGCGAGTGAAATATGCAGAGATAGAGTTCTCTGGCACTCTGTTCTCTCTGCCTACCCTGCAAAGGATATGGCGTGATGATATGTATGTATGTATGATATGTGAAATATATTATCATTCACCTAAGGGACATAAATAACGACTTATTAGAACATCGTTCGTCCTCCCGTAGTAGTTCATTATTCGATAGTTTTTGTTCATCTTCTAAATATTTTGAGTGAAATTTGTTAATGTTAAGCTGTCTATAAGTAGATGTCGTCACTCCATTAAAAGGAAAACCCATAATAGAGTCAAAGCAGCCATAGCAAGCTAATTTCTGCCTTAAATATGACATCAGTAGAACATATCAATAGTGGTAGGACCACGCTGTTGACAGCTTTCTGTCTACAGCTGCAGGCGAGTCCGTCCGGAGTAGTACCACACTCTCGCAAAAGGTCGACGTCTGAGTAATGGCAATGTGCTATTGCGCTTCGTTCGATGAGCGAGAGAGCTGGAAGCCCAACTAGGTGGGTTTAGGGATTGTAATGGTAGGCAGCGGCCTAGCTATACCCTTGGTATAGCAAAGGTCCATGGGCAGCAGTGACACTTACCATCAGGTGTGCTACTTGCTGGTTTGCCATCATATGAAATAAAAAAAAAATAAAAAAAAACATATGTAAGTATAAAAATATGAAAAGTCAGCGTGTTGTGCTATAAATCGCATTTGATAATTGATACTGAACCGTCCTGAGGATGCCTCTAAAGGCGAAACACGCGTCGAATAAATTCACGTTGCATTCGAAGTCCTTTTGTTTTTTTTTTTTTTTCCTTTGCAGGGTGGACCATGGATGTGGTCGCGCCCCGACAAATCGATCCGGGGCGACAAAAGAGGCGGTGCGCAGCCCCACGGAACCATCCTGCAAGCACCTCTCTACGCCGTATGAGCGGGCCACCGGTACCCGATCTTTGTCTTCGGTGGCCCGCCCGGCGGTATACCCTTGCGGGTTCTTCTCTCGTCGATGCCCCGGCAGCTTTCGCCATCGGGGCGTCACCCTCACGCGGTGGCCTCACGTCGCGTGACCGGACAATTCCTCGGTCCGATCACTCGAAGCCTCGGTTAGGGCGGCATCAGGCGCAGATATGCGCGCCTGCACCGCCCCGGCCGCTGGCGGCGGCCCGGGGTCACGGGGTCTCGTTCCGCCGCCTCCTTCTGCGAGATGACCGCCTCGCAGAAGGCGGCGACACCGCGTCCCAATTCCTGACGCTGTCGACCATCGCTCGCGCGACAGCCGGCAGCGTCAGGTCGGCACCGATGACAGCGACGAGGTCACGGCGCTGCCCGTCCCAGCTTGGACACACCTCCAGCGTATGTTGCGCCGTGTCCTCGTCGTTACTGCAATGGTGGCAGGACGGAGTCCACTCCCTCCGCACCACCGTGTGCAGGTACCTGCCGAAGCAACCGTGCCCCGACAAGACCTGCACCAACCGGAAGGAGAGCACTCCGTGCCGCCGCTCCATCCACTCCATCAGTACGGGCTGGAGGCCCTCGACGGTAACAACACCGTGTCTAGGCCTCTCCAGCCGCGTAGCCCAACGGGCGATGACATCTTGGCGGGCGTCCTCGCGCCAGGTGGCTATCTCGTCAGACGATGGAGAGCCACCCTCGTCACGCACTGAGGTAACCCGCCGGTAGAGGTCGGAGAGCATCTCCGCCTCTATGTCCCACGGGGGTGTCCCGGCCAATAGGCATGCATTGGATACAATACGTTCGAAGTCCTGTGGAAAATTGCAAGCTGAAGTTTTGAGAAGCTGCTCATGATCTAAGATTAAAAAGACTTCCTTATAGCCTATTCTATATTGATTAACTGTGGGAAAATGGTTGGTCTCCCTTCCTTTCCTCCAGCTTAAAATACTAGATACATACATACATACCTACATATCATCACGCTATATCCCTTGCAGGGTAGGCAGAGAGAACAGAGTGCCAGAGAACTCTATCCTCGCATACTTCACTCGCTTCCTCAACATTCATAATTCTCTTCATACGCGCTCGCCGGTTTCGGAGACACTTGACTCCAACCTTCCTTCAGTAACAAAAAAAAAAATAAGAAAAAGAAAAAAAAAATACTATAAGATTTAAAAAGTAGGTATATTCGAGCCTGTCGTGAATCATTTTACACTACTTACTAACCTTGCACTAGTATTTGTAAATTAGATATGTTAATCAATTTATTACAGTAATAGTTAGATACCAAATAACCGATTAAAGTGATAACAACTTATATCTTAAATCTAACCCTCGAGCGACATTTAAATAGCTCATGTACAAAATATTAATGACATTTTAAAAGCTTTATCTTCATTTAATATAAATACTTGCTGCATTATAATTTCTCATGACTGTTATACGACTAAATTAAAAAGGTACTGCATAATGTTAGCTGAGTTTAACATAATCATCATCATCATTGGTCACGTACTGATGGAAGGTGGAGTCAAGAGTCTCCGAAACCGGCGAGCGTGTATGAAGAGAATTATGAATGTTGAAGAAGCGAGTGTAGTATGCAAGGATAGAGTTCTCTGGCACTCTGTTCTCTCTACCTACCCTGCAAGGGATATGGCGTGATGAGATGTATGTGTGTATCATCATCATTACAGCCCGTATATGTACCACTGTTGGGCTCGGGCCTCCTCTGTAATGGGAGAGAAATTAAACTACTATACCACGCTGGTTAGGCGTGTTGGTATATGGTTTTGTTTCGAGTTTTCATTCTCTTGCATAGATGTTATATGCGTTTTATATCCCCTAGTCGTCTCTTACTATCATCCACGGGTAAGATAGTGGTGAATTGTATTCTTAGTCCGTCACCACACGAAAGAGTTTAACATAATAGAGGAAGATAATTAATAATACCTAATTGCACAAATAGCGGTTGAAATATTGACTTACTGTGCCTGGTGTGGCAGGTTCGCTACTAATGACAAGAAACGGTGGTCCACCTGAGGGTGAACACCATGAGATGGTGTGAAGAGGTACTTGTTCGTGGCAGATTATGGGACCACGGGCCGTCTTCTTTGTCGCCTCGATCGATAAATGGTGTGACCATACCATATCCTACCTCAAAAAAGAAAGGTATCGCGGGTTCAATTTCTATGCAAGACAATACTTTTCGTGGTCTAGAAATTCTTGTTTCGAGTTTGAATGTAATTTGTATCCATTAATTGCATATTTATAGAGTCCACCGTAATATACAATATTATATCCTTAGTCACAGGTCACAGGGTCGTAATCTATAAAAAAACATAAAAAGGACACATAAAAAAACATAAAGAGGAAAACTTAAACCTATAAAAATAATGAATATTATAAATTAAAATAGAACAACAAGTACATATTTAAGCTAATTTCACGACGCTCACATTGTTTACTTCGCTGCATAGCAAGAATACCACGCGCATATTCTTGGTATCTACCGACTCACTCTTTTTCTCTCTCCTACTTTACCTACCTTTGTGTATTCCGCAAGGGTCCATTCTGGGGCCATTTCTGTTCCTTGTATATATTAATGACTTACCCTACTATATAGGAGACAATCAAAACATTGTGTTATTCGCAGATGACACATCTTTGTTATTTAAAATTAAAAGACAAAAGCTTAATTTTGACGATGTGAACAACGCACTGTCTAACGTTGTTCATTGGTTCAACACAAATAATCTAGTTCTTAATGAGAATAAAACAAAATGTATTAAATTTACCACACCGAATGTAAGACAAGTGGGTGTTCAAATGAATGGTGTGGCTCTAGACCTTGTGGAATCAACCGTTTTTCTAGGCATCACTATAGATGCTAGACTCCAATGGTGCCCTTATATTGAAAAATTGTGAGCAGGCTCAGCTCAGCGGCTTATGCAGTCAAAAAAATTCGAGTATTGACCGATATTGAAACAGCCAGAAGAGTTTACTTCTCTTATTTTCATAACCTTATGTCTTACGGCATATTGCTGTGGGGATGCTCCGCGGATTTGAGTAGTATCTTTGTTCTGCAAAAAAGGGCTGTCCGCGCAATTTATTATCTAGGCCCAAGAGTTTCACTTCGAGAGAAATTCAAAGAGGTGAATATTCTATTCTGACTGTTGTATCACAAAATATATACGAAAATGTTTTGTATGTAAAAAGAAATTTCAGTAACTTTGAAAGATATTGTGACATTCATTGTGTGAATACTCGGAATAAGGACAAATTAGTTGTACACAGTACGCGTCTTGAAAGAATTAATAGGTCATTCATGGGGCAATGTATACGCTTCTATAATAAATTACCAAAAGATATCCGAGATATGACTGTAAACAAGTTTAAAAGGGCTGTCAAGAACGGACTCTGTAAAAAAGGTTATTATAAAATCTCGGATTATCTAAGCGATAGTTCAGACTGGCTATGAGCAGCTCCTCTTTCAGCAATTACATTATTTTTTTAAACTGTTTAGTTACTATTTCTTTTTAATAATTATACATACTTGTAAAGCGTAGCGTGTTGCCTGACGAATTTTGACTTTTTTGCATTTATAGGTAGGACATGGTATTGGTCATGCTCACTTAAAGGTCCGCTTGCGGTAGCTGCGTGGAGCGGGTCTCTCCCTTCCCTCCAAGGTGGTTGAGGGGAGTGATGGCTGCTCTAGTAGTTAACTCGTGATCGGGTGCCGCTTGTGGGATCCGGTCCAACCATGGTCTTTTTTTATTGTATTTTAACTATTGCGTTCGAAGGGCATCGCGCTGAAGCTAATTAATAATAAACATGAATCTACTATTTTTTTTATATAAAAAATGAAAAAAATTATAATAACATACCTAGATAAAATATAATTAGACAAACCCGCTGAGTTTCTTGCCGGATCTTCTCAGTAGCGGTCTCATTCCGATCCGGTGGTAGTTTATTAGATTAACTTTAAATGTAAAAAAATGACAATATGAAAGTGCCCTCGCAGGGTTTATGCATAATAAATGAATTTGAATTTGAATTTGTATATTTCTTTCTCTTTCCCTCTTGCATTGTAATATTGGACGCTACTCGTTGCTAACGCTTGCGCTGGCCTGTAACAGGTATAATACGCGCATGCATTCGAGTGCCCAGGTTGCGTTAAACGTTTAACGCCACCTTGTTGGAAGTCGCATTAGAAGTTTCACTTAAAAAAAAACCTTAATACACTAAACAATAATGATACCAAAACGAGTGAGACTAGAGTACCTAAGAGTAACTACAATTGTGTTCTCATCTATTGCCTTCCATAACCTTATTACCTATATACCTAGTAATGATGAAGTAAGAATACAATTCACCACCCACTTCTTCCCCGTGGGATCGTAAAAGACGACTAAGGGATATAATATGCATTTATATGCATGTTATCATCTATGCAAGAAATGGAGAACAAAACAAAACTCGAAATAAAACCATATACCAACTTGGCTGATTAGCGAGGTATGACATATTCCCTCCTGTTGTAGTGAAGACTCGAGCTCAGTAATAGGACATATGTGGGCTGAGATGATGATGATGATTGTCAATTACATATTTATACATCCCTATGACACAACTTAGGGGATGCCTTTATATAAAAAAAATAATGACACTAAGAACTTAGTTAGGTAGGTACTACTTTTGATTTCTGCATGACAATAATATTCTTGTTTCATTTGTCAATTATGTTATCGTCATTATCCTACTCTTATTCCAATTACTTGGGCCGATGCAGTCCCCACTCCTCTTCCATTGTACATATTGTAAAAGTTATAGGCAATAGATTGATGACCAATCGCCTGCTTGACGTCAAACCTCCTTGGGAACACAACTGTTTACTGAAAAGTATGAAATGGAGTGTGTACAGGCTAATGTAAAGCTTTTTTTTGTTGTTTTTGTACGACACCTTCGTAATATTCATAGCGGCCACCACAAAGCATTAGGAATTTTTGATACATATATATGCCTAACCTATGTCCCACTGTTGGGCATAAGCCTTTTACATAACGGGAGGGAAATTGACCTCCAATACATACATACAACGCTTAGGTATCAGGCGTGGTGATGAAGGTTGTGTTTCGAGTATTCCTTTTCTTGTATAGATATTATACATACCTACATACATATCATCACGCCATATCTCTTGCAGGGTAGGCAGAGAGAACAGAGTGCCAGAGAACTCTATCTTTGCATACTTCACTCGCTTCCTCAACATTCATAATTCTCTTCATTCACGCTCACCGGTTTCGGAGACTCTTGACTCCACCTTCCTTCAGTACATGACCGATCTGGTCTAGGTAGGTTAGTCTCGGTCTCCCCCGGTACCTACATCCTTCCACTTTCGCATTGTATATCTTCTTAACCAGACGTTCGTTCGGCATTCTTTCCACATGTCCGAACCATCGGAGCATTCCCTTTCGCATTTTTACACCAATACTCTCTTTCATACCTACTCGCTCTCTTACGTCGTCGTTACGAATGCGGTCGGTCAGACTTACTCCAAAGATTATATAGATATTATATGCGTTTTATATACCTTAGTCTTCTCTTACGATCACCCACGGGTGAGATAGGGGGTGGTGAATTGTATTCTTACTCCGTCACCATACGGAATTTTTCATTTAAGTCCTTATAACGAATATATTTAATTACAGTGCAAGTTAAATTAAATGATACAAAATTATTAAAAATAATGTGATAGGTGATTTTGACTTCACAGATGGCGCAGTGGTTAAGATACCTTCCGTGCAAGTGGCGTGGGTTCGATTCCAACGCTGAACTTTATACGATCCACAATCTGTTGTTCTGAGTCTGGGTGTAATTTGCGTTAATTATGTTTTTATAAAGTCCCCCGCACTACAAGGATTATTTCCTTAGTTCTTGGTGGTGTTTTATAATAAAAAAAGTATCTGCTATTAAATTTTGTCGGTTTATATTGTCATTTAGAGTGTGCGTCTGTGGCGGCATTTGATTTATAAACAATACGTCAATGACGTAAGCTTCTTTAGCGGCTCAAATTTATTGCTAGAGACGGGACAGGGTTGATGTGTTTATTGAATACTTATCGATATTTTGACCTCGTATTTTTAGTTAATACCTACTAAATTAATGTGTCCATCTACACATCCATCACGCCGTAG
The DNA here is from genome assembly GCA_905163515.2 of Lymantria monacha. Taxonomy (NCBI): domain Eukaryota; kingdom Metazoa; phylum Arthropoda; class Insecta; order Lepidoptera; family Erebidae; genus Lymantria; species Lymantria monacha. The sequence goes on along the minus strand of LR991081.1, from coordinate 8,507,093 downwards.
AAGTCCACAGTTGGATATGGGTCTCACTACAAGAATGCCACTCGAAAGTCCTGTGCCTCCTGCACGCAACAGTTTCTTGCGACGTTTATAACGTCTTCAGACCACTTAGTGGGGGGAAATTAATGTGTAAATTAGTAAGTAATAAAATTATATATTTACTTTTCCTTTTTTTCGTCTTTCTCCGATATCAATAGGTATGAGGATTACGAGCCAGTCACAGCCTTATTATAAATTGTTATTGGTTTCAATAATTAAATTGTAAAAAGAGAAATCTTCAAGTTTCAAATGTCAGACTTTTTCTAAAGACAAACAGATATACAACAGCATTATTAAGTGTAGTTTTGTTAATGTTAACGTACTTTAAAAGCAAGTCTATTACGGTTCACCGTAAGTCCAAAATTGTATCATTCATATTGCAATTTCTGCATAGAATACCATCGTAACGCTATAAAACACTTAAAAATGCAACCTATGCTATTATTATTGTATCAATAAAACAGTCAAAAACACTTCTGTACTTATACACCATTTATCGATAACATGGACACCACTAACCGCCATTTCTCACAATCTTGAATCAACCCGTTCATAAGGTTTACTACTACAAACATACTCGCCTCGGTCCCTTTCTCTCGCTAAGAAATACAATATCTATCTCACTTGCACGTCAATAAGCATTCCCTTTTGCGGTATAGCGGCGGCTCCTTTGATGTTGTTAGGCCACGCCTCGAGACACCGCCCGTCGCTCCCCCTTTAGTCGTAGTTAATTCTTCACACAATAATCAGTATGCTTTTAATTACGTACAGTAACTAAAGACAGAAATATTTAACAAATGACAGACTTACCTAGTGTTAAAGGGTTATACTGAATGGACTCGTGCGGCATTTTCTCATTTATTCTTAACTTATTCAATAATACCCTGCTAGCTAGATGTTATATCTTATTCACACCACTTTAGCATTTTCTTTGTACTTATTACTTTTTTTTTTATAGCTTATGGTGGCAAACGAGCAGACAGCACACCTGATGGTAAGTGTCACAGCCGCCCATGGACCTTTGCAATACCAAGGGTATAGCTAGGCCGCTGCCTACCAATACAAATCTCGAGCTCACTCGCTCACCAAACGAAGCGCAATAGCACATTGCCATTACTCAGACGTCGATCATCTGCGAGAGTGTGGTACTGCCCCGGACGGACCAGCCCGCGGCTGTGGACAGAGAACTGTCCACATCGTGGTCCTACCACTATTAAAGAACATTAAACATAAAATATCATCAGAATTACTCAATTTACCACCACAATACATTAAAATGTATATTAAAATTTAAGACCTCAATTGAAGAAGAATTGACTTACTCATACTCTACCATACTCATCTAACGAGTTTGTATAAGGTTTTATTTTGAATTTTCCTTCTCTAGTAGGTAGTGGTGTTATCAGTTTATTTAGGCGTCTCTTACGATCATCAACGGGTGCGAAAAGGGTGGTAAATGATAGTTTTACTCCTTCACCATACGGAAGGCTTTTTTATATTATTTAAGTACCTAAGTAGGTACCTACCTATTATTTTTTAGCAAAACTGGGTAATGAAGATAAGGTGAACATAATTAAAGACACGCACAATAAAGAGTTCTTTCTAGTCTTATCAAGGAAAGATGACATTGCAATAATTTTAATATATTGTCCCATTATTCTTACAAAATTAGTATTTTATTTATATTCGTGGCTGAGAGTTTAACGTGACTCGATAGATGTCGCTATCCCTATTTTTTTGAATCGCGTTTTTTAGTTCAGTTATCAACAAAAGCATGTTTATTAGTTTTTATTATAATACTTATTTGTTTACTTTAATCCTGTCAAATGGCGGTAAATTATATTACAAGGACATTTAGCAATATACCTACTTTATTTAAAAAATCGCGTTTTTCCAAGAAATTGAAATCAAAAATTCTATAACAAATGCCCACATAATTATACCACCATAGCACCAGAAAGCATCTCGAAACAGTTCAAATTCCTACGCGTACAAACCAAGAAAAAAAAACCATTAATAAAAAGATCAATTATGTTCCATTGTGAATGTAAATCCTAGGTGTCCTGTATGTTTTAACACTGTTCCAAATTATTGTGATCAAAATATTAACAGGATGGCACCTTAAAATATCATGTATTCTTGTAAAATATTCTAAATGGAAATTTGTAGGCAATTTCCATTCATAAACTTGTTACGGTCGATGGAATTTCTTTCACTCAATCTTACACTTTATAATATACTTGTAGAAATGTCTGTTTATATTTTGATCAGTTTATTCCAGAACGGTGAATATATCCAGTGACTGAAGCGGCCCGATCTTGCGTAATTACTAGCGGCCACTTCAAAGGAGCCGACGGACCGGGCGGCGTCTTTGTACTCTAATAAACGGGAATTCACCATCAAGCGGAAGAGAACTTTATTTTTCTAGTACTAAAGTTGATTTTTGATAGTCTAATATAAGTTTTCTTAACACCTTAGCGTTATAAAGGGTCATATCTGTTAGGGATTTTGCCACGGATATGTCAAAAAGAGATTTTATAGTCAGTGTAAATGAAAGACCGCACGGGTTGAGTCGAATTAGGTCATACCTAATGTGTGCACGTTGGTTTGTCATTTGATATATTGATATTCATAACAAGATGTTAAATTGGTAGCTACAAATATAACGACAGATACTACCATCATACCTCTCAAAAGGTTTCTTCTATCCATCCATCCAGTCGCCCGTGGGCGCCATACGAGTCCTCCCTTCGTTTCGTGGTCATCACTCAGGATCCTTTCTTCCCCAATAGTTCTCGGTGCGACGAACAATGTGACGTGACCATTAACCCTTTCAACATACTCATTGTTCGAGCTATATCGCTTACACACACCCTTTTACGGATTGCCGGATTGCCGTATACCGAATTTAATCACGTAGAGAAATCTCGATGGACAGGATTATGTCACTGCAATTTGATCGTCTTTGAGCCTTTTTATGGTAGGTAGAAATTAGAAACATTAGAAAATAGAAATTTAGAAACCACGTTTCAGTGCTATAGAAGATTCTCTTGGAAACGGTATCGTTCTCGACTGTACGTTTTCAGCGTCCATTGTTTCCACACTCTGGGACGAACTACTTGAAACGGTGTTTCCTAAGCGCTATTACAAATCTTTCTTTAAACGAGGTATAAGAAGAGCTCATTTCTCACGGTAAACAGTGACCTGACTATACCATGAGCGTCGTTAGCCACTTACCATCACATGGAATGCTTGCTTGTCTGCCACCAAAAGCCAATTATAAATAAATAAATAAAAATAAAATTATTATTATTATTTATTATCCATCCATCCATTTCCTTAAAATGGGATTAATTCCAAAATCAACTCGATTGATGGCAGGTAATAGTTTAACTATAGCAATTGTGATTTTAAGTTGTCCAGAAGAATATTGCTACATCTACTGGTAATTTCTTACTCAATTTTTACGAATCCCGGTTAAGTGGCGATGTTGATCTTTAGATAATCACTTATCCGAATACCTACTTTAATCTTGTATATTAGGTAACTACATAGATTGCGTAGCGATTAAGATATCGACCTACCAAAGCAAAGTGTCGTTTCATTTCCCATGCAGTACATTAATATGTGCGATTCAAAAATTGTTGTTTTGAGTCTGGGTGTAAATTATGTCTATTAATTATATGTTTATAAAATGTCCCGTAATACAATATAAGGATTAGTTCCTTAATTCAAGGTGGTGTTTAAAATAAAAATTGGAACTCCTCTAGATGGAATTTTTCATATATTCTTACCTAATTGCTATTACCTAGACTTACCCGGTTGAGAGCCCTCAGCGCTCACCCATAGTCCGGGTTAAACTGTGACAGCCATCTGCGGCTAACAGCTAAAAGACAGACACAAAAAAAAATATTACCTAAATAAGAAAAGAAATGAGGTAGCCTGAGAACCATCAATGATAGAAAAGACTAGGAGTACTAACTTAATGTGATAAGGGAAGTTGAAAAGCATTTGAAAAATAGAGTGATGTAAGCATATGAATGTGGATGAACGAAAGAATTGTGGGTGACTCAAAGAGAGATAGCTTATGTGAATTATAATATAAAAGGAGTGATTGCAAATAGGACGTTTGATTGCAGTCCGGTTCAGCTGTAAAAGCCCCTTCGGCTAACAGCTCGCAGTTGGTTTTTTAGTGGGTATTCAGTGTCCCTTTCAGGGCCTGCAAGTCCCACATACCCCGTATGGGCGGGTATGCGAAAAATGCATTTTTAGCCACTGCGTTACCAAAAAAAGAAATAGGACGTTTGAGTCTATAGATTAAGTGGGAAGAGAGAACAAGAGACTAATGATGATTCCTATTTCATTGCTTTTAATATCCAACAACGCCTAACTGAAACTCAAGACCTCACGAAGAGCAAAAAAAACATTAATTGCATATACATATATGCTTTCAAATCAACTAGCACCATAATTATTATGTTTGTTTATAAAAATAATATATTTTAATGTAGCTTTAGTATATTGCAAGTGCTATTTAAATATCAATCGACAACGTACCGCACACGAAGCACATACCTACTAATAGGGCTGCGCTTATAATATCATTTTAGGCGATTATTAGAATTTTGATTAGTCGATTAGTTATATATTTTCATTATCATCTTTCTCGAATCAAAATTACTTGGAAACGTAGATATATATTGTAATAGTTTTGGCAATAGTTTAATGTCTGCCCGACTGCCTAACGTCGAGCCTCCTTAGGAATATTATTGTTGACCAGACGGCATTAGATGGAGTTGGCACAGTTCTATGTTAATTACTCAATCGCTTTTTAAGACACTCACGTGCAATGTAAGGGTTACCGGTTGGTATTATTCGTAAACGCCACCACACAACGAAATTAGTTAGTGCATAATTTATTTTACAGTAGTCTTTTTCTACGTCAGTATAGTGACAGTCTTCCGAGTGGTGACGAAGTAAGAATACAATTCACCACGCTTTATATTACTCGCAGGTGTTATAAAACACAACAAAGGGATATAATATGCAAATAGCGTCTATGTAAAAGAAGGAAAACTCGAAATAAGAACCTGTAACAATGCGTTTGACCAGTGTGATTAGTAGGTATGAAAGTTTTCCCCTTGTTATGGAGAAATCTCGAACCCAGCAGTAGGATGTCTATGAGTTATGATAATGATGGTGATAGAGAAAAGATCAATTGACCAGAATACAAGGGCCAGCCTCTCTGTCTGAAGTTTCCTGAGGCTTTCCGTAAAAAACGACTAAGTAATGCAAATTAATAATACCACTGCAAGAAAAGGAAAGCTCAAAAAAATACATTTTTATTTGTGAAAGTAATTTATTATTTAAAATGTTAACTTTCATATTAATAAAAGAAAGTTTCGTCTCAACATATTTATTCATGACAATTTTCTAAACTTTTTAACTGCTTCCAAAAAACTTGACTTATTAATCTATGGAAATATTTTTCTTGATCTTAAACAGAAAAAGAAATAGAATATTTATTTATCTTAAAACATAGTTTTTTTTTAATAATCTTTTAAAGTTAGAACCGAATACTTTATTTAAACTCGAATTCAGGTGTGAGTGAAGAGCCAACGTTTACTAGTCAACTTAAATGACTTAAATACGTGAGAAAATAACTAATTGCGAAAGTGACTGTTCAATTTCATACATTTTTATTACGTTTTTGCATGATGTAATGATCAAGATTCATGATTGCTCATTTTTCGCAATTAATAATACAAATGATTTTTTACTAACGATTACAGTCCAGTGAACATTTCAATCTAAGAGAGAAATAGTTTAAATATAAATTGACAATTGTATAAGGACTTCCTGATCCGATATAGTTCGTGAATAAAAAATATTAAATTTCATTTTAGTTATTCTTAATTATTTTGTTTGCACTGCTGTGATGGGCTGGTATTAATGAAATCATCAAGTCCCACGTCATCAAGACATGAGATACTGCCATACTACCTATATGACACTAGTCAGACCTATTGGTAGGTAGGTATAGGGTTTTATTTCAAGATTTTCTTCTCTGGTATATATGTTATCTGCATATTGCGATATTCCCACTGGGGCTAGATATGGGAACGTGAACTGTATTCTTACACCGTCACCACATAGATGAGCTTTTACGTGATAGATTACTATCTAATTTTAAACTGGGCATGATGGAAAAAATCGTAACAAAACTCCGTATCATGCATATATTTTTGACCGCATTTTTTTCACAAGGAAAAGTAAGGAGTTTGGGGATATTTGTGGTAGGCAATGGCCTAAGCTATGCCCTTGGTATTGCAAAAGTCCATGGGCGGCAGTGACACTTACTTTCCTATTAAAATCGTTAAAGCTGGCTTACAGAGCACTAAATAAAGGAATATGCAGCAGCGAATACCTGGCAATCTCGTAACGTCATCTAGCATTATGTAATTATCACCAATAATGGGATGCCTAGATCCAGCATTGGACATTGATGGACTGATTACTGGATAAAGAAAAGCTATAGTTATTCCATAAAACCAAATTATACTTCATTAGCCTAATATTGGCAAGCGTTGCTTTGTACCTACCTATTCTCAATCAATTACAATGCAAAATAATCAATACCTAAGGTTTTTCTAAACTAGAACGCAATAAAATTGTTTTGAATAAAATTGAATATGCTCACATTTTGCCTACATATTTAAAAAAGTAGACCGATTTATGTATGACAATTTTACCCAGTTATCGGATCAATATATTTGGCAGGTGATGTTCTATAAACGGAAACTATAACCACTATAAACATCAGCAGCATAATAATATATTATTACCCGATTCATTATAATCGATTATGTTAATGCAAAATCGACTAAAGCATAAAAGTATTCCCAGCTCTAATAAGTCTCGCAGCACCTAATTACGGAGATGAAATTATTAACATACGTAAACGGTATTTTTAAGGAAACGTCATGGCTTGACGACTTAACTCTCCGCTTTTTATCACGAGTACGTACTAAAATATTCGCCTTTTACATTTCATATTATTATGTTAATAATTAGAGTAATTCAAGGTGCACGGAACGGGAACGCGACGATATGCTATAAATACGAATAAAGCACATTAAAGTTTATTAATTATGGATAAGTAAGTATTGTTCCCCCGTAGCGATGAAATCAGAATACATTTTTTTAATGATTTTTTTTATTGCTTTTGGTGGCAAACGAGCAAGCAGCACACCTGATGGTAAGTGTTACTGCCGCCCATGGACCTTTGCTATACCTGAAGTATAGCTGGGCCGTTGCCTACCAATATAAACCCCAAAACCACCCAGTTGGGCTTGATATTACTCTAATTAAAGAGATATTTTTCTGGCAATGGATGTTAATGCGTTCGTAAATGTATGGATGGCTTTCAGTTATATGAATTTTCAATAGTAGGGGCGGTCAGAAAGCTAAATGTGTTTCTACTCCAGCAATTTAAAGAACTATTGGATCAAAAACTAAAAAAATCAAAGACAAGATACTAAAAAGAAAAAAAAATATGATGTTTGCCCTTTCAGTGGATGCATGTACGAATTTTCAAAAAATTAAAAAGAATGTAGTTTAAAAAAATGATTCTGTATACCATAATATATTATTTATGGTACCTACACAAGATGTAGCATTTATTTTTTGTTTTGGAAAAATAAATGTACCTAACCACAGACTCTAACTGTTCAAAGTAACAAAAGGTTAAAGGGGCTTCACCCACTAAATAATTTGACATGCTCCGTCCCTTCGCCTTGAAAGACGGATCACCGAAAGTCTTACTGACTACGGTGGTTTGTCGGGGACTGGCCTCGATTAGCATCTACTCTAGAGTGAGGATTCTGCACACATAGTCATCGCCTCTCACAACGAGCCAACTACTGATGAAGACTATCGCGCTCACATAAATCGACATCAGACAAAAGTAAACGTCCACTGAAGATAAGAACCAGGTTTCTGTGACCCGCTCGCATAGCGTCGAGATGTACATGTAGGGCGGGTCTATAGGATCGCGAGCCGTTTCTTCTGTCGACCCGGATGGATTTAACGAGATGTGACCACACCATAGCCCAAGCTAAAAAAAAGACGTAGGTACGTCAAAACGCACTTGCGAACAGCGCGGTAACATGACTTCATGATTAACATTATTACAATATCCGTGTGGTGACGGAGTAAGAATACAATTCACCACCTCCTATCTTACCCGTGGGTGATCGTAAGAGACGACTAAGGGATATAAAATGCATATAACACCTATGCAAGAGAAGGCAAACTCGAAACAAAACCCTAATACAACACGTCTGACCAGCGCGGTATAGTAGGTTAATTTCCCTCCCATTACGGAGGAGGCGAGCCCAACTGTGGGATATATATACCTATGCTGTGATGATGATGATTAATATTATCACCATAATATTAAGTTAAAACCTTATTACGATAAATATATATCGACCAATAATATCAAACTCATTTTAAAATATTCAATGGAAAATTTCTATATTTTTAATTCGGCCCCATCCCGCTGCGTTGTAAATGGCCGTCAAGTTAATATAATAACTATGTATGTGAAGCAATGGTTTTAAGATGCAAATGATTATTATATAGGTCGGACCACCGTGCCAAGAGCTGTAGATGTAAGAAAGCTGCGTAGTTAGTGGTAAAACATAAATTAAAGCAATACAAAATGCTTTACCTACCCATCCATATTCATTTCGTAAGAGTAGCATTTCTATTAATGCTAGACTAGTGCAAGTATACATAGTAATATCCTTATAATAAGATGTTCTAGGTATGATTATTGCAACATTTTAGAGTCATCATTCTCCTACTCTTATCCTAATTACTCGGGGTCGATACTTTTCTTTCATAGTACATATTGTAAAAGTTATTAGAAATCGTTTTATGACCGGCCGCCTGTCAGATGTAAACCCTCCTCGGGAATGTAATTGTTGACCAAACGGCATCAGATGGAGTTGGCCCAGGTCGTCAGGGGCGGCTTTATCTATGGCACAGAGGGTGCAGGGCACCCGGGTGTCGGGTGTTAGGGGGCGCCGAGAGCCGCTCGGGACACATGAAGCCTCCCCCCACTGTAACGCTCCGCACGGAGCGGGCTGTAGGTACGCAGCGAGTGCCTAACCATCTATAAGCGTAGTGGGTGCGTTATTTGACAGGTTTGGGTAGGTTTCTTTGTCACCATGCTCGCTGTAACTTCATAATCCGATCGCGTTTACCTGGTTTCGTGTCAAAACAACGAGACTTGCGTTGTCGCATGCTTATGCGACAACGCGAATCGCGCTCCGAATGAGCGCGATTCGGAGTTTAGTTGAACGTGTTGTAATTAGTGTCCGACCGAATGTTCGGTTTCGGTTTCAGTCGAGTTTCGACAAAAAAACGAATTTCGGTTATGTTTCGGTTTCGGCAGCAAACCTGCCGAAACTACGACCGAAACTGAAACTGCATTCGGGAGTTTCCGCGCTGTGCTTGGGTGTGTTCGGCGCGGTAAATGATATCCAAGCGACGATGACATTTAGCCGCGTCCACGTGCGTAATTATGCCGTAACCTGTTTGTTTGCAGTGTATTAGGTAACAACATAAATAAGTATTAAAGCTACCTATGTGATTTAAAGAAAAAAAAAAATCTGACTGATTATAATACATTTTCTTTATTTTTCTCTGAAAACATGATCTTTATAAGAAAGTTTCGGTTTCGGTTTCGGCCGAAACTGAGACCGTTGCCGAAATTCGGTTTCGGTTTCGGTCGTAAAAACCAGTTTCGGTCGGACACTAGTTGTAATTATCAAGCTATTCCATTTTGTTCACGCATTTTGATACAAGAAGGTGCCAGGTGATTGATTGCAACCAGGCGCTACATGTGGTAGAGCCGCCCCTGCAGATCGTTAGAAGACTCTTAGTCGTTTTTTACGACATCCACGATCAAAGTAAGGGTTGGTAGTATACGTAGCCACTACCACACAGCATAATATATACATACATACATACATACATATCATCAGATACATATCATCAGCTATCAGCTCTTCGTAGCATGTGTGGTGTAAGTATGAAAGATAAAATTAGGAATAGTGTTAAAAGAGAGCGCTGTGGTGTGAATGAAGAAGTAGTGACAAAGATAAAAAAGGGTATGCTGAGGTGGTTTGGACACGTGGAAAGAATGAGTGAAGAAAGGTTGACTAAACAAGTATACAAAGCGAGTGTGAGTGGGACGACTACAAGGGGAAGACCACGTCGTACTTTCCTGGATCAAATTGAAGATGTGTTAGTGAAAGGTCAGATTAAGAGTACGCGTAATCGTAGAGCATGCATGAAGACTGTGATGAGCGTGAATGAAGCGATGGAGGTATGTCAGGACCGTGGTTTGTGGCAATCCGTAGTCTCTGCCTACCCCTCTGGGAAACAGGCGTGAGGCTATGTATGTATGTATGTATACATATCATCACGCCATATCCCTTGCAGGGTAGGCAGAGAGAACAGAGTGCCAGAGAACTCTATCTTTGCATACTTCACTCGCTTCCTGAACATTCATAATTGTCTTCATACACGCTCGCCGGTTTCGGAGACTCTTGACTCCACCTTCCTTCAGTACATGACCGATCTGGTCTAGGTAGGTTAGTCTAGGTCTCCCTCGGTACCTACAGCCTTCCACTTTCGCATTGTATATCTTCTTAACCAGACGTTCGTTCGGCATTCTTTCTACATGTCCGAACCATCGGAGCATTCCCTTTCGCATCTTTACACCAATACTCTCTTTCATACCTATTCGCTCTCTTACGTCGTTGTTACGAATGCGGTCGGTCAGCCTAACTCCACAGATTTTCCACAGAGATCGCATTTCGACCGCATTAATTTACTTTCATACTCTTTTCTGCATACCCAACTCTCGCTTCCATACAGTAATGTTGGGACAAGCACTGCGTTATGTATTGCTACACGTGCCTTCTGACTGAGGTGGTGGCTGCCGAGAAGTTGCTCCAACGCTCCGTTCACTCTATTTCCCGCATTCACTCTTCGCTCTATATCAGTGGGACAGTGGTGTACCTTACCCTACCTGTATCTCGACTAAATCCACATCCAAGATATACAAATTCATCCACTTGCTCTAGTACATCATTACCTATTGTTACACTTACATCTGTTCTGGCTTCATCTCTTTCAAAGACCATTATTTTGGATTTGCTTACATTCATAATATATCGCATACCTATAAGTATAATACCACCGCCGTCCTGCTCTTATCCTAATTACTGGAGTCTACACAACGTGTACTTCTCTTTCATTGTATACACTACAAAAGTTATTAACTTTAGTTTTATGACGGTTCTGACGTCAAACCAACCCAAGGAATGTTATTATTGACGTCATTAGATGAAGTTGATTCAAGTTGATATAAAGCTATTAGTCGCCTTTTACGATACCCACGAGCTAAGTAAGAAGTAGCTACGAATTTTCTGTAGCAACTGCTACAGAAAATATTTAGCCACACAGCATAAATCATCTTAGCTCATATATGGTCTACTGTTGAGCTCGAGCTTACTCCATTAATGGACGGCAATAGACCTACTATACCACGCTGGTCAGACGTTATGTGGTTTTGTTTCGAGTTTTTCTTTCCTTGCATAGATGTTATATACCGTTTTATATCCCTTAGTCGTTTCTTACGATCACCCACGGGTAAGATAGTGGGTGGTGAATTGTATGCTTACACTGTCACTACATGGAATACGGGTAAGATAAGGAATGATATTATCACTTCGTCGGAATTTCCTTATATGCCCGTTTTCCGTGAAGCGATGAGATAAGAATTAAATGATCGCCATTCCTTTCTTGTTCGAGGGAGTAGTAAAAATGGCTAAGGGTATCAACAGGAAAGTGAGCAGTAGCTCTTTCTTGAAAAAGTATAACTCCTCAGTGAGATCGCCAAACCGCTTATCAAGTAGGTATGACGTCTTTTATTAGTGAAATCTTGAAATAGATGAAAGGAAGAGAGAGTCATCAATCTCCCGCGATTGATCAATATGCTGTACACCTCAAGAAAGTAAGGAGTACTATGTTATAATAAGGAATGATGAACCCAGTCGGTGTTCACGAAAACGCTGCTGTTTACCTCTCTGGTGCTTTTCCTTTCCCTACGGGAAGGTGAGGGCAAAAGACTCGGTTGTAGTAGCCAACCCAAATGGTTATAGAGCAGCAGTATACGGTAGATTATGGGTTGCAACCCGCCCCTTCCACCGTCCTGTGTGTGTGTGTGTGTGTGTGCGTGCGTGCATGCGTGCGTGCGTGTGTGCGTGCGTGCGTGTGTGCGTGCGTGCGTGCGTGTGTGTGTGTGTGTGTATGTGATTACAGCATAGCTGTTTCATAGCATAGGGGTCTACGCGTGAATATGAGCAAAACCAAAATAATGGTCTTTGAAAGAGATGAAGCCAGAACAGATGTAAGAGTAACAATAGGTAATGATGTACTAGAGCAAGTGGATGAATTTGTATATCTTGGATGTGGATTTAGCCGAGATGGACGGTACACCACTGATATAGAGCGAAGAGTGAATGCGGGAAATAGAGTGAACGGAGCGTTGGGGCAACTTCTCGGCAGCCACCACCTCAGCCAGAAGGCACGTGTAGCAATACATAACGCAGTGCTTGTCCCAACATTACTGTATGGAAGCGAGAGTTGGGTATGCAGAAAAGAGTATGAAAGTAAAATTAATGCGGTCGAAATGCGATCTCTTCGGAAAATCTGTGGAGTTAGGCTGACCGACCGCATTCGTAACGACGACGTAAGAGAGCGAGTAGGTATGAAAGAGAGTATTGGTGTAAAGATGCGAAAGGGAATGCTCCGATGGTTCGGACATGTGGAAAGAATGCCGAACGAACGTCTGGTTAAGAAGATATACAATGCGAAAGTGGAAGGATGTAGGTACCGAGGGAGACCGAGACTAACCTACCTAGACCAGATCGGTCAGGTACTGAAGGAAGGTGGAGTCAAGAGTCTCCGAAACCGGCGAGCGTGTATGAAGAGAATTATGAATGTTGAGGAAGCAAGTGAAGTATGCAGAGATAGAGTTCTCTGGCACTCTGTTCTCTCTGCCTACCCTGCAAGGGATATGGCGTGATGATATGTATGTATGTATGTTTCCAAAAAAAAAATCGTCTAAAAACTCATTGTACTCCTTTTTTTTTACGGGTGGGTTATGGTCAGCGCTCTTCTCGCACCACTCCGTCCGGGGCGACAGAGGGGCGTACGCACGCATACCCGCAACCCACCCATGAACCTCGCCTACATCATTTGGACCAGCCACTGGAGCAGCGTGAACTTGTCGTCAGTGGCCGGTCCGACGGAATACACCCTGAGGGGTACCCTCTCCTTGAGCGACGTCCACACCGGTGCGCCGTACAGGGCCATCGACCGGACGACCCCCGAGTACAGCTTTCGGCACGTAGCGCTCGGTCCGCCCACATTCGGCATAAGCCACGAAAGGGCGGACGCCGCGCCGACGAGCCGCGGAGCGAGCCTGCGGAAATGCTCCCAAAACCACCAATGCCCGTCGAGCACCAGGCCACAGACCTATAGTCACACTCCGCACAATCCGTGCGGGCGGGTCACCGGAACACGGTGGACATCATCGCTAACCTGTCCAGCTCGTAAAATATCACTACGATATATCATATCGATGCAAGAGAAAGAAAAGTCGATATAAAACACTATCAACAAATCTCACCAGCTGAATTCTCCATCAAAATGTTAAAATCCATTATCGAAATTGTTGCGTATAAATAAGTAGATATAACAAAATTGCTTTTCATAAAATATAGCTTACCACTACTTAATTTTAAATATTAATTTCATTAAAAATTGCATTTAAAAAACAATAAATTTTTACATTGTACCTACTGAAACTTCACTTTCGAATTTGCCGACTCTTTTTCCGCTAAAATTTATTTTATACGTCTATATTCATTCCCATTTCCGTCGACACTTACGTTGCATCATTAGTATAAACCAATAACTAAATACAAATAAATATAGTAGATATATTCCCGGTATGATTTCTGCATTGGTTGTGAGTGAACGGGGCACACTGGGTGGCCCGCACACGCAGTAATCACGCTAAACAATGATCTGTTATTGAACATTGCATGCACGCCAAGCCTTTTACGCCAAACCACGGTCGAAGTAATCTTACCTAGATTGTTTTTGTGCTATATATAATCTAATTTTCTTAGTTAATTGCCTGCGCATTATGATGTAGTAATCTAGGTAGCCACTCCTCGTGCAAGTGTTATAAGTTCGATGCCCACGCGGGACATTTCTTTCTACAACAAATGATTGTTCTCAATATCGATGTAATTTGTTTATTAATGGTAGGTATATTTGTAAAGACCCCCGCAGTATTTTTAAATATTTTTTCCTAAGCGTGGGTATTGGTCTTGTTAATAGAAAAAATAAATAAATACATTTTAATAGTGGTAGGACCACGCTGTGGACAGTGCTCTGTCTAGAGCCGCGGGCCAGCTTGTCCGGGGTAGTACCACAATCACGCAGAAGATCGACGTCTGTGTAATGGCAATGTGCTTTTGCGCTTCGTTCGGTGAGCGAGAGAGCCGGAAGCCCAACTGGTGTGGGTTTGGGGTTTGTATTGGTACGCCGTGGCCTAGCTATATCCTTGGCAAAGCTCTATGGGCGACAGTGACATACACCCACAGGTATGCTGTCAGCTCGTTTGCCACCAAAAAAAAATACCGAAAATAAAAAATAGCAAACTTAAACTAGTGTTTTATTATGAGCCAGAAAGTGTTGTAGGTTATTTTATGCTACGCTATCGCAGCGTGGTGATAGATAACTTTCATCAGAAGAATGGCCAGCAGCACTCTTCTGTGAATCTTCTAACACCAACTACGATTATCAGCCCGGTTGCCAAGCATGCCAATTATAACAATAATCACTCTAATGAAAAGGCGCACACACTACCTATAGGTAAAACATAAGTAGGTATCTACCCACGTCAGGTGGACAACGAAAGGCTAAATGATGATGACATTATGAAATGTCGTTTATCCGATTTTTTTTTTTTTAATAAAAAAGACACCACCCTGCACTAAGGAAATAAACCTTGTATCGCGGGGTACTTTACAAACATGCAATTAACACAGACAAATTACACCCAGACTCAGAACAACACTTTGTGGATCATACAAAGTAATGTCCTCCGTGGGAATCGAACCCACGGCACTGGCACGGAAGGTCGGTATCTTAACCACTACGCCATCTGTGCAGTCAAGATGTGTCAGTCAGATTTTGATTGGAGTGTCTAACGTTTATTTACCGTATGGTGATGGATTAAAAATACAATTCACCATCCTGTCCGTAAGTGTAGTAAAAATGGGTTATAAAATTCATAGTGTCACATGAAGAAGGAAGGTATTTTTTTGTCACTGTGAAGGAATTAAAGTCAGCTGGCCAGTAACATACTGGGCCAGTTGACTGGTTGGTAGAGGAACTGCAGCATATTTGGAATACTAGTTTGTTTTTTGAGGATAAATTTAAAGAGAAAAGGTGTGGGTCTATAAAAAATACATTAAATGATTGATAAATTATTAAACTTTAATAATTAAAATAATCAAACATAACAAAAACCAGGAACCTTATCAAAATGCTTATCAAACGAAAAAAC
Source organism: Lymantria monacha (assembly GCA_905163515.2). Taxonomy (NCBI): domain Eukaryota; kingdom Metazoa; phylum Arthropoda; class Insecta; order Lepidoptera; family Erebidae; genus Lymantria; species Lymantria monacha. The sequence continues at coordinate 8,491,330 of LR991081.1, read as the reverse complement.
TCCAAAATCGAGATTTGACTTAGGGTGCAGGTAATTTGGAATATAGTATTCCAAATTATATTCACATTTTTTTTTGACATTTGCTAACACTTTTCCTTAGAAACTAATAAATATATATATCTCTGTAATAGTCTTATAGTTTTTAGATCTTTAGTCATCAATATTTTTTAAACAAAATAAACTAAAATAATCTCTAATTAAGTAATCAGTCACAATAATCAAAGATCAGTCTTAAGTTTGAACTTACAGTTTACTATTAGTTATTATTCTTGCAGTAATCACAAATATACACAAAAGATTCATAACCACTACAAGAACCGTGGACCCACAATTCGCACATTAAGCACTGTACCAATTCTTCACCCCTTTTTATCCTCGCTATATTTACCGTTACAGAAAAAACATTCGACGTCTTCGTCCGTAGGGACAGTAGTCTCATCTCTCGTTGCTACATTATCAGAAGAGTCTGTGTTATTTGCAGATATAGCCCCAGGAATCGGATCTGATGAGTCACTGTTGGTCATATTTCTTTTCTTTATCTTTCTTGTTATTTTCCTCTTGTGTTTTCCTTTTTTCTGTGTTTTGTTTTCTTTATCAGATTTTTTAAGTTGTGCATTCTCAAGGTCTTTTTTATAAGAAGAACTTGAGATTATTTCCAATCTTGATGGCTTACGGCCCCTATTGCTAGTTCTCTTTTTTATTGTGGCCACGGGAGAAATATGGGAAGGAGTAACAAGGGAGTGAATTTCTGTCCTACTACCTGACGGTCCTGGCTCTGTTTCAATAAAATTCTCCAATCGCAAGGAAGCATTTGTGGAGGAGGCGATCGTCATTGAAATTATTTAACTGTTTGGATCCTTTCCTTGACCTGGGTACGTTGAACTGTTTAGCTGCCTTTAAATATCCCATTCTCTTATCTCTAACAGCGGGAATGGCAGCGGCCATTTCCTCCTTTTCTCCTCCATCTCTTTCTCTTATTATATTTGCGAGATGTAGCCATTTCTAAAGAAACCAGAATAATTAATACTTCTCATAGAAATGTGCATATAATTTGGAATATTCCAAATTATATGCTCTTTCGGTATTCCAAATTAACAACATACCAACCTAACCTAAAATTCTATGTCACATTTTTAATGTTAGATATATTCACAAAATCATAGTAAAATCACAAACTAACAAGGCCACTTAACAGTTTAAATAATTAAGATGAAGATTTAAAGCATTACAATAAATGATTATCACCGATTGCCTTCTTACCGATTTTTTTTTCAAAGCAGGCGTCACGTTCCTTTGCGGTTTGTAGCCGGAATGTCAAGATGCCGTCCTGTTTTTAATACACAATAGCTTTGTGTGTCGTATGACTTCATGTTTACGCCAAAAAAATACAGATGGTGTTTATAATTATTTTGATATCGAAGTATTCCAAATTACCTGCAGTATCCCAAATATGCTGCAGTTCCTCTACCTACCTAAGTCAACTTCCCTCCAGTTTTGAAGAGGAACGAAATCAGCATTAGGATGTGTACCTGCGGAGATAAATCTAATGTTATGTACGGTCACACTGGTTCCGGGCTGGCAATGGATGTCAAGGAAGCAATACTAGTAGCCGGTCCATCGCGCCGCCCTTCAGTCGCCCCAGACGCAATGGACGGCATGTGTCCAAGAGCATAGCCTGCCAAAAAAAAGGAGATGGGTCACACTGCTAAGAGTTTACTAATCGCTTCCATAAGTCTCGTCCGGAATATTTTTTCCTCAGAGAAACGTACTTTTAAAAAGTAACAATATACCTAGGTACCTACCTACTACCTACTGCACTATGTAAACCATAAAATTTTGGAGGACAAGTGATTTCGGATCCCTCTCCACCTAAATCACCCGAAGTGACGGATGGGCCAACATGCAACCCCAAAACCTGTCGCACATTATTTAGGCGGACCACCCGATGCCGAGATCTTATCCACGGTCGCCTACCAAATCCAGCTTTACCGCAGAAGCTAACTAATTGTGCTCTTGATTTAGCAAAAGTCCATGACCGATTCAGAAGTTCAAGTGCTCGCTCCGTTGTCACAAAAAGCTATTAAAAAAAAAACATTATTAAGTAGATTGCGTGACGCAATTGAAATTGGACGCATTGCATTCCATCACTACATAGTTATCTAATATTATCTTAATATATGTGAATAAAGTCAAAATTGTTATAACATTATAAAGCTATATATAATCACATATATACCTAATGAATTTATAACCACGACGCGTTATTATTCTAGTTAGAACAGTTAACTGTTAACACTAACCGAAGTTTACGTTCCGCTCTTTAAACAAGAATTAAACAACCTACTGCTATACTACATCAGAGAAGTATCCGCCACAAACAGAGCCATTTCCAATTAGAAAACTTAATTAAATTATACAAAATACGACCTTAAATACACTCTCGTAGTTTATGCTAAAGGTATGTACGAGTAATGGAACATTCTTTAAGTGGGAAAAGGAGAGAGAATTCTATCTCACTCTCGGGCGGAGCCAACCGTGGTAAACCCACGTAGTTAGGGCACTCAATGTGAGGTCTCGATCATAATTTATTAAGGCCCCACAGATTCAAAATACACTCGAGAAATGGCAAGATGAATTATTATTAAACTTATTTACATGTTATGCGCTTTATAACGGTGTAAATTCATGCTAATTAAGATATTCGAATCTCCTATTATTCATGTTGATGAGTGATCTCATTTTTTTTTTAATTTACACCAATGTTTCAAGTTCGGCTTTCACCTATTAAGCACGGTGTATTATTAGGGGGCATTTTCAGAATTTGTTTGCTTCGGCTACTAATTTTATTGCGTTCTCGTGATATTCTAATGTTGTTTTTAAAAGTTTTATTTGTATGTGAAAGCGTTTGGTTAGTAGGTACCTATTAGGCGTGTCAAAGTGCATTACATGATTTACATGTTCCATTCATGGTTAATTTGAAAATGTATCCATTTTTTTAGCTTGGTATTAAGTACTGCATTAGGCAATGGTTAATACCTACATGATTAGAAATGTTTAAACATTTTCTCTAATAAAATTTATGTACCTTTTATTCATTCTTATAATCTCTATAACAGTACTTTTGGTCGAGCTTCGGCTAAACTTAATTCTACTACAGAACGGTTATCATAAGATCATTGCAAATTAAATGATGAATCAATGATTTTTACCTACATAGATAGACCCCCAAAACACCAAGATGCACATCCGAATTTGTAAAATTTTATAAATAAATTATAGGTATCTATCCAAACACAATCAAAAATATATTTTATTGGAAAAGAAAAAGAAGATACCTACAAGAGAGGAACTCATAAACTACTGTAAAAACATAGTAAAAATAGTTAACAGTAGAAATAAAATATAATAACACAACCATAAAGGACAAAATAACTACAACGGTATCTACTAAAATAGTGGTAGCACCACGCTGTTGATAGTTCTCTGTCTGCAGCCGCGGGCCGGTCCGTCCGGGGTAGTACCACACTGAGCAGAAGATCGACGTCTGAGTAATGGTAATGGGCTATTGCGCTTCGTTCGGTGAGCGAGAGAGCCAGAAGCCCAATTAGGTGGGTTTGGGGTTTATATTGGTGGCAGCGGCCTATTTATACCCTTGGTATTGCAAAGGTCCATGGGCGGCAGTGACACATACCATCAGGTGTGCTGCTTGCTCGTTTGCCACCATTAGAGATAAAAAAAAAACTAAATAAAGACTGATTGTAGAAAATTAATAGATAAAATATAAATAGATGAACAAATGTACAAAATAAATATTAGGTAGGTAAGTAGGTAGGTAAATAATTGAATCTTAATTCAAAAGACAAGAGTAAATAATTAGACACTTGACATAATGTCATAAACTTCTTCTCATTTCCTTCACTTTGTACCAAGGAGCCCAAAGAACTTCGTCCATTGAAAATATATCCACCTATCAACTTTCTTAAATATTTGTAACCGCATGGATTGAAGGTCTACCACCTATCGCGTCTTCTTAGTAAGTTCGAAAAATTTAAAACACTTAGGTATACCTAAATCTTAAACATGTTTAATTACCATAAGAGGAAAAGGTCATAAGGACCCTATGAAGTTTTCTATCACTATTAAAACGAACGACAAATACATCTAGATACAACTTTATTAACAAAATTAAAAAGTGAAGAAAGATTCAGTTCAGGAATAAGAGCAGAAAGGTGATGATATCTTTTTAGTAAAATTTATTTAGGAATATATATTTAAATATTAAAAAGTAGGCTTATATCGAATATTTACTTAAATGGTATTGGTAAACCACATTATAAAATGTTAAACGTTTTATTTAAAGTGACATTCAGCGCCATCTAGGAGCCACAGGTTCAACTACTAATATTCTTGTTGGTAACTGAATTTGTTAGATCCGTCCCAAAATGGTTTTAGTTTTTCGAATTTCACCGAGGAGTGAGCTATCAAATTGTGATGTACTAAAATACTAACTCACTTCATAAAGTGACCGCGCAGAAACAAAATAAAAGTTATAAATTCTAACTCCGATAGATGACGTTCATGACGTTGTAAGATTTTACTGGCAATGTGGTTACCTTATAAATATACTTGAGAGCCCTCAGCGCTCACCCATAGTCCAGGTTAAGCTATGACAGCCATCTGCTACTAACAGCTAAAAGACAGACACAAAAAAAAATCCACAAGTCCGGCCAATATAAATATATGTCATAATCCGGCTTGAGAGCCCTTAGCGCTCACTCATAGTCCGGGTTAAGATGTAAAAGACATCTGCGGCTAACAGCTAATAGACACACAAAATAAAAAATATAGATATTATGTAATTTTAAACAGCTTTACCTATATTTTATTTTATTTTAATTTTCTCCGACTTATGCAACCTTTTACTATACCTACATTTTTTTGTTCATCATCTCATATATGTCCCACTGTTGGACCCGAGCCTCCTCCTTAATGGGAGGGAAATTAACCTACTATATCAGGCTGGTTAGACGTGTTTTTACTTCTCTCACGCCGATGTTAGGTATACGCGTTTTATAGTAGTGTTGCATATCGATAGTTCACGTATAAGCAATAGTATCAATAGTACCTATATCGATTTTATTGTAATACGTTAATACTATCGATAGTATCGATAGCTCTCCACAGGCAATACTATTAATAACAACGATACTATCGATAGTGATTCATTCGATAGTATCAATACTATCGATAGTATCGCTAATACCATTAGTTTTAACTTATAACTATCGATACTATTGATAGAATCGACTATTTTGGACTATCGATAGCAAGCAACTATTTGATAGTATTGTTGTCTAAAGTTATGTTATGTAGTAAGCCAAGTACTGACATTATTATTAAAGAAATTTATTTAAATTTGCGTCATCATAGAGTACAAACAAGTATAGTAACGAACAAATTTTAGTTAGGTGAATAACTTTAAATTTGTAATTCTAACAAAGTGAAACAATTATAATAGGAATACTTGCTGCTGTCAATATTTCTTGAGTTTCGGTGGGAATATGGAAGTATTATGTCACATTGTTGTGTTTATCACTATCACACCGTGTTATATTACATTCATTGGTATATACTAAGACAGGGAAAAAGTCTTTTCGCATATAGTCTGTATAAACTTTTAGTACAAGTACTAGTCTTTGGCTTTGCCTGCTGCGAGTGCCTTATCATTTATAAACGTAGGGTGTACGTTATTTGACAGGTTTGTGTAAGTTGCTTTGTCGCCATGCTCACTGTAACTTCACAATCCGATCGCGTCTACCTGATTTCGTGTCAATACAACAAGACTGCAGAAGCATGCGACAACGCATTCCAGCGAGGTTCGCAACCTATTCCATTTTGCTCACATATTTTGATACAAGAGGGCGCCAGGTTATTGATTGCACCCGGGCGCTACATGTGCTAGAGCCGCCCCTGCTCGTATTGATAACATAATAAATGTATCATTTAAATAAAGAAACAATTTAGTAAAATGTTATTTTCCGCCGTCTTTCATTTAATTTTTTTGTGTTAAAATGAGTCAATCCTATGAAGAAATTCGACATATTTTAAAATTTTATTACAAAAAAGATACATGCAACGCAAGCTGTGAAAAAATTGTGACGTTTATGGACCTAATGTGGTGTCAGAGAGAGTAACAGAAAGTTGGTTTAAATGTTTTCAATTCGGGAATTTTGATGTCAACGTTGCATCTCGCTCATTTCATTTTCAATTGTATATAATATACAATTGAAAATTGATTCTGGATTCAGTTAGATATATATTTCTATATCCCTATAATGTGGAGTTACGTATATGTAAGCATATTTTTAATAGAGCCCCTAGCTAGATGGATTACATTGCAATCGAGCGTACAGAGAACTTATGTTTTTCGGACCCTTTTTTTTTTTTTTTGTTATCGCTGAGGAAATGCTTTTGCGCACATCCCCCGCCAGTGATAGACGGGGGGGTGTGTGGGACTCGCTGGCCATGAGATTGACGGCCGGAAAACCCACTAAAACCTAACAGCGGTCCCTTCCGCGCTTTTACGGGATGCCGGAGAGATCGTCTATTGACATTCTATCTCCGACACCCCTACGCTTAGCCATCTGGCCACGACCAGTCAGCCGTCAAGGCGGATGTTTTTCGGACCCTGTTAAATTTATTTCACTAGATTAATATTGCTAAAAATACAACAAATCTAATGACTAATTGTAGCCATAAATCTGTATAGAATTGTAACTCAGAATTCTTGATTATGTTTTTTTTTAATTTTGTTTAACCGAAACTTTCAAAACTAATAATTACAATAAAATTTTACAGTAATAGACATTCTGAGTTTCATTAGTATACTGGTACAAACTATTTTTTTATTTTATTGCTTATGGTGGTGAACGAGCAAGCAGCACACCTGATGGTAAGTGTCACTGCCGCCCATGGAGCTTGGCAATACCAAGGGTATAGCTTAGGCCGCTGCCTACTAATAAAATCCCCAAACCCACCTAGTTGGGCTGCCGGCTTTCACGCTCACCGAACGAAGCGCAATAGCACATTACCATTACTCAGACGTCGATCTTCTGCGAGAGTGTGGTACTACCCCAGACGCACCGGCCTGCGGATGTAGACAGAAAATTGTCAACAGTGTGGTACAAGTACAAGGTGCCACTTACATTCATTGGCACACACATTCGGACCCAAATGCCCAGAAGTCTCGGAGCATTATAATTTCTTTCAATGGCTATTGATCTTAACCATTAGGTATTAGCTAACTTGGGCTTCAAAGTAAGAACACAAATGCACGTTATTGCTAGAAAAGTCACCACAAAGTTCACTGAAAACAAACAACAGGGACACAACTACGGTATTTATATTTCTAAGCAATACTATTAAAAAATTTCTGGCAATCGATAGCCCCAAATAGTCGATACTATCGATAGTATCGCTAGTTTTAGGTTAAAACTAATGGTATTAACCACGGAGCAAATACAAAGAGGAGACGGCCTAAGTAACTGTGTACTGTGATTCTCAAGTAGGCCCTGACGTCATCATGTTAACATCAATAGTAGGCGTGGCCTATTAGTCTTCTGTCGTCGTTGACGGTGTTCGTACGGTGCATAAAATTATATTTTTGGTGTATTTTTATGTTATTACGAAGAAAACCATGAAGTGGTGTGTTTTATCATGTAAAAACTACTCCAATAAACGTACAGATGCTATGTAAAGAATCACATTCCATTTGTAAGTATATTTATTCATAATTTATCAAAATAATTTCTAGAAAGTTCTTTTGACGGTATCATGTTCAGAAATAATTTTACTCAACGTTAGGTGGCACCACTTTTCGTAATAGGACCTAGAACAATAAAAGCACATACAGTTCAAACTATTAAGATTATTGTAATAACTAATAACCATGAGTATTAAAATTTATACCCAAAGCCTTTTACCTCAACAAAAATATGAGTTTTATATGTAGTTAATAATTATTTTGTAAGCAATACGCCAGCTGTCGTTAACTATGAAGAACTATAAAAGTGTCAAAAATCCAGGGTCGTAATTAGAATATAATTATAACATTCGGATTTTTCATCAAAGAAAAATATTTTTTACACTATTTTAAATGAACCTATTATAATTAAACTGTAAATTTTGTATGTTTTAGAATATCGTCCAATGACGATGTTAGAAGCAATGGATTTCAAAAATTAATAGAAAACTGGACTCCTACGAAATATACAAAGATTTGTTCTTCTCATTTTAACAATGAGGATTTAAAGGACTGTATTGCAGCCAATAGAAACCACTTCGAACAAGCTTTTTATATTTTAAATTGTTTTATATTTATGTATTAAACTAACACTGTAAAAGTCATAAATATTTTTTGCAATAGAAAAAGGTTTTTCTTTGTTACAGTATTTAGGGCAAGACTAGGTATAGCTCAAGAAATATATGATACAAAAGAGTATTTCATTTTTATTATTGGAACCAATGTCACCCTTTCTCCTTTATTTATTAATAATGTAATTGCACTCGATGCAATTTCTTGATAAGATTAACGAGGTTGAGTACGTCACAAAAATATTCAAAATGGTGGTGGCGTCGAAGACCGGGTCTTCAATTTACCTTTGGCATGGCTAAGTTTTAGATGGCCCGTGGGACACAAATATGAAGAAAAAAAAGGTTTCTAAACTTCTGAGTTTATCAGAATGACAGTAAAGAAAAGATGGATTTTTCATAAAATATTAACATTATGAACAATGCTGACAAGCCTTATAAAGAAATTTTCGGTTAAAAACAGTAGTCATACACCTATTCGCTATGCAGAATTATTTGATTATAAACATTTGTATTTGAATAGAGCAAACAGCTAATAAGATTTGTTTGTATCTTTGAAATAAAAAAAAATTAGCACTCCTTGATATAGGTAAATTCTGAGTACGTCCCTGTTACACCATACACTTACTGACATCTAATGCAAGATAGCTCAACTGCATACAATATACGAAATTAGTAGTTGTGCTAATAGCCGGTAGATGGACATAAAGGAGGGAGTGAGACAAGTACTATTACTTGTCTCACATTCTCCATTAGCAGCGTTCCACTCAACCCCTGTAAATGACACGCATTGTTTCATAGAAAATATTCATTACAACAGCTCCTCTTTGTATTTGCTCCGTGGTATTAACGATACTATCGATAGTATTAATACTATCGAATGAATTACTATCGATAGTATCGCTGTTATTAATAGTATTGCTCGTGGAGAGCTATCGATACTATCGATAGTCTCGATAGTATTGATATGTGACGATACTATCGATAGTACTATCGATATTATGAATACTTTTTGAGGTTAACTATCGATAGTCAAACTATCGATTTTTATGCAACACTGTATTCGTCTCTTACGATCACCCAGAGCAGGAGTCGGCAACCTGCGGCTCGCGAGCCACATGCGGCTCTTTGGATGAAAAGTTGCGGCTCTTTAGTTCTATAGGCAAAAAATATTTTATAAAGAAAACCACCTTTAAAAATGGTTCCAAGTTGATTAACGAGCATTAGGCACAAATTATCATTGCCCAAAAAAATGTGCTTTTTAAAAAAACTTTAAACTTTTATAAATTCTAATTTTTGGCTCTTCCGACTCCAGAGGTACCGACCCCTGACCCAAAGGTAAGACAGGGGTTGATGAATTATGTTCTTACTCCATCATCACAAGGAAAACTTTTTATTATAGTTCGATAATAATTATAAATCACGTAAAATATTACTAAATATTTTTTTTATATTTATTTAAAAAAAAAAAATATCCTCATCAATTTTATCATGGTTAATAAATTTTATTGGTGAAAGTAGATAGGTACATAATATTATATTTTTTAGATACAATAATTACCTAAATAATCATAATTCTTTCTTAGGTACTATAATAGCGAAATTTCTTTTTTGTGTGTAAGTTAGTTGCTGGGGGGGCACACTTAAAACATTACTTATTTTTACTGACCGTCGCGCCGCCTACAGATTGTTTGTACAAACTTAACTGCTGCCATTTTGTCCTGCCTGTCAAACGTTTGACAACTGAGAATTGTTGTTTTTTGTTCCTAGCGTAGGTACTTATTGTCATCGATCTTTTTTCGGTTATTGATATTTTTCTGAAAATTATCTCAGGTTTCAATGTTAGGCTGATATTATTATTGTTTAATTATCAGCTGATATGTTTTTTTTTATATTTCAGGGTAGCTTTCATAGTAAAAGAAAATTCTATGTAATTACACATACACATATAGATAAGTATATATATTACTTCAACTTTAGTTCACCGTTTAAACTCTGGGTGGCAGCACTTTCCATACATGCATATTTTATCATCGAGTTGCCACTCTTTTTCAATTTAATAACTTTACTCTTTGGTTAGTTGTTAGCTGCAGAAAGATTGCTATGACAACTTTACCCAGACTGTGGCCGACAGTCTGTGGGTGAGCGCAGAGGGTTCTCAAACCAATAACAGCGCAATTTTGTATCATACATATTTATTTCAATTTATACTCCATAAAGTAGATTTTCTTTACCTCTGTCGACTGTCTTTGCCTTTATCGAGGTCTGAAACATTTTTTTACAAAATCGAGCTTTTCGATTTGCTTTTAAGATTTGGCACTTTACTAAAAATAAAAATGTTAATTATAACAAAATGATCTTCAATAATTTTTATACCAATGTGCTTCGAGACTTTTATTCTAATGATAATGAAATCGACTTCTGATATTCATATGTAATGGTAACTAATTTCCTATATGGACTGTAATTGATGTTCACGATAAGTGGGACAAATGACCTAACACGCAGCCTGAGGCGAATTTCACACAATTACGAGGTTACTTTATTTTGAACTTATACTCGTAGATACCTATACGAATTTTCTTACGATGGTTTTTTTACTTCACAGTATTCTATAGCAAGTAGATCTTATCAATTTATGATTTATTAGAAAACGAAAACATCATAGGTGTGCACCAGAGAATGACTTGAAATCCGATGGTTATACCCGCGAAGGATCGAATCCTGTCTTTTTTTTTGCTGTGGGCTATGGACGTGGTCGCGCTCCGCCAAATCAGTTCGGGGCGACGGAAGAGGCGACGCACAACCCCATAGACCCACCTTGCAAACACCTCCCTTCGCCGTGCGAGCGGGCTACTGGTACCCGATTTTTGCCTTCGGTGGCAATCCTGTTTTTTTAAATAATTAATTAATTACCATTTCTTAATTCGAATCCTGTCCTCAGCAATCTCTTTTAAATGTGGGCGGACCCAGCATTGAAAGTCGACGGCTATACGTGGGGATGATCCGCTCAATGTCATTGTACAGCGCACCCATGTTGTCGAGGGCTTTGACCGTCCGTCTTAGAGCGATTCTGCGGGGACCGCAGCAAGCTATGGCGATCAGGGCTATGGCAGATACCTACCGTACGTTGGCGACCGAAGCAGTATGTGTATTGGCCCGTGGAACGCCCCCGGGGGAGTTGGAGGCGGAAATGCTCGCCGAAATATATCGGCGGGTGTCTTCAACTCGCGACGAAGATGGCGAAGTCTCACCTAGCGATCTCATCACCTGGCGTGAGGACGTCCACCGGGAAGTCCTTTCCCGTTTGGGCGACGCGGCTGGAGCGGCCTCTTTTCGCCGTTCGAGTCATTGAGGCCATCTGGTCCGTACTGGTGGAGAGGCCGCACGGAGTCCTCTCTTTCCGGCTGGTGCAGGTCTTGACGGGGCATGGTTGCTTCGGCAAGTACCTGTACACAGTCGTAAGGAGGGAGACGACTCCGTCCTGCCAACAGTGTGGCAGCGACCAGGACACGGCGCAACATACGCTCGAGATCTGCGTGACCTGGGCTCAGCAGCACCGTGGCCTTGTCATTGCTATCGGTGCCGACCTCTCGCTGCCGGCCGTCGTATGTAGGTACCTACGTCATCTCATAGAAGGAGGAGGCGGACCGAATCCGAGTATCTCCTTTTCGAGTATTCGATCCGCTGACGGCGACTGGCGCGACGTAGGCGCAAGTACATCCGCCTCATGCTGCCCTAGACGAGGCAGCAGGTGACAAGACTGGGACAGTCTGGACGCCCTGAAACAAAGCCACCGCGTGAGGACGACGCCCGGATGGTGAGACTTCTTGGTCGAGGTATCTGGGCGTCGACTCGTTTTGCATTTTCACCTAAAGTCAAAAATGACCGAGTTATTTGCCAAAATCTCTTTTTTGTATAAACCAAAATGGCGGCTAACGCACACCCCTAGGCGGTCGAAAATCGAGATTTAAACTACCAGAGAGACCCCCTAACGATTGCAAGAAAAAAATTGCTGTGCGGAATTAATGTAATTTAAAATTATAATTTGACTGGGCTATTCTTCATAATAAGTTACTTATTAATAGTCAATGTCGGTCAGTAGGTAAGTCAAATCGTTACCATAAATTGGGCGCTGAAAACCAAATTACTATAGTAAATTAGGTAGAACATACATGTAAATCACTTTCAATCATACAATACTGGCAAAATTATTCAATAAAACACTAAAACACAAAAGAATGAATGAATGAATATAATCAAAAATAAAGAAAATCAAGAATATGAAATTTCCATATTGCCACCAAAAAAATACACGAGTCATAGTTACAATGAGTCTTCTTCTTATATATTGGCAATCAGCTACATATACGAGCTATTGGTGCCAGTGTCAAGTTATAAATATTTTCACGTTTTTAGTCTTTCAAGTCGAGTCAAGTCTTTCAAAAGGGGTCTACGCGTGAATGTGAGCAAAACCAAAATAATGGTCTTTGAAAGAGACGAAGCCAGAACAGATGTAAGAGTAACAATAGGTAATGATATACTAGAGCAAGTGGATGAATTTGTATATCTTGGATGTGGATTTAGCCGAGATGGAAGGTACACCACTGATATAGAGCGAAGAGTGAATGCGGGAAATAGAGTGAACGGAGCGTTGGGGCAACTTCTCGGCAGCCACCACCTCAGCCAGAAGGCACGTGTAGCAATACATAACGCAGTGCTTGTCCCAACATTACTGTATGGAAGCGAGAGTTGGGTATGCAGAAAAGAGTATGAAAGTAAAATTAATGCGGTCGAAATGCTATCTCTCTTTTTTTTTTTTATTTTTTTTTTTGCGGTGGGCTATGGACGTCGCACCCCGCCAAATCGGTCCGGGGTGACGGAAGAGGCGGCGCGCAACCCCATTGACCCACCCTGCAAGCACCTCTTCTTCGCCGTACGAGCGGGCCACCGGTACCCGATCTTTGTCTTCGGTGGCCCGCTCGGCGGTATGCCCTCTTGGGCTCCTCTCCTGTCGACGCCCCGACAGCTTTCGCCGTCGAGGCGTCGTCCTCACGCGGTGGCCTCACGTCGGGTGACCGGACAATTCACCGGTCCGATCACCCGAAGCCTCGGTTAGGGCGGCATCAGGCGCAGGTATTCGCGCCTGCGCCGCCCCGGCCGCGGGCGGCGGCCCGGGTCACGGGAATCCTCCCGGGCCCGTTCCGCCGCCTCCTTCTGCGAGATGACAGCCTCGCAGAAGGCGGCGACCGCGTCCCAATTCCTGACGCTGTCGACCATCGCTCGCGCAACAGCCGGCAGCGTCAGGTCGGCACCGATGACAGCGACGAGGTCACGGCGCTGCCCGTCCCAGCCCGAACATACCTCGAGCGTATGTTGCGCCGTGTCCTCGTCGCTACTGCAATGGTGGCAGGACGGAGTCCACTCCCTCCGCACGACCGTGTGCAGGTACTTGCCGAAGCAACCATGCCCCGACAAGACCTGCACCAACCGGAAAGAGAGGACTCCGTGCCGCCGCTCCATCCACTCCATCAGTACGGGCCGGAGGGCCTCAACGGTAATAACACCGTATCTAGGCCTCTCCAGCCGCGTAGCCCAACGGGCGATGACTTCTCGGCGGGCGTCCTCGCGCCAGGTGGCTATCTCGTTGAACGATGGGGAGCCACCCTCTTCGCGCATTGAGGTAACCCGCCGGTAGAGGTCGGAGAGCATCTCCGCCTCTAGGTCCCACGGGGGTGTCCCGGCCAACAGGCACGCCGCCTCTGTCGACACCGTGCGGTACCCGCGAATGGCTCTGACCGCCATGACTCTCTGTGGCCTCCACAGAACCGCCCTGAGTTGGGCGTTCAGAGCCCTCGCCCACACGGGTGCACCGTACATGGCCATTGAACGGATCACCCCCGCATACAGCCGTCGGCCCTGAAAACTGGGTCCGCCCACGTTCGGCATGAGCCGAGAAAGGGCGGACGCCACGCCGACCAGCCTGGGAGCAATTTGACGAAAATGCTCCCGGAACCACCATCGCCCGTCGAGCACCAGACCCAAGTACCTCATATGGGCCTGGATACTGATGTGGATGGAGTTGACGACTAACGAGGCGCCGATGGGCAGCCTCACACGGGGCCCATGGAATAAAAGGGCCTCCGTCTTGTTTAGAGCCACCCTGAGCCCCAGCGCCTCGATTCGCCTGACCATCTCCTCGGTGCCGAGAGTGGCCAGGCTCGCCGCCTCTTCGAGTGTCCTGCCCCGGGGCTGTGACGAGCGTGTCGTCAGCATAGCCAATAACGCTCAGCCCGGGGGGGAGACTCCCTCTCAACGCCCAGTCGTAACCGATGTCCCACAGAGTCGGCCCCAGAACCGACCCCTGCGGAACACCGCACGACATGGGCATCCGCACAATGTCCCCTGCGGGGCTCGCGTAGAGAACACTGCGCCCCTCCAAATAGTGAAATGCGATCTCTGCGGAAAATCTGTGGAGTTAGGCTGACCGACCGTATTCGTAACGACGACGTAAGAGAGCGAGTAGGTATGAAAGAGAGTATTGGTGTAAAGATGCGAAAGGGCATGCTCCGATGGTTCGGACATGTGGAAAGAATGCCGAACGAACGCCTGGTTAAGAAGATATACAATGCGAAAGTGGAAGGATGTAGGTACCGAGGGAGACCGAGACTAACCTACCTAGACCAGATCGGTCATGTACTGAAGGAAGGTGGAGTCAAGAGTCTCCGAAACCGGCGAGCGTGTATGAAGAGAATTATGAATGTTGAGGAAGCGAGTGAAGTATGCAGAGATAGAGTTCTCTGGCACTCTGTTCTCTCTGCCTACCCTGCAAGGGATATGGCGTGATGATATGTATATATGTATGTATGTAGTCTTTCAAGTTAGTCATTGTCCGTCAGTAAGTCAAATTGTCGCCATCAACAGTGCTATGGCCACACTGTTGATGGTATCTTGTGAGAATTTTGATGAAAAACGAAAACGTTGTAAAGCACTTTTATATGATATTCACTACATCTCAGCAGTTCCGTCACATCACATTACATAAAATGCCATCAAAATTATCTAATATAACACGTTAAAACACTAAGATATCGAATATAATACAAGAGCACCACATAACATTTTAGATTCCCGCCCAAAACTCTCTTCTCTTTGTATATTGGCAATCAGCTACTTATACGAGCTATTGGTGCCAGTGTCAAGTTATAATCATTTTTATGTTTATAGTCTTGTCAGGTTAGTCATTGTCTAAGTCAAATTGTCGCCATTAACAGTGCAATGGCCACACTGTTAATGGTATCTTGTGGGAATTTTGATGGAAAACGAAAACGTTGTAAAGCACTTTTATATGATATTCACTACATCCCAGTTGTTCCGCTGCATCATATTACATAAAATGCCATCAAAATTATCTAATATAACACGTTAAAACACTAAAATATCGAATGTAATACAAGAGCACCACATGACGTTTTCAAATTCCCGTCAAAAGTCACAAATTCCCGTCAAAAGTCCATACAATGAGTTA
The DNA here is from genome assembly GCA_905163515.2 of Lymantria monacha. Lineage (NCBI taxonomy): Eukaryota > Metazoa > Arthropoda > Insecta > Lepidoptera > Erebidae > Lymantria > Lymantria monacha. The sequence continues at coordinate 8,475,432 of LR991081.1, read as the reverse complement.
ATGGTAAAAAGCGGGCAGCAGTCAGAAGTCAAAGAGTAAAATAATAATGTTATTGTTATTATGACATAAAAACCATAGAGAACTTACTACGGCTGAGCAGTGCCGGATTAGCCACGTAGCAAGAGTAGCAAATGCTACGGGCCCCGCGAATTAGGGGGCCCCGAACTACAACCGCGGCTGTCTAACCGTAAAAAAAAATATAAAGTAGGAGTGTAAAAATATTTTTTATCTCACTTTGATGAATATAGAGCGTGATTTGCTTAAGATCTAAATTTGCCCATATTAAATTCAGAAAAGTTCATTTGTACCAGTTTGTTTTATTTAGGTACTAACCTTTAATTACCTTACCTAAAGCAAATCAAGGGCCCTTTGAGAGAATTTGCCAGCGCGGGGCTGGGTTAATTCGGCACTGCGGCTGAGTATAAATTGACAGAAGTAGTTTGTTCGTATCGTCTTTGTATATGATTAATGCAATACTTTGTTAGTGTGTTATATGTATATGCCTACATTGTCCTGAGTCTTGAACTGGGGGGGCCAGTTAAAACATTACTTATTTTTACTGATCGTCGCGCCGCCTACAGATTGTTTGTACAAACATAGCTGCCATTTTGTTGTAATTGTCAAAAGTTTGACAACTGAGAATTGTTATTTTTTGTTCCTAGCGTATGTACTTATTGTCTGTACTTACTGTTTGTTCTTTCTGGAAATTATCTCAATTTTCATTATTAAGTTTATACTATTGCCGTTTCGTTAACAGCTGATATGTTATTTTTATATTTCAGGGTAGGTTTCATAGTAAAGAAAAATCCTATATAATTACATACACACAATATGTAGATACGTAGGTATATATGTATATTACTTCAACTTTAGTTCACCGCCTTAGCTCTAGGTAGCAGCACTTTCCATACATGCATATTTTACCATCGAGTTGCCACTCTTTTTCAGTTAATATAATTTTACTCTTTGGTCTTGAATATAAATTAAAATGTTTCTTTTTACGCAAATATTTGTTTAAAAGTGATATCTAATTTAAAAAATATATTGTATACAAATTTGGTACAATACAATATTAACAGTACTTGTAATAGTAAACAAATATGCTTATAGTCTGTCTAATCTAAGAAGTGCACTATGACAGCTGTCTGAGTAAGTTGTCTAGGTATGTGAACCAAATAATCGCTATCGAAAATATCCGATTTTACTGAGAAATCGATATTGATTCTTTATAATTAATAATCAATTTATTTTTATTTTTCAAAAAGGTGATGAATAAATTAAGTGCTAAAATAGTACTAAACAAATTTAATTATTTCAGCATAGAATCTATTCATCATATTTAGTAGGATTAGGTTAATTAAAAACAAAAACTGGATTTGAAAATGGCTATTTATTAAGAATGACTACTATTACTTGAATTATCAGCGTCGCGAACATTAATAATTATTTCCTCATCAATCAAAGTGTCGAAATGTACATCTCTGTCAAAATCTCTATTCGATTAATTGTATTATTCTAATATTTTTACCGATTATTTGGATAATCGTGAATTGGAAGTTGTCAAGCACTACTGTATAGAACGTGATGACGTGACATTGTTAGGTCGTCACTAACAATTACTATTTACCATGTTATTTCTATTATAAATTAGTTTTACGAGTTTCAACATTAGATTATTGTACAAGAAAGTCATCCGCAATGTTAATTATGTAAATAACTTAATAGTTGTTTAAAATTTCAGATTTAGTGTTTACAATCATGTGTATACGTTTGTTGACCGAGGTTCTTCTTCTTCTTCTTATATATTGGCAATCAGCTACATATACGAGCTATTGGTGCCAGTGTCAAGTTATAAATATTTTCACGTTTTTAGTCTTTCAAGTTTGTCGTTGTCTAAGTCAAATTGTCGCCATTAACAGTGCAATGGCCACACTGTTAATGGTATCTTGTGGGAATTTTGATGGAAAACGTTGTAAAGCATTTTTATATGATAATCACTATATCCCAGTACTGCCCCATCACATTACATAAAATGCCATCAAAATTATCTAATATAACACGTTAAAACACTAAGATATCGAATATAATACAAGAGCACCACATGACGTTTTCAAATTCTTGACCGAGGTTATTGTGTATTAACAAATGCAAAACGTCAAAATGCACTTTTTAGATTAGATGAACTATAGTCACCTCAAACTTGGCCACAGGCATCCTATCTTTAAAGAAATAATTAGCTGAAAATATTACGCCATGGCACGCTGACAGAACGGGTTGAATTAGAATTTTATTTCTAATTTTAAGTATAGTCTGTTTTTTAATCTCAGAGACTAAATTGACATTTCATGTGTTACTAGTTTTTTGCAATTCTTAAATAGTTACGTGCCACTTTCGGCCTATATGCCACGCGTCTATCGATAATTTGCGTTAATATTAACATATACCGTTTTTTTATAAGTTACCTTGAAAAATGTTATGTTATGATATTTAGGTTTTATACATTCTTGAAAAGTATTGAAACCGCGGTTCTCTGTCACTTCGATTACTACATGTTGGTTTTTTAAATATCTAGCTGTTTATTATCAAATAACATTTTGGACATAAATATAGAGAGTTTATGAATAGTGTTATATAATCTATGGTAGAACCTGTTAGAACGTGTATTCCGGCATAATGTATAAGTAATAAAGTGATTGTAAGAAAATGGACCCAGTATTATTTAATTCACACACGTCGTCCTTTGCAATATAAAAGCCCAATAGCACGCTTCCACTGCGCCAAGGTGAACTGCGACATACTATGATGGGGTTATAAACTAAGATATAAGAATAAGCAGACAAAAATAATGTTCAAGATAACGTCACTAAGCGTAAGTACAAAATGGAGAATTTTAAAATAGAGAAATATTTGCCTATACTGCGGAAAAGCGATTCCTTTTCGAATTGGATGTTTCGTATTAAAATATTATTGCAAGACAAGGAAGTTCTGCACACAATAGAGGAAAGTAACATAAATTCGACAGACAAAGAATTTATAAAGAGCGATAATAGAGCGAAATGTATAATAATAATAGTTATAATAGTTTATTTATTTGCCAAGATGTTATTTACAATGTTTGTTTACAGATTATTTGCAATCTTAAACTTTACATATTAATACAATTTAAGTAAAACTAAGCTGCGATTCTCAAACTAGGCCGTGGCCTGTATCTTGAGAATCAGAGTGGCGTTTCATTTCAGAAATAATAATCAACATACAAAAAAAGCGGCTTATCTGAACTTGGTGTAAGTTTTGGGTAAGTGTGTGTGTGTGCGTGTGCGTTAGCGTGCGCGTGTACGTGCGCGCGCGTTTGTCTGTGTGTGTATTTTAGTTGGTCATAATTAATTCTGTTTCGTCATATGTGAGAGACAACAACCATTCTTTGATTAATTTCCGGCAGCAGTAATTGGACTGATTATGTATGTTACAGTATCTATTGACTTTGTTATAAATGTAAGGGTGTAAGTAAGCAGGGCAGCGACCAGCGAGAAGAGAATTTGCTCGGTGGCAAGGGATTCTAAAGGTACGTTTTAGTGCCATAGCCTGGTAATAGGGTGCAGTTTTATCTTAATTATAATTGTTCAATGTCGCAGTGATAAATACATTGAAATAGTTAAAAATTGTAACACAGCAAATGAGATGATTAGTGCCTTAGAACAATTATTTCAAAGAAAGAGTATATTTAACAAATTGCATCTCAAAAGAAAGTTAATAACCATAAAATGTATATCAGGAACTAAACTTCAGGATTTTTATATGCGTTTTGATCAGGGCCGGCTTTACCTACAGTGCAGGGGGTGCGGTGCACCCGGACGCCGGGTGTTAGGGGGCGCTGAGAGCCGCTTGTAACCATCAAACTATTCCATTTTGTTCACCCACTTTGGTACAAGAGGGCGCCAGGTTATTGATTGCACCCGGGCGCTACATGTGCTTGAGCCGCGCCTGGTTTTGATAGCTTGATAAGTGAATTGGCAGCAATTGGTAGTAAAATAGATGAGGTAGATAAAATATGTTACCTACTGGCTGCGATGCCACCCGAATATGACACAGTTATTACGTCAATTGAAACAATGTCTACCAGTAATAATATTAATATTGAATTCATCAAAGCGAGATTGTTAGATGCGGAAATTAAGTTAACAAATAAGGAGACGACACCAGAGCAAACCTTTGCTTGCTTTACCTGCGAAAAAAGTGGTCATAAATCTTACCAATGTAAGAGAAATATGCAAGAAAAGAAAGAAAGAGATCAAACACAAGGATGTGGATTGTATGGACAAGGAAGAAGACAAACAATGTCATCAGGATATGGACTAGGAATAAGAGGACGTGGAAGGTCATGGCAAAGAGGTACAATTATGCGAGGATGAGGAAGAAATGCACCAAGCAATGCGACCAGTGCTGTGCAAGAAGAAGAAATAAAAGACAGATGGATATTTACAGCTTTTGAAGCTATTGAGAGAAGAATAATATATGAAGATGACGGTAAAGATAACCTAAAAAATGAAAAACCAAGAAAATTAGTAGAAATTAGTACAGAAGAAAATATTGAAGAAAATGAGACAGTAGATGAAAATGAAAGAACTAGATCTGGAAGGATAATATAGTAGTATATAATAAATAAACCACGAAATTTAGAGGACTATAAGTTGTATATTACATATTGTTTGATATCTAATTCACTAGAAGAAATACCACAGACTTTTAATGAAGCAATTAAAGATAAGGAATGGGGAAAAGCAATAAATAAAGAAATAGAATCATTGGAAAAATTAGAAACCTGGACAGTTATGGAATATAGAGAGGGAATAAAGACCATAGATACAAGATGGATTTTTACAATTAAAGAAAATAGTATTAAGAAGGCAAGATTAGTAGTGAAAGGATTCCAAATTCCAGATAAATATTATGGGACAAATTATGCACCAGTCGCTAGGATGTCAACAGTGAGATCATTCTTAGCACATTCCATAGTAGAAAATTTAACCGTTCGCCAACTTGATGTGCCAACAGCATTTCTGAATGGTATGTTAGAGTCTGAAATTTATATAAAAATACCACAAGGAATTGACATTAGTGGTAATAAAATATTAAAATTGAGAAGAAGTCTTTATGGATTAAAAGAAAGTCCTAAATGTTGGAATATTCAATTTAATAATGTTATGCTTAAATTAGGATTAAAAAGGTCAGGTCATGACTTTTGCCTTTATTTTAATGACAATGTGAAACTATTAGTTTATGTTGATGACATATTGTTAATGGGAATAGAAGAGGATGTGAAACTTTTAAAGAAACATTTACATTAAGAATTTAATACAAAAGATTTGGGAGAGATACATACATTTTTAGGAATGGAAATAGCAAAGATAGAGAATTGGAAATTGTTATAGATATATAAATAAAGCTTAAAATTAATGGATATAAGATATATTGAGTAGTATAGACAATTTTAAAGTAAAGTTAAAATTGAGCAGGGGTGTTGGACATAAATATAGAGAGTCTATGAATAGTGTTATATAATCTATGGTAGAACCTGTTAGAACGTGTATTCCGGCATAATGTATAAGTAATAAAGTGATTGTAAGAAAATGGACCCAGTATTATTTAATTCACACACGTCGTCCTTCGCAATATAAAAGCCCAACATAACAAAAGTTCATGTTAAAAAAATATCACCTATTAGGCAATCATGTTTTGCTGCTGGTCCAACGTTTAATTACAAGTACTAACTACCTATTATATTCGTTTTTTTATAGGCACAAGTTATGAAAAAAATGGCAGCTAATGTAGTTCCTATGAAATTTAGGGATGATATATTAAAAATATATAATTGCCGCATTATTCAGTAAAACACACAATAACTGTCGTAGTATGTGGTAATATAACATATATAATTTGTTTTAAAATTGTAAATCTTGTCAAATCCCAATAATTATCGTAATATTTAAAAGCTCCTCTCCTTTCTAAGAGAAATGGGTTAACAATGTTAAGATTGCCGTTTTAGCGTGTACAGAAAGAACACTGATGGCGTCTATTAATTCTTTTTTGTTTGATTTAAAGACATTGAAACACTTGAGTATGTAAGGTCGTACATCGCGTTATAGTTGCATATAGCGCCTCGTGTGGCCATGTGATTTTTAATGATACGTTTTGGAATAGAAAACTTTAAAGTTAATCGTCTAATAAATACAAATTCTTACGTTTCGATATACCGGTATCGTAGGTACATCACTTCACAAAAAAAAAACTGGCAGCATTATTTGTAAATTTGACATTTGCATGTGTCAATTTGGTCTCTGAGATAAAAAAAAAGGCTATAGATATTTCTGATATTTTATAATCTGTAGTTATTGTGTTCAAATAGCTGCGGCTAAATAATGTATGACAATTAAATCTCAAGTTATTAGTAATAGAACCAGTTAGAACTCAATATGAATAGTCAATTAATTAAGGAAATTATAACAGTAAATGATTTGCCGTGTCCAGAATTCACGTTTGAAAATCCTTTGTTAGATAAAAATGTCGCAAGAGCCCTTTCGAAAAGTTTTGTGAAAATTCTCAATTTATCCCAACAGAATTTGCGACTCCCAGTTTTAGAAAATATAAGGAAACTATGTCAAACACAACCACAAAATCATATCAATGTCGACGAATATACTCCTACGTTATTATCTGAGTTTCATATACAGAAAATCGAAGATTCAAAACATTTTATTATTGACTCAACAGAAAAAGAACTTGACGCGTTCCTGATTCGAAATTTAAAAGATAAGCACATTATCAGCAGATACGAGCCGTCCTTAAATCCAGAAATTGTGCAGGCTTTCAGAAATTTAAATCAAAGTGTTAACGATCAGAATGCTGTGTTGGAGGACATTATTCACTGGAATAATGAAGATCGCAAAAATGCTTATATACTTAAAGACATGTGGGCAGGTGACAGTACAGCAATTGAGGATATTGCAATAAAATTAAAGTCAGAATTAGAACAATTACTTCTTCAAATATGTTATAATATATTAAAGGGTAATGTAACTGATATTAAAGACCTATTTGTATCAAATGCTTCACTTAAAAATATAGTAAAAAAAAGTTCAAATTCTGCTAATTGTTTCCAAATATGTTGTAATATACTTAATTTTATCTTTATAATGACATACTTCAATAAACAAATCCAACATTTCATTCAATTATTTATTGAAAATGTTAAAAATGACTGTACTAAAATTATATTTACAATTTTATATCCACCGCATCTTATACATATTGTAGTTCTTTTAAATATTCAGTTAGAATTACTTGATGAATTAGCTAACAAGGAGAATTATATTACAGAAACTGTTAATTATTTAAAAAAATTGCATTTAGAATCTAAAAATGATTTTATAATGTTATTAAGTCATTTTCCTCAATGGTATGATATTTATTTTAATATTATTTAGTTGCGAATTATATGTTTGTAGATGTTAGATGGACTTATAAAGACCACCATACTTAACGTGACCATTTATTATTTGACTCAAAACGGGACATTTTAGTCGGGTAGTCAATTTAAAAACAGTTTTTAAATGTATTCAGAAAAAGTTAGTAAACTTAAAAGTTACGAATTAAAAAATATACGCAAAATGTTTAGTTACCATATTTATCAGAGGAAAAATTTGCTTTAATATAACTGGTGAGGATTTTGAGTAAGAATAAAACTCTTGGCATGTTTTTAAATTACTCAAATCCAACCTTTGCACGGTTGCCGAAAAACTCGACGATCCCAGAGTTTGTTACGGGGACACCGGGACTCGTTATTATAAAAGGACAGTCCCGTTCAAAACGGGACGCCTAGTCACATTAAACCATACTGGATTAAATCCCAATACTAAAACAATTTTGTATGTATTACATAAAGAATTATGTTATTCTGAGTAAGAATTATTCGGCTCAAAAGCTTAATTCATATTTAATATGATTATGGAATAAAGAAATCATATATAGTGTTGTATTAATGTTGAAAGCTCTATTTTATTATTATATAAACATTATTTACCAAATGTTCATCAATGGAGGGCTACAGACTGATCGATCCCAACCGAATAGTGCCTTGAATAAATCTATACCCTTATGTATATCTATAAACTTTTTAATTTTTTATTTATCATATTTTTTTAAAAAAATAATAGTCCACACTAAAAAATAATCCTTGTATTGCAGAGGACTGTACAAACATAAAATTTAAAGACCGACATCAGATTATCATTACATCCAGACTCGCAGTAATTACTAAGACTCCATGATTTTTGCGTTGGTGTGTCAGCATCTTTAGCACTGTCACTTGTGCAGTAAAATTATAAATATTGTCCTGGAATATATTTTTCTCAAACATGCTTCGAAATTTGAGCATTGTTTTGACAACCTTCTTTGAGATAAATCGATATTGCTGTACTGACCAAATACATGTGAGCAGTGGCCGGCAAAAAATGTATGAAAATCCAAATTGTTGTGTTTTAGCGGCCAAATAAATATATATGTAAATTCATGCGAAAGGGAATGCTCCGATGGTTCGGACATATGGAAAGAATGCCGAACGAACGTCTGGTTAAGAAGATATACAATGCGAAAGTGGAAGGATGTAGGTACCGAGGGAGACCGAGACTAACCTACCTAGACCAGATCGGTCATGTACTGAAGGAAGGTGGAGTCAAGAGTCTCCGAAACCGGCGAGCGTGTATGAAGAGAATTATGAATGTTGAGGAAGCGAGTGAAGTATGCAGAGATAGAGTTCTCTGGCACACTGTTCTCTCTGCCTACCCTGCAAGGGACATGGCATGATGATATGTATGTATGTAAATTCATATCTATTGTGAATTTTAAAAATGGAACAATTTGTTACTTTAAATTTTAAAGTTTAAAATATTGCAACTAAATAGGCAACTTATCAGAGTTTTATTTAGATTTGGAACTGGCTTGAAAAAGAAACCTGTTTGATAATGAAAATAAAAAACAAATGAAGCCTTTAGCATGTGAAAAATATTGTTTGTTGTTTGTCATGTATACAGTTCTATGTATAGTTATATATATATATATTATATATGCTACTACTTAGTTTTAATTTCCGCGCATTATTTGAGAAAAGCACTACAAGCCTTGGCCATAACTAGGAATTGATGGACTTACGTATGTGTGCCTCGGCCACGCCTCGGCCCACACTTATACGTTCGTCCATCAATCCCTGTTTCGCTGGCCGCTGCAGTAATGTACTATACATGTTTTAATAGAAGTGCTTAGGCATTCTTATTTTTATAGAAAACCAAATGTAGTAATTAAAGGGTATGGATATTTAGTTGCATCATACATGTCATTCATACTCTTAAGTTATTCTATTTTTAAATGTGGAAGTCTTAGAGATTTGTTTTTTTTTGTATTGTTAGTTTTTAATTATTTTATTGATGTCAAACATCTAATGTGGAGTGTTTCTTGCCACAACACATGCGTGTTGGCATGCTATGTGACAGTATATGTTATTACATAGGTAAGAAGAGAATTATTTCTACATAATATTTGTATTAAATTAATATAAATGTTTATTAAATAAACAATCGTTTTCTTCCATCGATATATATGTAGTACGTACTAGATTTCGCGTTCCGAACACTTGCTTTGTTCGACTAAGCTGTACTGCAATCCGTACACCTTACTTTAGTGTGACTGCGACCATCATGGACTGTGGGCGTATACAGAGCAGCGTTGTTAATACGATAATTCGAATAATACCAATCAAAACTTGCACATGTGGATATGAATAAAAATTCTTTATTTAACTAAGTAACATGTTTTGTTGTTAAAATGTACAAATAGGTAATAATATCGAATTAGCACAATAAAAAAAAAATTCTACATTTAAATATCACACCATCTTTGATAATAGACTAAAGCCCGCAGATGTTCAATTACACTGGTTGGAGGTAAAAATGTGTGACTATACACAGACTTGACGTAGTGTCTAGAAAGTATTTTGATTATTTATATTCTTTTTTCCTTTAGTTTATGTTATCAGTTAATACTTATTTGTCAAAGATCAAACAGGTTGATATAGGGTTCTGTTTCGAGTTTTCCTTCTCTTGATAGATGTTATATGCATATTATATCGTTTAGTCGCCTTTTACGATATCCACGACCAAGACAGGTAGTGATGAATTGTGTTCTTATTCCGTCATCACACGGATATTCAAAACTATTGTCGTATGTTAAAGCAAAGTTTATATAAACATATAATGGTTCATTTTCTTTTATAATTTACTATTATTTTTATTTATTTAACTATTTAAAAATACACTTTCAAATAGAGTATGCTGTATGAGTTCTAATGAATCTTTGTAGGTACAAAAACTGTTTCACTTCTGCGGTGTAAAGTCTATAGTACCACGCTTTGTTACATAACGTTGAACGAAACGCGTAAGTGCGCATGAAATGCCTACATCTTACGACGTTTTGGTTGCCGAGAAAATTACAACTATAAAGCGATCTAGCGCTGTGTGCTTCAATGTTCGCGTAAGATTACCTATTTATTCTTTTAGCGCTGCAGCGGACTTTAGTTTAACTGTTACCAAAATGGAACAAAATATTTATTCGGGATAGCTTCTCTATACATATAACTCTCTCTATGTTTTCTTCAAGATAATCTGAATATTATAATTTTAATTGCGCTAAATTTATATCTTTCATAAGCCATTCTTTTAATTCATTATTTATATAATTTTAATGTTTCACATCTTGCAAATGCCCTATAATGAAACTGGTGTCAAAAAAAGTATTTTATTTAAATTATTTAATGTTTGTTTTCAATTTTGGTAAAATTGCTAATCATCATCATCTTTTAATTAATAATCATCATGAATTATGTAATAATAAAAATTACACATTGACGTTTTTCATTTTGAATATTTTTTTACCGACAACATCCTACTCTAAGGAAATAATCTTGACATTGCGAGGGTACAAAAAAGAGCTGCCAACATTTTTTCAGCGAAATACAGTATCTTTCAAAATAAGCTATAAAAACTATAGTACACTTCTAAAAAAATATAGTATTTTATGGCAATTTTAAAAATAGACAAATATTATATTTTTTACTTATTGGAGTTTACTCCTTAAGAATCGATTTTCATATAAGGCGCCCGGTATGAGAAAAATTTGAGAAGTAAAATCTAGTGATCGAATGACCTCGTTACGTTTTTGGTGCGCAACCTATTCTGCGCACCTTTCAGTTTCTGACGTGAGATATGAACAGTTTTAATAAATGTAAATAAAAAAAAAATATATATATATTATTTTTAGTCAAATGAGCTTTTTTTGCGCCTGTTTTGATAATCGTACTTAAGGAGTAAACGCCAGTCGTGCGTCGGAGCTGACACACACACTTTTTATAAAGCTATATTTATTTTCATTTCTTACATTTTTTTAACAATGTTTTGTCTGAAATAAATATGGCATATGCATGATATTCAATATTTAGATTAACTTAAATCAAAAGGTATTTTTTTATTACCGTACTTCTGTTTCTCTCTTTTCACCATTTCCAATTCATAATTGAAAAAAAATATTAGATTTTGTTTGGTGTTCAAAATATAGTATTTTTGCGTACTATATATTTTTACCCGACTGCAAAGGAGTGGTATTGTGTTTAACAGTCTATGTATGTATGTATGTTTGTATTTTCCTTTGAAGCACTATATATACCAAACGCCTAGGCCGATTTTTATGATCATCAATCGATGCACGTCAATCGATTCCTCTTAATCCGGCGAGTGTCACTAAAGATATGACGTTATTGAAAATTCAATATGGCTACTACTGGACGCCATATTGTGAAAATTAAAAAAAATAAAGTCAACAAACTATATCGAGTGGGGTATCGTTCAATAGGTATTTTAAAATCATTTTTAGTTTTCTCTCAACATTTTTCGATTTGACTGGCTGTTTAGGATCTATATCGATTTAAAGTTTCGGAACAACCTTTCTCACATATAGATTTTTTAGACAGTAGTTTACGCCGAAAAGACGAAAAATTCATATAACCGGATGTGGATGGATATACTGAAGTATCTAGTAGGTATATTGTCCAATATACCATAGGTAGTCCTACCTAAAGTATCTAATGTCTGACACGGTCGCCCATCTCCAATTTATAACGATATAGTACTTTACTTCAGTCGAAAAACTATATATAGTTAGGTACTTACCTACTTATTAATAAATAAGATAACTATAGCTACCTAGGTATTTATAGAGAGAGATCTGGCACTCTGTTCTCTCTGCCTACCCTGCAAGGGATATGGCGTGATGATATGTATGTGTATATAAAAGAAAGTTGTGTTAGTTACAACACTTATAACTCGAGAACGGCTGAACCAATTTTTTATGATTTTTATGTTTTTGAGTTTGTTGTTGTCGCGAATAGGATATAGGATGTTAAACTATGATATTAATAAACAAAAAAAAAACAATAAAAAAAAAACTACAGTTCTAAACATTCATTGGTTCAGGATGTAACAAAACGCAACTGACAGCTCACGTTATTACGTGGTCTAATGGTTTGTTTGGAAAATACCGCGAAAAGTTGAAATTAAATTTGACAGGTGAGAGTTCGTTTTGTGCGAGTGTTACGAATTTTTACGAATATTGTTATAAATCATATTGTGTCTATATTGTCATCAACAATGTCACGACCAATAAGATCAAATCTTTCCCGACAAAGCCGCAACGCAATTCGAAACATAACGAATGTAACCACGGCAGAAGAACAATTTATAGCACGGGAAGACTGCCGCGTTAATATGGTCCAACTCCGTGCTTCTTAATCATAAGAGCAAAGCGAGGCAACCCGTGCCGCTGACAATGCAAAATTGTCGAGCAAATCTCAGAGATCAACAATTAAATAATTTTCAATGCGCATGAAGAAAAATTTCGTATAACACAAGGTACTTTTTCGTCTTGTTGGCATTGAATTAATATATTATTCACATTTTTTTATCGTAATAATAAATAACTTAATAATTTTGAATTAATCGAAATCTGCTCATCCATTAACTGATAGGCGGAACGAAGTGTGCCGGGTCAGCTAGTATTTTATAAAACTGACAATTATAAAGTGGTAATGTAAAAGCTATTTATACAAATATGGTATTAATCATTATCATCTATACATAGTATAAAGGAAAGTTGTCGCTGTTGTCTGTACGCTTAGATGATTTAAACTATGGTTACGCAACGAATTTTAATGCAATTTTCGTCAATAGACAGTGTTTAAAGAAGGTATGATGTCGTAAAAAGTATTTTATTCACTTACATTTCAAGCGCTGGCTATACAATTTCGTAATATATTATTTTGATATACTTTGCAAGATAATATCAAAATAATATAGGTACTACGAATTTGTACATCTTAAAAAATTCTACAAAAACGTCCGCGCCGGTACATGTATAGGTATCTATCTCCTAAGGATAATCCACAGAAACCGTGTTTATTTTTAACCGACTTCAAAAAGGAGGAGGTTCTATGTTTCATTGTATGTATTTTTTTTTATGTATGTTCAGCGATATTTTTGTCTATCGAGGGCCGATTTTCAAAATTCTTTTTTCTTTTTAAAGGGTATACTCCAGAGGTGGTCCCATTGTCACCAAGTCATGATCTGATGATGGGAAGTCATGGAAATTGAGGGCAACCAAGCTTAAATTAACAAAAAACAATAAGCTTAATGATATACACACAGGGTGAAAAATTAACAAAAATGAAATTATTAAAGGAAATAAGAATTAAAAGATGTATTCAGAACACTATAACGCAACAAATTTAATACCATTTGACACAACCGTCGACGACGCCTGCCCGTATGGATCAAATCGCTTAACCGCTTGCGCGTTCAGATCACTTCAGTTACAAGCGCAGCATGGTTTGAATGCGATATAGTATACCTATTTGGCTTGGCACCGACTTCAAATCGTGTTAGTGGATTTCTAGCATACATTGTAATTATATTTTATAAAAATTAATACATAATTAGAATTAGACAAGAATTAAATAGTTCATCTTATTTTTCGGTTTTTAGTGTTTTAAATAAGTATGGTTTTTGGCTGATCCTATTTTGAAGTCGGTTTACATTTTTTTATAAAAAGATTAATTATTACATGTTAGGTACTAAAAAATAATGAATTATTTGGGAAGCTATTTTTAGCAATACAGTAATGATTCATATCCAATTAAATACATTAGATAAGTAGTGCATTTAATGTACATTAAATTTGCCCTTTACAGTAAATCATTAAAATGAATACCTATATGTTATAAGAGATTTAAAATACGGGGACAGCGCGACCGGATACCGAAGCGAAACAAGCGCGGGTCGCTAGTACCTAATATCATAAGAAACTATAAATATACTTAAACAAGAATACTATTAAATTGCTTTTAATTAAGTATTATGGTATAGTCCTTCCAAATTTCGTTCGAGTTCTAAATGAAATGACGAATGATAAAAATAAACATGTTTAGACATGAAAAAAGAAATATTTAAATATTACAATTAAACATTACATTTTTTTGTGTCTATACATATTTATCTATACATGTACACGACAAGCAAATGCGACAAGCAAAATTAAACTGTAAAATCAAAGCATCAATAATTATTATTACATTTTTATAAGTCGCTCGATACATGCTCAATGTCACCGTCGGGTAGGTAAGATGTTACGTGTGGTCGTGGTTACGCGAGTTTCAAACTAATTTCGATTGAATAAGGTCGCATATTCAATGTATTTGGCTGGAATGGCTTACCCTGTTACAGTGTTACAGAATGAAAGGGTAGTTAACCCATTCGGAAGGGGTTACACTGCACCCGTTCGAGGTGTAACATGTGTCAATGGGTTTATTTTTTAAGCGCTTAGAAAAACCCCTTCAAAAACCCTTTCAACGAGTATCCGAATGGTCCCTGATTATAGTACGGTTGGCAACCCTAGTACAAACATATATTTCAGAGACAAATTACACACAGACTCAACAACAATTTATGAATTGCACCAAGTAACTAAATAAGAATCGAACCCGCGACATAGGTACTGTAGGTCGGTATCTTTATCACTACTAAACCTTAGTAGTCTTATATTCTCCATGTAAGAATATAACAGTCGCTTACCTCTATCTTCGACGAACGAAAGAAATGAATATAATACTAGAGCGTGACATGACATTTCCATATTCGCGCCAAAACTCTCGAAATAATATAAATCAAGCCGTATGACTAGTGAGGTGAGCTGATTTGTCATTAGGTGAATATCCACAACATTGGAATATAAGTACATGAGTCGAGAAGTAGAATGTTAAAAATAAAACACTGGATACAAAATTTTGTTTATTAAATGCAATTAGGTATATACAATTAAAATTTTGCAGTCTTAAAACTAATTTCTATATTATAATAACCTACATAGGTAGTTATTCGTCATAATTTAAAACATATTTTCCTTAGATTATGGATAGGTATAGACTGTTTCAATAGACTAGACCAGTTGAGGGTTGCCAGCTTTCGTTTAAACTTTACAAAGCTCTTTTTTCCACAAAAATATTATATGTAGCTATGTAAGCTGTAGGTATAGCTGGATGCACGTGTATTTGAATATAAACTGCCATACTTTCCACACTACTTGGGTTCATGTTAGTTAACTTTAAAATCAGACCACATTTCGGTGCATAAGTTTGCTAAGTGATAACTCTCCTATTTATTATCTATGGAGTATTGTGAAAGAGAGGTTTAAGTAAAAACAAGATACTTTTGGCGGGAATCTAAAACGTCATGTTGTGCTCTTGTATTATATTCGATATCTTAGTGTTTTAACGTGTTATATTAGATAATTTTTATGGTGTTTTATGTAATATGATGTGACAGAACAGCTGGGATGTAGTGAATATCATATAAAAGTGCTTTACAACGTTTTCGTTTTCCATCAAAATTCCTACAACATACCATTAACAGTGTCACCATAGCAGTGTTGATGGCGACAATTCGACTGACTGACAGACAATGACTAACTTGAAGAGATTAAGAACGTGAAGATAATTATTACTCGACACTGGCAAAAATGGCTCGTATAAGTAGCTGATTGCCAATACATAAAAAGAAGAAGAAGAAGTAAAAACAAAAAACTGATAGCTGTCACACAAATTTTTATAGTTATATAGTTTTTTTTGTAAAGGGTAGGCAAAGGTGTATTAAGGCATCTCGTACATTAGGAGAATTGTCAACTGCCGTTTTAAAAAACGTGCTAATATTATCAATGGTCGAAATAATATCAACAATATTGGTCGCTGGGAGAGTTTTCATAAACTAATTAGAAGCTACATTGAATACAGAGATTCCATAGAGATGAAACTACTAGAAATATGTTAGTAATAAATCTTTCCGGCGTGTTCGTTCCATTGTCACTCAAAGCTACTTAAAAGCGCAATGAAAAAATAATTGTATCGTACTGCAGCATAAAAAAGTGTAAAAACACATCAGTAATTAGGGATAAATCTGTTGACATTTATTTTAAATATGTTTATTTATCTAATAAAATAGCCAGATACTCCTACTTGGGGGACGTCCATTAATCACGTGAGGTTTGAATGGGGGAAGGTTAGGTGTTTAACCAAAATCACGAAGGCCTAAACCTTCATAGTCTTAAACCTCACTACGTATCACCAAGGGGGAGGGGGGATTAAAAATGCTAAAAAAAAGATCACAAGATTAATGGACGTGCCCTTGCCGGTAGGAATCATGAAAATAGGCTAAGGGTACCAGGTGAGTGGGCAGTAACTATCTCTTGGGTAAAGTTACCTAAGTAGGTATTATACGTTTTGCGATCGTCAACCTAACAGTCAAGCGTGGTAATATTAGCACTATTCCCTCGATTGAAAACCATAAGCGGGACAAAACCGCGCTTCACTACTTTTATGGTGAAGCCCAGGTCTAAAAGTAGTCAACGAAAGGCTGAATGATAATAGCTATATAATTATATACTGCTTAAATCCACTATATTATATAGGTACATAACTACATGCATAATTAAGTATTTATTTTACATATGGTAGGTACATACGGTTTTTATTTGATATATTTTGCAATATGTCACTTACCATATCAACATGATCAGACTGTTTAAAGGTAAAAAGCTCAGCTTATTCAATTGTTAGCTATTAACAGCTAGAAGTGATATTTTCTGTACAATATGGAGTTTCTTAGTTTGAAAGATGATCGCCCGATTACAAACTATTTCAAGTTTAACCCAACCCTCTGATAAGTGAACGTACTATCTTTGCTTTCACAATATTCTAAAGAATACGGCAATATGTGCAAAAAATTCTAAGTATACAATTAATTCATTTAGTTTTCCATTTACAAGTCGTTGAATTTTTTAGTGATTGAAATATACTTGAGCATAAATTGCATCACATTACGAGTTGTTAATAAAATATTATTTTTAACGACAGTTTTATAATTTTAATTATATTCCATTAATATAAAAATGTTCTATAAATATTTGAATATCCATATTAATATTAAATTATTTTTAAATATTTTTATCATATCCTTTTATAGCTCTTATAACTAACGCACTTATAAAACTGACAACTTACATTTGTATTGGCAGTACGAGCTCCGTTTAAGTAGCTGGAGAGTTCTACACTTAAAATAAAAAAAAAAGTTTATATAAATTATCAATTTAGCATTTTTTTTTTATAACGGCTAACGATAATTGAATGCTAAAAATAAATTATGTTATATTAGAGCATTATACACGAGTCTGATGAGTTTTTACAATAAGATATGCTGCGTTACATCATTTGTGTAATGTAAATTTGTTTTCATGTTCAATTAAACATATCAATTATAGTTCTGATGTGTGGTAACACGCAATAGGGAAAGATCGTGAGGCGTGTTTGAGCACTGCGCTATCTATGTTAATTCAATATGTATGTTTGTCTATGAATAGGTTAGGTTATATCTTACTATTACTTTGCACAAATGTCGCCAGCAAGTCTCAACATATACCTATATAACATATCATCCGGCATTGAGATGTCCATAAAATTCGGATTGAAACTTCGAATAAAATTCGGTACTCTAGATCTTAATGTCTTCGTACCTCTCGCTATAATGTGTTTCTTAGTCCCCATATGATCTTCTAACGCTTTTGAATATGGCAATGTAACGTTACAAAACCCACAGTGGTAGAAATGTGGTTGAATCTGTAATAAATTTATAACTTATTGTCAAAAATATATGAAAGGGCAGTCCCTTCAGAGGTGCCAAATTGACTATCGATCACTGCCCAAGTTTCGACAGATTCAAAGGCTTTCTCATAGACCACAAACGCTAGACACAGAGGCCGATTATACTCCTCCATCTTCTGTATAATCTGGCGTAGCGTATGGATGTGTGGTGTGATTTATTTGCATGACATATTTTTCGATGTTAAGAACTCGATGTATAACAACGTTCTTCATACACATTAAATATGTGTATATACCTACTTCATATTCATTAATACTAAAGACATATTTAAAAACTAAACAGTATCAAGATCGTTTAATCCAATTTCTCCAATATTGCACACAACAAATTTTTATTTCCCCATTTGCGTTGAAATTCCGGTTGACCTTTATCCGTCTGTCTGTTGGTAAAATCGCACAAATCGTATTAATTACGTTGATAATATCAGATTATTTGTTTCTATTGCCACTTTGTTGTTAACAAATAAAAAGAATAAAGTTAAAAATATGGAAGAAACAAGCAAGAATTGCTTATATGGCGTTTTCTTTCTTTTAACGAACATATAAAAAAATGATAATTAGGTAGGTAATTAAATCTTAAACTTAAAGGAAAGAAATATCACCAAATTCATAATTTACTTGTGACATTAGAAATATCCACCAAATTCATAATTTACTTGTGACATTAGAAATATCCACCAAACTCATAATTTACTTGTGACATTTACTTATTATCAAACTACTATTATTACTATATAATTGTGCTTCCAGGTCAGTCATATAAGGTATATGACTTGGCAATTAAATATTAATAAATTTAATAGGTCGTTTTTATTATTAAGTCTATATGTCAAGTTATTATGGGTTGTGTGGCAGCGGCTACGAATACTACCAACCCTTACTTTGCTTGTGGATGTCGTAAAAGACGACTAAGAGCCTTATAACGACCGGGGCCAACTCTATCTGATGCCGTTTGGTCAACAATTACATTCCCAAGGGTTAACGTCTAGCAGGCGGCTGGTCATAAAACTATTGCCAATAACTTTTACAATATGTAACTACTATGAAGGAAGAGTACATATTGTATCGACCCCAAGTAATTGGGATAAGAGTTGGAGAATGATGATGTCAAGTTTTTATTAAATCTATTCAACTGTATTGATTAAGATTAGGGGGCACAGATGGTGTATTGATTAATATATTGACCTACCATACCAGAACTGTGGATTTGATTCCCACCCAGAACAATATTTTGTGCGAACCACAAATTGTTCCGAGTTTGAATGAATATTATTTCCTTTTGTTATCATTTTAAAATTTTCTTTTTATTTTTATATTTTATTATTTTATTTTATTTGGGAGACCAACAGCTAAAAGCAACAATATAAGTGAAACAATTAGATTTTTTAAGCCAATAATAGGTCTCCACGCTTATGTAACAATACACAAACAAATGATCTGAATACATGAAAGCTTAAAAATAAATAAGTAAAATGTAGTTATTAATTAAACAATAATAAAAATGAAAGTAAAGTTATAAATATTTTTCAAAGAAGTCTAGACTAAGCATCCGTCTTACCGGTTCCACCTTAGTTCCAAATATATCAAAGTTTAGTGTTTTTGTTTCACTATTTAAAAAGTTGCTCGCTCGCCACAAAAATGCATTCTGACGATAGTTGGTAAGCGCCACTGGGAGATGAATTGGTGTATAGTGTCTGACAGATTTTGTTGGAATATTAAATTTAATTTTTGATAGAAGATTGGGACTGTCAATCTTCCCTGATATTATATTTAATAAATATATGATATCAGCTATCTGACGACGTACGACTAATGGCAGTAAGTGATATTTGGCACATGTCTCTAAATACCTTGTTGATTGATAACTATGTTTAGCCTTATAACATAAATACTTAATAAACTTCTGTTGAATATTTTCTATGCGAGAGATATAGGTATTATATCTCGGATTCCAGAATTGACTATTGTATTTTTAAGTAGGTACGCAGCGAACGAACGTACAGTAGAGTATTTTTAATGTTTTAATTTCATTGAAATCCGCTGATATTCTCATAACAAAACCCAACATTTGTGTAGCTTTCGCAATTATAGAGTCTATATGTCCCTGAAAAAGTAGTTTAGAGTCATGAATGACACCAAGATCTCGAATACTCGATACTCTATGAACCAGTTCTCCTTGTAGACAATAGTCTGTGGGGATTGTATTGATTTTCCTGCTGTAAGTAATTACTGAGCATTTGGATGGATTTAAATAAAGCTTATTAGCATTACAATATTCACTTAGCTTATTTAAATCAGCTTGCAGTGCGAACGCATCTGACGATGAAGAAATGGCTTTAAAAATTTGCATATCGTCTGCAAAGCATAAAACCTTTGAGAAATGGAAGCATGTGTCGATATCGTTCCCAAAGATTAAGAACAAAAGCGGCCCTAAAATCGAGCCTTGGGGGACACCACTTGGCACAGGCACCCAACTAGATATATAATTATTGATCACAACTGCTTGGGACCGGTTAGCTATATAAGATGTAAGCCATCTCAATAAGTCTCCTCTTATACCAATAAGTTTTAATTTAGTTATTAGCATGTTGTGATCAATTTTGTCAAAATATTTGCTGTAGTCCGTGTAAACGACATCCACCTGCCTCCCTTTACTCATAGCATCTGTTATAAACTCGTCGAGTTCTATGAGATTAGATGTGGTAGACCGCCCCTTAAGAAAACCATGTTGAGATAAACTAAAACTATTCTTCAAGGCTGCGTAAAGCTTATTATACACCAACCTCTCAAGAACCTTGGCCAATATACAAAGCTTAGATACAGGTCTGTAATTGACGACCTCGGATTTGGAGCCTTTCTTATGAATTGGGCTTATAAACGCATTCTTCCATATTAGTGGCACAATACAGTCTTTTAAAGATTTATTAAAAATTAATCTAACAGGTATTGATATAGGTACTATCGGCTGTGTTGACCAGAAAAATTGCAGGTATGCGGTCAGGTCCGGCTGATTTAGTGGTATCAAGGGATTTAAGAGTTTTCGCTATATCTATATTGCCTATTTCTACATTAGCTATGTCTACCAATGAATTAACTTGATCTTGTGATTCACCAGAAAGCATCGGTGCAGTTTGTGTAGGCTCAAGAAACGTAGAATGAAAATAATGAGAAAATGCGTTACATATGTCATCACCTTTATTTGCCGTTATTTGGCCATAGGTAACAAGCCCGGGGATGCCTTGCGTTTTACGACGAGCTTTCACAAAAGTACAAAAATATTTAGGGTTATTATTTATTGATTTTTCTACCGAAGATATAAAATTATCGTAACACTCATGCTCTAAGCGTTTAACCCTCTCTCTCAATAATTGAAACGTCTCAAGATCAGATAGATTATTATAATTTTTGAATTTACGTAAATATTTATGTTTTTCCTTTATACATTTTTTTAATGCTGTTGTGTACCATTTAGGATAAGTATTGTTTTTATGTATTATAACTTTTGGTACGAATTTTTCAATTAATTGTTCTAGAAAATGGTAAAAATATAGAACAGCGTCATCTATATTTCTATCTTGTAGCTCTTTGTGCCAATCAACACTCTTTATATGTAAGTTTATCTCTGTGTAATCTCCCCTCATAAACATATAATTAATTCGCTCAGTAGGTTTAAATCTGGGTAATTCTATATACTCTAGGCGTATAATTAGCGCTTTATGATGTGGGTCGATAGGGACCAGTGGGTCATAGCATTCCGATACATTCAAAAAGTCGGTAGACAATACAAGATCTAATATTCTACCAAACTGATTGGTTACATAATTGTATTGTAATAGATTGTACGTGTTTAACGCATCGATCAACAAATATTCGTCACTGCTATTCACGTTATAAGGTGTTAAAAAGTTATCACAATCACCGTACTGCCACATAATTCCACTCAAATTAAAATCACCGATTATTAAAAATTTGTCATCTGGGTTACTTCATCATAATTTTATCTAACCCTAAAAGATAGTTATTAAGTTGATCAGAGAAATAAAATTGTAGGTTTTGTTTACATAAATATAATACACACAAATACAAGTAATTATGAGAGTTATTATAGTTCATCTAATCTAAGAAGTGCATTTTGACGTTTCGCATTTTTTAATACACAATAACCTTGGTCAAACGTATACACATGATTGCAAACATTAAATCTGAAATTTTAAAGAACTATTAAGTTATTTACATAATTAACGTTGCGGATGTGTTTTTTCTACCATAATCTAATGTTGAAACTCGTAAAACTAATTTAAAATTAAAATAACATGGTAAATAGTAATTGTTATTCACGATCTTATAATGTCACGTCATCACGTTCTATACAGTAGTGCTTGACAACTTCCAAATCACGAATATCCAAATAATCGGTAAAAATATTAGAATAATAGGTATAATTAATCGAATAGAGATTTTGACAGAGATGTACATTTGGACAACTTTATTGATAAAGAAATAATTATTAATGTTTGCGACGATGATAATTCAAGTAATACTAGTGATTCTGAATAAATAGCTATTTTCAAATCCAGTTTTTGTTTTTACTTAACCCAATCCTAGTAAATATGAATAAATTTTATGCTGAAATAATTAAATTTGTTTAGTATTAATTTAGCATATAGTAATTTATTCATCTCCTTTTTGAAAAAATAAAAATTAAACGATTATTAATTAAATAGAATCAATATCGATTTCTTACCAAAATCGGATATTTTCGATAGAGATTATTTGGTTCACATACCTAGACAACTTACTCTGACAGCTGCCAAAATGCACTTCTTAGATTAGATAGACTAGAGTAAAATTTTTAAGATGCATAGCAATCCACAGATCCTCAGCGGAAGAATTAAAGTGTGGTACCAAATTCGCAGATAATTCTCTTTTAATTGCGATTAACACTCCACCTCCGCGAGTCTGCCCAGTAAGTTCATAATTCCTATCTCGCCGCCACACTACGTACCTACTATCAAATAGCTCAGAATCGCTAACACTGTCCGTCAACCACGTTTCTGTTAATATTATTAAGTCATAAGAACTTAAACATAAGTTTCTATAAAATTGTGTTGTTTTTGAACGAAGCCCACGCACATTTTAGTAAAAAACTGTCGAAACTGCATCACTATTACCGTTTAACATTCCTAAGGACATTGTGAAAAATGCATAAATAATACCAATCTAAGTAAAACGTCTGTAAACAAAAATTTAAATATTATAATAGAATAAAATAAAATAGGTGGGTAGTTGTAATTGGCAATATGTTTCAACGTTAAAGTGAAGTTATATGTCCTGATGCAGTGCCACTGCATGATTGATTGAATTTATGACTTCTCTTTCATACCGAACAGTTTAAATCGTGCGCACCGTGGAGCGAGCGAGACAGCTAAATGATTTCGATTTTTTATTACAATGTAAACAGACTTATGGGTGTGACTAATAAAATTATTAAGTGGGGTGATTACTAGAACTTTCGGTAAGACAGATGTACTCAACAATTCACAGAGATTAATTATTTCATAAACATAAATTTATACATAATTATTCTGATACTAAGTACATTATGGCAAGATATACATGAACTAAATGTAATTAAATGAACCAAACAATCACTGGAGCATGCGAATTTAATAAAATAAACAAAAAATATTGGTTTGCAAATGATTAAGCTACCTTGTTTAAATCATTTAACTTATTGATAATAATCGTACGGGAAGTATCGTTCTTACGCACATGTATTTTTCCAAACTTCACCCAGACATAATTATAACATCCAACCTTTGCTGCATCTTTGGTTTTATTGAGTAACAATTTTGATTCTGCATTGAGATGGTCATTAACATAGACTCTGTGAGGAGAGTCGCAGTAACCCAAATCCTCTCCTGTCAAGGTCTTCAACGCACGTGCTGAGGCTATAAAATCTTCTTTTACATAGCGGTTTATAAAACTAACAATTATTGACTTACTTTTTGAGTTGTAGTCGAACTCCCTGTTCGTGATATATAGTTTATTTGTGCTTTCGGTACTTGGTAATTGACCTTGGCTCCTATCGTATCAAGAACCTTAAAGAGATTTTCATCTTTCTTCTGAGGTATTCCTTTAATCTCGATATTATTAAGCCGCGATCTTTGCTCACTAGTCGTTAATTTAAGCTTCATTTCGGTCATGCTAGTTTCCAATATTACGAATTTACGTTCAAGGTCGTCTACGTGTCTTTCTGTAGTGGTTAGTCTATTGGTGAACTCTTCAATCTTGTCACTTGCAAATTGACAAGAAGTTTTCAGTTCGCCAATCTCCCCTCTTAGGCACTTTATGTCTTCCAAGACGGTCGGTATACCAGTAATCTGCAGTTTAATATCCCGGATCTCTTTGAGGACATTTTCCAAGGTTATATGTTCTTTAGTGAATGCTGGGGATGGTGCACTACAAGTGGCACACTTCCATGTTGATCTACGTTCAACTCCAAGTCTTTTCCATTTTGATTCAGTAATATTAGCACAGGTGAAGTCGAGATGCACACCGCATGCACTGCATTGAACACCGTCGATAAACTCACGGTTACAATATTCACACTTAATTTTAATGCTTATTTTTAAAAACGAAAAAGGTTGGTGTTTTATGAAACAAAAAATTTAGGAGCTAAATGCGTGTATATTTAACAACTGACCACGACGTAATGTGAAAAAGACAAGTATAAAAAAAAGACTTCTGTAACTTGTATGGTCACGTTCGAAATACTTCAAGTCTGTGTATTTTGAAAAAGTAGCGTTATTTAGGCGATCCTAGAGAAAGTTTAAGGTAGGAAAATAATTCATGATGATGTTACAAGCAATAGGCGTGAAGCTGTAATCATTTTTATATGTCATGACGCGATAAGACTTCAATTCACTATCACCGTTTCGTTTCCTGTGGGTATGAGATGACTCTCTCTTTCAAGTGCATACATAAAAGCAAATAGCATCATTGCAAGAATAACAAATTCAAAACACAAGAAAAATATTTAATACCTTTTCTTCAGGAAATATTGTTGTAGAGGGATAGCAATAGATAAATAGACGCACGCAAAACCGGGTCGTTGCTAGTTTATATTAATTTATAACAAAATAATTATTATTCTTACCTCTCGAATAAATTCGTCGCTTTTACAAAGGATCCTAGAAGTATTAAACACTGTTCTATGTTTCGTTGACGCACAATGCTCAAATACCTTTTCAGTCTTGAGATAATCAACACAAGCGAGGCATTTAATTTTTTTATAATGTGCATCTACTTGAATTGTGCGAATATAAAAGAACGAATCAATATCAATAAAAAAGATTTTATTAATCCAAAATGCCGGCTCTAATGGTGAATTTTGTACGCTTATTACATAAGATTTAAAACTTAGCCAACTATACACTAATGATAATTCGCGCAATTTTGGTTTTTTTTTTCCAATTATTTCTAAAAATCCTCGATGCGTAAAACCTTTGCAATGTGTTTTAAAATGCATTTTGTGAGGTGGAACATAAACGTCACATAAATTGCAATATCCTCTGCTGCCATTGTGATTTAATTTAATGTACAACTTTTCTCCATATTTCGCTAATTCACACCTTTTTAATCCACTATCACGAACAGTTTTTTTTACTTTTTTTGCTTCCTGATCTGATTCGTCATTACTACTGTCGGAGAACGATAAGTGCATTTCTTTCATGTGTTTCATTAATGATTTAACCTTTAATGGCAAAGTTATCGGACAATATTTACATGTAGCTGCTTTCTCTGTATCGTCAAAAGTATAATGTCCTTGTAGTGAGTTAACAAATTCTACTTTAATGCCAGCCATTTTGCTTGTTCCTTGTGCTGCGCTAATAATATCCTCGTCGCGAGCTTGTCGTAGTTGCCTGATATGTGCATGATCGTTATTTTCACAACGTATCCAATGCTCAAGAAAATTTGGTGTAAAGAAAATCTTTTTACATGCAAAACAATGAAAATGATCGTTGTTGAGCTGAAATTAAATAATTAAATTATATGTGTCATTTCTTTTAAAGATTCCTGCAAAAATTCTGAAAATTATATGTATGTGTATAACTTGTTAAAATTTGTTAAAATAA
Source organism: Lymantria monacha (assembly GCA_905163515.2). Taxonomy (NCBI): domain Eukaryota; kingdom Metazoa; phylum Arthropoda; class Insecta; order Lepidoptera; family Erebidae; genus Lymantria; species Lymantria monacha. The sequence continues at coordinate 8,448,936 of LR991081.1, read as the reverse complement.
TAAGCCAACTGGCAGATTTTGGAGGACCTTATATTTAATTTAATAATAAGGTCAATTGTACCCATTATCACACTATAATAAATTCTAATTTTATTTTTGTTTTGTACACACCGGGCAGTTTGTTAACTGTTAGTGATTATTATATTCCACCTGTCTGTCCCTGATCTTGTAAGCAAAGCTTGTCAGATGGGCCAACGCAGACTAGGTCTTTATACCAGTGGCCCACAAAATAGCGATTGTACCTGTATATAAGTGATTTGTAATAGAATCATCAATCAAGACCCGTTCGTAAAAAAAAAGGAATATATAGACACATGCACTTCGTAAAGAATTATCAAATGACGTATGAAATTGTTTAAATCTGTTAAATAATATAATTTACCGATGGTATGATTTGACTGATTAAGAAGATTTCACAGGTAATCTAATCTACCTGTGAAATTGACAATTCATTCTAAAGTTCATTGCTTACGCGGTAACTTTCTTGAAGGTAAAAGTCCATAATGCTAATGATGATGATGCAATTAAAGCATCATCATTCTCCTACTCTTATCCCAATTACTTGGTGTTGATACAATATGTACTCTTCCTTCATAGTACCTACATATTGTAAAAGTTATTGGCAATAGTTTTATGACCGGCCGCCTGCCAGACGTCAACCCTCCGTGGGAATGTAATTGTTGACCAAACGGCATCAGATGGAGTTGGCACAGGTCGTTATAAGGCTCTTAGTCGTCTTTTACGACATTCACGAGCAAAGTAAGTATTGGTAGTATTCGTAGCCGCTACCACACAGCAAGATGCAATTAAAGCATCTCGTAATATATACCACGATTTGGCTACACTTTGCGGAAGAGCGCCACAGATTCTTATAACCTAGCAGATATCATCTGGCAATTAAACATACTGTAACCCCTTCCTTGAGTTCAGTAGACTTCTGTACACAGACCGCTGCTCGGCTTTAACTTTTCTTTTGTTTTTTAAGCAAGTAACTACCTACATTATAGTGGTAGGACTACGCTGTTGACAGTTTTCTGTCTACAGCCGCGGGCCGGTCCGACCGGGGTAGCACCACACTCTCGCAGAATATCGACGTCTTGAGTAATGGCAATGTGCTATTGCGCTTCGTTCGGTAAACGAGAGAGCCGGAAGCCCAACTGGGTGGGTTTGGGGTATGTATTGGTAAGCAGCAGCCTAGATATACCCTTGGTATAGCAAAGGGCCATGGGCGGCAGTAACACTTACCATCAGGTGTGCTGTTTGCTCGTTTGCCACCAGATGCAATAAAATAAAAAAAAAAAAAAAAAAAAAAAAAAAAACATATTTACCTTACGATAATATTGATTATTCGTATAATTTGTTGTGCACTGAATCAGTCTAATGATATGTTCCTCGGACTCTATATGACAATAGATATTGTCCATGTTTACATGGCATATATGACATGTATTGTCTGTAACTGAATTCCATTCTAATCTATTTAATGTGATTTTATCTATCGTAACAATACCGCCATTGTAGGTTCCAACTGGCTTTTTAATTATAGCGTCTGGTCTTTGTTTGAGAAGTTTGTGATCTGCAGTTTTGATGTGTTTTTTTACTATAGACAGATTCTTCATTATCAAATTGCATATTGCGCAGTAATAGTTTATTTGTATCTGAAATCAGGTTAAATATTTTATCATGAACTGTGATAAGCTCTTGCGTAAACTCAGTCTTAATCAATTTTAAAGCATAGGTAAATTATTAACATTATAAGCTTAGCTTATTATTATAGTGCTAAGCTATTTTATATATATGCTCAAACCATAGACCTGAATTAGTTTGCTTTTATTTAGGTAAATGTTATTTAAAAGTCTTATGAAAGAACGCCAAATCATTATATAAGATAAAATTTTAGACAGAAAATTAATCTTATTCTTAAGAACTTTATCGCTATTTTTAAAGCATTAGACTATGTTTAATGTATTATATAAATATGTAAAATGTATTATAATATTTATGAACATATACATAAATATCATCACGCCATATCCCTTGCAGGGTAGGCAGAGAGAACAGAGTCCCAGAGAACTCTATCCTACCATACTTCACTCGCTTCCTCAACATTCATAATTCTCTTCATACACGCTCGCCGGTTTCGAAGACGGAGACATATAATATAAAATGAATGTACATATACACCATAATGCGAATTTAGGCACAAGAAGCACAAGAAGAAGAAGAAGAAGGCACAAGAAACTCATATTGATACAACCATTGTTTTAAATTAACACCAAATTTATGAAACAAATCATAAATTTTCATCAAAAGCTTAATATGAATAGAAATCAATTACCCTATTTGAACAGAAAATAATCATAAATTAATTTACAAGTATAGAAGAAAACCTAATTAATAGACCAGGGTAGAAGCCTTAAAAATGTTAAATAGTGAAAGAAAATTATAGTAGGATGAAACCGATTGGAAACGCAAGATAATATGATAAAAATTAAAGGAAAAATAAATTACGGGCGATCTGAGTCCTTGGTTGGGGGGATAGTGCTTAGGGTAAAATTCGGTTTAACCGAATTTTCGGCAAAACTACAAGTCCTATGGAAAAAAGATAAATGAAAAAGTTGTAGGTAATAAAAAGATTTACAACTTTTGTATTCACACTTTTTTCACATAACCTCAAAATTTATGTGAAAAATTCAAATAACCAAGTTTTTGGTTTTTATTTTTATCTTTTATATAAACATTCTTTTTTTCATAAAATTTGGTGGAAACTTACCTTTTTATATTCCAAATATACGGCATTTTTTTTAAATTTATATATTTATTTTTTTCACATAATTTTAACTAAATATCGAAAAGTCACCCTAATTTTCAATCGAAAAATCTCAAGTCAAAATTTCGACTTTGTCAAAAAAGTTGGTGGGCTTTTTTTTCGATGAAATGTCCACTTTTCGATGGTGTAAAAAAATATACACTACCGTGGTAAATTTTCTTAGGAAATGCAAAAAATTAATGTACAATTTTGAGCTATTTATTAAATTTTATACTTTAATTATTTGAATAATGTAGAATTCTTAAAATAATTTTTATACTTGAGTGACCTATGAAAAATTAATGTTAGTTGTAGTAATTTAATTTAGGCTCTACAAATGTAAAAGATCTATTTATATATCCCTGTAATAATGTTGTTTTGCTGCATCTTCTGTGGGTGGGAGATTTGCCAATATGAAAAATGATTTAATTTTGGTCAATTGATATTTTTGAAATCTTAATTGATTCAGGGTTATATTATCATTTTTGCATTTATAAATAGATTTGCTTAACTATAATCAATTTTTTTTCAACATCTACTTTGTTTGCATATTTTTTATAAAATATATCGGCCAAATTTGACTATTTTTTAGTGTCTAATAATGAATTTACGACACTTTTCTTTCCTTTTTCAGCAAATCCAGACGTTGTATCGCAATCAGAAAAGCAATGCACAAATGCAATAGTATTTTTGATAGATTCATGTTTGAAACTATTAGAGGTGAAAAATAGATTCTTTCCATTTTTAGAGCCTAAAGTAATTTACTACTACTAAATTTTCCATAGGTCACTCAGGTATATAAATTATTTTAAAAACATTTTTTAAGTAATCAAAGTATAAAATTTAATAAATAGCTCAAAATTGTACATTCATTTTTTACATTTCCTAAGAAAATTTACCACGGTAGTGTATATTTTTTTTACACCATCGAAAAGTGGACATTTCATCGGAAAAAAAGGCCATCAACTTTTTTAAAAAAGTCGAAATTTTGACTTGAGATTTTTCGATTGAAAATTGGGGTGACTTTTCGATATTTAGTCAAAATGAGATGAAAAAAATAAATATATACCTAAATTTAAAAAAATTGCCGTATAAAATGTGAATAGAAAAGTTGTAGATCTTTTTATTACCTAACTTTAATTAACTTTGCTATTTACCTTTTTTCCATAGGACTTGTAGTTTTGCCGGAAATTCAGCTAAACCGAATTTTACCTTTAAGCACTCAAAGCGTGAGTGTGGTACTACCCCAGACGGACTGGCCCGCGGTTGTAGACAGAAACCTGTCTACAGCGTGGTCCTAGCACTTTAGACCTATATATGTATGTAAGGTCACCCGGAATTCATGTTGTAAAGAACTTCATTGCGAGGTAAATACTTCAAATTAACAGCGTTCATAGAAATGCAAATAATTAGGTTACATTAGATATTTCTGGACTTTTGACGGGAATCTGAAAACGTCATGTGGTGCTCTTGTATTATATTCGATATCTTAGTGTTTTAACGTGTTATATTAGATCATTTGTATGGCATTTTCTGTAATGTGATGCGACGGAACTTCTGGGATGTAGTGAATTGCATATAAAAGTGCTTTACAACGTTTTCGTTTTCCATCAAAATTCCTACATGATACCATTAACAGTGTGGCCATAGCGCCCATAGCACTGTTGAAGGTGACGATTTGATTTAGACAATGACTAACCTGAAAAGACTATAAACGTAAAAATAATTATAACTTGACACTGGCACAAATAGCTCGTATAGGTAGCTGATTGCCAATACACAAAGAGAAGAAGAAGATATTTCTGTGACAGCGTTATTGTGTACGCGGTCGGTGTTCAGTCTTGCTACAAACAGCAAGGGTAAAGTATAAATTATAAAACCACAAAAAAATATAAAATCACTAGTCTTCAATCCGTTCCAATCGTGCTCTGATTTCCAATAGGTGTGGGTTCGAATCCCGCTTGTGACAATCATTTTTCGTTCGTAATCGGGTTTTTATAAATAATCAAGCATATTAAATGCTAAATTTTAGTAATTTGAATAACAGTGTTGTGTCATCTTTAATACAATTCTAACTGCCAAGTTTGAAGTATTAAGACTGTACAATATGTAAACATTGTCGGGTAGATGGCACACATCTCCTTAAAGACGAAAATATAATACGATGCGTGAATTAAATGTATATAATAGTTCACGGTGATGTAAGTGGTAGCTCGATTGGAACGGATTTCCAATATGTGTGGGTCTGAATCCCGTTTGTGACAATAATTATTCGCTCGTAATCGGGTTTTTATAAATCACTAGTCTTATTAAGTGATAATATAATAACTCATCAAAAACATTTTACAGTTTCAGTGAAAGTAAGCATAGCTATTTAAATAAATATTTTATAACTGTATTTACCTTGTAAATTAGATCTTTTTGAAATTGTGGCACACAGGATAACTTTTCAACCTGTCGTCTGTGATTTTCCGATCGAACATGCTTCTCAATATCAAGAATAAGGCTAAATTTGTCTTTGCATAATAAGCAGTATTGCTCGATATCACCACACAATATAAAGTTTTTATAATAACGGTTCATTGTAATTATTATTTAAATTATAACATCGAAATAATATAAGAGAAGACAGTATGCTATATCAAGTACTCCGCACTAGAAACAATTGTAATAAAAAGAAAAAAGTACCCCCTATATATGAAATGTTCTCTACATTTCATAGATACCCACCTATATTTATTGATATTTAAATTTCAGGGTCATTACGTTACTAATTATTATTATTATTACTACCAGCAGATGGTGCTATGCGAGTTCATATTGTGTAAGTATGTATAATTATATAAATAATTATGTTAAAATATTATTATTTTTTTAAACGCATGAATTAATAATATTAATTTAAGTATAGGTAGTAAATTTTACTTTTATTTTTAACCGACTTCAAAAAGGAGGAGGTTCTATGTTTTTCCGTGTGGTGACGGAGTAAGAATACAATTCACCACCTCATATCTTACCCGTGGGTCGTACGAAACGACTAAGGGATATAAAACGTATATAATATCTATGCAAGAGAAGGAAAACTCGAAACAAAACCCTATACCAACAAGTCTGATCAGCGTGGTATAGTAGGTCAATTTCCCTCCCATTATGGAGGAGGCTCTAGCCCAACAGTGGGACATATATAAGCTGAGATGATGAAATTTTACTTAAATACCAGAATAATGTTTAGTTTTAAAATACTAATATATTAAAAATCAACTTCGTCCTCAACTTTATCTCAGTAAGTTATTAACGGTTGGGGAAAGCTTCTAAGCGGTAAGAGGTACTATATAAGTAGAAGGCTATTATAGAATAGGTATACATTTAACCCTAAAACGTTTATGGTTAGCTTGTGATGAAATGATTTGCAGTTTTGTAATAAAAAATGGGGGTAGAATAAAGAGCCTTTGGTCTCATCTCAGTATTTTGTGAATTTATATACATACTTGCAGATAGTAATTTTAATGGAAGTAAGTAATGAAGTATGTATAAGTTGTCCAAATAAGTCAAAGACTTGCTGAACTTATTTTTTGACTAGCGAAGTTCAAGCTGCTCAATTTTAGCGAGTTTTGGCGCGAATATGGAAATGTCATATTACGCTTTTGTATTATATTCCTTTTTTTTGGAACGAAGTTCCTTATCGCACGTTGCGAAAGGGGGTTAGACGGAAAAAATTAAGACCAAAAGTTGTAACGACACAACAAAGTTGTAACGACACAACATAAAAAAAAGTCGCTTTCTCTGTCCCTATATCCCTATTTATGCTTAAATCTTTAAAACTACGCAACGGATATTGATGCGGTTTTGGAACGAAGTTCCTTATCGCGCGTTGCGAAAGGGGGCTAGACGGAAAAAATTAAGACCAAAGTTGTCACGACACAACATAAAACAAAGTCGCTTTCTCTGTCTCTATATCCCTATTTATGCTTAAATCTTTAAAACTACGCAACGGATATTGATGCGTTTTTTTTTACAGATAGAGTGATTCAAGAGGAAGGTTTAGATGTATAATATATGCATAATGTAGTAGAGAAACACTGATAATTTTAGAGGTTTCTAATGTGATGTCGTAAATAAACACATCATTTTGCGCTTACATTGCAAACGCTAGCTGAACCCTACGAAATAGATCAAAATAAAGTACTACAGTATTATACAACTTAAAAAGGCCTACAAAAAAGTCCGCGATAGTATATGTCTATCTCTACTATATCCATTTTAATACTTTAAAAAATGGCCTATTATAAAACGATAATTCAAAAGCTATTTACACAAATACTGTATTAATCCTTATCATTTTAAATACATTAGTTGGCTTGAGCATTTCATGAAGATATTTTTTTTCATTCAGACCATGCAAATTAAATCAATACCTTAAGAGATAAGCAAAATCAAAATAATGCGCAACGAAATTAATTTCGTGTCGCCGCGCGGCCGGCTCGCGTTCGAGCTCGGGGCCCAAAAGTTTTGCTAGTCTAGTGGAATTGTATATCCTATTATTCCTATTAATATTATAAACGTGAAAGTCCTACTATCCTACTAATATTATAAACGAGAAAGTTTGTAATAATGTATGGATGTGAACATCTTTGTTGCTCTTTCACGCAAAAACTAGCGAATGGATTTTGATGAAACTTTATAGTAATATAGCTTACACATCAGAATAACACATAGGCTATAACTTATATAGATATTTTGTAAATAGGCTAAAATATAATGATAAAAATTGCATAAGTCAGAAAAAAACGCCCATCTGCGAGCTATTTTTGCATACGCTGCAAAAATCTTGAAACTCAGACGAATGTTATGTATTGTGGAAATGTACCTCTTAAATGGTTCTACAAAAAAGTATGCGACAGCATATATCTATTTTTAATATGTAAGCATTTATCGTTAAAATAGTAAATTAAAAATTCAAAATAATTTGGTATTTATTGCCGATGCACATTTTATAGTAACGAATTGATTCTTATGCAAACAAATGATTTTATTGCTTTCGATATTTAAAGTACATATTTTTTGCCTTTTACCGTGTGTCATTTGGTACAGTATTTCAAAAGTTAGGACAATAAGAGTGCGCAGTGCTGTGGTCAGGCAGCAACCGGGCGCACTACAGAAATATGGCAAGAAAGAAGATCGCCGATTGTGCGACCCGAACACATGTAAAGACGTGAGAGCAGTCATCGTTGATGATTGTTGTATTTTTGACAGCACTATCGATTTGTTAGTAACATACTATACCTGTATATAATAGATAGATATTGAAAGTTTGTGATGTGAAACATCTTTTTGCGCACCTTGGCAGTAAAATTGTGTCGACTACTGGAAATGATAGATTGGGTAGGTACTAAGGCAAATGTAGTCATGCCGTGATACTACGCCGCTATTGTCTATTCATGTGTGCGCGCGTATAACAGGGGTAGCTGTCTAACATAAATGTGACATTAAATAATTAAATATTACCCAATCCTTACTAATATTATAAATGCGAAAGTAACTCTGTCTGTCGCTCTTCCACGCTAAAACTACTGAACCGATCTAAATGAAATATGGTACACAGATAGTCTAGAGCCTGATAAAGGACATAGGCTACTTTTTGATACAAAAAAAGGGTTGTAAACGGGGATGAAAAGTTGTAAGGAATTATCGTCATTTTTAAAGCCAGAAGAAAACCTTGAAACTTATTTTTAGGATGATTTGATTAGATGTAAATATATATGACATAAACATGTAAAAATTTATCCTTAAGAGGAATAATAAAAATAGGGGATGAAAAACTTTAGGAAACTAACCTTTTACGCGGGCGAAGCCGCGGGCAGAAGCTAGTTTGTAATAATGTATGGATGTGAACATGTTTGTTGCTCTTTCACGTAAAAACTACCGAATGGATTTTGATGTAACTTTATAGTAATATAGCTTGCACATCAGAATAACACATAGGCTATAATTTATAAAGATATTTTGCAAATTGGCTAAAATATAACGATAAAAATCGCTTAATTAAAATAGAACTTCGTTCCATCCGGGTGTCCCTTGACACCTCTCGTTTTTTAGTGTTATATTGAACAGTTTTGCTGGTATTTTATGGAATATGATACAGTTAAAGTGCTGAAGTGTAGTGAATATGGTATAATAGTGGTTTACGTGTATTTTCATATTTTGCTAAAATTCCAAAAACACCATTGATTTGGTTATCAGCGCCAGATTAATGTAAATAATATGTAACAACGACTTGACTTAATGACGGAGAATGACTATTAAGACTACACAATACGAAGAAGTGATAAATAATATGCAAAAAATATTTAAATAGTACTTTGCTGTATGGGCTTTAATCCCCTTTCCTGTCCGAATGGACGAACAGAACAAAAAAAAAATCAACTTTTGCTGTCAAAATATGACGCTTGATGGAGTTAATGAACTTTTAAAAAACACAATTAATAATTAACTAATAAGTTCTATATGTATTCTTTATATATACGTACCATATAAGACTAAAGCAATATAATGCGCAATAATATTAGGCAGTGATTGTGTTGAGAAAGAACTTTACGATTCGGCATTATGAGTAAGAGACGCCGTGCATCGTCAGGCGCTTCTCGTGGCGCTGATGGAGATGACAGCGATGATGGAATGGAGTTAAGTAATCCCGGGCCTCCTCCATCTACCCGGAAAAGAAAGAAGTTAGATCCTGTGAGTATTAACAATATCACAAACTTCAATCGGAATGGATATAATTCATCGGCGTCCATTGGTGGATATAGTTCTAAGCGTGTTAATTTTTACATTATCTTCCCAAGGTAATGCCATAATTGCCACGATTCTAGGAGTTGACAATCGCAATTAGTATTGAAAGTTTTCAATGAGAACTGCTCTATATTGCCTTAGTAATTCCTTGGATGGTCTTACGTATCCCATGGGAACGCAAGTGTGCTGTGCATTTAAGAAGATAATTTTGCATCACATTATCTTTTAAAATACACAGGTAGTATGGAAATTTCCTCTAAAACAACTTCTATGAAGTATAGATTAAATAAGATGTTTACCAAAGCAAATTATTTGTTTAAACTTTATTAGAAGTATTGTATAATACCTGTCAATAAATGTTGCATACATCATTAGAAGGAAGCAATCAGATATTTTGGCCTTGTCATATACTGTGCATATAAAACTGGATCTAACATTGTGTTATAACCATCAGCGCCATCTTTAAACAATTGGAATTTAGGTTCCTATAACCCCTATGACTGTAAAGAAAACTATTTCATAGTAATGGCTAGTATTTAGAATGATACATAGTATTCATAGGTTGCAGAATTAGAACACTTGATTTTCAGGGAAGAATAGATTTGGATTGTGAGGTGTGGGTTTGAATCCCATGTGACAATGATTTTTCGCTCGTAATCAAGTTTTTTTATAAATAATCAAGAATGTTAAATGGTAAATTTCAGTTATAAAAACTTTATTACGAGCCAAAAATGAGCCCATGTGTGACAATCATTTTTCACTCGTAATCAAGTTTTTATAAATATTGCAAAAGTTATTGCCAAATTTTATGCCTACCCGACATTAATCCTGTTTGGTAATGGAATTGATGAATCAGATTGATATAAAGCCCTTAGTCATCTTTACAATATTCACGAGCAATAGGAGCTGTGGTAGTAGTAGTCCTCCCATGACCATGATCACAGTAAAGTGTTTGAAATGTCAGGCAATTAAAAATCAAATACCAACATGATAGAATCCGTAAAAGGAGTTATATTTCAAATAATAAATACATACATACATACATATCATTACGCCATATCCCTTGCAGGGTAGGCAGAGAGAACAGAGTGCCAGAGAACTCTATCTCTGCATACTTCAAATAATAAATACTGGTTAATATTTGGTAATATGGTAGGAACTAGGGGGCAGCTAATAATCATAGGACCCTTGGTATGGGCCCACTGCAAAAGCCAGGCGTGGTAACTGTAAATTAATATGTGACCATTATTACAATATGATAATCCAATTTGAAAATATAACTTATTTCATTGTTACTAAGTAATGGAATTATTAAGTTATCAAAATATTATATTATTTTTCCAGAGTGAAATTTGCCAACAACTATATGATACCATCAGGTCTTTTAAGAAAGATGATGGTACATTGCTCTGCGACTCTTTCATACGAGCACCTAAAAGACGCCAGGAGCCACAGTATTATGAAGTGGTTTCACAACCTATAGATTTATTGAGGGTAAGCATAAGGTTTTATTTATTGAGGGTAGGGCGCCTTATGCCGCCCTAGCCGAGGCCGCGGGGGGGACTGGACCGGGGAATTAGTCCGTCACCCGTTGAGAGGCTGACCGCGAGGAAAAGACCGACGTCACCCGTTGAGAGGCTGACCGCGAGGAAAAGACCGACGTCCTCCCCGAGGGAGGGGATGTCGCTCAAGAATAGGGTACCCCTCGGGGGGTATTCCGTCGGGCCGGCCACTGACGACAAGTTCACGCTGCTCCGGTGGCCGGTCCAACGACGAAGGCGAGGTTCACGGGTGGGTTATGGGTGTGCGTGCTTACGCCCCGAGGTGCTTAAGATACAGTAGGTACATCCCATCATGTATGGAAATGATCTTGCAGAAGTTTTACTGCTATTCCTTTATATACAAAACTGTCTTATGAATATGAGATGCTGACTGTATTTAAAGTCTATTGCTACAAAGACTGATTACTACTACATTATAAATAAAATCTCTGTACAGGTTCAACAGAAATTAAAAACAGACACTTATGAGGACATTGATGAACTGTCAGCTGACATTGAACTATTGGTAAACAATGCTAAGGCATTCTACAAATCTGACACGGTGGAATATAAAGATGCAACGGATCTTTGGAAATTATATATGCAGACTAAACAGAGTCTTGAAAATGGTAAATATCTGTTTTTATAATCTAGATGAGGGCAATTACTCTACTACACAACACACACCAGATTGGTGGAAAGTAAGGGTTAATGATTGTTGTATTCTTAGTACTGTGGCTACACAGATATATATTCAGATAGCTGTTGTGTAATATCAGCATAAGCATAATTACAAACATTACAAAATCTGAAAAAAATATTTTACAAAAATATGTAATACTGGCATTCGCAAAAGATAACTAATGGTCATTATCCGTGTGGTGACGGAGTAAGAATACAATTCACCACCCCCTATCTTACCCGCGGGTGGTCGTAAGAGACGATTAAGGGATATATATTGCATATAACATCTATGCAAGAGAAGGAAATTCAAAAGAAAGCCCTATACTAACACATCTGACCAGCACGGTAGAGTAAATCTATTTCCCTCCCATTATGGAGTAGGCTTGAGCCCAATAGAACTAATGGTCAGAAGTACATACCTTTACTGCAAAGAAAATCCCAAAATGAAACTTATGCCAAGGTTGTAAAAATTTTTGTGTCACACTAAAAACCGTGAAAATATTGTACACAAATGACCTCCTCAAATCTATATTTTATAGATAATACCAATAATAGTTCTTGCATTGGAATCAATCACTAACACTAAGCATGGGGGAGGTCACTACTAACCAAATCACACACATACTTTGTGCACTTTATAATAATACAGATCCATAAAAAAATAGATAGATACAGATCCATACTTTGTGCACTTTAAAATATTATTTAATGCACTTAAAACTTTGATTGACAATTGTGTAAGTAGACTTTTTTCTAGAAGAAATGAAAATGCCGAAGATGTCTCGTAATGGCTCAACAAGCAGGAGGTCAGATGTCGCGGAGGATTTGTCAGAAAGCTCTACTAACAATGAAGAGGATAATGTTTTTGAAGAATTGTTTAGCGCTGTAAGTATTAGTTCATATGTTAATATAGTATATGTAAGAAGTGAGAAGCAAATTACATATGTATATTGTGACAGCCGAAGAATGTAATGTGTCACCCATGATTTTTGCCCGAAAGTCGTATAAATTGGCTAAAGAAGTACATTTAGCTGTTTAAGTTTCAAGATTATAAATAGCTCAGTTGGGAGATCAAGCTTAATAGAAACAGTGCTTGATTGTGATCCTTGCCTGCCCCTTTTTATTTTTTCTCTATATTTTTTATTATTTCATCAATTATTTTGTCATATTTAAATATAATAAAAAAAAAATCCAAGTGAACTTCGGTCGTCCAGATTTTATCATGATTTTATCATATTTTTTGGTTTTCTTTTTTAGTCAGTACTTTAGGTAGTAGTGTTTCTACAAGGCGTTAAAAATCGTAAAATTAGTTTCTTTCACGGCTGGTTTATCTAGATACTGTATTTGTCTATAGGTAATGACAGCAAATGTCGATGGGCGACCGCTTCACGCGGCTTTCCAATTCCTACCGTCCAAGCGTCGTTATCCGGAATACTTCAGCGTCATCGACGCCCCAGTAGACTTGAAGACCATCGCTCAAAAAATCCAAGGGGGAGAATACACTAATTTGAATGAGTTAGAAAAAGATTTGCTGTTGATGGTTAGAAATGCTTGCCATTTCAATGAGCCTGGCAGTCAAATCTATAAAGATGCGAAAACTTTGAAAAAGGTAATAGATAATGTTCTTAGGTAGTTACAATTTTTTGGGTAATATTTGATATAGATTACAATGCGAAAGTGGAAGGATGTAGGTACCGGGGGAGACCGAGACTAACCTACCTAGACCAGATTGGTCACGTACTGAAGGAAGGTGGAGTTAGGAGTCTCCGAAACCGGCAAGCGTGTATGAAGAGAATTATGAATGTTGAGGAAGCAAGTGAAGTATGCAAGGTCTAACCCAGTTCTCTGGCACTCTGTTCTTTCTGCCTACCCTGCAAGGAATATGGCGTGATGATATGTATGTATCTGTATTTGATATAGTATTAGATTTAAGATAGATAGAAGTATTAGATATAAGTTATAAAAAATAATTAAAAAAATCAAAAAACCCGACTGCGTAAAAAATGAACCAAATTACGTATCTACACAATAAAAAAACTGAAAAGAAAAAAACAAGCACTTAGATGCCCGGTGGTCTAAAATTCTATAATATATTATTGAATGAATACTATTGCAGTAAAATAAAATATATTTTAATAATGGAACATAACAACAACAGCCGGGATCCATTGAAAAATTAGATTTGCTGTCGAATAATTTAAAAAAAAAATAGATTTGCTGTCGAATAATACAGCTTTTTATGTTGCAAATTTCTGCAAATTTTCGACACTCGCAAGGGAATCAATACCTACAGGGTACTTCCCGTGAACTCATGAAATCTTGACATTTGGTACGAAGCAACGTCTTATAGCACAGATAAAGGAAAAATTGTGAAAACTGTAAATTTTTGATTACATTATACCTATATAAAAATTATTTTTAATAATTTTAAACTCACTGCCCCTTATCACCCGAACGTGTAGAGCAGGTGTGGCCAACTTTTGTGCACATAAGATCTACTTTTTATTTTAAAATTGTGTCGCGATCGACCTATTTCTTAGGTAAGAAGGGGGACGTTGAGACGGGTCTTGTACTAAGTGACCAAAGCATGAATTCGTCCCCTCATGGAACATGCGAATGATCGACCAAAATTGGTCGCGCGATCGACCGGTCGATCGCGATCGACTTGTTGGCCACTCCTGGTGTAGAGGTATTAAATTGAAATTCGTATCAAATACTCAGGTCAATCAAAGTCTATAATACCTTTAAGTTGTAACAAAATCAAACTTCTATGTCAACGCAATCAAAAGAAATAGCAATTTAAGCCGCATATTTTCAAACTCGCAACTACTTGCAAGGGAATCAAAACCTAAAGGGTACCAGTCGACCTAGAATCTTGAAATTTGGCATGAAGCAATGTTTTATAGCACATATAAAGGAAAAATTCAGAAAACCTTAAATTTTTAGTTACTTTACATATTTTTAAGCTATTACATATTACTAAGCGACCCAATCAAGAAATTCCGTAATGAAAATAAAATCTAAGATTGAATGGTTCACAAGTAGCAGTTAATTTTGCACTGAGTATAAGCAGGCAGCGTGACCGAGTGGTCTAAGGAGCAGGTTTTAAACACCGTATGCGTGTGTTCGAGTCTCACCGCCGTCGAACTCTTTTTGCTATTTGTTTTTGCAAAATTTATTTATAATAATTTAATAATATTATAAATAAAACCGTTTAAAAACGTGTACTTTAAATGTTTTAATAAATTAGTAGTTTTAATAAATAGGTGTAACTTGAATTAATATAAAAAAAAAAAAAACTTGAATTCGTCATCATCATTCTCCTACTCTTATTCCAATTACTTGGGGTCGATCAAAGAGTAAAATTACATTAACTGAAAAAGAGTGGCAACTCGATGGTAAAATATGCATGTATGGAAAGTGCTGCTATCTGGAGCTTAGGCGATGAACTAAAGTTGAAGTAATATACGTATACCTACACCTACGTATCTACATGTGTGTATGTAATTATATAGGATTTGTTTTTACTATGAGACCTACCCTGAAATATAAAAAAAATCATATCAGCCGTTAACTAAACAGCAATAGTATAAACTTAAGAATGAAAATTGAGATAATTTTCGGAAAGAACATCTATAACCGAAAATAGACTATTGACAATAAGTACATACGCTAGGAACAAAAAATAACAATTCTCAGTTGTCAAACTTTTGACAATCAGGACAAAATGGCAGCTATGTTTGTACAAACAATTTGTAGGCGGCGCGGCGATCAGTAAAGATAAGTAATGTTTTAACTGTGCCCCCCCAGGGGTCGATACAATGTGTGCTTTCCATTTAATACAAAAAGTGACGCAGTGTAACGCAGTGTTCAATAAAGTGCTTTCCATCAACGACACTGTTGAACGCAGCCGTACACTGTTCGACGACACTCGAAAAAGTGGTGTTTGACAGATGCTTACCTACTTTCATAGAGTACTTTAAATATATAGGTACTACTTTGCTTGAATTAAGTATCATTACTTAACCTCGCAATTTATTTACGGCATATTCTAGTAGTATTATTTGAGATTATTAAATTGAGCTTGTCTCTTACTGCTAATTAAAATTTAATAAAAATGTCGAATGTAAATATTGCATTATTGAAGTGAGCCCTGATAATGTGGTTATGTTTATAAATTATTGAGCCAAGACTTTGTCAAGGAACTTGCATTTAGGTATACGACGCCCAGAATTTTGCGATATTGCATTGCACTGCACTCTAGTGTTATTTTGAGACAACTAGCTGTTTCATTTAATCTTTTACACAGTGTTTGGCAGTGTTTCACAATGTACCGCAGAGTCCCTCTGTGTTAACTAAATGGAAAGCAACCAATATGTACTGTTCTTTCATAGTACATAATGTAAAATTTATTGGCAATAGTTTTATGACCGGCCGCCTGCCAGACGCCAACCCTTCTTGGGAATGTAATTGTTGACCAAATGGCATCAGATGGAACTTTGGCTCAACTCTGGCTCAGGTCGTTAAAAGCTCTTAGTCGTCCTTTACAACATCCATGAGCAAAGTAAGGGTTTGTAGTATTCGTAGCCGCTACCACATAGCACAAAAAAATCTTGCATTAATATCAAAACAAAAACTACTGCATAAATATTTTTTTAGTTTGACGGAACCCTTCGTGCGCGAACACAACTCGCACTTGGCCGATTTTTTTATTTTATACTTTTTAGTTATGAATACCTAGGTGGCTATAGTTATTTTATTTATTAATAAGTAGTTACCTAACTATATATAGTTTTTCGACTGAAGTTGAGTACTAAATTGTTAGAAGTTGAAGATGGGCAACCGCGTCAGACATTAGATACTTTAGGTAGTCCAATATACCTACTAGATACTTTAGTATATGTCCATCCACATTCACACGAACAGTCATACGATTTTTTTCGAAAAATGTTGAGAGAAAACTAAAAATAATGTTTAAATACCTATTCAACGATACCCCACTTGACATATTTTGTTGACTTTCAAGCATGCGCTACACGGTTTCTAACAGTGGCTTGAAGCAGTGGTTTCAAACAGTGTAGATAAATGTTTTATGCCAAATTTCGTATGACCTCTAAACGCCCTTGGTAGCAAGGCTTGCGCTTCAAACCACTGGCCAAACGTTCGTTCAAATCTTGTTTGAAACCGTCTAGCCGCTTGCTTCAAAACAAACGAACGACAGTCACGCTGCAGAGGTGAGCGCAGACGCACGTGACGACGTTCTGCGCGTGAGCAGACCGAATGCGATCGCGATGTTATTACTCAACTTCTCCAGTTATACAAAGACTTGCCCTGCCTTTGGGACTTAAATTGTGAAGCTTATAAAAATATTACACAAAAAAAGAAATGCGTTGGATAATTTTAGCAAATAAATTTTTCCTCAAAAAATTGTCAAGACTTTTTTAATAAATTGTGTAAAACACAACTTTCCAATACAAATTTTCAAGATTTAAATTTAGCGGTTGTCTTAAAACTCGAAAACGGGACGCAAGAATGCCGAAAGCGAAGCGTTCCAAAAAGCATATGGTACAGATATATTTTAGAGCGAAATTCTTCTGTTGCCCCGGACGGATTTAGCGGGATGAACACTAAATAGCCCGCCGTTAGAAAAAAAAAATGTAGGCTTTAGGTAAAGGCAATTCATTGTTCGTAAGCTTTGAATAAAATGATGTCTCCTTGAATGTCGTACTATCAGACTGGCTTCCATTTGACCCTTTGAACAAAAATTTGGAGTAACCATTTTTTTGTTGATTTGATATACGTCATATCTTTAGTGACACTCGCCGGACTAAAAGGCATCGATTGACGTGTGAATCATAAAAACCGGCCCAGGCGTTTGGTCTATATAGTGCTTCAAAGGAACATACAAATATACATACATATATAGACTGTTAAACATAATACCACTCCTTTGCGTTGCGCAGTCGGGTAAAAAGAGTGCTGTATACATGGTGCCAGATAACGAGGCAAAAGACGACCTTCACCTACCTTCACCACGATATCTTAAAACACAAAAATAATCTATCGCTTACCATACAAATCTATCGAAAAGTTCTATCGCAAAATTCTCTTGGTACAGGCCTACAAGAGAGTAAAATTACAAACAGCACAACTCGAAATTTTACAAAATCTAGGAAAATTGCCATAGGAAATTTATGTTTCTAATATCATATAATCATGTATTTGATTGTTTTAAAATACCAAATTAACATGTAACTGATGATATTTCATTAATTTATAAATAATATCATTGATAAGAATGCCAAATTACGTTCAAATGTCTGAAAAAAAAAGGTTTTTAAGTAACATTAAAATTAAGGTACCGAGGTTATTTACATAAATTCAATATAATATAGATGCTATAATTAAATACGTAATTAGCTTCAAAGAATTATGTAACCTCCAAAAAATGCCAAATTTTAAGTTATAACACATTTCTTTCGACTCATATTACCGTCAGGTGTAATAAACATTTTTTTTATTTTTTTTTATTGGTGGGCTATGGGTGCGTCTCGCCCCGCTGAATCGGTCCGGGGTGACGGAAAGGCGGCGCGTGACCCCATAGACCCACCGTAAAACCTTCTCTCTTCGCCGTGCGAGCGGACCACCGGTACTCGATTTTAACTTCGGTGGGGGTGTAATAAACCTAAAGGATTGACTTAACGTATATTATTTAACCTCGTCTTAACATCTTGCTCTTGCCCTTTATTAATCCTGTATACTAATTTGTAATTATTAAATATTCGTTTCTTTTAAAACTGTATTTTTTTAGTTGTTTTACGTCGTTACTCAACTAATATGGAAAAAAATCTCGCGAACAGACAGATATAGATGGCGTGGTTAGTTTAATTATAAAATACAGTCCCACGCCGCATCTGTCTGTTTTTGATTCAGAAATTTTAACACATTACTTCATTAAGTGATGTGTTAAAATTTAGTGATGTCTCAATTTCTTAATTAAAATTCTAAACAAATTACACGCAGACATAAATGTTTGTAACCTCTGCACTGTCTAGCCGACTGGTACCACGATATTTCAACAATAAGACGGTTTGTATGGAAAGCGATAGAATTAGCGATAAATTACTTGGATTTGATGATATCGTGGTGAAGGTCGCCGAATGACCTCTTTTGCCATGCTATTTGGCAAACACTATAGTGTAAATGAAGAAGTAGTGACAAAGATTAAAAATGGTATGCTGAGGTGGTTTGGACACTTGAAATGACGTCATGAGTGAGGAGAGGCTGACGAAGCAAATAGCAAGTTTGAATGGGACGAATACTAAGGGAAGACCACGTTATACTTTTCGGGATCAAATTGGCGATCTGTTGACGAGAGGTGATATCAAGACTATGCGTAATGTATGCATGAGTGTGATTGATGTGATAAAGGTCAGGATCGTAGTTTGTGGCAATCCGTAGTCTCTGCCTACCCCTATGGGAAACATGAGGCGTGAGGCTATGCATATATGTAGTATTAGATATTGAGTTGCGATTACGAATCCGATGACCTAGTGTAGGATCGGGTGATCGGACCGGGAAATAGTCCGGTCACCCGACGTGAGACCACCGCGTGAGGCGTCGACTCGTGAGGAACCCGCGAGTGTAAACCGCCGGGCGGGCCACCGAAGACAAAGATGAGGTACCGGTGGCCCGCTCGCATGGCGAAGAGAGGTGTTTGCAGGGTGGGTCTAAGGGGCTGCGTACCGCCTCTTCCGGCGCCCCGGACCGATTTGGCGCGGCGCGACCACGTCCATAGCCCACCTCAAAAATATAAATAAAAGACCTTTTGTAGGATAATCTCTAACGAGTATGGCTTTTGTATATAATATTACAGCAATTTAACTGGATGCCTATGACATTATATTATTGAAATAACTTTATTAACTTTTTTTATTGTTCACCCATTTTTTTATTTTTTTATTGTCTTTGGTGGCAAACGTACAAGCAGCACACCTGATGGTAAGTGTTACTACCGCCCATGGACCTTTGCAATACCCAAGGTATAGCTAAGCCGCTGCCTACCAATACAAATCCCGAACCCACCCAGTTGGGCTTCCGTCTGGCTCTTTCATACCCATTTTTAACATAATAATATTTGCTATCTTATGAGTTTACTTTACAAGTGACTCTTTAGTTGGGAGTGGATGTCGATAGTTTGACCGATGGTTAAATTCATTATTTAATATTTTTAATCAGGTGATACAAATGCGTAAACAAGAAATAGATCAACATGGTCGTTCAGGCCCGGCTAAGACATCAGAGCGCATTCGTAGTAAACGCACATCAAGGGTTGGTCCCGTCCCGTCCAGCAAAGCCTTGGCCATCATGGAACCGCCTGGTTCCGACACAGAGATTGTAAAGGTAAGACTAGTTATATTGTTATTAGTTTTACATTTTATTAATTAAGGTAACGTATGGCGTGGCTTGTGTATTTGTAAACTTCTTTCTATATGTGCATTTCGTCAATTGACTGAATGAATTCGAAGAAAAAATTGTATTTTATAGTATAAGGCGATTATAGTAGAGAAAAGTGAAGCATTTTAAAGATTTGTAAAAAAAAGCATACGTTTGTATGTTTACGAATTACTTTGCCAGTGTCTTGAGTTCGATTTCCATGCATAATTTGTGCGTTCAATAAATTGATATTCTGAGTCATTACATACATACATATCATCACGCCATATCCCTTGTAGGGTAGGCAGAGAGAACAGAGTCCCAGAGAACTCTATCCTTGCATGCTTCACTCGCTTCCTCAACATTCATAATTCTCCTTATACACGCTTGCCGGTTTCGGAGACTCTGGACTCCACCTTCCTTCAGTACGTGACCAATCTGGTCTAGGTAGGTGAGTCTCGGTCTCCCCCGGTACCTACATCCTTCCACTTTCGCATTGTATATCTTCTTAACCAGACGTTCGTTCGGCATTCTGAGTCGTTAATTGTATGTTTCTAAATTCTCCAGTTCATTTATTTCCTTAGTACGCACAAAAATAAAAAATAAACAATTCTTCTCACATAACATCTGTAATGAAAGTTAAAAAAAAAATGGTTTTCTATTTATTTATATTCATTATGCAAAATTACTTTATGTTAGATTTTTTAACATAGCATTGAAGAATATTTCTTCTCAATATTTCGGCTCCTACGTTCCACACACGAAAGTGGAAGGATGTAGGTACCGGGGGAGACCGAGACTAACCCACCTAGACCAGATTGGTCACGTACTAAAGGAAGGTGGAGTCAAGAGTCTCCGAAACCGGCGAGTGTGTATGAAGAGAATTATGAAAGTTGAGGAAGCGAGTGAAGTATGCAAGGATAGAGTTCTCTGACACTTTGTTCTCTCTGCCTACCCTGCAAGGGATATGGCGTGATAATATGTATGTATGTAACGACTCAGAATATCAATTTTACAATAAACTACCTAAAGATATCCGAAATATGCCCATAAATAAGTTTAAAAAGGCTATCAAAAATAGACTTTGCAAAAAAGGATATTACAACATTTCGGATTATCTAAATGATAATACGGAATGGTTATGAGTTGCTCCTCTCTCAGCAATTTCTTTATATAATTTTAACTTTTACAGTGTTTTAGCGCTGATCCTCACTGTCGTCTGAACTCTGTATATTTTTCATTGTCACAAATTGTACAGTGTAGCGTGTTTTGCCTAACGAGTTATTTATTTATTGATTTGATTGAGCTATCTGATTGTAATTTATAGATCTTGGTGTGGTCATGCTCACTAAAAAGTTCTCTGCTTGCGGTAGCTACGTGAGCGGGTCTCTCCATTCCCTAGAATGTGGTTGAGGGGCGTGATGGCTGCTTTAGTAGTTAACTCGTGATCGGGTGCCGCTTGTGGAATCTGGTCTTTTGGTTTCACAATAGGAAAGAGATTGACCCACTATACCACGCTAGTAAGACTGGGTCTTATAGGGTCTTATTTCGAGTTTTTCTTCTCCTGCAATAGATGTTGTATTACATCCTATATCCCTTAATCGTCTTTTACTATAAACTCTGGACAGAATAAGGCGTGGTGAATTCTATTCTTACTCCATCATCGCATGGAAAATAAAAGTAATAATTCTTCTATTAAAATTATTAAATGAATTTTACACATTTCAAATGATTCAATAGAACCAAAAATACACTAATAAATAAATCAGTTGGAATTATTAAATAAAATATTCAACTATTTCTAGCATTCTGAAGACAGCGCCGGTGATACTGACGATGAGAAGAATGAAAACCCAGATTCACCACAGTGGAAACTATTGGAAACTGTCAGAAATCACTTGGGTCCTAATGGTAATTGCACAGAATTTTACAGTACAGATGCCGAAAGGCAAAATTTGGTTAATGATCATCATCTTTTCAGCTCATATGTCTCGAACCTCCTCCAAAATGGGAACAAAATTGACCTACTATACTACGTTGGTCAGACGTGTTGGTATAGGGCAGAGGTCGGCAACCCGCGGCTCGCGAGCCACATGCTGCTCTTTGGATGTGAAGTTGCGGCTCTTTAGTTCTATACGCAAAAAATATTTTATAAAGAAAACATTTAAAAATGGTTCTGAATTGATTGTGGCTCTTTAAAAACTTTAAACTTTTATAAATTCTAATTTTTGGCTCTTCCGACTCAAAGGGTGGCCGACCCCTGGTATAGGGTTTTGTTTCGAGTTTGCCTTCTCTTATATAGATATTATATGTGTTTTATATCCCTTAGTCGTCTCTTACGATCACCCACGAGTAACATAGGGTGTTGTGAATTGTGTTCTTACTTCTTCACCACAAGGCAAATTGGTTAATTACAAATCTGCTAATTAATTGGTTAATACACTCTGCTAATTAATAAAATTTGGTTAATACACTCTGCTAATTAATTGGTTAATACACTCTGCTAATTATTAAAATTTGGTTAATACACTCTGCTAATAATTAATTGGTCAATACACTCTGCTAATTACATTACTTTATTCATCAGGTACACCAATGTCAGAACCGTTCTGGAAGCTACCATCACGTCGTGCGTACCCAGATTATTATAAGGAAATTAAGAATCCGGTATCCTTGAATCAAATTAAGAATAAAATTCGAAGAGGCAACTATGGTACCTTGTCGGAAGTGGCTGGAGACATGAATATTATATTTGAAAATGCTAAACAGTATAATGTGCCTACTTCAAGATTGTATAAGGATGCTGTCAAACTGCAAAGGTACGGTTTATTTTTTTAATAATTCGAACTGTACACATATAGCAGTGGTTAGTTATATAACGTAAGTATTACAACTAAGAAATAATGTAATTTTAGCGTAAAAGTACCGGCAACGGGTGCGGAAGTACGAGTATAAGTATCAATGGACTGGCACGGAAAGTCGGTATCTTAACCACTACGCTATCTGGGTCGTAGTCGAATGCCTTGTACGATATTTTTTTTGGCGTCGAGTTACGATGTGGTTACACCCCGCTAATCTGTCCGGGGTGACGAAGAAGCGGCGCTCGACCCCGTAGATCCGCCTAGCAACGTACCTATATACGCCGTGCGAATGGGTCACCGGAACACGGTTTTTGTCTTCAGTGGCCACCAAAAAAATATATTCCATTAAATTGTGTTCAGCGTTCGTTAATTTTATATTTGTAAATATATGTTAAGTCAGTAATAACAGTTCTTCATGAATTGGACTAAGCACAAAGGAATAGTAGTGATTTTACACAAGGTTTTCATTTTTATTTGACTACAGTTGTTAGCCGCAGATGGTTATGAATGCTTTTCACAGACTGGTGGGTGAGCCCTGAGAGTTTTCAACCGATACATCATCATCATTCTCCTACTCTTACCCCAATTATTTGGGGTCGATGCAATATATACTCTTCTTTTATAGTACATATTGTAAAAGTTATTGGCAATAGTTTTATGACCGGCCACCTGCCAGACGTCAATCCTCATTGGGAATGTAATTCTTGACTAAACGGCATCAGATGGAGTTGGCCCAGGTCATTATAAGGCTGTTAGTCGTCTTTTACGACATCCACGATCAAAGTAAGGGTTGGTAGTATTCGTAGTCGCTACCACACACACTTTTAAACCCGATACATGACGAGAAATTGTTAAGTGAATTACTAATGTTTTTGAAATTCGTTTAAATTACTTTTTTGTCAATCCAAAGCTTTAGATACTTTATAGTATTCATGGTTTTCTTTATAGGATGATGCAGCAACGCGTCCAAGAATTATTAGACATAGTACAAACTTCCTCTAGTGATGATGAAAGTCTGTCTTCTGTGAAGAATCAGTCCCAAGTCCAAACGCCGAAGCCTAGAGGTAAAATCATTGTATATTTAATTATATCACTTATACTTCTTGATTGCACAGATGGCATAGCGGTTAAGATACCGACCTGCCGTGCGAATTGTCGTGGGTTCGATTCCCACATAGGGCAATAATTTGTGCGATCCATAAATTATTGTACTGTCTAGGTGTAATTTGTGTCCGTTATTTATATGTTTGTAACGTCACCCGCAATACAAGAATTATTTCCTTAGTACAGGTTGTCTTATAAAAATAAAACAATTTTCAGAGGAACATTTCGAAGACCTTTTTTTTTTTGCGTTGAGTTATGAACGTGGTCGCGCCCCGCCAAATCGGTCCGGGGCGATGGAAGAGGCGGCGCGCAATCCCATAGATCCACCCTGCAAACACCTCTCTTCGCCGTGCATCTTTGTCTTCGGTGGCCTACATTTCGAAGACCCAGGCAGAGAGACGCAATAAAAATGTTTGCCCAGCCTAGCTTCGAAACTACAGAAGCTTACTTCTTGTGCGTGTATACTAATGTATATAGACAAACTCTTCGTAAATGCCTAACAATTTTCATCTCAGGTCGTCCTCGTCTGAATCCAATACCAGTCACTGCACCATTACCGATCAGTACTCCATCTGTACCCAAGTCTAACGTGCCACTGAAGAAGAAACTACACTTTATATCGAAGCAATTAGTAGAGTTTACCTGCTCTGATGGAAGGCAACCTATGTTGCTGTTTATGGAGAAACCAAGTAAGAAGTTGTATCCGGAGTATTACAATGTCATTGATAGACCCATTGACATGTTAACTATCGAGGCTAATATAAAGGTAAGACTATTTGTAAAAAAATAAAAAAACACTTCGTCATCTTAGTTTTATCCCAATTACTTAGGGTCGACGTAAAATACCGGGTGTAACAGAGAATGGAGCAGCTGATCAGAAAAGTGGTAGGTGATGATGGTAGGAACCTATAACAAAAATTTTAATGGAAAATGTCGATTCGTTAATGAATTAGAGGCATTTAAAGTTTTCAATTTTGGCGTTGCATTTCCTATGAAACTGAATGAAATGTATCTAATAAATAATCTGCTACATACTCATACATTCTTAATTATTCATTAGAACCTAAATAAATCAATGATTACGTTTGCTACAGTATGACAAGCTTCGCCTTTACAGATAGCTGATAAGTCTGTAAAGGCGAATCATGTCTGAGTCTGTAAAGGCGAAGCTGTCTTGTTTGAGTCTGTCTCTCTGAGAGCTGAAGGTCATTGACCTTGACATTTTCCGTTATGTGTTCCTACCACCATTGTCACCAGCTGCTCCATTCTCTGTTACACCTGGTATATTCTTTTATCCATCATACATATTGCTTTAGTTTTGGCAATAGTAGTAGTAGTAGACTTCAACACTGTTTGGAAATTACAGTATGTCACCAACGCCTTTATTATCCCGTGGGGAGTCGTAAAAACCGCCTGAGGGATCTCTAGTAGAAAGGAAAGGTGTACTCTCATACTTTAAACTTTTAATACCAATTGCGTTCACCGTTATGATTCCCGAGCTTGACGACATTCCTCCCATGGCGAAGCATTGGGCGGCGATAGGGAGGATGATTGGATGAAACATCCTTATTCAAATGATTGCCCAAGAACTGCCTGATTCCTATTTATAATAATCATTTGTTGTTTTAATTTCATCCACAGAATGATAGATACACCTCAATAGATGAGATGGTATCCGATTTTCGTCTAATGTTCTCGAACTGCCGTCAATTCAATGAAGAAGGCTCTATGATATACGAAGATGCAAATCTTCTAGAGCGAGTTATGAACGAGAAACTCAAAGAACTTAATAATAGTGTCGAGAGAAAGACTCCGCTGAAGGCCATCAAGACTGTTAAATCGAGACAGTTGTCTCCTTTCGAACAGAAATTAAGGACTTTGTATGATGCTATCAGGGATTATAGGGATCCAAAAGGTTCGTATCTTTTTATCTCATATATTTTCTTGTGGAGTAAGAATACAATTCACCACCCCCCCATCTTACCTGTGGATGATCGTAAAAGACGGCTAGGGGATATAAAACGCATATAACATCTATGCAAGTCAATGAAAACTCGAAACAAAACACTATACCAGCACGTCCGACCAGCGTGGTAAGGTAGGAAGTCTATTTCCCTCCCATTACGGAGGAGGTTCGAGCCTAACAGTGGGATATATACGAGCTGAGATGATGAAATGGTTATAAACCTTCCCTACGAAAGTAATTGGCTCACCACCTTATTTTGCTAGCTAGACCAATATGTCTATCCTCCTCCTTCACAATGGCAATGAAATTTAGAATAGAAAATTTCCTTAATGTTTTATATTTTACAGCTAACCGCCAACTTGCGCTTATCTTCATGAAGCTACCAAGCAAGACAGAATATCCAGATTACTACGAGCTAATTAAAAATCCTATTGACATGGAGAAAATAGCACACAAACTCAAAAATAATGTTTACGGAACTGTTAATGAATTAGCGTCAGACTTTATTCTAATGTTCGACAATGCTTGTAAATACAACGAGCCAGACTCTCAGATATATAAAGATGCATTGATACTTCATCGGGTTTGCTTACAAACTAAGCAAATGTTGAGGTGAGATATTCTTTAATACATGCTTTTGAAACATTTTGATATTCTTATTATATATGCTTAAGTGAGGCCCTGGATGGATACAATATATTTAAAACAAAATGTCATATATATCGGCCAAAGTTTGAGGTAAAACTATTTTAAATTGTTCATAAATAATTGATTTTTTTTATAATTCCTTACGGTTCGTAATTTTATAGTTGTTTTTTTTTTATCCAAGCCGATTTATTTTTGCGCCCGATTTAGTCATTGTACTTATAATAGGACGACCCCCCACTCGGTGGACTGATGACCTCATCAAGGTCGCAGGAAACCGCTGGATGCAGGTGGCACAGGACCGTTATAGATGGCATTCTCGTGGGGAGGCCTATGTCCAACAGTGGACGTTTACGGGCTGATGGATGGATGGATGGACTTATAATAGTTAAGAAACTTTTGTTTGCCCTAAACAAACATCGTTTTGAGTGGTTTTGTAAGCACATTTAAGTGTGTGGTTGTCTTGTACTGTATCCAATATCTTAGAGTTTTAACAAAATAAATAAGTGTAGTGGTACATGCCACTGAATAAAAAAACCGTGTTCCGGTGACCCACCCGCACGGCGTTGAGACGTATATTGTAGGGTGGGTCTAAGGGGTCGTACGCCGCTTTGTCGCCCCGGACGGTTTAGCTGGGCGTAACACACCGTAGCCGCCGACAAAAAAAAAAGTGATACATGTTTGCCATTTAAATTTTTAAAGGTTACCATTGTAGGCATGGCATTGTTCAAGATAACGATTTGACTTACTGTTGGACAATTACTTTTAATTGTGTGATAATTAATAAATGAAGAGTTTCATGCCAGTTTTCTTTTTTATACCTTGTTTACCTTTTCATATAAAGTCTTAGTAACCATGTCATAAAATATTAAAAAAAAACTCGTTTTGCGAAAAAGTATTAGAATATACTGCCTCTAATAAAATCAAACGCTAGTAATTTCATTAATTGTATAGATATTTTAAATTATTATTGCACATTTTCTCTTTGAATTGAAATTTAATTATATAAAAATACTAGTAATTATTTCATATTTTGTTAGTAGTTAATTGGTTATTTATTTATATTGTATTACATTGATTTAACATCATACACTGAATATAATACCGTAGTTTTATTTCTTTTGTGTTCACGCACCTTCTGTATTGGAAGCAGACCTTTGAAGAACATCAGCAACAGGTGCGTTTGGGTTTATATATGAAATGGCAAAACACCTGCTATTGGATACCATTCCTTATTGTCTATGGTTCCATAGTTCAGCACCGAAATAAATTACTGACAGTAAATGACAGAGCATTATATATTGCACACCTCACAACGCGCAGCGCATGGTTATATATTACATACAAAATATTGCCAGAATTTGCCAACGCAAAAAATGCCTGGTTTTCTAAATATTCATGAAGAAATTTAAGACCTTTTTTAATAAAATTATTGTATTTTTACATATTGGTTTTGAAAAATGTGTAACTAAAATTTTAAACGATTATGATCGATGTAGGTCATAACAATTTTTTTAGAATAACCATTTATTATCGTGCCAGTGTATATACAATTTTATTTAATTATTAACATGAATGAAAATGCTTTAAGAAACCTATATAATAAATATTAATCGCTTGTAATTAAATATTTACATTAGGTTCAACATTTTTTATCAATAATTTGTGATTTATGGTGTTTTTATTTTTTTATTTTTTATGATTCTCTTCAAAAGTTATTCATATAGCCTAAATATTAAATTTTAAAAAAATCATGATTTTGGGTGGATGGTATTTTGTTTTCCATTTATTTTATTTTACATAAAACTATTTATTATCATAATTAAAATATCTGTAGGCATATACCTACAAAAGAAGAGAATAAAAAAAAAGAACTTGTATTGTGCAATTTAAAATTAATTTCCTTAAAATAAAATTTAATAATATTCATCTTAAAAAAATATTTAATAATTAGCATTATTTATTTGCATGTTCACTTGAAAGAGATTGTAGAACGTTCTTAGTACATTAGTTTCCAGCAAAATAATAAATATAATATATGACATAAAATTTGTATGTATGTTAGCAGAGAGGATGAAGATGCAGTGCCAGATGTATCAGCGGCTGTTCAAGACTTGCTGCTTAATCTCTTCACCAGCGTTTATAATCATCAGGATGAGGAGGGCAGGTCAGAGTTTACTAACCTTATTGTAGCTTATTTGTAATTATAAGTGTTGGTCCAGTTACCTACAGATATTGTTCTGTACATATCTAAAAAATATTAAAATAGTATTCCATACTATTTAATTTGGGTGTAACCGACATAGCACGAAGAATTAGCATGTTGAAATGGCACTGGGCAGGGCACATCGCTTGAAGAAGCGACAACTGCTGGGTAAGAAAGGTTCTACAGTGGCGACCACGTACC
This sequence comes from Lymantria monacha, assembly GCA_905163515.2. Taxonomy (NCBI): domain Eukaryota; kingdom Metazoa; phylum Arthropoda; class Insecta; order Lepidoptera; family Erebidae; genus Lymantria; species Lymantria monacha. The sequence continues at coordinate 8,419,694 of LR991081.1, read as the reverse complement.
TGACGACGCATTGTAGGACGCCTAACTAAGTGGACAGATGACCTGGTAAAGGTGGGCGTCGATGCAAGCGGCACTGGACCGCATTCTGTGGTGTAACATGAGGGAGGCCTATGTCCAGCAGTGGACGGCGATAGGCTGAAATGATGATGATGATGATTCCTTGGAATTGTTTGAAGCCCAAATTGTTAGTATTTACCATTCTTAAGTTCCTCGTGAGTATATGCAATAAATTTTATTAAATTCGGTCCAGTTGTTAGTCAGTCCTCATCATCATCATCATCATCTCAGCTCATATATGTGCCAATGTTGGGCTCGAGCCTCCTCCATAATGGGAGCGAAATTGACCTACTATACCAGCTGGTCAGACGTATAGGTATAGGGTTATATATACTGAGTATAGGGTTTTGTTTCGAGTTTTCCTACTCTTGCATATATGTTATATGCGTTTTATATCCCTTAGTCGTCTTTTACGATCACCCACGGGTAAGGTGATGATTTGTATTCTTACTCTGTCACCACACGGAAAATCCTAATATAATCGTAAATATTAGAAGTACACTAAATATTATCATTCATCATTCCTACAGGTGCTACTCAGACAGTATGGCGGAACTACCCGAGCACGATGAAGTTGCTAATGGTGAGAAAGTGCGCGCGATATCGTTGGACTTGGTCAAACGACGACTGGACAAAGGACTGTACAAGAGGCTTGATCACTTCCAACAAGATATGTTCGCTGTGTTTGAAAGGTAATTTTATTAAACTAACCATCAAATTATTACAAAATGGAGAATCAAATTTATTGTCCGCGTTGAAATTTTGGTCAGCAATGATTTTAAAAACAAGGTCCAGTTTTTGGGAGTCCTTCATTTAATACGCTTTCCTAGTGTATGTTGATTTTAAGTATTCGAAACACAAGGATTTCAATTTTCGTATTCGCTTACATAAATATCATACGGCTATAAATATTAAATGCCACTTACATATTTTCATAAAAGGTTATCTATGTACAGAACAGAATTTTATTTGACTATTGTCGTATATGATTTTCTTAGCAATTTTAAACAATCATCAGTGTTGGTTTGAGAGATCTTTTGTCTAATCGTCAGCCTTTCGATGTTCACTTTTGGAAGTATGATCCACAATGAGAGATTCTGATATAATCGCCACGCTTAGCAGGTAGTTGGGCGATAACAGTGGCTGTTGTAATTTACCAAGACAATGCTGCTACCCAAACTCCCAGTAATATTCATCATCATCACAGCCCATATATGTCCCACTGTTGGGCTCGGGCCTCCTCCGTAATGGGAGGGAAATTAACTTACTATACCACGCTGGTCAGACGTGTTGGTATAGGGTTTTGTTTCGAGTTTTCCTTCTCTTGCATAGATGTTATATGCGTTTTATATCCCTTAGTCGTCTCTTACGATCATCGACGGGTAAGATAGGGGGTGGTGAATTGTATTCTTACTCCGTCACCACACGGATAGTCCAGTAATATTGCGACTCCTTTATTTTCTTAGCTCGTCCTCAAATCTGGAGAGCAAATGCATTAATATTAAATTATAACTATGTTTTTTATTTCATTTGATGTTAGGGCACGTCGGCTGTCCCGCACTGATAGCCAGATTTTCGAAGACTCCGTGGAGCTACAATCCTACTACATCGACCAAAGGGATCACCTCTGTCGTGGTACACTTCATTCCCCGGCGCTGACCTTCACGAGGGATACCATGGCGACCAGCGTGGAGTTGGTCAAGCAATGCAAGTTGCTACAGGAGAATGAGGATGAAGATGAAACCCGGTAAGGTTTTACATACGTCAATTCTACTAAGGAATAACATTTGTAACTTAGGGAACTTTAAAATATTCGAATAGCACAAATAACTATACTTGGAATGTCTCCCATAAAGGCGATAATAAAATAAGAACCCTTATATACGTGGTAGGACAATTGAAACAGATTTATAATAGGCGTGTTTTTTTTTATTAATTTTCGGCCGTCTGGTAACCGTGACATATTTTTTACTAAGTGTTCTTCATACAACTTCTCCTCTGGAAAATAACAAGATGATTCATGACAGAGTTCTTCTAATTGCCAAATCGCGTTAATTATATTTTTAAATATCACCTACACGCGCTTTACACGAAGAAGTTATGAGATTACTATTTGTATGGCTAAAATTATATTTTAAATGGCTAACTTTATTATAATTAATGGCGCGATTAATAGAACCACATATTAGCCAACCGAGGCTTGTCTCCTGCAACATCGGCTTATCATTACCTAAGACTATTTTGTCAGACCCTAATAATGACCAAAAAACATCAGCCCCGATAATTAAATCTATTTCAGCCGGTGTATGAAAATATAGATCTGCTGTGTATCTGTAGTTATTTGTACATTCACCTGCTTAGCGGGAATATTATCACTTATTGTTGGCAAAACCAGTTTGGGTGTCGTCAAAGACGACTAAGGGATATAATATTCACTTAACACCTATTCAAAGGAAGGAAAATTCGAAATAAAACCCTATACCAACTACATCAGAACATTGTGGTTGGACACCTACTATAGGTGATTTACCCACCTATCGTGGAGGAAACTCAAACCCAGCAGTGGGGCGTATATGAGCTGAAGTTATGAGATATTAATACGGTCATTACAATTGTGGTAAATTGTTCATAGATCAAGCACAGACGATTCCATGCCTTCAGGCGGTGCACCGTTACAGCAAACAGCGTACAACAAGGGCGACTTCCTATACATTCACCCAGAGAAAGGTCATAAGGAGTGTCCGATAGTTCAAGTGGAGCGCGTATGGACCAATAACGATGGTGTGCCTATGATGTATTGCAATGTTTATTATAGGTGAGTAGAAATAGTTTAAATCTTAAAACCCTGTAATATTAATAACATTATTTATGTTGTAATTCTCCGTGTGGTGACGATATGAAGAATATAATTTACCACCTCGCAATAAAGTATAAATAATTGCTTTTCAAAGTCCCTCACTTCACTGCAATACATACAAATAACAACCGTTTGCTACACATATGGCGTAATGGTTATCTACCGACTATACTATTCGATTCCTACACAGTAAAATATTTCGTGCGATTTATAAATTGTTCTAAGTCTGGATGTAATTTGTATCCGTTACATTGAATGTTTGTCAATTCCCCTCGATACGAGGATTATTTCCTTAGTGCCAGATGTAGTTTTTTATAAAAAAAAACAGAGCTATAATTTGTGAATTATCTAAAGAATTATTCTACGTGGGGTTCAAAACCCAACATTTGGTAGGTAGGAGGTTATTTAGACGACACCATGCTGGATCTGCACAGTCGAAATTTTAACTTTGAGCTGTGTCTCTGCATTTTTCTATTTCGATATCTGATTAATGTTTCATGTAAAGTACCTGGCGGTTGCACATCGGTTTTTGAAAATAAGACAATCGGATAATTTCGGTTTCGTTGAGCGTTATTTTTTTTTGAAGGATCGATAGTATTTAAGCTTAAGGATCGATAGTAGTGAAGCTTTTGAAAGAAAAGGTATGAAAGTAAATGTAAGACGAAAATTATGGTTTTTGAAAAGGATAAATGTATGACGGAATGTAACATTTTTATAAATGGTGAGGAACTGGAACAGGTGAAAGAATTTTTATATTTGGGTGTTTACTACAGATGGTAAACATGATGATAATGTTGAAAGAAGAGTAAATGCTGGTAATAGAGTGAATGGGGCACTGTACACCTTTATGAAAAGCAGAAACGTGTCCAAAAAGGCACGTTTAGCTGTACATAAGGGAGTATTAGTACTTACTCTCATGTATGGTAGTGAAAGTTGCATTTGGCAGGGAAGACATGAAAGTAGAATAAATGCTGTAGAGATGAGAGCTCTTCGTAGTATGTGTGATGTAAGTATAAAAGATAAAATTAGGAATAATGTTATAAGAGAGTGCTGATTAGATAGATTTTTCATTCACACCAAATGAAAAATTAGTGACAAAGATCAAAAAGGGTATGCTTGGGTGGTTTGGACATTTAGAAAGAATGAGTGACGAGAGGTTGACGAAGCAAATATATAAAGCAAGCGTGAATGGAACAAATACAAGGGTAAGACCACGTCATACTTTTCCGCACCAAGTTGGAGATGTATTCATGTATTCAGGTCTTATTAAGAGTATGCGTAATCGTAGAGCATGCATGAAGACTATTAAGAGTGTGAATGAAGCGATGGAAGCAGAGATGCGATTTATTTGAAATACTTCTATTTAAAATGCAAATACAAAATGCAAAATACCTATTTTGTATTTTGCATTTAAATGCCTTTTAGTAAAAAGTATTTTGTATTTTATTTGAAATACCTTTCGAGAGGTATTTTGCATTTTTAATATTCATTTCAAAATGCAAAATACTTTGTGATTAAGTTTACCAACAATATCAGTCAAACAAAATGAAATGAACAAATGACGCTTGTATTGCCGAATTTGACCGATAGAGGCACCTGCTAGCCATGCGCGCCCTTTTTTATTTGATTTGATTACCTACTTTTATGATATTGAAGTGTTGTTGTTATCCCTACAATAATGAAACGGCTATATACTGTACTACAACAAGATAAGAGAAAAGAAAAGTGAACCGAAATAAAAGGCCACACAATTCACAAAATGGAGCCATGGTTCTCTTTTCGTTAGTCTAGTTTTTTACATTATTTTAAGTGAGTATTATTATTATTAATAACATAACAGAATTTATTGATATGCGTACTGATAAATATGACCAAAATGTCATGCATAAAGTGCCATGTTATTAGACGTTTTTGTTTGGCTCGGCATTGTGTCTCTATTTCTAATGCTAGGGCCGCACCTGCGTGTATCGTCCCGAAGTAATTTGTGGCGAAGCTTCGTACGTTTGGTACACTAAAAATTATCGCGATAAAACTGTGGTCACATTAGCGACTTCAGTATTTTACACGAAGTATCGTGCAATAATTAAAGATGGCCGAAATCATTTTCATGCATTTAACTATGGATGACGAATTGCTTTACTATTACAGCTATATTAAGATAATAATTACATAATGATATTTTTGGATCCCTTCATGGGTTCCGCTTCATAATGGTGTATAAATTCTAACACCATTTCATCACCCCACTCCATACAGGGTGGAAGGGGACCGCTCCCGAAAACAAAGACAGGTGAATCTCCTAGTCCTACTTGTAATGATAGGCTAGAAAAGAAATCGATTAGGATGAAAAATTTTTTTTTTTCCATTTTCTACACTCTATCATATTAAGACAGTGCTTAAAGATAATTCCTTGAAAAATACGTAAATTTACTCAGATGAGAAAATACGCAATGTATTCAAATTTCAATATCACATGTGAGAGAGTTCAATAAACCCGCGCCCCGCTAGACGTTTGTAGGTATCATGCGTCTAGGTACGCGCCTTACACACTTGCGAACTCCTTCCATGTATGTATATCAATACTGATTAACGTTACAATAATTATTAACTTAATCGGTTCTAATAACAATAAAATTCACTATAATTTCAATATTAAAAAAATACCTATTCGTTCAGAACTAATTTAATAAAAAGTACGACTAAACTAACTATCTACTTACCTAAATCCTCCGCGGCCTTATGAGATGTGGCTCAAATTGTGCCCCATTCATTTCGAGGCAGATTTGTGCTTGCCGTTGCGTCTCCTCATGCAGGAAAGTCGTCATTGTGGGGTCTTCGATACAGTCCGCACGTAATTTGTCAAAAACATCCACGATCCTTTGTCGCATTTCGTTAGCATTATTACACTCACTATTAAAAACCCTTTCTTTGACATATCCCCATAGAAAGAAGTCCATCGGGGTGAGGTCGGGCGAGCGAGGGGGCCAAGCGTGAGGTCCTAGTCTACCCATCCAGCGATTATCAAAGAGCTCGGTGAGACGCTCACGGACAGATCTCGCCCATACGTTAGCTGACCATCGGGTTTGATGCCCGGTCACACGAACCGCATGCGGATTCATCTCGGCATAAATGTGTGTATTCCTTCTGATCCACAGTCAGTTCCTGGTAAATGTCGACTCGTCCGTCCAGATCACGTGCTCAATGAAACCAGGCAAATTTTATTGCTGTTCTAATATCCAGCGGCAGAACGCTCGCCGGCGGTCGTGATATCCGACTACTAAAGCTTGTACTTTGTGCAGTTTGTATGGGCGTATTCGATTACGCTTTAGTACCTTATGTCCAGTGTGACACACTTGTTCTATCCCGATGCGGTAACAGCATAGCGACACTTCGTGTGCCTAGGTTTGGATTCTGGTGAGCGATATCTAAAATGCGCTCCTCAGACTAAAAACTCGTTGGATTTCCGCCTCCCGATGCTATTGGTCGATTTTCCAAAACTTTTTGAAATGCTGCCGTTATCAAATGGGAGTCAGTTGGATGTCGAGCGGTCGGAAATCGCTCTCGGTAAATTTGGAATGCACACGAGGCATTCCCGTGAGCTTCTCCAAGGCACATTAGCATATTGCCGTATTCATGAGCACTATAAACGTATGCATTAGGTATTATTATAATAAAAAGAACACAAAATTAAGAAGAAAAACAAAAAGTTACAATACAACAGTTTAATTAGTAAACCGATTAAACAAATATCTGTCAGTCACGGACACGTGACAGTCAATACGAGACTGGTTCATAATTTCATATTTTAGAAATAAATAATTAATACCTAATAATAAATCCCGCCAAAATAACTGCCTACCGTCCCGCTCGCGCCCAGCAACTAGGTATAATATATATATATATTGTACCTACCTATGTATATTGTACCTACTTTGAAGTTTTACGCAGACCGATAGACCGTAATACAAGTAGGTAGGTATTGAAGCTATCATATTTTAAAATATCATATTTTACAAGAGTGAAAAATTTAATTGTATTGAATAATTTAATTCATTCATTCATTGCAACTATGTACCATGGTCAGTGGCGTAGCTAGCATGGGTGGCACCCGGGGCGGATATTGTAGGTGACACCCTTTTTTAGGTGGCACTCCTATTTTTAGGTGACACCCCTATTTTTTAGGTGACACTTCATTTTTTTATATATCACCCCCTTTTTTTTGGGGATGGGCTACGGTCGGCGCACTCCTCGCACCACTCCGTCCGGGTCGACAAAGTGGAGTAAGCACGCACACCCCTTAACCCACCCGTGAACCTCACTTTCGTCGTTGGATCGGCCATCGAGCAGCGTGAACTTGTCGTCAGTGGCCGGCGCTACGAAATACCGCCTTAGGGGTACCCTCTCCTTGAGCGACGTACCCCGTTTTAGGCACCGTAGGCGTGGGTTCAAATCTCACCACCGTCACACTCTTTTTGCAATTTATTTTTGCAAAATTTATTTATAATAATTTAATAATATTATAAATAAAACAGTTTAAAAACGTGTACTTTAAATGTTTTAATAAAGTAGTCGTTTTAATAAATAGGTGTAACTTGAATTAATATCAAAGAAAAAAAACTTGATTCATATAAAAAAAATACTGCATAAATAAAAAATAAATAAATAATTATAATTGCATAAGTTGATAAAAAATGCTATGCAATAGCTTTACCGCGGCAGTCCCCGAGTGCGACACGTATTTTTAACTACTAACCCTCGCAACCTTGAGACCACCGTGGAAACACTGTGTTTGTGGAAACACCGTGTAATCTGTGCAGTTTCCACGGTATTTCCACGGTGGATTTGTTCCATTTTTCCACCGTGTGTCCACAGTAGTTTTTTGCTGCACCCACGGCGTTTACATCAAAACATAATAATACAATATAATAGATAATATATAATAGATAATGAAACAAGTTAGTTTGAAAAGAAAATCTGAGTGAACGTCCCGTGACAATTAAAAACTACGTATAAACAATATAACTTAACGTGTACAATGAAATAACAAATAAAACCAAAAAATCTTAAACAGTTAAAATATAGACATAATTCATCAATATTTCTGTACAACAAAATAATAAAGTGAAAAAGTGATGCCAACCAAATTCTAATACATAACGGTCAAAACAATAACATCTTACTCACTTTATAGGTACTAAAAATTTATTTGCATCTAATAGTCACTAATTTCGTTTTCTTACATAATGTTCTTGTGGCGTTAGGGTAGACGAATCTAATTTTGATTACCCGTTAAAATGAACGGTCGTGGTTTCGAATCCTGGCTCTCTGAGACAACGTAATTTTTAGAAATTTGTTTACAAAGATATAGAAGAAATTGTTCCATTTTGCCACCGTGTTTCCACAGTACAAGTAGTGGTAACATGCGGATCCATCGTGTACAAATGGAACAAGTCCACGGTGATTCCACGGAGGTCTCAAGGTTGCGAAGGAAGTGAGTAAAAAAATACTTCACTCAAATACCTCGTTTTTTTTTTCAAGAATCGGCTATATTATCTCTTTTGAAACCATTTTTTTTATACCAAAATTATGGTTTATAATAACTTAATAATAAATACTTTGCATTAAATACACGGTCACGAAAGAAAAAGAAATGTGGAAATGAATGCGGTCGGAAACAAAAGAAATTCCCCAAGCCCACAGGTGACGAGCAATCTCTATATCTCTGCAATCCAGGGAATCCCCTGACTCTTGACTAGCGACAGTTATGCGTGAAGCGTGGATATATATACTTATATATTGGGGGAATCACCGATTGTGTGTACACTGAAAGTAGGCATCTACATAATTTATATATAAATTATTTTATTAGTGGCGGTTATGCAAACTGCCACAGTTTTACGGTTTTTTATATGTGGTAGTTATAGACCTGATATTCACCCACCGAGGGGTGACATCCGGTACGGACCGACCCCGCCGCCCCCCTTAGCTACGCCACTGACCATGGTCGGTTCTACTTTTTTCTTTTAAGTCCCACTAATGAGCTAGAGCCTCTTTATTTAGCGTGGCGGGTGTGACCATTCCATAGACAGACGCCAAAAAAAAAAAACTATTTCTATGAATAGATAGCCTGATGAGTTACTTCTGTTTTCCTTCGTGTATTTATGCTAAAATAGAACAAAAGATAAGAATGAATGTGAAACAAGAATAAACTGATGGATTGAAACTTACGCAACGGGAATAGAACTCGGGACTTTGGACCTGGTGACACCATCTAAGCTGGTATTTACGGTACTCGTCCAGATGAAAAAATACGTGCAAGTTTTAATGTAGTTTCCGATGCCAATTTTTATTTTTTATTTTTAATACACCACCTTGCATTAAGGAAATAATTCTTGAATTGCGGGGAACTGAACAAAATGCAATTAACGCAGAGTTATTACACCCAGACTCTGAACAACACTGTGTATCGCATAAAGTTTGTCCTGCGTAGGAATCGAACCCATAGCACTGGCACGGAAGGTCGGTATGTCAACCACTACGCCATCTGGAGTCAAATTTTTTTGCGAAATGCAAACCTATAGGAATCTGTCGTTATGTAACCTATTTCAATTGTTGTTTGTACCTACTTACTTCCTATTAAATAAATTCATAGGTAGTTCTGAATGGATAAGTAAATAATTTTAATTTGAGCCGAATCACATAAGGCCGCGGACGATTTAGGTAAGTAGATAGTTTCATATGTACTTTTTAATAAATTAGTTCTGAACGGATAGGTATTTTTTTTTTAAATTGCTTTTTAATTCATTGGTGGCAAACGAGCAAGCAGCACACCTGATGGTAAGTGTTACTGTCACCCACAGACCTTTGCAATGCCGAGGGTATCACTAGGCAGCTGCCTACCAATACAAACCCATCCACTTAGGCTTCCGGCTCTCTCGGTCACCAAACGAAGTGCAACAGCACATTGCTATTGCTCAGACGTTGATCTTCTGCGAGAGTTTGATACTACCCCGGACGGATCGGCCCACGGCCCTAGACAAGAAACTGTCAACAGCGTGGTCCTACCACTACAGAATTAATATTGAAATTATCGTGAATTTTATTGTTATTAGAACCGATTACGTTAATCATTATTGTAACGTTAAACAGTATTGATATACATACATGGAAGGCATGGAAGCGAGTTCACAAGATTGTGTAAATACTTTTAAAGCGTGTACCTATTACTTGCCGACGCCGCAGGCCCGTTTATACCTACTGCCACTAGCGGCGCACACCGGTCGATCACCTCTCGAACAGCTGATTTGAAATTTGAATACATTGCGTATTTTCTCATCTGAGTAAATTTACGTATTTTTTAAGGAATTATCGTTACACAGCACTGTCCTAATATGATACAGTGTAGAAAATCTAAAAAAATGTTGTAAAAATATTTTTTTTTTCATCCAAATCGATTTTTTTCTAGCCTATCATTACAAGTAGGACTAGGAGAGTCACCTGTCTTTGTTTTAGGGAGCGGTCCCCTTCCACCCTGTATTTATTGATTAACTGGAGATCCTCGAACGCGTCTAAACACAACGAAAATTTCCCCCGAAATGAAAAACGCTAGTCTGACTACAGAGCGCGATATATTAGCGCGCTAAAACCCTTTGACTTATCGCCACCTAAGCGATATTGCACACGAAGCCCGAATGTTCACGACGATAGCCAATAATGAGCGGTCACATCTGCGTGTATCGTCTCATTGCACGAAGCTTCGTGACGATACACGCAGGTGCAGCCCTAGCATAATGATAAATACCTAAAATAAATAAAAATTTCTGAGATTTGGTCAAAAGGTATTTTATTTTGAAAAAGTATTTTGAAAATACCTATTTTGCATTTAGCATTTGAAATACAAAACGCAAAACTATTTGGTATTTTGCATTTGAAATAGTAAATCTGAAAAGTATTTTGCATTTTGTATTTAAATGCTTTTTTAAAACCATTTTGTACATCTCTGGATGGAAGTATGCTAGGATCGTGGTTTGTGGCAATCCGTAGTCTCTGCCTACCCCTCTGGGAAACAGACGTGAAAGCACAGTATACGCCGAAATATATAGAGGCTATGTATGTATGATAGTATTTATTGTAATTACAATCCACAAGGCTCTTTTGACAGTCGCTATCACAGCCCGGCTAGCTCAGTCGGTAGAGCATGAGACTCTTAATCTCAGGGTCGTGGGTTCGAGCCCCACGTTGGGCGCAAGCTTTTTGTTATAAAATTTTATAAACTTTAATTATTGTAAAATATGATTTATTTTTGATTCATTTTGAAATATTTTTAACCCGTAAACATTTGAGTGTACTAATAAGCATATTTTGTGAATTTAATTATAGACCACAAGAGACATTCCACGTTCGTACACGCAAGTTCTTGCAACAGGAAGTCTTCAAAACTGAATCACATCGCGTTGTGCCACTCGATCAAATTGTTGGACGTTGTTATGTAATGAACGTCAAGGAGTATTTCAAATTTAAACCTGAAGGTAAAACATATTCTATAATATAATAATCTTGCAGTAGCAGTTCAGCTAATGTATAAAGTATCTACTATTCATTCGTACAATTAAAAGATTTAAAATAAATATTTACTGGAATATTTTTTATTAAAAAATATTATAAATAATTACTAATTAAAGTAGTAAGAGAACAGCATCTAGCGAGCGGTAGGCTACCTACTCGACATAACCTACGTACTGTGTAGGTACTACCTATGCGTAGGTACGCTTTGGAATAGCATTCCACGTGGGACTTCGTAGCTGTACTTTAACGTAATTACGTTAGCCAATCATTATCATGCGGAATGCCGTATGATTTCTTTTGCTTAAAATGTAAATATTATAACCAGGTTATTACAAAATATTAACTTTAATTTATTTTATTTTGTTATTTTTTTATCACTACCTCACTATTGAACAATTACATATGTTAGATATGTTTCTTTTGTCGGATACTTTTATTTCTTTTTACTTGTTTTGTAAGACGATATAAATGTCACAGTGTATATTACATTTGATGACATGATTTACATGATGGGTAGGAAATAATGGACAGTGTAGTTTTTTTGTCTGCAACCATAAATCGTTTTGAGTAATAGAAATCTCCTAGTGTGCTTAGTTTTGTGAGCGAGAGAGCCGGAGGGTTAAGCCATCGACCCTCACTACCTGTCTTTCAATGTTTCCCTATTACGATTGGCAGCGACTTGTATCTCTGGTATTACCAAAGTCCATGGGCGGTAAATACCACTTACCATTAGGTAAATTACCTGCCCACCATAGCTGGGCACCGTTAATCAAATAGTTAACTTTGTTAATCGTTAAACCGCTACAAAAAGAAGTTAGCTTCGTTAAACGTTAAAGCGTTACATTTCGGAAGAATTAACGCAAGTTAACGTTAATCGTTAATCCGTTAATATGTGTAAAATATCATCTTTATATCGTTGCATAAGTGAACTTATAAAACCTGTGGTTTAGGTTCTGGAAGTTAACAGGTTATGAACAAAACAAAATACTTGTATAATTCGAATGTGTAATTTAATCGTCGGGTAGGTGCATATTTCCCTTCATGAACATTAACATTTTGAAGTAAAGAAATGATCAAACGAAACAAATCTTTTCGCAGTTTTCTTTCTCACTCGCACGCGCCGGCAAAATATATCTATATAGTTTTGTGTTTGTTTCACTCGCTGCCACGCGCCACCCGGCACTTGTCAGTGCCGTGCGGTAAGTATTAGGCATTGGATTAACGATTAACGGACTTCTTGCATATTAACGGAAGTTAACGTGTCCGTTAACATTTTTAAAAGTTAACTTAAAAGTTAATCCGTTAATCAAAATGTTAACTTCGTTAATTAACGATTAACGGATTAACGAGCTAATGCCCAGCTATGCTGCCCACCTAGTAAAGCCGATAAAAAAAAATAAAAGTTAAAAGAGAATAAAAACGAGAGGTGTCAAGGGACACCCGGATGGAACGAAGTTCTATTTTAATTATATAATTTTTTTCTGCCTTAAGCAATTTTTATCATTATATTTTAGCCAATTTGCAAAATATCTTTATAAATTATAGCCTATGTGTTATTCTGATGTGCAAGCTATATTACTATAAAGTTTCATCAAAATCCATTCAGTAGTTTTTACGTGAAAGAGCAACAAACATGTTCACATCCATACATTATTACAAACTTTCACGTTTATAATATTAATAATTAATAATAATAGGATATACAATTCCACTAGACTACCAAAACTTTTGGGCCCCGAGCTCGAACGCGAGCCGGCCACGCGGCCCGGTCACGGGCGAAAATAATTTCGTTGCGCATTATTTTGATTTTGCTATATCTCTTAAGGTATTTATTTAATTTGCATGGTCTGAAGGAAAAAAATTATCTTCATGAAATGCTCAAGCCAACTAATGTATTTAAAATGATAAGGATTAATACAGTATTTGTGTAAATAGCTTTTCAATTATCGTTTTATAATAGAACATTTTTTAAAGTATTAAAATGGATATAGTATGTTATCCTTAAGAGATAGATATATACCATCGCGGACTTTTTTGTAGGCCTTTTTAAGCTGTATAATACTGTAGTACTTTATTTTGATCTATTTCGTAGGGTTCAGCCAGCGTATGCAATGTAAGCGCAAAATAATGTGTTTATTTACGACATCACATTAGAAACCTCTAAAATTATCAGTGTTTCTCTACTACATTATGCATATATTATACATATAAACCTTCCTCTTGAATCCCTCTATCTATAAAAAAAGCCGCATCAATATCCGTTTCGTAGTTTTAAAGATTTAAGCATAAATAGGGATATAGGGACAGGAAAAGCGACTTTGTTTTATGTTGTGTCGTTACAACTTTGTTGTGTTGGTAGTAATTTTTTCCGTCTAGCCTTTCGCAACGCGCGATAAGGAACTTCGTTCCAAAATGTTTGTGCAACTGTCAGATAACACCATTGATATGAAATCACGTTTAGACTTTGAGCAAATACCTTATCGAACTTACAAAGATTTTTGTTCTGAATCGACCTCGCGACTTCTTTCGTGTGGTGACGGAATGATAATACAATTCATTACTACCCCGAGGTAGGTAGGCTTTGGCCCGAGGGTGTCGTAGAAGACGATTAAGGGATTTATCATACTGATATCATCTATACAAGAGAATGGCAACTTGAAATAAATCTATACTAACTCATCTGACCAGCTTGGTATTATTGGTAGATTTCCCTCCCATTATGGAGGATACTTTAGGCCAGTAGTGCGACATATATAAACTGTGATGATGATGATGATGACATTACGACTCAGCATGGGAGGTCATTATTTAGACAACTTTTAATGCACAAGTCGACCTATACGAAGAACAAAGATACATATGTATATGATACCAAATCGTTTTCGTTGTAAGACTCAACTGATCTACATATAGGGTGGAAGTGGACCGCTCGCGAAAACAAAGACAGGTGACCCTACTAGTCCTACTTCCGATAGAAAAAAATCGATTCGGATGAAAAAAAAATTTTTCTCCATAAATAATTTTAAGTTTTTTTCACATTCCATCGTATTAGGATAGTGCCATGTAACGATAATTCCATAAAAAAATACGTCACTTTACTCGAATGAGAAAAGATGCAATCTATTTAAAACTCACGATCATATGTTCAAGAGTTCAACGACCTCGCGTAGTGAAAAAAAAATTTTTTTTTTCATCCATATCGATTCTTTTTCTAGCCTATCATTACGAGTAGGACTAGTAGAGTTACCTGTCTTTGTTTTCGGGAGCGGTCCCCTTCCACCCTGTATAAAATGAACTAATATTAGGATAATAATCAATTCTATACAAAACAGTAAAGAATACCGATGTTGCTGTTCTTATGTTTTACAAATTTTAAATCGCTCTCATCTAAAGTAATTGATTATGCCAATGTAACTTTATTCTTTTTAAATAGATATGTATTAATGTGTTACAGGGTTTGCTGATAAGGATGTGTACGTATGCGAGAGTAGATACAACACCAAGTTGCGTTGCTTCAAGAAGATTAAAGTATGGGAAGGCGCTGAGAAAGAGGCCACACTCGTGCACAGAGATGTAAGAAAAATATAATTGAATATATTATTTTCAGACCTTTTTCAGTCGATACATCCATTTATCAGCCTATTGACGTTCACTATTTGACATAAGCTTCGCATATGTCGCAATCCTCAATATTGGCAGTGTTAACCATTGTAAGGATTATGGGTTTGCCACTGTGATCAAAGAATGGATCCTAGTGGTCTAATGGTAATGGCGAGGACATACGGTTATGGGGCTGCGTGCCGCTCTTTCGTCGCTACGGTCGGATTGGGTGGGATCTGTCCAGATCATAGCCTGCCAAAAAAAGGAGGTTATGAGTCTTCTAAAAGAGACAGAAAATCCTTCTGATCCTTCAGCCAGTCCGGGGATAAAATTGTAAAAACTAAATAGGTCACATGGTCTGGGTACGTTCACTTGTCCGTGTACAAGAACACTTAATCAAATCTTGTTCGCTTTTTATTTAAAGATAATTAATTATATTGAGGTTTTAATTGTATGCACAGGTACCGCTCGAACCCAACAGAACAGTTTCAGTATTCCGTGAACGCATTGAGAAGCATAAGGACGAACTCGCCGAGTTGGAGGTCTTGGAAAATGTTCACGAGAAGGAAAGACCCGTAAGTAATATAAGATATAGCCTTATCAATAAACGTTAGGTTTTTTTTTGTTTATAAATAACACATCATTAAGGAGTAAATTCTTGTATCGTATACTTAATTAATTAATTACATTAAATTAATTATATGTGGATTTGACAAGGAATTGCTGGTGTGAAGATCGAACGTATGACAATAGTATATGACTAAGTTTCCACCTGTACAGTACAATTAAATATACGCCGTATATACTATAATAAACTAATTTAATTTATTAATTACTAGCAGACCGGGCCACGCGTTGCTGTGGCTTAGGTTAGCCCAAATAGTAAAGTTATTAAACTGAAAAAGTGTGGCAACTCCATGATAAAATATGCATGTATGGAAGGTGCTGCTACCCAGAGTTTACGCGGTGAACTAAAGTTGAAGTGATATTTAACCGCTAGGCTGGCGTGCCACCAGATTCTGGTTTGTCATATTAATGCGCAACTGGCAACCCGCCTGTATCTGGTGCCTAACCACATGATTTAAATAGCTCTTAAAATTAAATAAAAAACTGTATTCATCCTTTTCTAACTTATAAGAATCAAATAGAGGATAGTCAAGTGTAGGTTTGTCAACCATAATACAGACACCATTTCATAAAAAATTCTTATGCAATCGAGTCGACAGTTTGGCGGTTAGTCGGGTCACTTCTCCGTGGTGAACTGTCGTCATCAAAGTGTGTTTTTTGTTGTTATAATTAAGTATTTGGGAAAAACTGCAGCTTACAACATGGATGGGTAAGTAATAAACAATTTTTCAATTAGTGATTGTATCATTGTTAGCTTTTTTACACTAAATACTAATTTTATCAAACATCGTTGACCGTCCGCCACAACAGCGGCTATCTATTTTCATTTATAATTTAATAAAATTATATTAACTATTACTGTAATACTACACGTATCATTACTAACATTAATAAAAATGTGTTAACTAGTGTTAAATTTGTACAATATAAGATATAATTAACGTAATATTAAAATTAAATACACATTTGCCGTGTTCAAGGTCAGCGAAGTGGCATATATGTTGGTCGGTTGACTAGTATGGATAAGGCTAAGGTAGATGTGTGGTTTTGGTTAACTCATAACTTTTTTTGGTTCATGGACTTGTTTATGTTTTGCAATTTTTATTTATTTTTAACATACGAGTATTCTTTTAATTTTTGCTTTTTATTTTTTTTATTTCGTGCTTTTGTATTGGATCAGTCCAATATCTCAAAGGCGTGGTGGAGGTGTGCGTACGCGTGGTGGAGGTGTCCGTACGCGTGGTAGAGGTGTGCGTACGCGTGGTGGGAGCAGTGAGCATCAGGTGCAGGGAAGCGTACATGGTGGAGGTGTGCGTATACTTGGTAGAGGCGTGCGTTCACGTGGTGGACGTGTGCGTACGCGTGGTGGGAGCAGTGGGCAACAGTTGGAAG
This sequence comes from Lymantria monacha, assembly GCA_905163515.2. Taxonomy (NCBI): domain Eukaryota; kingdom Metazoa; phylum Arthropoda; class Insecta; order Lepidoptera; family Erebidae; genus Lymantria; species Lymantria monacha. The sequence goes on along the minus strand of LR991081.1, from coordinate 8,402,596 downwards.
GTAGTGGTCGTGGTCGTGGCCGTGGCCAAACCAGGCCAGTTGCAATAGACGAGTTAGTATTTATGTTTCTTTTCAATGCTTATTGGTTGCGTTTAAAAATATAAATATACCCACATTTGACGTCTTCATTTTTAGATTAAACTTGGTTCATATTGATGAGTTACCGACTGGCCACCAACTGGAAGAGCCTCTTCACATAAGAAGAAAGCGTGCTTGGAGCCCGTAAGTAACTTATTTTAGAGTATTATAATAATTCAAGGTGAATTTTATAACAATCACACAAATATTATAAATGTGAAAATTTGTATGTATATGTGTGAGTAGGTGTGTATAAGTATGTATCTTTGTTTGTTACTCCTTCACGCTCTAACATCTGAACGAACTTGTATGTTTAGTATGTATATTCTTTAGGTCCTGGATTAACACATAGGCTACATTACGTCATAATCACCACATCTCATAGGTAACAGAGTGCAGCTAGTAATTATTTAAATGATAACATATATGACACAGCCATGTAGGAATAACTTTGCACAAGCTGTCACTTATAAACGAACAGTTTCTCTTGTTATTCATCAAACTTCAACAAATTTAAATTGTTTCTAAATATTTGATTTTAGGTACGCTGGTTCATCAAGTACGCCTTCCCGACTATCCGATGTGGCAGTGGCTAAGGATTTAGGCCTTCAGGAGCCACATCCTGTACATGACGTACACGATGTACAGGATGCCATAGAGGATGATGTTCAAGAAATTGAACTCGAAACATCATTAGTTATACCACCCTCTCCTGAAGTGTAAGTTGCTTACTTTCTATTACCATATAAGTACACACGTGCAATAATATAGTTATATAACTATTTCTAGGTTCGTTGAACGTGGTCCAGACGTAAGTTTTGCCAGTACGTCGCAAAACAGGAGTCCACGCCGTACCGTGCACCACCGGGGTCTTCGGGATAAAGAAATTTACACGTTTCTTTATAGTCTTGGTAAAGATCTGCTATACATATTTGTCTACAATAAATTTTGTCTCTGCCAAGGAATATATCTACTTTTTGTTTTTTTTTTTGATCAGGAAGTGAATCAGAGGAAAGTGACGAAGAAGAGGTAATGGCTCCTGTAATCCCGAGAACCTACGTAAGCAGCATGGAAACACCCACAGATCCTGATGACCACGAGCTAAATGATAACAATTTAGGCCCTGACGAAACTACTGATATGTCAGCTACATATCAGCCTCATAACATTTTTGATTTTCACTGGACAGCGTTTCCGCAAGCTCAAATTCCGCCTGAATTGAGAAGGGAAACGTTTTCCAACATTAACTGTGGTCCAACATCTCTGTTTGACAATCCCCTAGACACTTTTGCTGTTATATGGGATCTAGAATTTATGGAGTACATTGCTGCAGAGACAAATAGATATGCACAGGAGTTAGCGCAACACATGATGTTAAATAACAACCTCCAACCTCAAAGTCGCATCTGTGATTGGCGGGACACAAATCCCGATGAACTTTATGTTTATTTTGCTGTCGTGTTGGCAATGGGGGTTGTCATTAAAACCAAAATAGAAGAGTACTGGAGCGCTACTCCTGACATATTTTATACACCTGGTTTTAGTGCACACATGTCTTTAAGACGATTCCAGTTGTTATCAAAATGTCTACATTTCAATAATAATGGAGTCATGAGTACACTAGAACTGGATGCTTCTGCAGCAAAATTATATAAAATTCAGCCTGTAATATCACACCTGAATAGTAAATTCCAAAATATGTATAATTTGCATCAAAATCTTGCTTTAGATGAGTCTCTCCTGCAGTGGAAGGGTTGGTTGGATATAAATCAATTTATTCCAAACAAGGCCGCTGCAGTAGGGATTAAAACATATGAAATTTGCGAGTCTAGGACAGGTTATTTATGGAGATTCGAAGTGCATGCTCATAAAAAACCACCGTCTACACAGACTGACAAAAGCCCTCTAGACGCATTTACACCCGCAATAGTACTGAAACTTATAAATGGTCTTGAAAATAGGGGTCATACTCTATGGATGGACAATTTTTATAATTCACCAGCGCTTGCGCGTAAATTAAAATCTATAGGGTTTGACTGCGTTGGCACACTTCGAACCAACCGTCAGTTTGTGCCGGAAGCTCTAAGCAATTTAACCAAGGCGAATATGCGGCCTGGCCAGATTACTGGTTTTACATCGGGTGACATCGATCTCATGGTATGGCGAGATTCTAACCGCATTGCGATGATCTCGACGTACCATGGCAATGCAGTTAACACTATTCATGGGTCTACAAAACCCATCTTAATATTAGACTATAATATTATGATGGGTGGGGTAGATAAGAAGGACCAAATGCTGTCTATGTATCCGATTGAAAGAAAGAGAACCAGAATTTGGTACAAGAAGTTTTTCCGCAGGCTTTTAAATGTGTCTGTTCTAAATTGTTATATACTTGTAAAACATTTCACTTCTTCTTTTACTCACCGTTCTTTTCGTATAGCCCTTATTAAGTCCATTTTAGAAAAACACTCTCCTTCTTCTGTTGCACCTCTGGTTGTAGATGACCAAATTTACACAGTTCAGAAACATCATATAGCTGAATACCCGTTTCTGCCAGGAAGAAGTGGCCGGTTACGACGCAATTGTGCCGTGTGCTCAAAGCGGGTGCAAACATTTTGCGTAGGATGCAACAAGGCTTTTTGTTTGAGTTCTTGCTTTGTATCTGTGCATAAGTAGCGGTAGTTTTTTTTTTAACTTTAACTTAACTAAAATGTTAAATAATCATCATCGCTTAACATCAGGTGAGATAGTAGTCAAACGTTTGACTGTCATTAATAAAAAAAATTACAACTATTAAATAAAACGTTATCCGTGTGGTGACGGAGTAAGAATACAATTCACCACTCCCTATCTTGCCCGTGGATGTCGTAAAAGGCGACTAAGGGATATAATAAGCACATAACATCTGTGCAAGAGAAGGAAAACTTGAAATGAAACCCTATACCAACATGTCTGACCAGCATGGTATAGTAGGTCAAATTCCCTCCTGTTGTGGAGGAGGCCCGAGCCCAACAGTGGGACGTATTTGGGCTGCGATGATGATGATGATTAAATAAAACATATTTTTGAATTTGAATAACATATTAACATTTTAAATACTATCTATAACCACAATAAATTGATGTTACAATACACTTTAAAATTCAGGTGTGATATTATACTCTGAAGTCTTATCCATACTAACCTTACTCGTAACCGCACTTTTTGCGCTGAAATTGTTAGATTTTATTGTTAATTTTATTAAAGTTTTTGTATAGCACTGTGCCCTTTTATTATAATTTTACTCGTAAACTTTATTGTGTTGTGTAATATAAATAACGCATGTCAATAAAAAACAAAAAAAGTCGCTCAATAATGCTATTTCAAAGAGGACTAGTTTTAACCGTTATTTTTACGTGGTTTGTTTCTAGGCTAGAAATATAAACCAAGACATTTCACAGAACTCTGTACTTTTTACTGTATAATGTTCAAGAACCAAACTTTAAGAATAGCTATCGTTTCAAGTCATTTGGCCCAACATGTTTTCAGAAATCGATAATACACATGACCCTGTTTTTTGCCTAACACAGTCAATCCTAAGAACTGGGGCGTTTTTGTGATGGCTTGGGTATAAAAAATGTATTTGGAGATATTTGTTTTTGTATTATTTTTGTAATGTTGCACTATTATGTCATGTAAATAGGAATAAATACATTAAAATATTGGTTCATCTTTTTTTTTATACGTTATTGAACCCAAAAACCGGTAAAAATGTATTTACCCTAACTTTAAACCAGATTTATAGTACTTAAAATGATTTATTTTCACGAAATAATGATATCAGATTAATCAACAAACAGTAAAATTAAAAATTATATCTGTAAAAAAGAAGTTTCGATAGCAATTTTTTTAGATAAAAGCATTTTAATACCAATTGACCCGTAGTGCTCCCGCCTGTCGTCATACTGCTGCCAGATGTGACATTTTGCGCAAGATGGCTGTGCCAGCCTAGCGGTTAAACATATCTACATGTGTATGTGTAATTATATAGAATTTTCTTTTACTATGAAAGCTACCCTGAAATATAAAAAAAACATATCAGCTGATAACGAAGCAATAATAATATCAGCTTAACAATGAAAATTGAGATAATTTTCAGAAAGTACATCAATAACCGTAAATAGATTGATGACAATAAGTACCTACGCTAGGAACAAAAAATAACAATTCTCAGTTGTCAAACGTTTGACATATATGACAAAATGGCAGCAGTTAAGTTTGTACAAACAATCTGTAGGCGGCGCGACGGTCAGTAAAAATAAGTAATGTTTTAAGTGTGCCCCCCCAGGGTTAGCCTCAGTAACACTTTTTGTTTATTCTAACAAATTTTAGCTTATATGAAGCGTTTGTACATTTAACATAGCGCCATCTATTAAATACTTACTGAATCCAGTCAACAGATTCCGCCATATTTTAAAATCTTTTTGATAGAACATATGATTTTGACTGTCAAATATTAGACAAATAATTTGCAATAAAATAATCCTTACTAATACTATAAATGCGAAAGTAACTCTGTCTGTCTGTCGCTCTTTCATGCCACAACTACTGAACCGATCTAAATGAAATTTGGTACACAGATGGTCTAGAACCTGACAAAGGACATAGGCTACTTTTTAATGTAAAAAAAGGGTTGTGAAAGGGTGATGGAAAGTTGTAAGGATGTATTGTCATTTTTAAAGCCAGAAGCTTGAAACTTATTTTCAGACTATTGATTAGATATAAATAAATATGACATTAACATATTGTAAAAAAATACCCTTAAGGGGTAAAATAAAAATAGGGGATGAAAAACTTTAGGAAAGTAACCTCTTACGCGTGTGAAGCCGCGGGCAGAAGCTAGTATTACTATAAATTGAGATTTAAGCTATCCTATCTTTTAAGTTGGATCAAACTACACAAGCTGTGCAAATTTGGTTAAAATCGGTTAAGTACTTTATGAGTCCATCGCGGACAAACAACGTGACACGTAATCTATATATATTAAGATTATTTTTTTAATAAATCTTTTATTTTAATGCAACAAATATTATAAGAGGCCTAACTTCAGCAGTGGGTCGTATTTGAACAGAAATTATGATAATGAAGTTAATACAGCAGATTATGGGCAGCATGACGTCATTCCCCATTCCCATAGCCGCCGGATAATTTGGGCGTTGTGGCCAGACCCTAGTCTAACAAAAAAGTCAAGCTGGATTAATAGGACTTTTTTACTTTTTACTTCTTTTGTATGATGCATGTTTATGACCCTTACTCGTCTTTGTAACACTTAGGATAGAAAGGTGTGGTCACGAATTATATTATATTGTATGTGTGGTATATTTGATTCATGATGACTGAGTATGAATTCAATTCACCCCCTTTCGATTCCGTGGGTTTCGTGAAAAATGATTAAAAATGTAAGTACTAACATTAATGCGAAAGAAGTAAGTCTCGAAGTAATGATCAATATAGCAGGACTGTGCTCAATACTGGAATGCATTTGGGCTGAAGATTATTGCTTCTACGATATAGCAATTTTCTCCTTTTTTTTCTGCTATAGCAATCGGCTACTGATACGAAACCATGTTGTCAGTGTCGAGTTTTTGTATGACAGGTTTTTATTTTTTTTTGATTACGCAGTTGTCCGAAATGCTTTTACGCACCACCCTCCGGAATAGGGAGTGTGGGACTCGCTAGCCTCGGGGCTAGAATAGCCACTAAAACGTATCCACTACGATCGCTGTTAGCTGAGAGGGCTTTGACAGCTTAACCGGATTATGGGTGAGCGCTGAGGGCTCTCAACCCGGTTAAACAGGTTTTTATAAATTGTCACTTTATTTAAAGACAACCAGTCAAATTTCAGCAGTGTCATGATTACACTTAACGGTATCTTCTAGGAATAAACGAAAACATATGTAAAGCACTGTTATATATCTTTGGTACCGCAGTATTTCCTCCGCATCTCATTACATAAAGTACCAACAAAATTATTTAATCATCATCGTCCTGCTCCTATACCAACTACTTGGGGTCGACGTACTCCACTTTCATCGTCTGCTTGGCGTCAATCTCTTCAGGAATGTAATTGTTGACCAAACGGAATCAGATTGAGTTGGCTTAAAGCGATGTAAAGTTCTGGTAGTCGTCCTTTACGACAGCCACGAGCAAAGTAAGGGTTGGTAATATTTGGAGCTGCTATCACACATCACCAACTATTATTTAATATAACATGTTTTTTTTATTAGATAAATTGTAGGTCCACAGACTTTTGTCCGTGCCTTTTCCATGTTGTATATTTTAGTCGTTATGTTGAAGTTGAAGTTATATAATTAAATTTTTCTTGAAGTGGCTTTGATATTATACATTTATGATAGTTTATATGTATTTTTGACGAGATTCTGCGTTATTAGTTTGTTGTGAACTTGTGATGATGTTTTTTTATACTCCATGTATGAAATGTTGGTCTTTATTGTGATGTCAATCCGAGCTCTTGTATTACCCTTTGGTCTCTATGTTTTATTGCCATCTTTTTAATGTATTCCAGTATAGTACTTGGGTCCTGATCTATAGACTTCCTCATGAGTTTCCAGATGGCATCTTCACGGTGTCTGTGTAGTAGGTGCAGGATCTAGTATGCCTGGAGATGGCAACCACGGCATGTTGGATACTGTTGTGTAGTTTTTGCACTGTGTCTCTTGTCTGGATGATAATGACATTTGGTGCACCGAGTCTCTGTGCTTTGTTTACACAGTTCGGAGCCCCCACCGGTGCCGTATCCCTTTTCGTTGAGGATTTCTTTCTCTGCCTGGGTGTGCGACAGGTATAGTGTCTCAGGAAGGTCTGGTGGTATGACGGCGTCGGCGTATGTATATATGTTCAGGGATTTGATGATCTTATTTGAAGAGTATATGCCATTGTAGTTGTTCTGAAGGGCATATGCTACGTCCATGGGGCACCGATGCGTACACAACAGTTCTTGTGTTGCCGATGGTGTGGGTAGAGGTTTATAGTGTTTTAATTTAAACAGGTTGTCCCGATCAATGAAAGGTATTTGGTTAGTGTCACCAATAAGGAGGAGTTCTTTGGACTTTACAGTGCGCATTAACAAGACCACGGAGCCGAAGTGGTTTATGAGCGCTTCATCGATTATGAGTCGATGGAGCGCTTGGTTTTTGCTCCTTCTGACTCCGTTAGTCAGGGCCGATGCCACTGTATAAACATTCTTTGCCGCTTTCTCTCCCATGCGTTGGGTAATCCTATTTTTCAGGTCGTCTTTTGCCTTGAGCAATGATGTTAGAACGACGTCGTGTGTGGGGTTGAAATTGTTCTCAATCCAGGTCGATTTGCCGCATCCTGGGGCTCACACTGTTGCAGAAAATCGACGTCTGAACAGTGACAATGTGTTGTTGCGCTTCGTTTGGTGAGCGAGAGGGCTAGTAGCCCAACTTAGGTGGATTTAGTAGATAGTCAGCTTAGCTATACCTCTGGTATTGCAAAGATCCATGGGCGGCAGTAACACTTACCGTCAGGTGTACTGCTTGCTCGTTTGCTTGCCCTAAGCAATAAAAATAATATATTTTTTTGTCGTCTAGGATGTAGTGATGTACAATCCACTGGGGACCGACGATGAGAATACATATTACGAGCAGTACAACACGGTGTGCTCTGGCGTGATCAAGACTGGCGACTATGTGTATGTGGTGACCGATGGTGGCAAGCAGATGATAGCGCAAGTTGACACCATATGGGAGACTGGCGAGTGAGTACTATCACCATAATCACAGACACTTATCACTATCAAATAAGGGCTGGCGCTCATTCTCCTGATAACCCTGCAGGAGAAGGTTCGAAGGCTTACTAGTTAATAGTATGACTCCAGAAATCCGTAAGCATATCTGTAATTTTGGTGAGTGTTAATTTGAATCGTTTTTTTTTTGTTTCAGTAACAAATGCTATTTCCGTGGACCCTTCCTGATCTTCCCATCGGAGGTGGCTAATATAATAAACAAGGTATAAAAATATAATAATAGATATAAATATATAAATTATAAAACCTACAGAATTACGTTTCAATGTCTAACTTAGAGTATGTTTGATTTTCAGCCTTTCTATAAGCAGGAGGTGCTGTTGACTACAATGCATGATACTAGTCCACTTGTGGGCATTGTGGGCAAGTGTTCGGTGTTAGACTACGATGACTATCTCAAAAGTAAGTGTAATGGAAGATATGATATTGACTACACAGATGGCGTACTGGTTAAGATATATAGGTAGGTATATAGGTGTAGTTACATACGTCGAAGTTTGTAAACAAAACAAGTATTTGCATCTAATTAAGGAAAAAATATTCTTTTATGTACTTCATCACTTCTCTAATGTGTTTATTTACGTTAAAATGATCTTCACAACAGTATTAACTGCTCATACAAGACACATTGTCTCTTCTCATCGCCTTGCACCATTTTTTCTTTATTTATTACAATTCTTGGCGGTGAAATATACTTTGTTAGGTGCAGTTTTGATAATATTTTGGCACATAGGAACGACACAATATTTATAATAAGGTTTTCTGTTCTTTTTCATGGTAATAAGTTGACTTTACACCTACTTTTTTAACTTTCAATAACTTCGTTAACCGAACATTTCGTTGTTGACCAAACTTGTGTGTATTCTGACGTCACAGAAGCGCGTCGTAATAGCCGCGTTTAAATCGCCCAAAAATGATAGTAAATTATTTAATTTTTTTTTAGCTTAATGGTTTATATTTTGAATGTGTTATATTTATTTTTGGCAATGTAATAACTAGTAGAAACGTTTCAAAAAATGAAAATAAATCATGTATATTCCCTATTACTGAAGTATTATTGTGGGTCATGGTCGGCGCGACTCCACGTAGTCTTAAGAATAACAGTTATTATAATTCTTTGTCTTGTCTATTTCCAGTTAAGTTTAACTATTTTCTTTTTAGTTTTTCTTATAAATTCTTTATATTTCATTCGACTTACTGTAATATCTAAATTTAAACTAAGTGTCAGTAAAATAGTTTTCTTTCTATAAATGTCAAAATTATTTTCATCCTTATAACAGCTACAACTTCAACTGTATGTTTAATGAAGGTTAATGAAGGATAGAAAAACAAAACAAAGGTGTATTTATAACTAGTGTGTGTTATCAACGATGACTTATGGCACTGAAACGTGGTCTCTAAGTGTCAGCTACTCGGGATTTTTCTACGTGATAAAATATATAATTTGGATACGGAAATCCGAAGAAAAACGGGGCTAATCGACATAGTTCAAAGAATTAGTACATTAAAGTGACAATAGGCAAGGCCCTCGCTCATCGAAACGACAATCGTTGGCAAGAAAAGCTCGAGTGGCGACCACGAATTGGACGACGCAGCGTAGGACGATAACTCTCTAGGTGGAATGACGACATCTACAGAATATCGACAGAAGTCGCAGGGAGCCGAGGGATGTAAGTGACACAGGACCGTTCGTAGTCAGTCGGAGTGCCACTCGTGGGGAGACCTATATCCAATGGATGTCGATGGGCTGATTGACGGAACACAATTCGCTCAACACATCGTAGTGGAACCCATTTTTCATCATTTAACCGCACCAATTTTACTACATTTAATTTTCCGTGTGGTGACGAAATAAGGATACAGTTCACTACTCCATTTCTTGTCTGTGGGGTCGTAAAAGACGACTAAAGGATATAATATACAGATAACATCACTCCGAGTGAAAGGAAAGCTCTAAATAAAACCTTATGCCAATTCGTCTGAGCAGCGTGATACAATAGGTCAATTTCTCTGCTATCGTGGGAATGTCGAGCCAAACAGTGGAACGTATATGAGCTGGATTGATTGACTGAATATGATTATTATATTATTTTTGGACAAATTGCAATACCTGCCTTTCATCATTCACATATCGCACCACCCCTGGAAGAAAGCAGCAAGTGCACTTGCGTAATTATTTTTTTATTGCACCAATGAATAGAGTATCACGGTTTACACCTGACTAAAATTCGTGAAGCTGTTGGCAAAAACCAATGAATGAACGCAAAAAAAATGTTTTTTTTTGCGAAACTAGATAGAAAAAAAATCCATACGTATAAAGAAATAAGTAAGCAGTACATATACATTTATTTGATTTACAATTTTCCCATTTCATAAAGTCGTAATAATGCTTACGTAAAATATCCACTAAGATTAATAGAAAAAAATATTTGTAAATAAACTTACAACACATATTCCACCACAGTGCTAATAGAGAGGAACAGTGCAAGTCCGATTAACTTTATTTACACACATTTTTTTTTTTTTTTTTTTGGGGGGGTGGGCTACGGTCGGCGCACTCCTCGCACCACTCCGTCCGGGGTGACAGAGGGGCGTAAGCGCGCACACCCGTAACCCACCCGTGACGTCGCCTTCGTCGTTGGGCCGACCACCGGAGCAGAGTGACTTGACGTCAGTGGTCGGCCCGACGGAATACCCCTGAGGAGTACCCTCTCCTCGACCGACATCCCCCCTCGGGTAGGATGTCGGTCTTTCCTCACGCGGTCGGCCTCTCGGCGGGTGACGGACTAATTCCCCGATCCAGTCACCCGCGGCCTTGGCTAGGGCGGCATCAGGCGCAGGTAATCGCGCCTGCGCCGCCCCAGTCGCCGGCGGCGGCTCGCGCCGTCGAGGAGACGCTCCTCGCGCACGCGCTCCGCCGCCTCCTTCCGCGAGACTACTGCCTCGCAGAAGGTTGCGACCGCGTCCCAGTTCCTGACGCTGTCGAGCATCGCCCTGGCGATGGTCGGCAGCGTCAGGTCGGCACCAATGATTGCGACGAGTTCACGACGCTGCTCTGCCCAAGCGGCACAAACCTCGAGCGTATGCTGCGCCGTGTCTTCGTCGCAATCGCAGTGGTGGCAGGACGGTGTACTCTCCCTCCTGACGACCTTGTGCAGGTATTTGGCGAAGCATCCATGCCCCGTCAAAACCTGCACCAGTCGGAAGGAGAGCACCCCGTGCCGCCGTTCCAACCACTGCATCAGCACCGGCCGGAAGGCCTCTACGGTCCGCACACCGAACCGAGGCCTCTCCAGCCGGACTGCCCAACGGGCAATGACATCTAGGCGGGCGTCAACGCGCCAGGCGGTGAGTGCCCTCAAAGAGGCCACACCGCCCTCCGCGCGCACCCCCGACACCCGCCGATACAAATCGGCGAGCATTTCCGCCTCCAGGTCCCACGGGGGACTCCCGGCCAACAGGCACGCTGCCTCCGTCGCCACCGTGCGGTACCCGCGTACAGCCCTGACCGCCATGGCCCTCTGTGGTCGCCACAGAAGAGCCCTGAGTCGGACGGTCAGGGATTATTTACACACATGAATTGCTCGTGGAAAAAGTACGTAACACATACTTACAACTTTCGATTATACCAAGATTCAACAGTGAATAAATGGATAAGTGCAATTAGGGGAAGGTTGCAATGATTGGACCACATAACTTTAAAGTGTCATATCTAATAAAATAAAAGTGATAGAATAAAACTAATGATTAATATTTAATCCTTTCTTAATACAAATACGATGCTGTATTTATTTCAATTTAAAGTTGAGCAATTTTAGCAGAATAGTGTTAAAATGATTTTGAAATGCGTTGCTTTCTTTGGACCACCGTTGCATTGAATGGACCGCCCAGTTGCCTTCAATGGACTTAGAAAGCTATAGGCAAAAGGTCCAATTATGGTAATATGATTAAACCACATAATTTTAATCAACTTTTATTAATGAGAAAAATCGCAATCACATAATTAACGATTAACGTTACACTTTAAAAGTTAAAACATAAGTTACAAAATTTAGGTGTTTATGCGTAATACCATTTCATTCCTGCAGTTAGGTTTTTCTGTTTATTAAATCTATGCTTAATTTTATTTTTTTCGGCTAAATGAAATGCTAGTTTCGTGACATATTTAGGAGTAACTCCATACAATGAATTCTCCATCTCTATAATGTGGTTGCCAAGTTCCGTTTCTAATACTGCAGGCAGTCACCTTCTGATCCTATAATTTGAGTCGCTTCCACGGCTTTTTGGTTTTTGCCGTCCAATCTGCGTTTTAGAGTTGTTTTAGGAACACCATTAATTCTAGATGCTTCGTTTAATCCTATAGTTTTTGACATTCTGAAACAAAACATTCAAAAAAGTTGTATATTAAAGTTTCTTTGATTGGACCAGTCCATTCATAGCATCACCATGGTGGGCCAATGATAGCAACTAGATGCTAAATTAAAAATATATTTCTATTAAAAAAAGGGTATGAAATCGGAGAGATTCTCAACCACCTACTAAAATACAGATTAATATTCTATCAATATAGAATACTATCGCTTAATAAACAAAAGTATTACAATACTTACATGGATGTTTTCGTTGCGTAATTTTTATATCGCCGTCCTCACAAACAGGTGCGTACACGTTACTCCGCAATGGATGGCATGGTGATACTGAGGTTTGAGGGTATTTACTGGACTCGGTACTTTTACCTAACAATAGATTGAACACGTTCTAACTTGTCTATTTTTTTAATTACTTAGGTGGTCCAAAGAAAGCGCTTGTCCATTGATCGCAACCTTCCCCTACTTCAGTTGATATGGCTTAAAATACATAGCAGCAAAGCAATATGCGAACTTACTGCTGCACTTATGGTTAATGTTTTGAGAAAGAAATAAGTAACAGTCTTTTTAAGATAATCTCGGTTTATATTTAATTATCATCAAATTTATAATATTGTGCTTACGAAGGTTAGTGTTACATATTACTGCTTTTTACAAGATATTTTCTAGGACTAATAATAAAAATGTGGCGCGGGTTTTTTACGCTCCTGAAAAGTTGGTGGAATACACTTACTGCTTTATTCCAGGAATAGTACGATATAACAATGTTATCTGTTGTACATAGGTATTCCCAAAGTGGATAAGGACGTAATCGACCACTAGCGGCTGGTGATTGTAATTAATATTTTATTTTCCGGGAGAGAACTATGATGATTCCTGTTAGTATTATTAATCTATCCAGGACAGACTGTAACCTGCTATATGTACATTTGTTTTATGCCTGCAGCTCGTCCAACCGAGATAGCTGAGAATGACGTATATGTATGCGAGTCTGTGTACGACGAGTCGAACCGAGTCGCTCGTAAATTGAAGTCTGGTTTGCGAAAATTTGAGCATACGAAAGATGTCACCGTTGATGAGGTAAATTATTATTGATTTATTATTATCAAGTATTGCATAGTGTATATTTGGATGGAATATACATATTCCATTAATTATTAAGGTACTGTTTTTTTTTTGGGTACCTATCCATAAAATAAAAGCAACTTGGCCCGCTCAATTTGTTTTGAGGATTAATACGACAGATTCTGATATTGCATGTGAACTTTCCACTACCTTGCTGCTCTACGCCCCAATGGGGTGGGTTTCGGGGATTCTATTGGAAGGCAGCGGCCTAGCTATATATACCCTTGTTATTGCAAAGGTCCATGGGCGCCAGTGACACTTACCATCATAGAAAAATACCCTACACTGTTTGAACTGGGTGTGGCTGAACCGTCGTCAAAGAAAAGAGTAGAGTCCAATGCCGCGACGTGATATATGTGCAAGCATTAAAAGTGAGATATAAGGAGTTGGAGATGAAGACATGAGAACCAGATGGAAATGGTTTGATCGAAAAAAAAAACGTATGGAGTGACAGAGAGCAAAGAATTAAATTAGAGTTACAAAAGAGTTTATCATCGCATAATGATGTCACTTTTCATTTATTTTATTATAGCTCATATAAGTTTTATTCTTCCTTCCTCCCTTTCGTCGCCCCGGACCGGAATAGGAGACGCCTGTCCAGATCATAGCCTGCCAAAAAAAGGAATTAATAATGTTATAAGTATGACAATTAAATTTTGAATATATTTTTTTCGCAGATGTATTTCTTCCCGAAGTCGTTAGGGCCGCCGCCATTGGCTACGGCGCAGGAGGTTCAGTCGTCGTCCAGTGCGTTCACACAGAAGCCATACCATCCCAATGTCAACGTCGAACCGATAGTAAGTTATCACTAATGTATTCTTCTATAGACTTCTAAAATCAATTTTCTGATGTACGGCATCCATCTATCGGCCTCTTGATTTCTACTATTGGATATAAGCCCGCTACAAAGAGATCATAACGACATAATCGCCAAGCTTGGCAGATTTGCCGATCGCAGTCAGTTTGCCAGTAGATTGCTGCTGTTCGTATCCTATGTTTTTATGACTTCTACGGGGAAGTAAGGGATAGTAGCATTGTATTGATTGCCTTGGTGGTAAAGCGGTTTGACTGCACAGATAGAGAAGTGGTCTAGGTACTGATATCGTGGCGATTTGGGCTTCCATCTCTAAGTGAAACGATTCTTTGTGCTGCCTAGAAATTATTGATGCTGTATGCCCACGCTTTGATTTTTGATCGCCTTCCAATTTATGTTTATGATCGACAGAAACAATGGGTCGCCTATTCGGCTGGTTATTAAAGCTATGGGCCGGCAGATTACCTTTCCGTAGCCAGGGCTACGGAAAGGTAATATGAGCCGAGGTGTAATCGGCTCATAGTCTCTCATAAACAAAAACTTAAAGAGCGTTTTAACCTTAAAAACAAATACATAAAATTTATATTTTATAGGACAGCAAACCACAGTTCACCAATCTGATCAATACCACTATAGGTAGTCAGGATGTGGAGATGTTATTGGAGAACTCGCTTGACGACTCATCGCTAGCGTCACCTGCTACGCCGCTGTCTATAGGTAACTTTTAGCATTATCCATCAGCTCGTTAGTAAAATGTTGGACATATGTCTCTCCATAGCATGGAGAAGACCGTCTCCTGGCGAAGTACTGCTACTCGATCTGTGGTAACTTCCAGAAAATAACTTGTTTGGCTCCTTCAGGCTCTTGGTCTACTATTAGACAACCTGACCTCAATAATGATTGGGATAATACATCGTAATAAGATGATATGGTTATCCATCCATTCATGCAGCAGTATAGTAATGCCCACTGTTGGACATAGTTCTCTTCAAGAGGTGGTCAACAGAGTTGAAAATGCAGCTGGTGTCATAAAATTTATCTAGAGTTGATGTTGCAGTCAATTCACCTGGTGATCCTTCAGCGTCTTTTACTATTTGTACAGAAAAGTAAGGGTTACAGTTAAGGGTGGTATTTTTAAACCGTCACATATAAATAGGGCTCGTATAAACCTTATTTTTTTTAAGATAACCTACGCTAAAGAAGTTACCCCTGCATTGCTGAAGGCTTTACAAACATATTAACAGAACAACGCTTTGTAGATCGCACAAAATATTGTCTGACGTGATAATCATACTTGGTACGGTAGGTTTGTGTATTAAACAATACGCATTACATTCGGTCAATCATATTCTTTAATAACGTTATTAAACTAGGTGGCAACAGCAATCCCTACAATCCATCGATGACCGCAACTCCCACCCAGGAGAAAGTCAGCACAGTTGCACCGGTCAGCGGTAAAAAGAAGAAGGACTCATCCAAGCAGAAGATAGTGACCGGCTACATACTTTATTCAAGCGAAGTCCGACGTGCTATCGTGGCGAATAATCCTGAATCTACTTTCGGTGAGTGTCATGAAACTGGATGTTTATATGTCGGATTAACGTCATTAAACCCTTAGAATCATGAACCAGTTAGATATTCTATTATTTATATGACAATCAGATTAAATGTCTCTCTTCTCTTTGAATTGACAATCCAGTTAATACGAGGCTATTTTCCAACTCATGTTTTTAGTTTCTTCTAATTAGTTGTTGTCCGTCAGTAAGTCAAATCGTCACCTTCAACAGTGCTATCGTGTTACTATTAATGGTATATTCTTGAAATTTTGCTGCAAAAAAATACTTTTATGTCATATTTTTTACATCTAAACAGTTCCTTCATATCACAATACATGAAATGTTATCATTTCAAATTATTTAATATAACATGTTAAAGCATTAAAATATTGAATATAATACAAGACCACTACCTGACGCTTTCATATTCCAGACAAAAGTCTCATATATAATTAATCTGTGATTAAAAGAAAACGGCGCCTGTATGCGTCATACGCGTTTGAAGTAAATCTTTTTTGATGTTTTCAAAGACGACGGTTAATTTAAAAATAAATAAGTTATACCCACAATAGAATCTCCAAGTCGAACCTCGTTAAGTGATCACAGTAACTTGATAATACATATTTGAAAAGCAAATCTCGTATGTCGTAATTAGTTTTTACTATAATGGATTCTTATTTGGAATACACTCAACTTGGATTTTATTTCTATAAGTCATGATCAGCTAATATATGACTCACTGTTGGACTGGAGCCTCCTCCATAATGGGAGGGAAGTTGACCTACTATACCACGCTAGTCAGGCGTGTTGGTATAGGGTTATATTTCGAGTTTTCCTTCTCTCACTTAGATGTTATATGCGTTTTATATCCCTTACTCGTCGCTTACGGTCACCAACGGGTAAGATAGAAGAAAGAAAGAAAAGATCTTTATTTGTTTTTACAAAGAAAAAATAAAATAAGATAGGGAGTGGTGAATTGTATTCTTACTTCGTCACCACATGGAAAGTAATAAAATCGAATAGGAATGTTCAAGTGCTTCTAATCTATTTGTGATTGATACACGTGCAGTGAATACATTCATTAAACTTTTTGAGCAACATAGAAATCGCGCTTTGTCGAAATTTTAACAATACAATCCTCTGCATCATATACTACTTGTTAAGTCGAAAACTTGTTAACTCGAATGCTTTTTCTTTGCATTTCCATTGACTTTAGAGTGTGTGATGTGTGACCTATGGAGAACATTGTTAATCTTGGAATACAGAAATTACAATAGTCTGAATATGTAGTGGGTTTAATCTCAATAAAAAAACTAGATAGGGTATATAAAGAAGTGAAACTTTTGTATCACAGGGTAACGTTTTAATTATTCATCAGTCACTTTTGAATAGCATAGCTTAGTATTAAACTCTGTTTGCATAAAAGTGTGTAACGTATACGCCTAATAGCAGTTCCTTAGGGGCCATTCATAAATTACGTAAGGAATTTTGAATAATGATAAGTTCGAGGGTAACACCAAACTCTTTTGGAGGGAGGTGAAGAAGTCTCGGTGTGGTTGGTCAGCCTTCAGAATGAATAAAATAAGGTCTAAAGGTGGAGACATTCTTACACAAACACAAGACGTGTTAAGCCGATGGAGTGAATATTTTGGCGATATGTATGCGGATGCTACGGTTGACGCCGGTGTCGCATGTGGTTTAGTAGAACAACATTCGACAGCGGCGTCCTCCGATGGCATCAGTATGGATGAAGTTGAATGGGCGATAAGAAGTTTGAAAATTGGTAAGGCAGTGGGCATTGATATGGTATCTGCCGAGATGATCAAGCTTGGTGGCTCCTGGGTCTGGGAGGCGTTCCTGTTGCTCCTCAATTTAGGTTGGAGCTCGGGAACGGTTCCCGGGGACTGAAATAGCGCAGTCATCGTGCCTTTGTTTAAAAACAAGGGTTCTCGTTATGACTGCGCAAATTACAGAGCCATAAGCTTGACCAGTTTGGCAGCAAAAGTATACGGTAAAATTATTGAAAGGAGAATGAGGATGGTGTCCGATGGTTTACTGTGTGAGACACAAGGAGGTTTCAGGAGTGGAAGGGGATGCATGGTTCAAGTGTTCTCTCTGCGCAACATTGTGGAGAAGCATCTGGCTCTAGGTCAGAGGGTTTTCTGCAATTTTGTGGATCTGGAGAGAGCATTTGACACGGTTGTACGAAAGGAACTTTGGGACATTTTACCGGAGTATGGTATTAACGGTAAACTGCTACAGGCTGTGCAGTCCAGTTACATGGGCTGTAGAGCCTGTGTGCGGCTGGATGATGGAATGTCGCCTTGGTTTGACGTCAATATCGGCGTTAAGCAGGGGTCTGACCTGACTGACCTGCAGACCCTAGTCGACACAATGACAGAAGAGTGTAAGAAAAGGGGTCTACGCGTGAATGTGAGCAAAACCAAAATAAAGGTCTTTGAATGAGATGAAGCCAGAACAGATGTAAGAGTGACAATAGGTAATGATGTACTAGAGCAAGTGGTTGAATTTGTATATCTTGGATGTGGATTTAGCCGAGATGGAAGGTATAGAGATATAGAGCGAAGAGTGAATGCGGCAACTTCTCGGTAGCCACCACCTCAGCCAGAAGGCACGTGTAGCAATACATAACGCAGTGCTTGTCCCAACATTACTGTATGGAAGCGAGAGTTGGGTATGTAGAAAAGAGTATGAAACTAAAATTAATGCGGTCGAAATGCGATCTCTGCGGAAAATCTGTGGAGTAATGCTGACCGACCGCAATCGTAACGACGACGTAGGAGAGCGAGTAGGTATGAAAGAGACTATTGGTGTAAAGATGCGAAAGGGAATGCTCCGATGGTTCGGACATGTGGAAAGAATGCCGAACGAACGTCTGGTTAAGAAGATATACAATGCGAAAGTGGAAGGATGTAGGTACCGGGGGAGACCGAGACTAACCTACCTAGACCAGATCGGTCATGTACTGAAGGAAGGTGGAGTCAAGAGTCTCCGAAACCGGCGAGCGTGTATGAAGAGAATTATGAATGTTGAGGAAGCGAGTGAAGTAGGCAAAGATCTATCTTTAGATCAGATTTAGATCATCAGAACTCTAAGTTCTCGGGCACTCTGTTCTCTCTGCCTACCCTGCAAGGGATATGGCGTGATGATATGTATGTATGTATGTACATATCATCATCATCATCTTAGCGTAATGTCTTACTGTTGGGCTCAAGTCTCCTCCGTAATAGGATGAGAATTGACCTACTATACCATGTTAGTCAGACGTGTTGGTATGTGATTTTGTATTGAGCTTTCCTCCTCTTAAATAGATGCCTTAAGCATTTTATATGCATATAATAATCTATGCAATGTACACATAGATATAATTAATTTTAAATGCTTGATTAGTTTCATAATGTACAATTTCGTATATACCTATTATCATCATCATAGTCATTCTTCTACTCTTATCCCAATTATTTGGGGTCGATCCAATATTTACGTTTCTTTCATGGCAGATATTGTAAAAGTTAAAATTCTATGTGGTGACGGAGTAAGAATACTAATCACCACCCCATATTTTACCCGTGGGTGATCGTACGAGACGACTAAGGGATATAAAACGCATATAACATCTATGCGAGAGAAGGAAAACTCGAAACAAAACCTTATACCAACACGTCTTACCAGCGCGGTACAGTAGGTTAATTTCCCACCCAAGACGGAAGAGGCCCGTGCCCAACGGTGGGACATTTATGGGCTGTGATGATGATGATTGTAAAAGTTATTGGCAATAGTTTTATTGACCGGCCGCCTGCCAGACGTCAACCCTCCTTGGGAATGTAATTGTTCACCAAACGGCATCAGATGAAGTTGGCCCAGGTCGTTATAAGGCTCTTAGTTGTCTTTTAGGACATCCACGAGCAAAGTAAGGGTTGGTAGTATTCGTAGCCGCTACCACACAGCAATCGTATTCATATATGTATAATATTATGTAATATGTTTGGAAATAAAAACGTCAGACAGGTAAGAAAATTGTGACTAAACATCTATAATACTTTACTATACTTACTATTATCATTATGTGTGTACAACGTATTTATAAGCACATGGATTTTATCCAGTTCCATTTGATATCTGACATTATTATCTGATCTTCATCCACTAAGCCCAGATACATTGTCCTTGATGTATGTAAGTAAGAGCGAGTCCGGATATAATACTTTTTAATGGTCTATTTAATTAGGTCTAAAGGTTGGATTTTATAGTGGTAGGACTACACTGCTGACAGTTCTTTGTCTACAGCCGCGGGCCGGCCCGTCCGGGATAGTACCACACTCTCGCAGAAGATCGACGTCTGAGTAATGGCGATGTACTATTACGCACATTTATCCGTGTGGTGACGGAGTAAGAATACAATTCACCACCCCCTATCTTACCCGTCGGTGATCGTACGAGGCGACTAAGGGATATAAAACGCATATAACATCTACGCAAGAGAAGAAAAATTCGAAACAAAACCCTATACCAACACGTTTGACTAGCGCGGTATAGTTGGTTAATTTCCCTCCCGTTATGGGGGAGGCCCGAGCCCAACAGTGGGACATGTATGGGCTGTGATGATAATGATGATGATGACTATTGCGCTTCGTTCGGTGAGCGAGAGAGCTCGAAGCCCAACTGGGTAGGTTTGGGGTTTATATTAATAGGCAGCGGCTATAAAGGTCCATGGGCGGCAGTAACACTAACCATAAGGTGTGCTGCTTGCTCATTTGCCACCAAAAGTAATAAAAAAAAAAAGTTTTGAAAATTGATTTAATAAGGCAAAGACACGATAGAAATTTATAGTTTTTTTTAAGTGAAGGATTTCAATGTATAGCCACCATTTTATTATGGTTTGTCAATATACTGCACACTTTAAAATTCATACGAATACTGGCTTTTTTAAGGTAGAATGGGGCATAGGGAATATTGAATTTGAGATATGTAGTACATATATTAATAAACTATGGAATAAATGGTGACTCTACCTTCCTATCCTCGATGTAAAAAAAAGTAATCACATTTTATATTACTTTTCCTAGTTTTTTTTTTCGTATTGTCGCGGAAGACTTCGTAAACATACAATTTACGGACACAGATTACATCAAGACACAGAACAATCGTAGGTGAATCGCGTAATGAATCGTCCCCACATCACGGCATAGCAAGTCGATATTTTTTTTTTTTGGGTAGGCTATGGTTCGCACACACGCCGCTCGTTCTGTCCGGGGCGACGCAAGGGCAAGCGCGTGGCCCCATAACCCACCGTATTCCCTCCCCATCGCCATTGGGCCGGCCACTGGTACCAGCAGGTCGATACTTGGACCAATCTATCATTTGTTTAGACAGTTAATCTGAGTAGATAAGAAAATATTAAATACAATACTATTTTAATACAATCTGGACTCGTTCTTTTGAAATGAATGTTAGCTAAATCTGAATGATGTTTATCCATTATCTTATGTGTGATATCACAGCTTACATGTGCCCTTGTGTAAATGATCCTAACGCCACCTATGTGTAAATCTAGCTAGCAAGGATAAGTCTCAAAGATTAGGTAGGTGTCTACTCTATACGTTATAGTTCGCTTAATCATTATTGCACGCTAACCCCTGACTTATTATTCTATTTGGGCGTATATTGTTGTGTATGTTGGGGGGATTATTTCTTACCAAGGATTTAAAGAAGGAATTTAACGTGACACGGTATATATTGTACAAACATCGCCACAATTTGCAGAATATTAAAATTTAATATTTTGTATAAAATGAGTCCATTTATATTATTTTCTTATTAAATAAGAATTCCAATTTAAAATATATACTTACTATTTTAAGTTTAGAGCTTTAATGATTTCTGTTGTGTACGCGAATTTTGGACATGAATTTTTTAGCGTTTCAGTCCTCGCGTAACCAAGAACTCTGATAGTGTTTGAAACATCGGGCAAGTAAAAATTATTTATAAGTAATCCTTTTTCAATACCCAGCTAGCTTTATTTCCCTCATCTAATACAGAATTAAGAGTGAATGTTAACATAATTATAATACTAAATCGTAAAAATTGAAATAGTAGTAGTATAGTTTTTGTTCCTATGATATTTTGATAAATTGTAATATCTAAAAAATGCCTGATTTAATTTTATTAGAAATAATAATGAAGGCATTATCAGTACCATCATTATTTGAGAAATTTCACTCATTTTATGTTATAACAATACCTACTGTATCACAAGATGCTTCCTAGTGTTTTCTTATTTATCGTTTTTCTTTTAAATAAAGATTAAAAGTTTATAAAGTCGATGTTAAATAATATAATGAAATGTCGTTTATGTGACTGATGGATAATATATAACTAAATTTAAAATTAACCTTACACTTATTTAGTCTATTAGTTACATTGCAATTAATGGTTAAAGGTAACATATAAAATACAATCGAATCTATGTTTATGTTTAGTACCCCTAATAGCTGTGTCTTGCTATTTTATATTTAACTTCTTTTTACTTGGCCCGTAATAAGCCCATATAAACAAAATTTGATACTTAATTATAACGCAAACGACCTATTATTCACCTTCTTACTTGTAAAATAATATTGAACTTTAAAAAAATAATCGAAGGTGTTTTAAATTATAATAATGAACATACACAACGATATATGTCTCTAATCGCTAGCACCATATTACCGTGATAAATATATTATGTTTAAACGCACACCTGGACCAGAATCAAGAAAGTCTATGTCCCATAAGGTACGTATAATATGTATGTATACGTAGCGTGTGTTGCCAGGCGAGATATCGAGGATAGTCGGCAACGAGTGGCGGTCACTACCTGCATCCACCAAGCAGAGCTGGGAGGAGAGGGCTGCCAGGTGCAACGAAGAAACAGCCGCTAAACTGGCGGAGGAAATGAGGGAGTTAGCTCAACATGTTAGTCTTATTTTAATTGTTTTATTTGTACTTTTTATTAGGCGATTATTAGGGTAGAGTTATACTATGGTAACGCTAACTGATTTTTTTTTTTTATATAACCCGACTACTGATTTTATTTTTCTAAAGATAATACGTTTCACTAAAGAAATTATAACCTTGTATTGTGGGATACTTTACAAACTATAGTTACCGTACACAAATTACACCCAGGTTCGGCACAGTCATTTGTTTGCGTGGAAATCGAACTCGTGTCACTGGCACTGTAGGTCGATATTTTATCTAGACTACACCATTTGTACAGTTGAATATTGGACTGAAAGATACGCCTCAGTTTCTAGTAGTATTACATCATCATTCATCATCATCATTTCAGCTCACATATGGCCCAATATTGAGCTCGAGCTTCCTCCGTAATAAGAGGGCAAATGACCTACTATATACCACGCTGGTCGGACGTGTTGGTATAGGGTTTTTGTTTCGAGTTCTCCTTCTCTTGCATAGATGTTATATGCGTTTCATATCCATTAGTCGTCTCTTACGATCACCCACGGGTAAGATATGGGGGGTTGAATTGTATTCTTACTCCGTCACCACACTGATGATACGGTACGGACGAAACTATGCATAAGTATTATTATTATTATTATAATAGTAATATATTTATTATTGCTTTACTTTACATAAAACACTATTATTATAATTAATCAGTATTACATCAAAACGCAACATAATATTTATATAGTCAAATACGTATTATTTTGTTTTTTGAATTAAGATAAGAAAATATTTTTATATATTTAAACATATTACAGACACCAATGGAAATGACTTTCGAGTGCGCCTGGGATACCTGTGATTACCAGTTCGAAGAGATATCTGACTGCATGGAGCATTGCATTGGAGATGGAGGAAATAGTAAGTATCTTTAGAAGAGTCTCGCTTGGGCTCGTTTTCTATTTATAGACTTGCCATTTAGCCATCTGATGTCCGATTAAACATACAATAAGATAACATCCTGTGGGCAACTGCCTGGTCAGCCGTGGTGCAGTAGATTAATTTTAAACTAGACTGTAAAATGATCTCCAGGAAGGATAACGTGATTTGAATATCAGATAATGATCGTTAATATCTTACAACCAATAATAAAGAAATGTTTTAGAATGGAATTTAGACGGATAGCGCTTTTAAAAATTTACAGTCAACAATAAAGTAAGAACTCAGGACGGCGTCTTAATGCCGTCGTTGGTTGTAAAATATTAAAAACACGGATTATGCTTTTAATATTTTACAACCAACAATAAAGAAAGAATTTAGTACGACATTTAGACGGATAGTGCTTTTAATATTTCACAACCGAAAACAAAGAAAGAATTGTGAATAGCATTTAGACGGAATGTGCATCTAATATTTTACAAACAACAATAAATAATTGTTTTCGAATTTAGATAAATTCAGCACTAAAACATATCAATCTTGATAACGTTTTTAATGTTTTACAACTAACGATAAAGAAATATTTTAGTACGGAATTTAGACGGATAACTTTTTATTATTTTACAACCAACAATAAAGAAATGTTTTAGTATGTAATTTAGACGTTATAGCGTTTTTTTAATATTTTACAACCAACGATAAAGAAATAATGTAGTACACTTCTATGCTATTTGAGAGATGAAACACTTCTTCAAGCTGATTCCCTATGACATGACACCTATTTTAAAATGGAAGATAAATTTTCTTAACTATCTCGGCAGCCGGCAGTTATGTTAATATAGGGTCTTATGTCGAATTCACCTTGTGCACTGATGGTATCTGCTGAGATTCTTTAGTTTACCGTAATTTAAGATGTAAATACTAGTCTGTTTGTAACAATGTAATGTGATTTTTAACGCTGCTAGTGATTGGCACATTTATTGAGACGAAGAAGCCGAAGCTCGAACGTAAGTGTAGATTTTAAACATAAGCTTTTGTAGTGTAACTTAAATAGTATATAAAATGCATTTAGTTGTATAGTCAGTATCTTAGTTTAGTTATTCTAGTTTGAGAACTACTTTAAAATTTAAAAGAAAAGGCATATATAGAACTTATCTTATGAATATAATTTATATACTTATTTGAAATGAAACTAATTCTATTAATTTTATCGCTGATGAAACTAATTTTATTAATCTGATTGTTTTTCTCAATATGGCGGCTATTTAAAAATTAAATATAAACGCTATGAAATCCGTACAAATATGTTTATTTCAAATTTATAATATTTGCGTAAATATAAGATATAATTAAATGTACACATTTATTCTATTTTAAGATGATAATGAATGAATTCTATTCATTCAGCCTATCGACGTCTAATTGGACATAGGTCTGCGTATATGAGTCTGCGTTTA
Source organism: Lymantria monacha (assembly GCA_905163515.2). Taxonomy (NCBI): domain Eukaryota; kingdom Metazoa; phylum Arthropoda; class Insecta; order Lepidoptera; family Erebidae; genus Lymantria; species Lymantria monacha. Next base: position 8,377,457 of record LR991081.1, on the reverse strand, counting down.
GCAAGTGTGTTGGCGATCGCAATTGGTGTTATAAGTTTTCAAAGAGTGCTGCTACGCGTTCTCTTACTGACCCCAGAACAGATTTTTATTACTTCCACTGAAAAATAAAAAGTCGCTCGACATTCCATTTTTAATCTGTTCTCATCTCACAGATTAAATATGTTCACTGCTGGGCTCAAGCTTTATCCACAATAGCAAGAAAATTGACTTACTATACTAATCCAGCACCAGTTGGTATAGGAATTGTATTCCGAATTTTTCTTTTCTTGCATATGCATATTACATACTTTAGCCATTCTTTACGATATCCATGGGTAAGATAGGGGTTGATGCTTTGTATTCTTACTCTGTCACTATACTGAAAGATTTTTAATCTGTGAATTTTTTTTTTATGGGACTAATCCCACCACACATTCCCACCACTGTAACTCCTGTAAGCCAGGATCCACAATGGTCTCCATAAAAGACACTGAGGTTTGACCCTCAGGAAGTCCCGGGAAACGCTTTTAATTGTCTTGGCCCGCAACAAATTTAATTAGAAAAGAAAAACAGGACGAGTTGAAGAATTTCCACTTCCCTCCTATGCAAAGCGGGAGACATGAAGCAAAATTGGCTAATAGGCCAATAGATAGAAGGATGTAGGTACTGACACGTGAAGCGTAGCAGTACAGCACCACGGATATGACAGAGCTTAAGGGGCCTATATGTGAGCCTTAAGTTTGATTACAATAGTAGGTATGGCAGAAGCGCCTGAACGCACGGAAATTTTAATCTGTGAATATATAGAAATTGAGTTAAATAATACAATCTAACCTTCCGTTATTTCTACATACGTGTCGGCAGCCGGTCACATACAACAACACTACCGCGGCTCGTTCGCCGAGTATCCGTGCATTTGGCGTAACTGTGCGCGTGTACGCAAGGGTCAAGCGCCATTCCCCAATCTGCCACGTTTACTGCGTCACGTCAGAGATTTGCACGTCAACAAGGGCAACGGCAGACTTATGGCGGTTCATGAAAGATCCAGGTACGTTTTTTATATTGCATTTTATTTTAGACAAGAAAACAGCCTCTGATAGAAGGAAAAGACCCAAATTACATAACATGTTATGTCTTTAAAATACTCCTCTTGGTCACAAGGGCGACTGTGACCAAAGTGGGAGGGCATTAGGTCTTTGTGACGTCGAGCTAACTTAATTCGCATTTTTTACATCTTATTTAGGAAAAAAATATTTAAAACCCTATTACTGACTCACGTGAAAGCTGGAGAGGTGAGGGGTATTGACGTATATTACAGATGGTCACCGAGGGGAAGAATGGGTACAAAATTATAAAAAATGGACCACGTATATGTTTCCTATATAGCTAAGTACTAATTGCAGGGACCTCTTTAATACCAAGGGCATTGCCAAATCTCAGCATAACGTATGGTGGGGTTTGGACATTTCGCTCTGTTGCCCATTGAAAAAAGAGCAATAGCAAATTGCTACACTTAGATATCTATTTCCTGCGAGAGTGTGGTACTATAGTACCCCGAACGAGATGGCCCAGTTGTAGCTGCAGACAAGGAACTGACACTAGTAGCACGTTTTGGAAATTTCTTCTTTCATTAGAAAGAAATTGCAAATATGATCCAATGAGAGGGAAATTAACCTATTATCAATTTAAAATTGGTTATTTGAGAAATAGAAGTTTTTGATAAATAAAATATATATTGATTGCACTGGGCTCGGCACTTCCACCATGAGGGAAGTTGACCTACTATGTCATAGTGGTAGGCATAGAGATTATTTCGACTTTACTTTCTTTTGCATATTACATTCCTTAGTCGTATTTTAAAAGATCTGCGAGCAATAAAGAGTAGTGAATTGTATTCTTACTGCGTCATCACACGCAAACTAAATATATTTTGAAGATATAGTTATATAATATTAACAAAAATAAAAAACAAAGTTTGTTTCCAGAAATATTAATTGATTCAATTGAAAAGAAAACTAATTGTGTCAATTTTTTTACAATATCATCTTAATTTTCATTAACAGAAAATCTTAATTTTAATGCTGAATATAATTGAGAATGTTTTTTAATTAATTGTAAACTTTTATTTATTTAGACTTGAACTGAATACAATATTATTATCTTTTAATTACATATACATACATGCTTACTTGTAAACCTTCCGTTGTATTGGTATATAAATACATAGTATTATGATTTTTTTAATAAATTTTGTTTGTTTAGGAACTATGTGCCCTCGACTAAAAAACCGCCGAAGCAACCAACAACCAATGTTCGTAGTGGTGTATTGTCACCAGGAGGTAAAAAAAAATATAATTTATTCTCTCTTCTCAAGATTACCTTAAGTATTATTAATATATAGCTATTTTAATAATAATAACTAGAACCTTTGTGAGAGACTGATTCCTAAAGTAAGTTTTTTTACATTAAAAAACCTGTATTACAAGTCACCACAGGGTTATGTATATTATTAATATTTTACGACAATGTTCAAGTAATTAAGTATGCCACTGCCTATCTTTAGGTCTTAGCTACGAATTAATAAATAGGTAAAGAAAGGAAATTTTGGAGATCCTTCCAGATTTTAATACTAGAGCATTCAAGCGTAGATGTTTTTACAATTTTTATACTTATATGAATAAAACTTAAGAGATGGTAGATAATTATAATAATTAATATATTTTATTTCATGTACGAAAACGTTATGAAAGACGTGTGTATTAGGGGTGTGCGAATAATTCGAACTTACGAATTATTCATTCCGAATCGAATATTAATATTCGATTCGAAACTCGAATCGAATAATTCGAAATTTCGAATTATTCGAAAGTTCCCGAATAATTCGGAAAATTTCGAATTATTCGAATAATTTCGAATTATTCGAAAAATTTCGAATTATTCGAATAATTTCGAATTTTTCCGAATTATAATATTATTCGCAAATTTTTATTGTATTTTAAATTCGGAGTTTGTTATGTTCGATATTCAAATATGACATTAATAATTAATAAATATTTTATTTAAACCATGAAATATAACTACATGAATAGAACAATGAGTATGAACATTTGTTACAAATTTTTGTTTAAAAATAATAAATACGATACTGAATCTGGTGATAATGAAGTTCGTTTATCAGATACAATATCACCAGCATTGGAAAATAATCTTTCACTTTCAGCAGAAGTACAAGGTATTCCTAAATATCTTCTCGCCATAAGTGACAATCGGGGATATTTATTTTTTTCGAATTATTCGAAAAAATTTCGAATTATTCGAAATTTTTCGAATTATTCGATTTTTTTCGAATTATTCGTCGAATTTCGAATAATTCGAAAATTCGAATTATTCGATTCGAATTTCGAATCGAATATTAATATTCGATTCGATTCGATTCGAACGATATTCGCACACCCCTAGTGTGTATGTCTTCCATAAAAAAAAATAGAAGAGAAAAAGCTGTTAAGTTTGACCATGACCTTAAGAGTTGTTAATACGTGTTTATATTCTTTCATATTCTATATATATTTAGCTATATTACCTGTATGATTACGGTACCTGATGATTTTGTCTACGTACAGCGTCCTTATCGGGAATGTCGCCGCTCGCGAGGAACACTCCGTCCCCAGGCGCGGGTGGAGTCGCAGGCGGTGCCGAAGGCGTGCTAGTACCAGCCCCAGCAGCTGGCCGCCCGCCCTTAGACCCGATATTTGTGGCCGCTCCACCGCGAGCTCAGAGACTTACGCACTCTGAGGCGTACATACGGTAATCATTAATTCTTATTAAGGGGATGGCCATTAATCACGTGATATTCACTTTTAGCATTTTTAACCTATTTAATTATAAAGTATGCACTGTTGTTATCTATGCACTTTTGCATTCTCATAGGTAGTTCATTGATCCCTTTACTGAAAAAACCATGGGGGCGAGAATCAATAAACTCTTTGAAGGCGGTTTGGTCTGCCGCATCGGTTTGAAATGTTTTCCTTGTAAGAAGTTGTCCGAATCCCGGAAAAACGGTAATCTGTTGGAGCAAGGTCGGGGAGTACGGTGGATGTTGCAGACATTCCAATTGTAGCTCATCAGTGGTTGTTTGTTTTGCAGTGTGTGGTCTTGCGTTGTGAAGCAGCAGTGGCCTAGAGCGATTGACCAATCTCTGTTATTTAGCAGCTAGTTCTTCATGGGTTGCAGTTGCTGACCATATATCTGCCGTAATTGTTTGGCCAAATTTTCGTTTAGGGCAGGATTGGGCTGGGTCTCCAGGGCTCAGCCATTGCGACGAGCGCTGCCGATTATCTTATAGTATCCACTTTTCATCACAAGTAATGATTCGATTTAAAATCCCTTCATTATTGTGTCGGTTGAGCAAAGTAGCACAGCAGTCGATGCGTGTTTGCAAGTTCGATTCACTCAATTCATGAGGTACCCATCGTTCAAGTTTTTTACTTTCCCGCATTGCTTTAAGTGGACTAATACAGTTTTGTCACTTACCCCGAAGCCTGCAGCTATATCTGAAGAGCTTTGTGATGGATCCGCTTCCACAATAGCCTTTAATAAATCTTCATTTTCCACTTTGGTTCCCGGCCGTCCACGGGGTTGGTTCTGAAGGTCAAAATTTCCAGAACCAAGACGTTGAAACCAAAAACATACCGTGCTGTCTTTTACGACACCAGCGCTGTACACATCATTAATCTTTCGAGCTGTTTCTGCAGCACTGGTGCCACGGTAGAACTCGTACTCGTAAATATACCGACATTTTATGTTTTCCATTATGCGGTAATAAGCGACGTCAAAGAAAAGAATATTGAGGAAAAAACAATTGAATGACTGTTTTCAAAACTCAAATGTACCAGTTAAATTAATTTATAAATTTTTTTTTTTTTTTTTTTTTCATTTATTTACCAAAAGGTAGGGTTTGATCACAAAGCGATCATGTCACCCTTGTTGAGAATTACAAATTAATAATTAAAATCTAGAATTACAAATTAAAAATTAAAATTTAGTTATTTCTACGTTTTAACCCTATGTTTACTATATTATATAACCATATTGCTTCTTCAGATAAAGGCGACGCTAGAATACTGTTACAGGCTCCAATCGTTCTTAGACAAATATTTGTCTGATGCTCAAACTGTTTTCTTTCAACTTCGTTCCGTACACACTCCACCAGGATGTGGTAGACGTCTTCCCTAACTGCGCACATAGTACAGTCAGGTGAAGAACCCCTATTCATCATACGGATAAAGCTGTTCAAAGGTATGTGTCCGGAACGAAGTCTAAGGGCAGTTACTATATCCTGTCTGGACAGATTGGAGTCTGCAAACCATAGATAATTGGAAGGATGTGGTTGTAAAGTTTTATACCATATGCCTACAGTGCGAGATCTTTCATCGAAGTATTCACTCCACATTTGAACACACTTCTTTTTGACTGAATACAGTAAATCTGTAAAATAAGGCGCGCGTGGTAGTGGAATACCCGTTGAAATAGCCTGTTTTGCCAACTGATCTACTACAGTATTACCCCTCAAACCGATGTGCGCAGGGATCCATTGCAATATTGTGAATTTCCTTTTATGGTGTAACTTCCTTATACAGTTTACTATATCATAAGCTATCGGTAAGCAACGGATATGCGAGGTGCACCGAATTAAATGCTGCAATGCACTTTTTGAGTCTGTAAACACGACGTAATTACCTGGTTCAAATGATTCTATATACGAAATGGCTTCAAAAATAGCAATCAGTTCTATATGCATTATTGAGATGTAAGTACTTTTAATATTGAGCATAATATAACTCTCTGTTTGTGGATCATAGAGTGCTGCACCCGCCTTTTCATTGCTTTTTGAACCATCTGTGTAAATAGTATAATAATTAGGATATTGATTTTTTATATAGTTTGAACAGATATTTTTGAGGTTTGACAAGTGGTAACACTGTTTAGGCTTATCGATAGCGTGAATGGTAGGTCTTACAAAACTTGATAGCTCAAAATGACTCGACCAAATGTCAGATGAAAACAATTCAAGCTGCTTACTAACGTGCATAGATACTGTTTCGAAATTCTCTAAACATGACAGAAGTGGTGGCTTTGCTTTACGTCTCCAGTTCTGACTCTGTCGTTGAAGTTCCTTAATTAAGGTTATGGTTTCATTACCTTCAATAGATCTTATCTTGAGCCAATATTTCATTGATAAATAAAATCTTCGCACATGAAGTGGTTGAATGTATAACTCACTTTGCATTACGTGAACAGGGGTACTTCTCACAAATCCACCAATCACTCGTAAAAATTGGTTTTGTACGCGCTCCAAATTATTTAAATGTGAAGAACAACTGGCGCCATATAATTGACTGGCATAGTCCAGTCTGCTACGCACTAGACTGATATATAATCGTCTCAAATGGATGGGATGTACACCCCAACTAGCCCCTGACAATACTTTAAAAACATTAATGTAGGATGAAATTTTGTATTTAATATCGTTTATGTGTTTAGCCCACCTAAGACCCTTATCGAACCACACTCCCAAATACTTGACGTTATCAACAATCTGTAAGGTAATATTATTAATTTTTAAATCTACCTGTTCTCTCCGAAAACCTGATTGGAAAATGCATACTTTACTCTTTGACACTGAGATGTCCAAACCGATGTCTCGTAATAAGTGGAAGAGTTTTACTAAAGCTAATTGCAATTTATTCTTAATAATTGAGATATGTTTGCCAAAAGTATACATAACGTAATCGTCTGCATATTGCGAAATAAATATTGAATTTGAATTCATGGTTCTACAGATATTAATGGTGACGATATTGAATAGCAACGGGGACAACGGATCGCCCTGAGCTAGGCCTCGACCAGTAGTACGGCAGTGCAGTACATTATCCACCTTAACATATAAATTTCTTGCCTTAAGGAAGTTATATATATAACTGCATAATTTTGATCCCGTTCCAAGATTATCTAAAATATTTACTAGACTGGTTATATCTACATTGTTGTATGCATTATCTATGTCTAAAAAGCAGCCTACGGTTGTGTATTTCATGCAGAAACCCAGCTGAATTCTCGATGTTAAACTGGAAAGATTATCGAGTGTGGATCGGTATTTTCTAAAACCTGATGTGTGATTGGATAATAATGTGTTTTTTTCTATGTACCATTCTAATCTATTGAGTAAAATGCCATGAAAAACTTTGCACACACACGAGATCATTGAAATTGGTCGTAACGACGATATATTGTGTGAATTTTTGCCAAGCTTAGGGATAGGTATAACCATTATATCTCTCCATTGTTTAGGGACAAAGCTATGAACTAAAAATCTATCGTATAAAGATATTAAAAATGTTTTACCACTATTTGGTAAATGCTTTATCATAGAATATGAAATATTGTCATAACCGGGCGACTTATCTTTTAAACGAATACATTTCTCTAATTCTTGCATTGATATTGTTATTTCTAATGTATAGTTATCTGAGGAAAATGTAGGCGTATTAGGGGAGACGAAGTCAGGGGTTAGGTTATTTAGTAATTCTTTGGCTAATTTTGGGTCAACGTATTGAGACTTATATTTATAACCTTTAAGCCACTTCATTTTGTCCCATACTTGTTTATATGAACAAGATTGATCTACGGAGGAACAAAACAATTGCCAACATTTAGTTTTCGCGTTACGGATTAATTTTTGTGTTGTTCGAATTTTATTTTTTAAATTTTGTAAATTTTGTGGGGTAGGATTACGGCGAAACGTTTTAAGTGCTAATCGACGTTCCGCTACTGCTTTAGAAAGCTCAGGCGACCAATACGCTTTAGGTGAAAAAATATTATTAGTATTTGTATTCAATTTTGTGTAGGGAATATGTAAGTCTGCTGCCAAATTAATGTAATCTAAAAACATATCATAACAGTTTTGTAGATTATTATTTACTTCTATGTTAGAAAACAAATCCCGAAGTAAGGAGGTGTAGCCTGTCCAGTCAGCCTTTTTAAAATTTCTTTTTGGTACCCAATTACTATTTTGTGTAATATGAGACGTAATTTTAATAATTTGGTGATCGCTGCCTAAACTCTCATTAAGAACGAACCAGTCCATTCTTAGAGCAATATCTGGCGATGATAGTGATAGGTCAGGCGAAGATTGTTGTAATAGCCCGTTTACTAATTTCAGACGAGTATTATTGCCATCGTTTAAGGTGACTAATGAATTGTCCACTAATGCGTCAAAAATTTGAATACCTCGTTGATCGATTTTTGTAGACCAATTCGTATGGTGACCGTTAAAGTCGCCTAATATCAACGTTTTACTACCAAATTTAGAAAATAAATTATCCCAATCGCTCAGTGCGGTACTTGCTGAGGGAGAACAATACAGTGAAATGATGTTTTCTATGAAATCACAGTTGTAAATCTTAATACCTATAATTTCGATGCCAGAATTAGAACATCTTACCGATATCTCGTGTGATCTGATGGATTTGTGTGTAAGAAGCGCAACCCCGCCATAGCCATCACCTCTGTCCTTACGAAAAATATTGTAACTATTTAACTTTATATTACGAGCAGGTTCCAGCCATGTCTCACTAATGGCAGCTATGTGAATTTTCTCCTGACATACTAAACTTTCTAACAATAATATCTTGGGACGTATACTCTGTGCATTCCATTGGATAATATTTAGTTTCAATATTGTATTACGATTATCAGCCATTAAAGTAATCTAATATATTTTTTAAGACAGACCAATCACCTATATTTTCCACTGCCACTAAAATTAACCATTCTATACACGTTTTTATTATGTTATGTACTTTTTCTTTGAAAGTGTTTCTACTTAAAAATAAAATATCTTTTAACTTCGTAAGAAGTTCTTCAAAATTTACTTCTTTTCTGTTAGCCATGGACGTCGAATTTTGCGGGCTGTCTCTATCCTGTATCTCCTCATCGGTAGGAAGAGGAGTGGGGCAACATGTATCCTTATTTATTTTAATTTTTGTTGTTTTCTTTTTAACTGGTTTAGGTTTAATTATTGAACTATAGGTAGCTTTATGTGAAGTTTCTTCGGGTTGAACTGACAACGAGGGCTCCTCTATATCCTGTGTAAACATGACTGGTTCTGGTGTAGGTGATTTCAATGGAACATAAATCATCAAGGCTTTTTTATATGTGCAATTAAACTCCGCCATTAATGCTCTCAGCTTTTTTTCTTTTAAATATGCCGGGCACGATCGCTCCAAAGTCATATGGCTTCCAGAACAATTGACACATCTAAATGATGTTGTTTCGCAATTTTTATGGTTACTGCCACACTTTGGGCACACAAATTTTGTGGCTGGGCAGAACTTCGCAGTATGTCCAAACTGCCAACATTTTGAACACTGTGACACCGGAAATATATATGGTTCAATCTTTACACGTAAGCTATTCAGAAAAACGTGTGATGGCAGATACGGACCCTTAAAACCAAGCCGTATGCATTCGCTATCCGTCCAACCATTCTTGTCTATATTTCTACGCATTAATCGCTTAACCGTTACTAGTTAGTTGTTAGTAGTACTAGCAGGACTAGGGCATGTGATGTGCTTCATAATCTCCTCCGCCGATATCTCTAGCTCCATATCCCTGATGACACCGTAAGATATATGGTTCTCCATGGTTTTTTGTATTCGCCATCCTTTTTCTATGAAAGATTCGCAGGTTATCAGTTTCACTGCACTGGTTTCACATGACACATCCAATCTAATTTTGTGGTGATTGATGTATTTTACCTTCACTATGTCGGTAATTTCGTGTTCCTGTAAAAGCTTGGCTAAGGCGAATTGTTTAGGCAATTTATCATTACATGAAATGTATATTTGTGTAATATCTTCTTTCCTTTTTTTTTCTTTTCTACCCACAACTGTCCATTCTCCATCGTCTTCTAAGTATCTTTTTGCCTGTCTTATTTGTCTAGATTCATTCATTCTGTTTAATTCTGTACGGTCATCTGAATAACTTTCTTCAATTTCAACCATTTCTCTGTCATTTAATAAATCATTATGCAACAAATTATTATCATCTTCGCTTAGTTCATACACTTGTTTATCCATTAAAGTCTATATAAAAAAAACGGTCGCTCGACATTACGTCGCTAACCGCAGGAATGCACCGCTGTGATTCACTTGATAAGAATGTAGGAAATCAAACGTATCACGCGACTAGCCCGTACGGGTGTCGCACGAACAATGAATGAATTTATAAATTTGAATTTGGAATTCTTAACCAAAGAGGAGATATTTCAGATCAAAGTGGTCAAGTACGACAAAACGCTAATTTCATATGTATTCCTATTATATAAAAGTAATCACAATCGAGTTTATTTAATGTTTTTTATTGGTTATGCTGGCAAACGAGCAAGCAGTACACTTGATGGTAAGTGTTACTGCCGCATGGACCTTAGCAGGGGTAGGACGCTGCCAAGCAACCGAAATCCACACAGACCTTTGTGCTGCCAGCACTCTCACCAAGCTCAACAACACATTATAACTGCTCAGACGTTGATTTTCTGCGAGTGTGGTAGTAGACCGTAAACCGTACGTGGTAGACCGGCCCGCGGCTGTAGACAGCAAACTGTCAACGGTGTTGCCCTACCACTAAAAAATGGTTACATTCTAGGCCGCTTAAGTCTCAAAAATATTGTTTTAAGGGCGCATGAGTCGGAACAAAAGTTGACTTAAGGTTTGCTATAAATTTATTGTAGTATTGGACTAAAAGTCTGTCTTTTAGTCCTACTCGTGATGTATAGATGATTCTATATGATTTGTAATAACCAATACTTCCAATTCCACAGATATATCGAAGGTCTACATTCGGAACAGAAATATATAACACCGTGGGAGAAATCCCTCACACCCATGCCGATAAATCCGGACCCGGCACAATTCAACATGCCGAAGATACCAGCGCATTGGATGACTGAAGAAGCAATTAACGGCTATTTGGCACAAGATAAGAGCCTATCGGAGACTGACATACAAAAGATGGATCAGAACTCTAAAATTCTAAAGGGATTGTGTTCTTTAAGAGATTTTATGATGAAAGATGCTTTGTATGTGTCTAAAGTTTATAATACACATATTTGATAACGAATTTTAAATCAGAAACAAAGATTGATAACGAATTCTTATATCGTCAACATAGAAAAATAAATCATAATCAAATTTTATATAATGTTTTTGACTAGCCTCCACAGATGGAGCTGTGCTCTAAGGAGCGGCTTTGCATGCCGCGCATGGGCTTATTCCCGGGCATGTTCTTTTTCCTTCATCGGAAGAGTTTTGCCAATAAATGTAAAAATTGACTAAATGCAATCATACTTATATTAAAATGTGTTAGTCTGTAAGAGACGTTTAATTGATCAATTTTATAGAATCTTATAATTAAGCTCATTATGTCTTGTTAAATTAATTGTAAACAAGATCTGCTGCTAGAAAATAAATTAAGCTCTAAAATTATTACTGTTTTTTCTATTTTTATTATGAAAATATCGTCATCATTCTCTTGCTCTTATCCCAACTACTTGGGGTCGACGCAATATGTCCTCTTTTTCCATACAGCCCTATCAGACGTCATCTTTGTAGTCACTCCCTGTTTATACATATCATGCTTCACGCAGCCCATTCATCTTTTCTTTGGTCTCCCTTTACCCCTAGAGCCTTCAACATTCATTCTCAAAACCTTCCTCGCAACATTACTTTCATCCCGTCTCATCACATGTCCATACCAGCTCAAACGTCCACCCTTAACTTATCCGTCACTGGCGCTACTTTCAATCATTCTCTTATACGCTCATTCCTTATCCAATTCCATTCCCATTCTCGTCACGCCGTACATCCATCTCAACATTCGCATCTCCGCTACATGTAATCGTCTCTCATCCGTCGCTTCTGTCGCCCAACATGCTGATCCATACAATACAGCAGGTCTTATTAATCTTTTGTAAATTTTTCCCTTTAATTTAAGGGGTACTCTGGGATCACATATTGTACCCGTGACCTGCCGCCATTTCATCCATCCCGCATCAACTGTGCTTCACCGCACGATCCAGGTCGCCGCTGCTTTGGATAAGCGAGCCGAGGTATCGAAAGTTCGAGCATACTGGTATAAGTACTCCATCTAGGTCTAAGGTGACACGCTCTGCCGGCGGTGCGTTAGGCGTGAGTAACTGCACCAGATGCCGCTCTAGCCAAGGCCGCAGTTGATTGGACCGGAGATTAGGCCGTCATCCGTAGTGAGGTTCACTGGAGACGCCTCGACAGCGAAAGCTGCCAGAGCTTCGACTCGAAATAATATCCAAAAGAGTAACCCGCGGGACGGGCCACCGCTGATAAACATCCGGTTGCGGTGGCCCACCCGCACGGTGTAGACAGGTACGCCTACGGCAGGTTAAGTGGTCGCGCCACCGAAGACAAAGATCGGGTGCCGGTGGCCCGTTTGCACGGCGAAGAGAGGAGTTGCACGGTGGGTCTATGGGGTCACGCGCCGCCTCTTCCGTCACCCCGGACGGATTGTGACTATACCATAGACGGTCATCAAAGAAAAAGTTTGTTCAAAGTAGGTTGAACTATAGAAACTCAGCATGGTTTTGTATTTCCATTCATACTACAAATTATTCTGCCTTTAATATTATATTTTATGTATGGCGATGGGATAAGAATATAATTATCGCCACCCTTTATTTGAGCGTTTTGTTCTCACCAGCGGAATGCGCTGCAGCCTCCTCCTAGGAAACTTATAACACCTCATCGCTATACTAACCAGCCGACCAAGCGTAGCGATTGCGGCACTCATCTCATCTGTGGGGCAGGCGTCCAATAGTGAACGGAATATATTCTGTGAACAGTGAACGGAATATGTTCTGCCGGGCCGGTCACAGATTTTAGCGAGTCTCTAGGAAATAAGTTAGCTGTGTAGTAACCTACTTGTGCTAAATTTTAGTCCTATAATGAAATAAATGTACCTATCACCGCAGAATATTAATTTTTTAAATTATCTCTTAAACTATGCAAGCAAAAAAACACTGTATAAAACGAATTTGTCTAAAACTAAAGATCAAATTTTCTTAGTGATAAAGCAATAGAAAAATCGTCTAATAGAAGTATCACTCAATAGATTAATACACGGTCGCAGGTCCATACCTATGTCCTATTATCTCTAACTATTCGTCCAAATTATAAACTCAAATATCCATTTATCCATACACCTATACAAACTTTCGCGTTTATAATATTAGTAGATTTTTTTTAGATTGACATTTTTAAACTCGTAATATCTTTTGAATGCAATGGCCGATTTTAATAATTCCCAAAGTAAGTAATCGTCTGGTACTGAAATAGTTTTAAATAATAAATAATTTATTTGGATAAGGATTAATACAAAGACATGAATAACGTGGTCTTTTAGGCATGGTTTGGTTTTTGTTAACATTTCTTTCAAAATAGTATATTGACATAACTACAATAGTGAGACATGGTACCGCGAAGTTGTTTATAGATATTAATATGTTCTTTAATATAGTAGAAATTTTTTTATTCTAAAATTCATAGTTTCTGCAGCGATTGCGATGAAAGATATTTTATGCCAAGTTTTTTCATACCTTAGTTTACATTATTGTAGTTTTAGTAGTGAACCGTATTTTTTTCTAGTAAAATATATAGCCTATGTCACTCACAAATGACGTGGCTTTCTATTGGTAAAAGAATTTTCAAAATCGGTTGAGTAGATCCAGAGATTACCCCCTACAACTTCACCTCTTTATAATATTAGTATAGATACATATATATAAAAGAAAGTTGAGTTAGTTACAACACTTATAACTCGAGAATGGCTGAACCGATTTTTATGTTTTTGAGATTGTTGATGTCGGGAACCTATTCCCGTCCTCCTCATTATTCTCTTCCTCATTATATCCTAATATAGGATATTAAAATATGATATTAATAAAAAAAAAAAATAGTTCGCGATGGTGTAAGTGGCAGCACGGTTGGGCCGGATTCCCAATAGGTGCGGGTTCGAACCCCGCTTGTGACATTATTTTTCGTTTCGTAATCGGGTATTTATAAATAATTAAGCATATTAAATGCTAAAAATTTCGGTAATTTGAATAACAAGGTTGTGTCATCGTTTAATACAATTCTAACTAACAACTTCTGACCGGCCAGTGTTCGTTTTGTGCGAGTGTTACGAATATTGTTATAATACATCATATTGTGTCTATATTGTCATCAACAATAACGCGACCAATAAGACGAAATCTTTCATGACAAAGCCGTAACGCAATTAGAATTCGAAACATCACGAATGTAACCACGGTAGAAGAACAAGATATTGCACCGTAAGACCGCCGCGTTAATATGGGCCAGCTTCGTACTTCTTAATTATAAGAGCAAAGCGAGGCAGCCCGTGAAACGGCTCGGTTGACAGCGCGAAATCGTTGAGCAAATCTCAGAGATCAACAATTAGATAATTTTCTATGTGCGTGAAGAAAAATCTCGTTTACTTCTTCGTTTTGCTAGCACGTTCTTAAAATACTTAATTATTTAGATTTATTTAACATTCATATTTATTATCATAATAAAAAAAATAACTTAATAATTTTGAATTAATCGAAATCTGCTCATTCATTAACTGTTAGGCGGAACGAAATCTGCTGGGTCCGCTAGTAAATAGATAAAGATATGACATCGCTAAACTTATAAACTATGTTTTCTATCAATGACTATAACCCCCCTCACGATACTAATTTTCTCAAATACAGATACTACACTGTACAAATTTCGTCTACTATCATAATACCTATTCAATCCTACTGCTGACGTTGGCAGGTTGATATATTACAATCAGGTTATACCCCGTTCTTTAGTCGCCATTAAACAAAAACAAATTGAATGAAGCTTAGTTTATTATGTAATATTAAAAATATAAATATGTATACATGGAGCGCGTAAGCACATACGTCACAGCACAATAATAAGTATGTTTAAACGGCTTCCACTTCCTCTTTGATAAGCCTTACTAGATTGTTGAATTTACTTCCATCGAATATTAAAACCTGAAACAAATAATTACTATTAAAAATATACATTGCAGATTTCCATGATGAAAATATGCTAGTTTCCTAATTTAAAGTTGAATTGGTATGGATAAAGAGACCAAAACATTTCATTTTAGTAAACATTATTTTATACCCACAAGTGGTGGACCCCCGGTGGAAGTGACTGAATAAAAATATAATGTGTCCTAAAAGTTATTTTTCCATAGGTGTGTGATGAGCAGTGGCACTCCTGGGAAACATTTTATATTGACTGATCAACAGCACATCTGCCAATGTGACGATTATCAGTTGTTGTGAGGTCAATGACCAAAAGTGAATGTTAATAGGCTGTTAGGATAGGATAGGTGAAAAGGTCGCATACCTTTCTACAAGGTGTGAGGGCGCCACCTTCGTAATCCCACTGTGACAGATCAGCTTGTTCAGTCACATCCACATCAAAGCTTGCCAGTGCTTCGTCCGCAATTGGCTTCTCTTCTTGATTAGCGAACAATACCTCTGATGCTTCATCTGCAAAAATACAAATATACATTGTCACTTTTATAAAAGTTTACATATATTAAAAATTAAGATTTCATTTTCTAGAAATAAATCATCATCATTTCAGTCTATTATCGTCCACTGCTAGACGTAGGCCTGCCTCATGTTAAGCAGCACAGAGTGCGGTCCTAGCATCGACGCCTAGAAATAAATATATATAATTTATTTTTGTTTATATTATTATTTATTTGTATTTTTGATTGAAGAAAAGTAAAATAGCATTTGCTTCAGTAGTAATTTTATGTTTATTGATTCAAATATTTGGATGATGAAAATGTACTAATATTAGACTGCCCTTTTTCATGTAATGAACCTTAGTCGTTATATTTCTTAGAAATATAAAGTTTAGATATTATATATTTACGATCTCTGCGGCAAATCTGTGGAGTAAGGCTGACCGACCGCATTCGTAACGACGACGTAAGAGAGCGACTAGGTATGAAAGAGAGTATTGGTGTAAAGATGCGAAAGGGAATGCTCCGATGGTTCGGACATGTGGAAAGAATGCCGAACGAACGTCTGGTTAAGAAGATATACTGATAAGTGGAAGGATGTAGGTACCGGGGGAGACCAAGACTAACCTACCTAGACCAGATCGGTCATGTACTGAAGGAAGGTGGAGTCAAGAGTCTTCGAAACCGGCGAGCGTGTATGAAGAGAATTATGAATGTTGTGGAAGCGAGTGAAGTATGCAAAGATAGAGTTCTCTGGCACTCTGTTCTCTCTGCCTACCCTGCAAGGGATATGCCGTGATGATATGTATGTATAAAGTTTAGATCGTCGTCATTATCATCATCTTAGCTTCCTTACGGCCCACTGCTGGGCTCGAGCCTCCTTCACAATAGAGGGGAAATTGACTAACTGTACCACACTTATCAGAGGGGTTCCTACAAGGTTTTATTTCGAGTTTATTTTTCTTGTCTTAGTCTTCTCTTACGACATCCACAGACAGTATAGAGTATGGTGGTGAATTGTATATTTCTCCTTTACGACATAGCATATAGTTTATTTAATTAGAATTAAATATAATGTAAGACAGTGTATTAACATTTCATACCAAAGCAGATATTGAAAATGCAATGCAAATATACATGAGAAGCTGTTTAAACAATAATGTCATATGTTTATAAAACAATTACACACCTCCGGTATTGTATGTCTTGGAAATCCACACAAGATATTTGAATGTGTATGGCATATTTTTCTTTACTGCCTTGTCAAGCTCGCCTTGCAGTGAGGAGAACAATGGCACGCTAATAGCTGCTGGAATGTTTAGAATCCTGGGAACATAAATTATGACAATTTTAATCATTTCTCTTACTAAGTGTGATGGATATTCAAATGAGTTTATTAAATATAAGATTGACATCTGAAGAATTTAAATCAAATTGTGGAAAAATTCAAAGTAATTCATAATGTTTTCTATCTAGATGTGTGGTAGCGGCTATGAATACTACCAACCCTTACTTTGCTTGTGGATGTCGTAAAAGACTAAGAGCATTATAACGACCTGGGCCAACTCCATTTGATGCAGTTTGGTCAACAATTACATTCCCAAGCCGGGTTGACATCTGGCGGATCATAAAACTTTTGGCAATAACTTTTACAATATGTACTATGAAGGAAGAGTACATTTCGTATCGACCCCAAGTAATTGGGAGAGAGTAGGAGAATGGTGAATGTGTTCTATCTAGAAAGTTCCGAAGAAAGTATTTTTAAAGTCATAACCTACCAACATAAATAGTAAAAATCCATAATTCCGCAGACGTCATTAAACACGACTATATCTGAGGTATAGATACTATATACGAGTTATATCTGAATAATGCCTAAAAAACTTACCTCTCATTAATAACAAGTCCCACATGCTCAGAATCATTGGACAAAATCTTTTTGATTAAAGCTTTAGTTCTGTCATCTGCATTGTCATCTGCTAATGTGTTTAATAATGTTCTTATCTGTTGTATAGATTGTTCATCCTGAAATATACATAAAAAAAAATATATTGAATTAATGAAATAAATTAAAAATGGACAATATTAAGTCTATTACAAAGCACAGAGGATGATTTTAATACAAGGCTATTTCTTATAACTTATATATTATAGATTCAATAGGATTGGGTGGTTTAGAAACAATAGAAACCATGAAGAAAGACATTATATATATTTTTTTTCAATAGACACCAAGGATTATTTTCTTAGTACTTCTGAAAATAATCCTTGTATTGGGGTAACTTTCATCATCATCTTAGCTCATATATGTTCAACTGTTGGGTTCGAGCCTCCTTCATAATAGGAGGGAAATAGACCTACTATACTACACGCTGGTCAGACGTGTTGGTATAGAGTTTTGTTTCGAGTTTTCCTTTTCTCGCATAGATGTTATATGCATTTTATATCCCTTAGTCATCTTTTACGATCACCCATGTGTAACATAGGGGTGGTGAATTGTATTCTTATTCCGTCACCACACAGATGATGATGGGGTAACTTTACAAACATATAATTAACAGA
This sequence comes from Lymantria monacha, assembly GCA_905163515.2. Taxonomy (NCBI): domain Eukaryota; kingdom Metazoa; phylum Arthropoda; class Insecta; order Lepidoptera; family Erebidae; genus Lymantria; species Lymantria monacha. Next base: position 8,359,286 of record LR991081.1, on the reverse strand, counting down.
TAAAAATAACACCCAAGAGAGATAAGATTCAGCAGCAATTTATGTTTTGGATTACCTACCTAATATTGTCCTGTATGGAATCAAACTCAGAATACAGGCATGGTACGTAGGTTAATATCTTAATCACCATACCATCTGTGCAATCAAAATTTATTGTATAGTCCAATGACGAAAATCATGGTCCATAATAATATATACATATTGCATTCTAACTCTATCAGTACAGACAGAATAGTAATGATTAAAAACTTACTTTTCTCTTAGTAATATTTACAATTGTGGTGATACCAAACACTCCGTCGCTGCCATCGTCTTCATCATCATCATCTTCCTGGCCATCATCTAAGCATTGTTTTACAACACTGCCTACATAGTTTTGTGCTAGAATAAAATAATATCTATATTAAAACAGTATTCAATATTATTATGATAAAAAAATTGCTTGATCAGAGCTTATAATGTAATTAATTTACATACATACATATCATCACGCCATATCCCTTGCAGGGTAGGCAGAGAGTACAGAGTGCCAGAGAACTCTATCTCTGCATACTTCACTCGCTTCCTGAACATTCATAATTCTCTTCATACACGCTCGCCGGTTTCGGAGACTCTTGACTTGACTCCACCTTCCTTCAGTACATGACCGATCTGGTCTAGGTAGGTTAGTCTCGGTCTCCCTCGGTACCTACATCCTTCCACTTTGGCATTGTATATCTTCTTAACCAGACGTTCGTTCCGCATTCTTTTCACATGTCCGAACCATCGGAGCATTCCCTTTCACATCTTTACACCAATACTCTCTTTCATACCTACTCGCTCTCTTACGTCGTCGTTACGAATGCGGTCGGTCAGCCTAACTCCACAGATTATCCGCAGAGATCGAATTAATTAATTTAGCCTAGCTTAACAACAGTCTTGGAGGTAGAGTCATATTGCTGCTTTTCTATTGTAGCCATAAGTGGTGTCACCATTGTCCCTCTCATACAAACTCAACATTTAAGTAACAATTTGCTATTGTGCTCTGTTCAGTTAGTGAGAGAACTCTAGTGGCCTACCTTTACAGTAGGCAGTACTCTAGAGTTACAGAAGTTCATATGTTAATGACTTTTGCACAAAGATCTCCCTGATTATAAATTGGCATGCAAGTTGGTAATAGCAGTTGGAGCTACAAGTTTCCTAGGAGAGTTGCTGCCGAATCTGGTGATCTTTTTATGGTGAGGTAGTAAGTAATTTATCAGCACCGTTTTTTTTCTTATTTAAATTACACAGGGTTCATGCAATATGTACTCTTCTTCCATCATAGATATTGCATAATTTTTGGCAATAGTTTTATGACTGGTTGACTCTCAGATATCAACCTGCCTAGGGAATGTAATTGTTCACTAGAAGATATCAAATGGATTTAGCTTAGGTTGATGAATATATCAAAAACTGTAACCAATTTACTGTCATCATGTAAATTGTCACATGAAAGATTGGATGTATAATTGAAATATAATTGTGGAGTTTGGTAATCAATCATAAAAGGTATTTTTTGTGGTTTCTATAAAACTCTAACTCTAGTTTTCCTGAACTAAAGAATATTATGTCTTATTGAAGTTCATAGTAAAGGTTTAAGTTTATATGGGATATAAGTGTATAGAAGTGGACTTCCTGGTGGATTGTATATAAAAAAATTCTTTACATAAACATTATTTAATACCTACATATAATAATCTGTGCAAGTCCTCCCAAATCAACATTAGATTTTAAAAATAGTTGTCTCAAAAGCTGCTTGATCCCGTGGAAGTCGCAGTCCTCAGGATTTCGACCTTCAAAGTCTGCTTGTAATTCCTACAATAACAAAGTATTCTCGTTATCGTGAAATCCCTATTGTAAATTTCATAACATTATGATATTATTATAAAAAAAAAGGTTTCGTATATTAAAATGTAAATCACTAGTTATCTGGTTTATATGAAAGATTAAAAAAAAAGGCATAAAAATATAAGAAAAGTGTTTTTAATGAAAAAATATCAATAAAGTTTGAAAAACAAAGACACCATGTGTTTATAGGTTATGAAAAGACAGCCATACCTTGTCACCGACGTAATTGCCATCGGAATCGAAGTCAGAGTCTCTTTCGCTACCAGACTCTTGGTCTTCTTCACTCTCACTTTCGTGGATTTCTTTGTTCTTTTTGTTAGACATTATATTTGCCGACACAAGCACACCACGTCAAAAAGAAATACAAACAAATTCTACGAAACGTCTGTCTAATAAGTCAAATGATTTTTTTTTTTGGAGTTTATGGCTTGGTTATTTAGACCTTTAAGCCAAGTCTTCATAGTTTAGACACTTCGTGCCTTGTCTTCCGTATTATTGTTTACCACTTCTTCAAATTGTAATTAGTCCTTGATAGTCACTGTCCGTCAGTAAGTCAAGTCGTTACTATCAATTTGGCGCTGATAACCAAATTCATAGTTTTTTTGGGAATTTTGGGTGAACACGAAAACTACTATTATACCATATTCACTACACTTCAGCACTTTAACTGTATCATATTCCATAAAATACCAGCAAAATTATTCAATATAACACTACAAAACACTAAAGAAATGAATATAATACAAGAGCGTGACATGACATTTCCATATTCGCGTCAAAACTCCAATGACTTTTATGACAACTAGAGAGATGAAATGATCAATGAATATTATAGTACCTATCGCAATTAATCAATTTTGCATTCGATGGATATCTTAATATTTTCGAAATAGGGGAGAAATCAATAGTCGTCCATGCTAACATGGTCTTATTCTTATTCTTCAATACTACACAAAATTCGATACAAAATTTATCTAAAAAAACATTGATGTTTACAGATGGTTATGTATTTTAAATCATCGATTATATTATTAGTACATCGAGATTACCCAATTTTTTATTTTTTTTAATTTTTATTAGTCCAATAGATTTGTTCTAAGCATAAAACATACCTACAGCATTTAATACCCAGTCTCAAAATAATAAATAAAATAATAATATATAAATTTTGTATCGATATATGGCGATGTCCATACATTTTGCACTACAAAAATCTGGTATTAAAATATATATATATATATATATATATATATATATATATATATATATAGTTAACGTTACCGTTTAACAAGGACAATGTTAAGCAGTTACCTACCTTGTTAAACTAATTTCACCGTTATTCATTTAAATCTATGAAATTTAACATATTTTAAAAAATTTAAATGTTAATACGTTTGTAAAATAGTTATTTGTTTGGTTGATAGTGTTAAGTATGATTATGTGTAATAAAAAGCTTCATATATACGAGGTAAAGTATAATCTTGTAACATTCTAAATATATATATTAATCATTTTAAAATATATTAATTTACTCTAAAATCACCTTCATCTTTATAAGTCGTACAAAACCCTTTATCGTGACAAAAGCCATTTAATATAGATGTTTATATTGCTCGCCTCTCGAGGTCTTGCTCTACTCTCAATATATGAAAATTAAGCACTTTCCAATCCCAGAAATGATTGTATTTTTCTCACATTGCAATTATAGAATAATATTATCATACATATATCAAGAAAAAATATTCTATTAAACGTATTTGATATTTTTAACAAGCAATTATTTTGTTTAAAGTAAGAAAATAGTAGATTAAAAAAATATTCGAGGACGTCGGATAAAATATTCTGAATCTGGCACGAACACGACCGTAAAAATGAATGTATCAAAATATTTCTTTTTTTAAAAGCTTCATTATCGCAACGCGCTATTTCCTTTCGAAAATTGCTTGGTAATTCTTTGTCGTTTAATTGCAATTAATAAAAAACTAAACTGCTTGGTCATTAGTGTATGTATGTATTCCTTATGAAAATTGGGTTCATTTACATTTTTTTGTTCGTCCATTCGGACAGGCAAAGGAAACAAATCCCATACAGCCTATTGTAAACGAACAGCTATATTTAGCACTACGTTGAAAATGGCACCAAATTTCAAAAGTATTTTTTCTTTCATTTTCATTTATGGCGTTGACTAATAGTAAATGATAAATAATATAAAAATTATGAGGCGTGCACTTTTGGATTTTCCAAATTATTTAGTATTATCACTTTCTTATTAAAACTACCTTATTCTCATAGAAACAAATAACAAATTTGTCTTAACAAATTATATGCTTTGGAAAGCCTAAATCATACGTTTCAATACGATCGGGTGCGAGGCACAATCTGGTGGCATCGTAACCATTTGGACATCGTTGCCTGTAAGACAGACAGTAGACCTAGAGCGTTATAAACGCCCGTCGACGTCGAGCAGGGACCGGGTCCCGCAGTGGGTCACACATCTGTGCTCGTACGATCAGGTGTTGATGTGTACAGGTACCGTTACACGATACATTCGGCGTGTAGCAATGTAGCTGGTGCGATACCGAAAATACTTTTCTGGTACGTACTGGATTGCTATCATACATATTCGGCGTGAGTACATCAAAGTTCGTACTGTGGTCTTTAGACCTGTTCCAATGTAAACACTCCATCTCTAGTTTAATGATAAAGTCAACACTGTTAGTAAAAATAAATTACAGTCTCCTCTTTAAATTAAATGAATAATAGTGTACAAGTACAACGACTTAGTTTTCTTTAAAGTAAATGACCTATCCGAATTATCATACGTTTGCAACATCGATTTGCAAAATTATCGAAGGACTAATCAACAAAAAAATTTTGCCGTCTGACTAAGCCAACCTAACGAGTTACAGTACCTGGTAATAAATATGGCACATTGATTCTTGGAAAGAGGCAATCGGTTTTTTTGACTTCGTAGAGCGTTTCCTCTATCGTTGTGAAAGAATGCAGTTGCACCCAATAAAAAAAAATATATAGCGTTGTTAAAACTGCAACAATTTAGAAAAACAGTTTGTAGAATATGTGTATAATATTTATTAACAAAGAGTCATTAATTTCAACAGCTTCTAATAGATAACAGACTTTCAGTATTTTCTGCGACGTTGCAGAAGTAACGTGCGACAATGATAGTGCCGTATCGAAGCCGAAATTAGTCAATTATATCCTTTCAAGAATCGATGTGCAAATTTATCGCTGGGTACTAGCAATGAAAAAGTTTTGTCAAGTATACTTAGGTATTGCATTTCCTTTAACACCATTGCGTTCTATTCTGCATTACGTTTATTATTCCATCTTCATAGTGCCTGCTTTTGTCAAAAGTTTGATATATACTTACACCTTCAGTGTTTCTTATTTTCATAATAGACAGGCTTTTGACTATTGAACAATGTTATCGAAATATAAACACTTTATAGTGGTAGCACCACACTACTGCCAGTTTTCTGTCTACAGCCGCGGACCGGTCCATCTGGAGTCCACACTCTTGCAGAAAACCGACGCCTGAGCAGTAGCAATGCGAAATAGATAGGTAGCGGCCTAGCTGTACCCCTAGTATTGTAAAGGTCGATGGCGGCAGTAACGCTTAGGTTACCATTAGGTATACTACTTGCTCGTTTGCCACCAAGAGCAGTAAAAAAAAGAAAAAAAAAACACACTTCTAGTTATACCTACGATGTCAATTCAATTTCTTTTCATCAATTGCTAAGAAAAAAATACTTAAGAACTTTCTTTATTCCTTTTATTTTGATTAGGTGATTAAAGTTTATACACATATTTTTAATTAGGTATCTAATTATACGTGCTATTAAAATAAATATGTGCCAATAAAAAATAAATTGTAGTCGCATGATTGTTTTTGTTCTAATTATTCTAACTACAATTTGCATTAATTGATTAAAGATTTATTTTTTATACAAATTAAGCAGCAACGTGAAGTACGACCAAGATGTTTTGATGATCTGCAAAAAGTAAAAATAATAAAATTGTAAAAAATACCGGTTCTAATAACTGCAAGGTTTTCATGTAAGTAAGTAATCCTGGCGCGCAACTTCCTATGGCATTGGTCTTTATAGAACTCCTATAATCCTGTCCAAGTATATTTCAGTTGATATGCCTATGCCTATTATTTGTGATCGCTACTGAATTAATTAAAATATGGAATATATAGCTATTTAAATAAAGTTATACCTACCTAAATTCACCTATATTCTGTATAGCTCGTCCAATCTATCTACTACTAACTCTTTTGCGGGGTGACTCTTGCCGTCACCACACGAAGATAGGTAGATATAACATCCAGATTACATTAATGTAATAGAAGTAGAACTTGAAATAAAGCCCTATATTTAGCTGTCTGTATAATTTTCATAGATATTAATGTCGCGGATTTTCAAACCCATCAATGAGACTTATATGAATAGAGCTTAAGATGACGATGATATTTCAGATTTTTTAGAGCAATATAAAGGATGTATAAGAATAATTAGATATAGAAGGATTAGATAATCTATATTAGGTATAAAAAACAATAATGTTTCGGTCGGTTAGGTATGAAGAATTTTTTACCGTTTTGTGACGAAGTAAGAATACAATTCACCACCCCCTATCTTACCCGTGGGTGATCGTACGAGACGGCTAAGGGATATAAAACGCATATAACATCTATGCGAGAGAAGGAAAACTCGGAATAAAACCCTATATGAACACGTATGACCAGCGTGGTATAGTAGGTCAATTGCCCTCCCATTATGGGAAAAGCTCGAGCCCAACAGTGGGACATATATGAGCTGAGATGATGAAGTCAATTTAAAAATTTCACTAAATCGAAGCGAAGCGAAAGGTCTCTAGTGAAATACATGAATAGCTTATCTATTGAAAGCATATGATTGATTATGGTTAGGTAACTGAGCGCTTATCTAAGTAGCGCGATTCGAGTATCATCTTCGACTTAGCATGTAATACACATCTTTTGCCCACATTTAAATTATGTAAATAGTAGTTTCAATTCTTTTGTTTTTCGGCAGGCTATGGTCTGGATACACGCCGTCCATTCCGTCCGGGGCGATAAAATGTCGGCGCGTGGCCCCATAACCTTTTTTTTTGTGTGTCTTAGTTGTTAGCCTCAGATGGCTATGTCAACTTTACCCGGACTGTGGGTGAGCGCTGAGGGCTCTGATGTTATTATTCTAAGAGTTTCAATCAAAGAGTAAAGTTATTAAATTGAAAAAGAGTGGCAACTCGATGATAAAATATGCATGTATGGAAAGTGCTGCCACCCAGAGTTTAGGCGGTGAACTAAAGTTGAAGTAATATATATACATATCTACATGTGTATGTGTAATTACATATAATTTTCTTTTACTATGAAAGCTACCCTGAAATATAAAAAAAAACATATCAGCTGATAATTAAACAATAATAATATCAGCCTAACATTGAAACTTGAGATAATTTTCAGAAAAATATCAATAACCGAAAATAAATCGATGACAATAAGTACCTACGCTAGGAACAAAAAATAACAATTCTCAGTTGTCAAACGTTTGACAGGCAGGACAAAATGGCAGCAGTTAAGTTTGTACAACCAATCTGTAGGCGGCGCGACGGTCAGTAAAAATAAGTAATGTTTTAAGTGTGCTCCCCCAGGTTTCAATATTATAGGTATTAGACTAATGAAATTGGCGGTGTACCATATATTTACTTTGAATTTTAATAGGAATAGTTCACTACGTGCTAAATTAGGAACTAATAAAGATTTTTAGCACTCATCTGTGCGTTTAGTCTTAAACTTTTATATTAATAATAATTTAAATTAAAATCTTACCGTTGTATAACTTGCTAATGAAATAACGGAAAATCCAAACGTTGTCACTTTTACGTTCTTCTGAGACCTATAAATAATTTTGATAATTAGACAACAGGTAATTTGTTAACAAAACAATATGTATAATTAAATAGTGCCAATGGTACAATATTAAAATTATTATCGCCGCTCCTCTGCCTTTTTTATTCTTTCTCACAGCTCATATTGGTCGTCATGTATGGAACACAAGTCAGGACACAAGTATTTGCTACAAAGAAAAGGAAAATTGACTTACTATAACAAGGGTAGCTTTGATATTGTGTTTGTTTCGAAATTTTCCCTTCTAATGATTTTATCTGTTTCCATTACTTCGTCATATTTTATGATCAACTACGCAAAGTTGAGGATTGGGGATATATTATTTCCTTAGGTTGACATCTGACGTATTATCTGGGTTTATTTTGAAATAAAACTACTTTTACGGATTCTATCGCGTCTATTGGGTTTATTTTATTAAATAACTAGCGCGTCATAATTTCTTTCTCTTAATACAGGTGAAAGATGAGAAGAAATTGGTGCTTATAGTGTTATGGCACAGTTTTGCCGACATCTTGCGAAAAAGGGAAGATAATGAAAAAAAAAATATTGCGTCGTTCACTATTCATTTTCCACGTGGTGAATGAGTAAGAATATGAATGAACAACCCGTTCCTTATCAATGGTTGTCGTAAAAAACGACTGTGAGATATGACATGTAGACAACATCGCTGCAAGAAAAGATGAACTCCAAATAATACTCTGTAGGTACCAAGCCGTCTGACTAGCGTGCTATAGAAGGTCAATTTCCCACCTATAGTGGAGTAGAGGACTATTAGTAGTGGAATGAATATGAGCTGAAATGAATTAATTTACTAAAGTAGATGTTTATATAGTTGTATTTAGTTTGTGAGCTGTTTTTAAGTTAAAAGTCATTAGTAAGTCAATAATTCATGACACTACGAGATTGCTATTATTAGAAAGCTTAAAAAAATTTGTATTATTTTTTACTAGATTTAAAAAAAATTCAAGATAAGCTTATTAAAACTATTTACAATCTAATTGTGTAATAACAAAACATTATTTTATATATCGCCACGGTAGATTAGAGATTTTGTTATTGGATGCTAATATATAAGTATATATTCGAAATTCATTGAATTTGCTTCAGGACTCCTCTTAATATCACTAAAACCAGTAGTGAGTAGTTTATTTTATAAATTTTAGAGGTTTTCTATTATGATGGGATCTGATCTACTACGAGTGAAGTCAAAAAAATATTGTCAGTTGCTAAATCAACATGCTGGGCTCATAATGACTTGTGAAGCAATACGAATTGTTTTTATTTTCTACCTTTTCAGTGATTTTCGATAGCGACGTTTTGTCCTCTATGCACCTACATATAAATTATATTTTAAAGAGCTCTTTTTTTCTCTTTCTTTCACAGGGTCAAGATTGATTATGAAAATAAATGACTATGCTTTATCATATACTTTGATATTTATAATATTCATCGTTACGATAGTATAGTATTAGCACCAAAATGGGCATTTGTAGATCACGCAGAGTTGTTTTTTTGTAAATCCATCTTCTAATATACGGCACGATCTTTTAATATTTGCATCATTTGTATATTCAATCCCTACTAATATATAAATGTGAATGTAAGTTTGTTTGTTACGCTTTCACGCTAAAACTACTCAACTGATCATCATGAAACATTGTACACATATTCTTGGAGGTATTAAAAGTAACATAGGATACTTTTTATTAAAAAAAAAATCAAAATTTTTATATGAAAAATAAAAATTTTTTTGACAAACAATGTCAAATAATCTCAAAATCTAGCTTATTCAACGCCATCTAGCAGTCCAGTAATGAAGTTCCAACCCTGAGTATTGTAATACCGTTGCACTGTATTACCGACGGTCAAAAATAAAAATAGGGGATCAAAAACTTTAGGAAAGTAACCTTTTACGCGGGCGAAGCCGCGGGCAGAAGCTAGTATCATATAAATATAGTTACTTACCGATGCAACATAATGAGTATGGTGTTTTTGATCTTGTCGGAAGCTTTATACCAACCGCTTTCATATAAAGAATCAGCTACTCGCTCGCTCTGTAAAATGGCTTTAGCTTTAATACAGCTGATAAAGTCAGAGAAAATTAGCAAATGGGCTTCATAGTTTTCTAAATTTTAATTATATTTCAAATTTAGTATTGATTAATACTTCTAGTAATATTAATTAACTTAATACTGATGATGAAAGGCAGATAATGGCTATAAATAAAGTCTGCATTATTATTTAATTAACTATTTAATTAATACTACATTTAAAATATAATTTAAAATCAGACGTCTACATTCATCAAACACGGGTTTAGTATCCTATTTTATTATGTTACGGATGAAATTTAAAAGAATCTGGAATGGCTTATTTCTTCATTTCTGATAAGGAAAAGCCTCATTGATTATAAAAAAAAAAGAACTAATAAAATTTTTGCATACATATACCTACTTTCTCTCTGAAGCAAATGCTATATGTTTAAAAATACCTAAATAACTCATGCATTCATTTTTAACTACTGATCGATCTCATCACATCATTAATTAATCACCGAACGAAAGATACGTTATTGTATTCGTTAAAAAAGAGTAATGAAAATAATATTTAAAAACCTTTTCTTTTTTTTAAATTTTGATAAAAGTAAACTAGTTAAAGATATATTCTTTATCATGAACATAACTCAAAAAAAAAATACCTACATACATAAGCAACACTTTTATAAAATATCTATCTGTATTGTTCAATTTTCGCGGGAAATTACAATCAAATTGAAACACATTTTTAATTATTTATGATCGTGAATCCTAGTACTCTTAGTAGACCTATCCTCTGAAATAACCGTTCGTAATTTTAAATAGCTATATCTACGATCCATTTTTGTAGCATATGTGTCGTGCAGGGTATAATTCTAATAATAGAATGTGGCCCTAGTTTCGTGCAATCCATGTCCTTACTAATATTATAAATGCGAAAGTAACTCGGTTTGTCTGTCGCTCTTTCACGCTTAAACTATTGAACCGATCTAAATGACATTTGGTACATAGATAGTCTAGAGCCTCATAAAGGACATAGGCTACTTTTTAATGCCAAAAAAAGGGTTGTAAAGGGGGATGAAAAGTTGTAAGGAAGTATCGTCATTTTTGGACCCAGAAGCTTGAAACTTATTTTTAGGCTATTGATTAGATATAAATAAATATGACATTAAAATTTTGAAAAAAATATTACCTTTAATAAAAATAGGGGATGGAAAGCTTTAGGAAAGTAGGCGAAGTCGCGGGCAGAAGCTAGTTCTACATATAGCTTCATATATATACAGTACGCTCATATAGATAAAGTTATTTTTCCGGTTGAGAGCCCTCAGCGCTCACCCACAGTCCGGGTATAGTTGTCATAGCCATCTGAGGCTAACAACTAAATCAAATAAAAAAAAATCAGATCAAGTAAATAAATATCATTCACTAACCGATTCTCGAAGCCTCTGTCCATACCAACACAACAACCAGGTTTGTGATAATGCAGTTGTTAGAAAAGACTTGTATATTAATTCGTTCCATTTCTCAATTATCTGAAAATTATTTCAATTAATTAAAATAACAAAATATTAAAATTAAAAATGCTCAAATAAAAAAACAAACAAGTAATTTAATATTTGTAGTATTAGTGTGCGGCGCGTCATTAGAAAAAAAAACGTTAAGATAGAAAGAGACCAATATAACAGATGTCCCCTATAGCAATTTTCAAAAAAAAAAACAAATTCCGTCATGATAACTATCGACAGAAAATAAAAATGAAATAAGTTTTCATTTTTGTTTTCTGTCGGTAACCTATGAAAAAAAAAGCAATAACAAACAAATAAAAGAGAGAGTATGTATGGGTGTGAACATACCATAATCAGCCGTCAAAAAATAACTATTGAATAATTGTTATTAATTAATTAATAATAACAATTATTACGTATAATTTAAATATAGTAAACACAGCGATTAAGCAGTGAAGAGCTGACTGTATCGTTCTCGCTCGGGTACACTATGCGGTCCTGAGTGCACTCGATCGAGCCTTTCACCTCAGAGCGTGATGGATCAGCCACAAAAAAAACTGTGCGGTGTGCCAAAAGAAGTTTTCACTTCAAAGATGGAAACTTAATGGTACCTAAGATTAAGACTCTAAATCATAATAGCTTCTTTTCTATGCTACAATTTCTCTTTGTGTAATAAATATACAAGAAAATAGCAGAATTGAATTATATATGCTTACAAAATCAGTTGTTATAATCTGTTTTAACACATAAAATATAATTTCGAATATACTAGTGTCGACCTTAAAAACACAATTACAGTTACAAATGCTCACATTTAAGTACTAATGGGCCATTCTTATGATTTATACTACCTTCCTAATTTCGCATATATGTAGATATAGGTATGCGTGGTGTAGACCAATGCGGAATTTTGTAATAAACTAACATAATAAATACATTTGGTATACACGCTAAATCTTTAGACATCTAAAATCACAAAACCCTATGGTTTTGTGATTCATTTCATATTAACACAGACACATATTGACGGAGTAAGAATACAATTCACCACCCCATATCTTACCCGTGGGTGATCGTAAGAGACGACTATGGGATATAAAACGTAAATAACATCTATGCAAGAGAAGGAAAACTCGAAACAAAACCCTATACCAACACGTCTGACCAGCGTGGTGTAGTAGGTCAATTTCCCTCCTATTATGGAGGAGCCTCGAGCCCAACAGTGGGACGTGTATGAGCTGAGATGATGATGATGACACGCTAAATCTTTAGACACCTAAAATCACAAAACCCTATGGTTTTGTGATTTTATACATAACAACTGGAAAATTTATTTATTTATTTATATAAGGGTTGTCTACAACGTAAACGAACAATAAACATATGGTAATATTATTTTTTAATTTATTGTCCTTATGGGTCGTCAATCGTCGATCTTACTTCCTTGTCTTCCGTATTAATTTTCTTCATATATTATTTATCACTTCCTCAAATTGTAATTAGTCCTTGATAATCACTGTCCGCCAGTAAGTCAAGTCCTTACCTAATAGTCGACGCTGATAAACAAATTAATAGTTTCATTGCGAATTTTGGGAAAACACGAAAAAATACACGTAAACCACTATTATACCATATTCACTACACTTGAACGCTTTAACTGTATTATATTACATAAAATACATCAAAATTATTCAATATAACACTACAAAACACTAAAGAAATGAATGTAATACAAGAGCGAGACACTAAAATTCTATATTCGCGCCAAAACTCCCATTCCAGTGGCTTAAGACTAGTGTTTACATCAATTAGGTACAGCGTTTATTCTCTTGTATAATATATGTAGCTGAAATGAAATATATATGGACAAGATCAACCGCTTAAATGTACCGCAACGTTACTCGCCATGATAGTAAAAGCGAGTTTTAATAACACGAATAATGAACGACCGCGGCTACGTGGTGCAGGCCTATTATATAGTGTAGATACAAAAATAAAAAATTATGCATGCGTACAAAGTACACATATCAGAAGTGAAGTGAGAAACTTCTTTGGCAAACTAATTTTTAAATCTCGTTTACATACATCAACTACTGGCGTGTATTCTCTCTCTCTCTCTATTTCCCATCCGTCTCCCTCTCTCTCTCTATCTCTCTCTCCCTCTCTCTCTCTGTCTCTAGTAGTGGTGGGAGTAAGTCCGCTTAAACGACATGCTATCCCTCCTCCCCTGGGAAAAGTACTCTTCGTTCGAATCGACCGTGGAAGGGGCAAGTAAAAGATGGCGCGTAACCGAAAAATGTGACGGTAATTTTTTTTCCAACGCCGATAAAGCAGTTTCACTTATATAAAAATACTTACAATACTACAAAATCCACAAAAGCATATGATAATGGAGCTGTTGAAGAAATTAGCAAGGAGTGTGAAGCTGAACATGTTTTCAACATCACCCGCCAACCTTTAAGACAAGATTTTTTTAATTACATACATATGTACAACCAAGTAAAAATGTATCAATGATCAAATCAGCACTATATGATCAACCTATTCGTTTATAAATTTATAATTTCAAGATAAGAGAGAAAACTATTTGATCATCGCAGGCGATATATCTTTTTTTAATAGCCAGCATCTGTAATCCAAAATGTAATCCATCACACTGATAGTTCGGTTGTCATCGTATATAGCAACAGTGTCGATAGGATCTCCACACCATTGCTTTTAATCAATAGATATCGATGCTTTGGATAGTACTATCGAGATTGTTACTTGTTTTCGAGGACGTTTATCGATAACAAAACTATCGATAGTTGGGCAACTCCGAACACGTTTCAGTAATCATCATAGAGTAAAATAAGCATTCATGGTTACCAAAGAGTATGAAACATTACATTTTGCTCTATTTACCTAATCAATGCGCGATGTCTTTCAATAATTTCCGTCAGTTCTTTCTGATGATAAACCTCCCAGTCTTTATCATCAAAGGAGTCTATCTTATTCGTGTTTTTCTTTGCGAAGTCTTTGCAGTATTCAGCTGAAAAAATATCGATATTAATTTTACAGGCAATTTTTAATTGGAACTATTTTGAAAGGCTATATTAAATTCAAAAAAGGTAGTTTGAAATCTTTTTTTTATTGCTCTTTGTAGTAAACGAGCAAGCAGCACAGCTGATGGTAAGTGTTACTGCCGCCCATAACCTTTGCAATACCAAGCGTATAGCTAGGCCGCTGCCTAACAATGAAAATCTTAAACCCACCCAGAAATTTGGGCTCTCTCGTTCACCGACCGAAGCACAGCGGCACATTTCCACTGTTCAGATATCGATTTTCTGTGAGAGTGTGATACTACTCTGGACGAACTAGCCCACGGCTGTGGTCTGAAAACTGTCAACGGTGTGGCCCTACCACTAAACAATAAAGAAAGAATCGAACAGTTGTTGCAATGGCTTCTTTCTTTTCAGCTCATTTACTGTTCACTGCTGGGCTGCTGTTCATAAATTTCTTCACCTAATAAGGTTAAGTACGTCTTCAGTTCGAGGGTCGAAAATTTGACCACTACGCAGACCAGATGGGTTGGCAAATATTTTAATGTATAGTTTTATTACTTTTATTTGCTATCCGCTTACTTTTCAGACGTCTCTTACTATACACCGAGGGAGGAAATAGTATGACATATTTCATTCTTAATTCTTAAGTCTAATGAAATCAATAGATTTCAACCCAATAGGGTAAGTGGAAGATGTCGGGGGAAAAACTGTCAACAACAGTAGTTTTATAAATGCTTTCATACAAGGTTTGAATCTAAAATATTTTAAATCTTTAGGTTTCTTCCTGTTACGATCAGTAGACATCTTTTACACGTACGAAAATATATTAGTTGTTTTGTCAAAAACATTGTGGTTTATTAAAGTGTCGGATTTCGGGTGTCCCGATTAATTAAACATGGCCTATATTCATTAATTAGACGCCAATGGCGACATGACCCCTCCAATATCTCAGTTTATACAGATAGATAGGAATTTACGAAGTTTATCTTGTTATGCTGGCAAAACTTATATCTAATATCTGAATAACAATTTATGTTAATTCTCTGACAAGTTTTTAAATAGCTTTAGTGATGAACTTTGATTAGATTTAAAATGAGTCTATTTCTTTTATTAAATGCAAATTTCCGCGCTTTTTTTTTCTTTCTTATGGTGGCATACGAGGAACTGGAAAAAAAACTTTTTTGGAGCCGGGCTATGTTGTGGTCATTCCTCGTTAAATCCGTTCGGCGTAACAGAAATAACGGCGCGGGACTCCATAGACACCCTATAAGTACCTATCAATTCCGTGCAAGCGGGCAACCGATACCCGGTCCTTATCTTCGGTGAAGCAATTAGCACACCTGATGACACACCACGTGTGAGTGGTGGCAATGTGCTATTGCGCTTCGTATGGCGGGCGAGAGAGTCAGAAGCCTAATTTTTTGGTTAGGTTTTAGTTGGTAACGGCTTTGGTGTACTCTGGTATTGCGAAGGTCCATGAGCGGCAGAGATACGTACTATCAGGTATGCTGCTTGTTCATTTGCTACCATGAGCAATACAAATATATACAGGGTGCCGATTTTATTACTAGAATAACTTAAACTAGGTGTAGGAATGACGTCATATAAAACATTAAAGTTAGTTGCAGACTCCTAGCTCTGCCCAATCCCGAGATAAAGTGATTTGATTCTTATCAAAACAGTAGGTTTGCCAGCGTACATTGACCTGTAGGTACATTTCGACCCAGCTGTGCGGCGGTGAGCGCAGCCAGAGCGGGACTATTTGCCTGCCCTTGCAGGGTAGGCATAGAGAACAGAGTGCCAGAGAACTCTATCCTTGCATACTTCACTCACTTCTTCAACATTCATAATTCTCTTCATACACGCTCGCCGGTTTCGGAGACTTTTGACTTCACCTGCCTTCAGTACTTGACCAATCTAGTCTAGGTAGGTTAGTCTCGGTCTCCCCCGGTACCTACATCCTTCCACTTTCGCATTATATATCTTTTAACCAGACGTTCGTTCGGCATTCTTTCCAAATGTTTGAACCATCGGAGCATTCCCTTTCGCATCTTTACACCAATACTCTCTTTCATACCTACTCGGTCTCTTACGTCGTTGTTATAAATGCAATCGGTCAGCCTAACTAGACAGATTTTTCATAGAGATCGCATTTCGACCGCATAAATTTTACTCTCATGCTCTTATCTGCATACCCAACTTTCGCTTCCATATAGTAATGTTGGGACAAGCACTGCGTTATGTATTGCTACACGTGCCTTCTGGCTTAGGTAGTGGCTACCGAGAAAATGTCCCAACGCTCCGTTCACTCTATTTCCCGCATTCACTCTTCGCTCTATATCAGTAGTGTACCTTCCATTTCGGCTAAATCCACATCCAAGATATATAAATTCATCCACTTGCTAGTACATCATTACCTATTGTTACTCTTACGTCTGTTCTGGCTTCATCTCTTTCGAAGACGATTATTTTGGTTTTGCTCACATTCACACGTAGACCCTTTTTTTTACAATCTTCTGTCATCGTGTCGACTAGGGTCTGCAGGTCAGTCGCTGACTAGGCCAGCAGGACCACTGAGTCGCCCATCTAGACTGCCACATTCATATCGTTCAACCTTTGGAGTCATTTATCCAGATATGTGATAAACATCCTGGCTGATAGAACGCACCCCTGATTAACACCGATATTGACGTCAA
The DNA here is from genome assembly GCA_905163515.2 of Lymantria monacha. Taxonomy (NCBI): domain Eukaryota; kingdom Metazoa; phylum Arthropoda; class Insecta; order Lepidoptera; family Erebidae; genus Lymantria; species Lymantria monacha. The sequence continues at coordinate 8,342,180 of LR991081.1, read as the reverse complement.
ACCAAGGCGACATGCCATCATTCAGCCACACACAAGCTCTTCAGCCCATGTAACTGGACTGCACAGCTTGCAGCAGTTTACCGTTAATACCATACTTCGGTAAAATGTCCCAAAATTCCTTTCGTACAACCGTGTCAAATGCTCTCTCCAGATCCACAAAACTGCAGAAAACCCTCTGACTTCGAGCGAGATGCTTCTCCACAATGTTGCCCAGAGAGAACATTTAATCTATATATATCTCCTTCCACTCCTGAAACCTCCTTGTGTCTCACACAGTAAACCATCAGACACCATCCTCATTCATCATCTGGTTGAACCATACATTCTTTCTAGTCGGGAGAAAGATGATAATCATTATTAGTAATGTGTGTAATTTTTTAATCTGTGCCTATAGTAAGTAGTTAATCTATCTACCTACATGTATTTAAAAGCCATTTCCTATCTTAAAACGATGTCTTAAATGTTCATTAAAGTGAAATTGTCTGAATATTACGTTGAAAGCTTCAAAGTTTATAAAGCCGTAAAAGGTGACACTTTTAATCAAGATAAGGGGATGGACTTGTACATCAAAGCGCTTACATTAAGTATACTGTAATGTAAATGAATGAAGTTTAACAGCCGGCTATTTTAGTGAAGACTATATGTTTAGTAGACTTATATATAATAAGCGATTACTAATACAAGTACCACGTATTATTAAATTAAAAAATAAGTGACAACTCAGTCTGATTGAAACCACAAAATAAAGTGCACAGCGTGCCTAAAGCTGTTTTCCAGTCAGAGAAGCGAAGGATGACACATTCTTTTGGCAGCGTGACTATGTAAGCGTTTAGGGCATTGAATCTATTTTCTCAAACATGCTTGGAAATTTGAACATTATTTTGACAACCTTCTTCGAGATAAATCGAAATTGCTGTACTGACCAAATACATGCGAGCAGCGGCCGGCAAAAAATGTATGAAAAGCCATATCTGTCGTGTTTTAGCGGCCAAATAAATATATATGTAAATTAATATCGTGTATTTTAAAAATGGAACGATTTGTTACTACAAAATATGATAATCGAATAGTCAACTTATAAGAGTTTTATTTAACTTTCGAACTGGCTTGAAAAAGAAAACTATTTAATAATAAAAAAAAAAAACAAATGCACCCTTTAGCACAAATGAAACCTTTAGTGAAAAATATTGTTCGTTGTTCGTCATGTATACAGTTCTACTTAGTACTACATAGTTTTAATTTCCGCGCATTATTTGAGAAAAGCACTATACAAGCCTTGACTACAACTAGGAATTGACGGACTTACGTACGTACGTTTACACGTACGTACGTTTACACGTACGTACGTTTACACGTTCGTCCATCAATACCTCTTTTTGCTGTCCGCTGCGGTAATGTACTAATATTACATATATTAAAAGTTCCTTTATTTATATAAATATTTAAAATTTAATAGTTTAGTTTAGAATATTGTAAATCGCTGTATCTTAATACGTAGTTGAATAAAGTTACAAGTAACGACGTAAGGCAAGTTAGGTTGTAAAATTTTTACTCTAATGAGTTAAGTCATTAGCTATGAGCAAGAGAGAAAACTCACAATGCTTAGGGATCGCTGATTTACTAAGTGATTAATTATTACTCTGTATTCTTGTGAGTCATTTACTTATTTAAAGCTATATGTGAGGTTTTGGTTGAATGTAAACCCTTTAATAGCGTATTTGGAATTAATTAGCTTATTAGATAATGATTTCAGATATTTACGCGTATTATCCATGACAGATAAGTATTTTGTGGATTTTATTGCGTTTTGATTTGATTTTGTTAGACTGATATTTTGGATACTTTATAATATCTATGGACTTGGCAGAATCAAGGTGTTTAATGTCCAATATGTCATCACTTCTGTGTGGTAACGGAGTAAGAATACAATTCACCACCCCCTATTTTGCCCGTGGGTGATCGTAAGAGACTACTAAGGGATATAAAACACATATAACATCTATGCGAGAAGGTAAACTCGAACCAAAACCTTTTACCAACTCATCTCACCAGCGTGTTATAGTAGGTATAAGTATTTCCCTCCCGTTTTGGAGGAGGCACGAGCCCAATAGCAGGACTATATGAGCTGATATGATGATGTCATCACTATTATATACATTTGTTACCATTTTTTGTAATTATTTTCAAGAAAAATATTTATTTGCTTTTGTCTGGCAAATGATGTGGTTTAAAAATGTCCATTAATTATATTTTTGACAATTAATATTGGAGAAGTATTATTAATATGGGACAAGGATAGTATTGGATAAAAAGCTTAATCGACGGCTATTGCAACATAGCCGTCGATTTGCTTCAAAATGGTAAAAATATACGTAAATATAGCACTCGCTTACGCCTATTTTCTAGCAAAATTTTCCTTATATTGAAAAGATTGTGGATCAAAATCTCTGCTCCACCATAAACTCTTCCATAAGAAATTTCAGTTTATTAATAATTATATATAATTATAAAATTGAATTGAGTAAGGCTTACCCAAGGGATACATAGCCACTAACTGTTTATCCACAGGCACATAGAAAAGTCTTCGTATCCTGATGGACAGCAAGTCGAACTGCATAGTGATGTGACTTAAGAATATGCAGAATAGTAAGTCGCTGGATAACATGAATCCTATTGTCATTGAAGCTGTAACAACATTATTATAAGCCATTTTTTTTTAATACCAAGGATATTTGTATTCCGGAGGAATTTAAAAGCATACCTAATTAACAGACCCAATTTTTACCCTGACTCAGAAAAATAAATTGTGGATCCTCAGAGTATTTTCGCACATATTGCGTGGGAATCGAACCTGCGAGACTTGGTGCGGTAGATATCTCAATGACCAGGCCATCTGTGCAGACCTTATATTTTTGTTAGTTTTACCTCATTAATGAAATTCTTATCACATATTTTTCGTTCATATTTTTACTAATTCCGTTTTTAAGAGAAGAACTTTGAATAGAAAAAAGGCTCAAAGTAAGGCGGACTATTCAACAAAGGATTCTCTTTACTAATATAATGCTTTGAAAAAACAAACAAATACAAAAGAGATGTTAAAACAATATCTAAAAAAAATTATAGTAAAATTTATCTAATTGTAAGTAAATAACTTTTATTTAAGACATTTATATATATATTGCCTGCCCCATTTTCTTTTCCCTGGTTGCCCTAATATACGCCTAAGGGATATGATACACAAATAACAGCAAGAGAAAATTTTAATAACAACCCATTTGACCAGCGTGGTATCATAGTTCAATTTTTAACCAACTTCAAACCTATCAATAGGCAGCACATACAAATAATAGCATTTTAATATTCATATTATAGGCCAAGCGCCGGGTCTTTTTTTTTGCAACGTACGGGACCTGGTATTTTTTTTTGGGAATATGTTCAAGGTCGTCCTCTGAATGTAAATCCAAGTTGGCGCGGCGGGGGAGGGTTCATTTCAGCCGCCATCTTGGAAAACACGTTTTATTGAATATCTCGCGAACTGCGCATCGTACGACAAAAATTGCAGAAATCATTCTTGTAGATAATAATATTTGCCATCTTTTTTACTTGAATTTTTTTTTTGTATAACGCATAGGTTTTTAATTATAGCGAATCAAACTTTTTACAATATGGTTTTTACTAAATATTTATTTAATGTTCAATGATAAATTAAAAATAATGTTAACTGAATTGTAGAGCATGAAATTACCTATAAATTTTATAAGAAACTTCTTCTCGTAGCATTTATAGTCTAAGAGCTGCAGCTTAGTAAAACTTGCACCTCGTACATTATAAGTGGCAATATTGCTCGCTGTATACGAAAACCATTTCATAACGCATAAAATGTCATAAAGTGTTCAAAAAAATGTCAATACAGCTGTGCAGCAAATCAATTAAAATTATAAATAATGTGGAAAACAACTAATAATTTGTCGATCTTTATCGTTACTTAAAACGGTATCATCATAAAAGATTGTCTATGTAGCAAAAAACAATAGTACATCCCGCTACATCGTAAGAATTGTAATAGTTATTATTTTTATTATTATGTATCTCCAATTGTTATCGAAATCACTAAAATGAAAAGAATTTTACGATTGTTACTTCAAAAAACCGGAAAAACATTTGTTTACACACAAATAGTGGCGCATTATTTTACGGAGCGAGTCTTATTTTTTTCGATGTCGAGGGAAGATACTCATCGTCTTGTGGATCTATCTCTTCTGCCTCCGCCATATCCGAAGGAGACGAATCAAAGGTTGGGTCTTCGGTTGGGATGGCATCTAATATGTCTGGCACGTTGTCGCATGTTTGGCCGCTGCAATTGGAGCAAATAATCGAACATTTGAGAACAGCTTTTCAGCATCCGCAGGCAGCTCCGCAATTTTTGGTGCATTTGCACGATATTATTTGCAACAAACTCGACGGTGCAGGAGCCATAGCAGTTCGAATTGGTTCAAGCCCTTGTGCAGTTCGCTTCCAACCCCATTTTTCAGCGTCGTGATAAAATCCAAGCCAAGTTTGAACCTGGTGGTACACTCTGAAAGAATGGTAGCATGCCTTATCTTGTGTTGGAGGTAGAAGTGATAAATTCAACCTTGTCTTACTCGCCAATTTCCCGAAGCATTTGTAGCGAAGCGAGTAAATAGAGACTTCCGATTTTGTAAAACGGTTGGGATTTATACCTGAATACTGTTGGAATGTTAAGAGGGAGAAATTCCGAACGACCCGAAATATATACTACAACTTATAGGGACATAATTGAATATTATAATCTCATTTACAGCGTTATAGCTCTTAAACTATAAATGCTACGAGAAAAAGTTTCTTATAAAATTTATAGGTAATTTCATGCTCTACAATTCAGTTACCATTATTTTTAACTTATCATTGACCATTAAATAAATATTTAGTAAAAACCATATTGTAAAAAGTTTGATTCGCTATAATTAAAAACCTATGTGTTATACAAAAAAAGTTTGAAAGATGGCAAATATTATTATCTACAATAATGATCTCTACAATTTTTCTCGCACGATGCGCGGTTCGTGATATATTCAATAAAATGTGTTTTCCAAGATGGCGGCTGAAGTGAACCACCCCCCGCCGCGCCTACTTGGATTTACAATCAGGGGACAACCTTGAACATATTCCAAAGAAAAAATACCAGGTCCCGTACGTTGCATTACAAACCTACTTTTTTTGCTACGGCGCTTGGAGTTTTAGGTTTGCATAAGAGGTGTTATTTTCGTATGGTGACGGAGTAAGAATACAATTCATCACCCCCTATCTTACCCGTGGGTGATCGTAGGAGACGACTAAGGGATATAAAACGCATGTAACATCTATGCAAGAGAAGGAAAACTCGAAACAAAACCGTATACCAACACGTCTGACCAGCGTAGTATTGTAGGTTAACTTCTTCCCCATTACGGAGGAGGCTCGAGCCCAACAATGGGACATATATGGGCTGTGATGATGATGATGACGACAAGAGGTGTATTGAATTAAATCTTTATTAAGTTATTTTATACTTTTTAGTTTTTTAAGTCGGTTTTTTTAAATATATTTTTTTATCTTCCTATTGTAGAAGAGGCTAGATCCCAGTAGTGAGACAATATAGATGAAATTATGTATGTTTCGCCGTTATTAATATCAGGCAAAAAAAAACATTTTTTTTGTATGTGGATACATTTAAATTACACTTTATATAATTTGTTTTAACGACAATAGAAATACACAATCCATTGTATGATTAAAGTAAATATAACCAGACGTGCTTGCAGATAAATTGTTGCAAAGAAACTCTTAATTATTCCTTTGAACACATTTTCGCCTACAGTTACTTCAAACAATTCCTTTGTTCTAAATAGGGAAATAGTCAGAGATGCTCAAATAAGAATGCTTCTAATTTTACTTCTACTGTTTTGGAGTTGAACTTATTTACAGTAAAATGCTTTTAATTTCGAAGAGGTCATCATGATTCAGCCTTTTGTCGTCTATTTCCCTTTCCTTCAACATATCCAATTAGTCATACTTCGTCACAAAGTGCGGTTGTATGCCGCCTGCCTTCAACGACTTCTAGCAACCTTCACCAAATCATTAGTCTACCTAGTTCATCTTAAACTCGGTCGTCTAATAATTTCAAAAAGGTAGGCATAGATATATCCTTCAGTTTTACTCCCACGTTTTATTAATATATGTTAATATATGGTTCTTCAAAATTAAAACTAAAATATATTTGCCTATAATGTGATGTAAAACCAGAATCTTAGGATGGGCACTTGTGCGAATAAATCGAGTACCTACAGCAAATGTGGTGCGAAAATAATTAAGAATATTGTCAAACATTATAACTTTTACTTGAAATAAATAGCTGTGTTTTGGATTGTGACAATGATTAATTGATATCATAAATTGAAGAAATTACGGCGCAGCTGAATTGTGTATCTAGTTGTTTAAATGCTTTAATATAACAATAACTTAAACTAGGATAATCCTCAAGACAAGAGACTAATAAAATCATTTTTATTTAAGTTTGTTACAATTTCTTTGAAACTTTCGTTGACTTTTTAAATTACAAATATTGCCAGTGAAAAAAAAATGGGTAGTTTTGTCTTCTTCTTCTTCTTATATATTGGCAATCAGCTACATATACGAGCTATTGGTGCCAGTGTCAAGTTATAAATATTTTCACGTTTTTAGTCTTTCAAGTTAGTCATTGTCTAAGTCAAATTGTCGCCATTAACAGTGCAATGGCTACACTGTTAATGGTATCTTGTGGGAATTTTGATGGAAAACGAAAACGTTGTAAAGCACTTTTATATGATATTCACTACATCCCAGTATCTCCACCGCTCATATTACATAAAATGCTATCAAAATTATCTAATATAACACGTTAAAACACTAAAATATCGAATATAATACAAGAGCACCACATGACGTTTTCAAATTCCCGTCAAAAGTAGTATATTATCTATGGTCAAAAGTCCCTAGTTTTGTCATAACGGCTAGAAGAATTACCATAGATTGAACTAATTATTCAATCTTATTAGCTAGAAAATAGGTGGCGCGGTCTCAGAAAAGATCTCTCATTCTGAAGGCTGTCAAATGAATATTTGGCAATGAGAATTTTTTTAATAAATATGTTTATAATTAATGGAATTAATTATAAACATATACTAATTATAATGGAACTAATTATTTTTCCGTGTGGTGACGGAGTAAGAATACTATTCACCACCCCATATCTTACCCGTGAGTGATCGTACGAGACGACTAAGGGATATAAAACGCATCTAACATCTAGAAGAGCAGAAGCGGGAGAAGGAAATCTCGAAAAAAACCGTATACTAACACGTCTGACCAGCGCGGTATAGTAGGTTAATTTCCTTCCCATTACGGAGGAGGCCCGAGCCCAACAGAGGGACATTTATGGGCTGTAATGATGATGATGATGATAATGATGTTTGTAAAGTCACCCGCGATATACAATGATTTATTCCTTAGAGTTTGGTGTCGATTTAAAAGAAAACAACCCGTACTAATGAAATAATTCTTGTATTGCAAATATGTAATTAACGGACTCAAATTACATCCAGACTAACTGTATAGTAATCGAAATCACGACTCTGGACACAGTAGCTTACTATCTTAACCACTGCGCCATCTGAGATATTTTCCTTTAAAAAGTATACGAGAGCTGATCAAATATTCTAAAAACTTTGTCTCAAAAACATTTGCACGACTGCATTTTAAACATTTTTGCAACTTTGTGTCGTAAAATTTTTACGATAAGCTTTGTAGATCTCAATATAATTTGCATAACTATTTAGGAAGCGAACTATGTTGGAATTTACTATATAACTGGTTCATTCGAGTGTTAACTTCGTGTCTATTTATTGATGCATTGATGCATCTATGGGAATAGATACATAATTGTTTGTATAGTAATCATTATAGTTATAATTCCGTGTAATACTGTAGTAGTAAAACACAATTCACAACTTTTTATATTTGGCTGTCGTAAAAGACAGCTAAGCGGTCAATTTTCCTCTCATTGTGGCGGAGCGTCCAGCCCAACAAAAGGACATACAAATATTTTGGACGTACATACATACATACACATATATATCATCACGCCATATCCCTTGCAGGGTAGGCAGAGAGAACAGAGTGCCAGAGAGCTCTATCCTTGCATACTTCACTCGCTTCCTCAACATTCATAATTCTCTTCATACACGCTCGCCGGCTTCGGAGACTCTTGTCTCCACCTTCCTTCAGTACATGACCGTATTTTGTACGTACATATAATTTTTAACACCCGGCATTTAGACACTATTTCATGTATTATAGTTTTTAAGATCCCTCTTACAAACATTCAATTTAACGGACGCAAATTACATCCAAACTTAGAACAAAAATTTGTGGATCACACAAAGTATTGTCCTACATAGGCATCGATCCTACGACACTGGCACGCTATCTTAACCACTAAGCCATCTGTGCAGTCGGTATCATAAGCACTATGCCACCGAGCAGTAGTCATGAGTTGAGTTGAAGATGATACCATCACGTATCAAGTGAAGTTGGTCTAGACTTTTGTAAAACTCAAGTCATCTTTTATTCACGATCAATATAAACGTTGGTAGTGTTTGCAGTTAGGGGACATCCATTAATCACGTGATCTTTTTTTAGCGTTTTTTAACCCCCTTACATACATACATATCATCACGCCATATCCCTTGCAGGGTAGGCAGCGAGAAAAGAGTGCCAGAGAACTCTATCTCTGCATACTTCACTCGCTTCCTCAACATTCATAATTCTCTTCATACACGCTCGCCGGTTTCGGAGACTCTTGACTCCACCTTCCTTCAGTACCTGACCGATCTGGTCTAGGTAGGTTAGTCTCGGTCTCCCTCGGTACCTAAATCCTTCCACTTTCGCATTGTATATCTTCTTAACCAGACGTTCGTTCGGCATTCTTTCCACATGTCCGAACCATCGGAGCATTCCCTTTCACATCTTTACACCAATACTCTCTTTCATACCTACTCGCTCTCTTACGTCGTCGTTACGAATGCGGTCGGTCAGCCTAACTCCACAGATTTCAACCTCCCTCCCCCTTGGTAATACATGGTGAGGCTTAAGACTATGACAGGAACACCAACATCACGTGAATTTTTAGTACCTACAAAGAAGTAACTCACAGCTCATTATATTCTCGGTTTTTTGCTTTTTTATACTTTTCAAAAAGATCCATATACAGATCACCTATGGCAACGGCAAGTCAAAGTCACACTACACGCCACTTTTCAGTTTAAAAATCTCAGTGAATCTTAGCGTTTGACGAAAAAATAAGTACACTTGATATCTTACTACACCCCCCCTCGACGGCCCCTTACCATAGAGTATTAATACTATGATTGTAAAGAAAAATATTTTTCTTATCTCATCACTTACCTTGCCAAGTCTGTGTTAACAGAGTGAAAGTAAAATACTTCTCCATAGGATCATAGGGTAGCCAGTAGAAGAATGGTAAGTAATAAGTGCCGTTATATCCTAGTTCTATCTTAGCCATTTCTATAAATGGTGGTGATAAGAACACAACTAGAAGGGCGTTGTTGCACCAAAAATAACCTGAAAATATATTTCCTAGGTTAGATATAGATAAATAATTCTTCTTCTACTATAGATGGTCTGGATCCCATTACAGAATACGATGTTTCTATAATGGGATGCAAAATTGACTAATACGATGACCATCAGGACGGATTAGTATACTCCAATACTTTTTTGAGTCGGTTATGAACCTATTATACGGCGTTGGTAACCATAACCATGATGATGATAATGATGATGAACCAGTGCTAATTCTGTGGACCGCCCCGGTGCAAATTCTGTGGACCGCCCGGTGCTAATTCTGTAGACCACCCGGTTAGTGTAAATACGTAGTTCCGTCCCTTTTTTTATTGTTTATACACACACATGAGCAAGCTGCACTCCTGATGGTAAGTGTTACAACCGCTCTTGAATCTTTGCATTACCAGGAGTGCCACGCCGCTGCCTACCAACCAAAACACATCCAGAAAGTAGTGCTTCCGGTTTTCTATCTCATTGAACAAGTCCAACAGCATATTGCCACTGCTTAGATGTCAATTATCTGCAAGAGTGTGGTACTACATCGGACGGACCGGCCAGCAACTTAGACAGAAAATTGTCAAAAATATGGCCCTACCATTACGTACTATTCTGTAGAGGATGTATATGCCTAATACTGCGGGCTGGAAAAAAATTAGAAGCGTACTCTTTTTTTGGCACACTATGCTCTGGACACTGGTGCACTGGTACACACGGTGTACTTCCGCGTAGGAATTTACTCTACTTAGTGTTTGAATATTTTTACCTTGTATGACGTAGTTAAGATGACGCAATGATGTTTTGATGACGTTGTACTCAGCATTGTTAAGTGCCTCCCTTGGCCACATGTCACGTAGCTCGCTCATTAGATTCTCGTAAACAGGCCGATGCACCTCAATCGTATAAGATTTGGACATTGCTGGCGAAAAAAGTATATTTTTAGTAGCCAATGCGTTAATAAAATATTTTATTGCAATTGTTATCATATAGTAGAACTGTGGTCAGAAATATTGAGAAGTATTCGGAACCATGTGATGGTAAGAATAAAAAGAAAACCCCATACATTTAAATCAATTTTTTAAAGGGCAGATTCATTAATCAATTGTTATGGTTGACTGCCATTAACCATCAATATTGTACATAAGCCTTTTCAAGGCTTAGCTTGAAATAAGCTTTGAATTTCTATGAGTGAGGTAATACTCAACTATAGCCAGCTTATCTACGCTGTAAGCAGAAAAATGTCAGCGGCCTAACTTTATCAATAGTCTGCCCAATCAAGACTGATCACTTTAAAATGATTCTCTATATGTCGCACATATGGAGTAGGCCTTATTGTCGATAGCGGGCTGTCCCTAGTCCACTCCTTGGGTGTCTCTGCTACGCGTAAAATTATATTTTGCATTTCTAATTAAAGATTTCAATTTAGGATTCCAAATTCGTTATTAATAATTTATCATCCCCTTCATCATTTATTAACGTCTACTGCTATACATAGACTTCCTGTGACTGGCTATAATGCTTTAATCACCATGGTTTTTTTTCTTTGGCAGGCTATGTTCTAGACACACGCCATCCGTTCCATTCGCGGCGATGGAAGTGCGGCGCGTGGAACCATAACCCACCGTATCCCTCCTCCATCGCTATTGGGCCCGCCATTGGTACCGAATCCTTGATTTCCTAAGATTTACTGATTAGTGTCTTAGTGAATACTTCAGTAAAGATTTCTTTTTTAATAGGCACGTATCATTCATTTGGCATGAGCCTTTTTTAAAATAGGTGAAAAATTAACCTAAATTACCACGCCAGCCAGACGCATTGGCATAGTGTTATTTTATTCTCTTACAAAAGTGTCTCTTATGACAAATGAAGAATATAAAGCTAATGACTAGTTTTATTCTTATTGCGTTAGAGCTTTTTCTTTCCGTGTCGTGATGGAGTAAGAAATCAATTCACTACACTCTATCTTACCCGTCACGACTCCTTCATAACACTAACGGGTAAGGAATATAATACCCATATAAAATCTATGCAAGGGAAAGAAAATTCGAAGTAAAACCTATACATCTAACCACCGTGTACTGTATCTGACAACCAGTAAGTTAATTTCCCTAATATTGTGAAAGAGGTTTGAACCTAACAGTAGGAGAAATGAGAGAGAATATAGATATATTAGCAGGAGTCATGATGATAATGATCAGTCAGATTAGCACATTGAAAATTAATAGAACGCAATTATTTATTTTAATAGGCAATAAGCGTAAGCTTTTCGTACTTACCAAGAAATAAATAACCAACGCAAGGAGTCATGCTGAAGACTTGTACAACATCTTCAAAGGTTGTTCCTTTGGCACCCTGAACTATACAGGCACTTTCCAGTATCATCGCGAGGAATATGTTTGCGAATTCAAACCAGTAGAATATACTCCACAGTGATCTAACACATTATCAATGTTTTTTATAAAAAATAATATATCCTTAAATTGAGATCTAAATTAAAGAAGCATACTAGGATTTTTTATCAGGGGATTCTCACCATAAGAATGGGGTACGGAGAAGGATTTTTCTTTTTTTCGTGTTTTAGTTGTTAGCCTCACATGGCTATGACAAATTTACCCGGACTGTGAGTGAACGCTGAGGGATCTCAACCCGCACGGAGAAGAAAAACACCTCGCCTCCTTTAACTGAGAATCCAAATATCCGATGACTTTGAAATGAGTCTTAATTTTGAGATAAAATTCTCATTATTTTACTTAATATTATAAATGTGAAAGTTTGTGAATATGTTTGGATGTTTGTTATTCAATTACGCGTAAACTGCTGAACAGGTTTCGATAAAATTGGCACATAAATACACCATTTTCTGTATTAACATAGGATACTTTTAATCTCATTGATATGTTCGCGTGGCATTATAGTTCAACTTAGGCTATACTATTGTTAGCAAATCGGGCAAAATTTGATAGCAATATCATCTAGAATTAGGAGTAATATGCAGTCGCCGTTTACATAACAACTGCTGGGATAAAAAAAATGGTGACTGTTGTGTTATGGATGTTATTAATGTTAACGAACGAACGTCTGGTTAAGAAGATATACAATGCGAAAGTGGAAGGATGTAGGTACCGGGGGCGACCGAGACTCACCTACCTAGACCAGATCGGTCATGTACTGAAGGAAGGTGGAGTCAAGAGTCTCCGAAACCGGCGAGCGTGTATGAAGAGAATTATGAATGTTGAGGAAGCGAGTGAAGTATGCAGGGATAGAGTTCTCTGACACTCTGTACTCTCTGCCTACCCTGCAAGGGATATGGCGTGATGATATTTGTGTATGTGTGTATTAATGTTAATGTGTTGGTAATACCATTGGAAGACTTTGTTGTTTAAAATAATTACATTAAATTAGGTCCTTAATTCTTGCATCCTTTTCAGTGTGGTGACGGAGTAAGAATACAATTCACCATTTAGTTTATTTCTCTTGGATGTTGTAAAAAATAACTAAGGAATACGATAAGCACATATCATCAAAAAACTCGAAATAAAAATCTGTAATGACTCGTCTACTCAGCGTGGTAATGTAGGTCAATTGCGGTTCATTGTGAAAACGGCATAGCCCAGCAGTAGGACATACATATATGAAACCGTGATGACGATGATGATAATCCACACAAATAATTGGCTCAACTAATAAATATTAAATGTAGACTATCCTTTACTTACTTCGCACGCGTCGAATCATTCCTCGTGAGTCGAAGACTTACTAGCCTGAGGGCTCCTAGTGGAATATTATAGGTGGCGTTGTAAGCACTCACATCGTATACCTTGTAAGTATAAGCAAATATATCAAATTAACAATATTATAAGTGTTTGTATTTCAGTTACACATTTGTTATGACACACAGAGTTATCATGGCAGTTAGCATATGAAGCGAGAACTTTTAATCGTATTGCATTTAATCTGTGGAGTTAGGCTGACCGACCGCATTCGCAACGACGACGTAAGAGAGCGAGTAGGTATGAAAGAGAGTATTGGTGTAAAGATGCGAAAGGGAATGCTCCGATGCTTCGGACATGTTGAAAGAAAGCCGAACGAACGTCTGGTTCAGAAGATATACAATGCGAAAGTGGAAGGATGTAGGTGCCGGAGGAGACCGAGACTCACCTACCTAGACCAGATTGGTCACGCATTGAAGGAAGGTGGAGTCAAGAGTCTCCGAAACCGGCGAGCGTGTATGAAAAGAATTATGAATGTTGAGGAAGCGAGTGAAGTATGCCAGGATAGAGTTCTCTGGCACTATGTTCTCTCTGCTTACCCTGCAAGGGATATAGCGTGATGATATGTATGTATGTATGTGTACGCAAAGATCTGAATGAAATATATCAAAACAACATCTATAATATCACTAAAATAGCAATTAAAATATGTTCTTGAATGAAGATTACGTAATGAATGAACTGGGACAGTTGGGATCATGATGGAATCATGATGCAGACAGCATAGGACTGCATTATGTGACATTATATGGCATAGGCCTTCGTCCTCGAAGACGGTACCCGGAAGTGTAACTCATTGGACTGACAACAGAGGTCAAAGAATCGATAAAGTAGTCAGTTAGTACAGTGGTCAGTTTAATAGCAATGAGAAGGCCATGTGGTAAGTTATAGGACCATGCGCGTCTTTCCTCGTTCGAATTATAACATCTTGCCACAAAAAAGACCTTCGCTCTGCACTAATCGATGTCAAGAAATCAGCTTAGCCCAAATGGCGATGGGAGATAAAGCGGTAGGTAATGAGGTCGCACATCGCCCTACCGACGCTCCAAACATTATAGGCGGAATGTGTCTAGACCATAGCCTACCAGAAAAAAAAGTCTTTCGTCCTGCAGTAAACAGTGAAAAATAGACGGATGAAATTTTAATTAATACTAATAGAAAGAACAATTATAGTTTTAGTAAATACCTTTACAGATCTTATTTCAAGTTCGTTTTTTCTAGAGAAGATTTTTTTTAAAAATCTCGACATTACTCTATGATGTTTTTTACAAAAGTGCCTAGTGTATCGTGTCAAACCATTTATATTTCAATTGTCCCATAGGATTTATGAAATATTTATTCTATTCGTGAGAAGTTTACATATTGTTTCACAAATATTATGAAATGCCTCACAAAAAGAATTTTGGGTTCAACAAATAAAAAATAATTATACTCTATTATATTAAAGAAGTTCGAGCTATTTAGACCAAACACTGAACACAATCCTAAATTGTTGTGTTTTATAAATTTTCTTAATGCAAAAACAAAATAGTATCAACCTTTAGATTGCTTGTGGGCATCGTAAAGAACGTCTAAAAAATTAGCATACACCTGGGCCTCTATCTGATACCATCTGGTTAACAATTACATTTTCAATTAGGGTTAACCTCAGGTAGGCGACCGTTCATAAAACTATTGCCAAAATTATTTACATAACGATGACAGAAGAGTAGGTTCATATTGCGTAGATCCCAAGTTATTGTAATAAGAACAGGATTGTGATGATGATTATAAAAACAGGACAGCACAGACTCTAGCTCCTATAACATCTCATGCCGAGTAACCTGACTTTTATTCCCACGCAAGACAATCTCTTCTGTGGCTCGCAAATCATCCATCTTTAAATCTGATTGTATATTATTTCAGTATTGATTGGGTTATCGATTTATTTGCGTCGGTCCGATTCGTGGTCGCCTTTTCCAATGGCTGTCAGTTCGTCGAGCGATGTGGCCTATTCATTTATATTTCAACGTGCTAATCCTCTCCTGTTTTGATTTAAGTTTAGAAGTTTTAATCATAATTTTATTCAATCACATAAATAATTATACTTGTAATATTTTAATTTCCTGGCACTTTTTCTTTATAGCATTCTTTATAATATTGATTACTGGCTTCATAAGTGAAGCCAGTACTCAATGACTTCACTTATGAAGCCATTGAGTACTGGCTGGACTTGATTTAAGATTTTGTAATATTTGGAATAAAAGTATAAACTTCCAAATGTGAAATGTACTTATTGGAACGAAGTTCCTTATCGCGCGTTGTGAAAGGGGGCTAGACGGAAAAAATTCTTACGAAAAGTTGTCACGACACTTTTTGCTATAGTAAGCTATTGTAAGCTGTGCGGCGTCGCTCGTCGGTTCTCTTATAGAAAGCAAGCCAGATATTTTCATTTCTATTTCGCATTGAACAGTGTGGTGTCGCGACGATTTTTTTTATAGATAGAGTGATTCAAGAGGAAGGTTTATATGTATAATATATGCATAATGTACTAGAGAAACACTGATAATTTTAGAGGTTACTAATGTGATGTCGTAAATAAACACATTATTTTGCGCTTACATTGCAAACGCTGGCTGAACCCTACGAAATAGATCAAAATAAAGTACTACAGTATTATACAGCTTAAAAAGGCCTACAAAAAAGTCCGCGATGGTATATGTCTATCTCCTAAGGATAACATACTATATCCATTTTAATACTTTAAAAAATGTTCTATTATAAAACGATAATTGAAAAGCTATTTACACAAATACTGTATTAATCCTTATCATTTTAAATACATTAGTTGGCTTGAGCATTTCATGAAGATATTTTTTTTCCTTCAGACCATGCAAATTAAATCAATACCTTAAGAGATATAGCAAAATCAAAATAATGCGCAACGAAATTATTTTCGCCCGTGACCGGGCCGCGTGGCCGGCTCGCGTTCGAGCTCGGGGCCGAAAAGTTTTGGTAGTCTAGTGGAATTGTATATCCTATTATTAATATTATAAACGTGAAAGTTTGTAATAATGTATGGATGTGAACATGTTTGTTGCTCTTTCACGTAAAAA
Source organism: Lymantria monacha (assembly GCA_905163515.2). Lineage (NCBI taxonomy): Eukaryota > Metazoa > Arthropoda > Insecta > Lepidoptera > Erebidae > Lymantria > Lymantria monacha. The sequence goes on along the minus strand of LR991081.1, from coordinate 8,325,637 downwards.
CTACTGAATGGATTTTGATGAAATTTATAGTAATATCTATAGCTTGCACATCAGAATAACACATAGGCTATAATTTATAAAGATATTTTGCAAATTGGCTAAAATATAACGATAAAAATCGCTTAAGGCAGAAAAAAAATATATAATTAAAATAGAACTTCGTTCCATCCGGGTGTCCCTTGACACCTCCGGTTTTTTTTATTGAAATTTACAATGTTCCAGAACATTCTACAGATTGGAGATTGTTCTAGAACGTTCTATAATGATCAAAGATTTGCCAGAACATGCTAGATTATTTCTACAACATTCTCTAATATACCACAATGTTCTGAAATCTGAAGAATATAACATACTCTCGAACATTCAAATGGGATGGACAATTTTAAGGATTATTAGAGGGTGTCACTTCTAGATGTTATATCTTTAAAAGCACACGTTTAGGAAGGTTCACGTCAGTTCAGGTCAGGTCGGTCATAAAACTATTACCAATAATATTTGTAAGGGGAAAGACGTGTACATAGAGTAAATATTCCACCGCCCCAAGTAATTGGGATAAGAGTAGAAGAATAATTAATGATGATTGCTTGGTAAGACAAACTAAATAGTGATATACAAAATTGGTTAATATACCCAAAAAGGTTTTGCTTCCCCAAATGGCGTAGCAGTCTAAGTAATCTTCATGTTAGATAGAGCGCTGTGGGTTTTCTTGCACGACGAGTCGTCTCGTACGATCACCCACGGGTAAGATAGGGGATGGTGAATTGTATTCTTACTCCATTACCACACGGAATTATTTGCATTCATTAATTGCACTTCTATAAATTCATTCTCTACTTAAGGATTCCTTATTTAGTTGTACGATATTCTTAAAAAAAATATTTGAAGTTTAAGTCAGATTAGTATATAAAACCAACAACGACAAAAAATGATCTATTTGACAGATTTATTAAAAATACCTACTTTTTTATGAACTTTTTCTGGATATTTGCATTCTAGGTACTGTTGGCTACTAGCCTCATTCGTAAAAAGAGAAGAATTGCCTGTACATTGATTGTGTCCCATATTCCTTCTCTAGCTATCAGCTAACGTATCATACTCGATTCTGACGACACACGCGGAAGCTAAAAGGTCCTTATTACAATATACACAATAACAGAAGTTTTATTAAAAGTTACTTCTATTAAAAATATAATAAGTCGCCGAAGTTATTCCTTTACTTGTAAACAGATTAGCAGACCTAAACATACCCATTTCTATATTACCTACAATTTATTTTATTTTTATTAACAAATGAATTAATAAATAATGATACTGCTCCCATAAAAAGCCAAAAGTTCACACTGAGGATTCTAAGAGTTTTGTGTAGTCTATTGGTCGATTTGTGCAAATGTTTAATTACATTTTTAAAACTCAATCCTTGTCTGTAATAATTATGACGTTAAAATAGGAAAAATATAATAATAACAAAAAGATTTTTATAGAAAGTCAAAAATAAAACGGTAAAGGAAGTAATGAATGTTACAGAACCCTTAAACGGAAGACCGTTTATTTGTATTTTACTTCGTACACCCAGTTAGTAAAAGTTTGTAAAAAAAAACGAAGACAAACTTTCCACATTCAATATAAACTTTGCGATGTTTTTTCTGATAGTCAGGTGTTTACTTAGGAGCCATTAATAACACTTGTATATTAGTAAAAGTTGAATAGGGTGACCAAAAAACTGTTTACTGATTTCACTTAGATACAGAGTGTAGATTGGAACAAGATTCTGGTCGAAATAACGCTAAATACTGTAAAGTTGCCAAAATTCTGAGCTTACTGAATCGTATATTATGAATTACAGATAGCTTTAACAACAAATAAAAGTATCGTGAACAGATTTTCCGGTTGAGAGAACTATAAATAAAAATTCTTAAAGATTAGGAAAGCTCGTGTACCGGATACCACGCAAAGCCGTCAGTTCCAAGTGTTATGAATCTTTAAATTGAAATCTAAATCTATATATTCAAGATTTTAGATACAGAATCTACAATAGACATAAACGTAGTCTAGATTAAAATTTTGATACAGTAAACTATATTTTGTCTGTAATCTAAGATAGGTAATTGAAAACGATCGTAAATCGTGTTGTCGTGGAACATGGTCACGTAGAAATCGCTCAGGATTTAGATGGCTTTTTCTTGTACCTATCAAGATTTGCATTTCATAAGTATTATAAGAATAACTGAAGATTACAAAGTCTTTGAACCTAGCGTTATTTTAGATAATATTATTAGAGATAAAAAAAAGAATGCCGAACGAACGTCTGGTTAAGAAGATATACAATGCGAAAGTGAAAGGATGTAGGTACCGGGGGAGACCGAGACTAACCTACCTAGACCAGATCGGTCATTTACTGAAGGAAGGTGGAGTCTAGAGTCTCTGAAACCGGCGAGCGTGTATGAAGAGAATTATGAATATTGAGGAAGCGAGTGAAGTACGCAAGGATAGGGTTTTCTGGCACTCTGTACTCTCTGCCTACCCTGCAAGGGACATGCCGTGATAGTATGTATGTATTATTAGATAAAATAATGGTTATATATATAATTTTAGAGTTCTTGAGAATCCTTTGAAAAGATGTAAAACTATCATAACCTTCACAAATTTAATCTAAATTTAAATTGGAATTGAAAGCGTACTGATTTCATCCATTATTCGTGTCTTTTGTGATGCTTCATTAAGTATTCTTAGATTGTGATGACATGTCACTTTTAAATGTGCAATATATTTACTAGATATACTCAAAAATCTTTGTTCGTTCATTTTCAATGAAGATTGTTTATAATTTTTCTTATATTTTAGCTCGTCTACGTCTATCACTATTGGACTTGATTAATTAGACTTGATTAATGCGGTCGAAATGCGATCTCTGCGGAAAATCTGTGGAGTTAGGCTGACCGACCGCATTCGTAACGACGACGTAAGAGAGCGAGTAGGTATGAAAGAGAGTATTGGTGTTAAGATGCGAAAGGGAATGCTCCGATGGTTCGGACATGTGGAAAGAATGCCGAACGAACGCCTGGTTAAGAAGATATACAATGCGAAAGTGGAAGGATGTAGGTACCGAGGGAGACCGAGACTAACCTACCTAGACCAGA